>OY754901.1:0-612531 GCA_963576445.1 Lithosia quadra | reverse complement strand
TTCTCTACCCTCACTGATGTAATGCTCGACTCTGTAACGATACATTACACGCGATTGCTCCCGGTGAGGGTGCGCTTTTAAACTTAACAGCACCTTTAGTTTACCAGTAACTAAGTAGTTAATTACATATTTTTATTTTAATACCAATTTTGTTGTAATGTTCTGAAGATCATATAAAGATTTTGTGTTCTTAGACCAGCAGTATCGTGACATCGAAATGAAGCCGGTAACGCGAAGCAGTGCAGACTCAGCCACGGTGAAAATGAACTCCAAAACTATGAAAGATAATAGTGAGTGAGTCACATTCTTTATTTAGACACTTGGGAGCAAATCACATCCTCCAAGCCTTTTTCCAACTCAGTTGGGGTCGGCTTTCTAACTACGAAGCGGTGAACTTTGATACATTCCGTGAAGCGACTGCCATATGACCTCCACAACCCACTGGCGATATCGATGTCGTGTAGTTAAATCAATTTTGTCGAACTAAGAAAAGATGGACGTACCGATACATTGCCATCGAAATTCCAGTTTTTTTTTCAACACCATTTCAAGATTGTTTAACTGACGCACATATGCGTCATTGGCCTTTGCCTTTCGCTTACCATCAGGCGAGGTGGAGTCATTTTGACGTGTCCTATATAAAAAAATTGGCATGGACGAGGTTTTTGTTTGACGCATATATGCGTCAATGGCAACGAGTAATTTTACTGGAATGGTTATGCAACTGCTGCTATATACCAAAATTATATTTTAAAGCGTTGAAGAAACGTGATCGAGCAAAGCAATCGAGGAGACGGAGTCATCGTTCTAGAAGAAAGTGGGTTACAATTGAACCCCAGGTCCGGTACGTCAGAAATGGTAAGTGATTTTAGATCGGAAATATTATTAGGACGGATGCATGTTACCCTACACAGTGCAATGCTCGCCACACCCCCCTCAGTAGATAGTTCGGGGTCAGCTGGGGTATGAGGGCCTTTAGGGTAACCCGGTAATTGAGATCCGAGAGGGCGTGCGGTTTTAGAAGAAAAAAAAAGAAAGAAAACTAACTTTATTTTTATGAACATAGGTTTTTATAAACAAAAACAAAAAAATTATCACCAACAGACGAAAAAGTCCACGATAGTGGATCGTGGACTTTTGCGTCCCACCATCCCACCCACCAACCAATAGACTAACCCTTTAGTTGATTTGAATTCAACATAACCACTCCTGATGGCCGACAGGGGTGGTATCCGCAGGGTCACCGTCTCACCATAGGTGCTAAAAATATGATTGATAGGCTAGTATATTATATTCCAAAAGTTATTTTCTATTTGCAGTAGCCGCACCGGAGTACTCCAATCGGGGTAACAAGGAGAAGATTCTGTATCTGCAGGATGCTGCGGGACAGAGGATAAAGAAAGGGTTCTTCGGGTTCAGTCCAAGAGATTGTAATTATTGCATGCATTTTCCAATATAATAGTTTATTGATAGAATTCACTGTCCTTAAAAGTATATAATCTTTCACTTATACTCCTTCAAACCATTTGTTTTACTTTTGACAGCTTAATTTTTTGTCAAATAATTATGTCCAAATGCGTAACCTGATGGATTTCAAACAATATCGACCCCTTGTCCTGAAACTTTGCCTCTAGCTTACTATCAGGCGAGGAGAAGTTATGTTGACGTGTCCAAAAATATAAAAAGAAGACTTTCTTTCAATTAGTGATGGGTTTAAGCCCTGTCACTTTGGGCATTGATCGGGCATTTATTGAATCCACCCGATTAAATTTTTAAACCCGATTAAATTCATCTATACATATAGATAGGTTTATGTCATATTTATTGATCTACATTCTAGAACCCATATTACAAGCTGTGTTATTTTAAGTCTACACGGTATTGTTTTTTTTATTTATACCTATTTCAGATTTTCAAGATAAATTGAACTTGAAGAGAATGAATACGCCCGCAAGAAAGAATAAGACAAAAACAGGTGAATATGGCTCTTTTTAACCGACTTCCAAAAAGGAGGATTTTTCAAAATATCTGTTAGGTACCTTAGAACTTTCTATTGGGAGAATCCAGTCATCAAGTCGTCTCCTTGATTTGAAGTCCAGATGGTGCATGAAGTGTTTTTGATATCATTTTGGAAACGGATCTACAGACCCAGGTTGTAAAGTGGCAAATAAGGCATTTTCTTCGCACTCCGTGCAAGGCAGATCCTGGGCCATATACGCTTCCAGAAGGTCTTTTCAGAAGGTTAATAGCAATACTATGATTCTTCTTCCAGGTGTCAAGACTACAAGGAATTTAACTACTAGCAAAAAGACAACTACACCGACGCACACGACGACGATAGCTAAAGCGTTGCCATTACCCGAAGAGTTGCCATTACCCGAAGAGTTGCCATTACCTGAAGCGATACCATCAGCTGAAGCGATACCTTCACTTGAAGCGATACCATCATTTAAAGCCATGCCATTACCTATAGCAACATCGTCACCTGAAGCCATGCCATCAGCTGCACCATCAGCTGAAGAAATGCCGTCACTTAAAGCGGTACCATCGCTCAAAGCGGTGCCATTACCTGAAGCGGTATTATCGCCTGACACGGCGCCGTCACTTGATGACTTATGTGAGTAGACATAAAAATCAATTCAATCGATTAGCTTGTCGATGTCCACTGCAGGACATAAGCCTCACCCAATATGCGCCATACCACCCGATTCTCCGCCTTCCGCAACTGAACTGAAATTTCAATGGGCTGGCCACATCTGTCGAAGGACCGACGGCAGTTGGAGCAAACGAGTCCTAGAGACCGCGAGTCGGCGAACGGAAGGTGTGACGGTTGGAGGAGTTAAAAATATCATTTCATGCACATTTTTGTTGGCCAATCCATGACCGTTTTCATAGCAAAGCGCGTGCATTGCTTCTCGCGAAAAAACTCCATTGAATTTTCGCTAAATGCTTTCTTTATCTTTTGCAGATAAACCTGAATACAATAAGATGCATACGCGGTTTGATAGTTACAAGCCAAACGATGGTGCCAAGAAAGATCATATATTCAATATTGGAACTAAGAATATTATTGACACTGTTGAAAAGGTTACAAAGGTAAAAAACCTTATCCCATCCTACCATTCTAGTATCCTACTATCTATGTAGCATTAAGAATGTGAAAGAATGGCTGAAAGGTTTAGGTTTAAAAAGTTAACTAATCTGGAAGAGATTTGAACTCCTGACCAGTCCAAGTTTAGGGGGAATTTTCTGACCAAATGAGCTACTCGATTCATCCTGGATAAAAATTCTCCTATACATGCTCTCCGATGTAAATCTATAGGTAAAGTTATAGTGGTCATAAGTCCATAGCTATCGAAAACTGAACTCGAATATCGAAAACTGATGACGATATGGTCTGGTCCCTAACCAGACCATATCGTTACCACTGGTACAACAATGCGTTGATCATGACGAATTAGTAATATTGACACGCTTATTTTATTTTCAGAAGTTTCAGATCAAATCGATGACTAAAGACGATTTGCTGAAAGATAAGACCGACATTAAACAGTTGATCCCGGACAAATCTATCTCAATTGGATTTACGCATAAAAATCACTCTCGTTCTGGCCTTCATTTCTTTTCTAGAGACCAAGAGAAACAAGTTTCACAACCGAAGAGGCCGTATTACCTTGAATATCCGGAAAATTTACAAGGAGCAGAACTCGATGAGAAGGCGGCTGCCCAAAAGGCAGCAGGCAAAAAGTTTGAACAGTCTATATTCGACAAGTCAATGTATGGTAAAACACACTTCGATGGATCAGCATTTGAAAAGGCTGTATTTGGAACAACCAAACCTAAACCAGTACAGAGTTCGAATAATAACACTAATGCTCATATGGTGACGGATGTCATGGCGTACGATATCACACCAGGTGCTAAATCGAAAGATGTGGAATACCATGATGCTACTGTCTCACCTGAACACGTCATTGCAGACGTTCTTGGGAATGCTGGTGGGGAGAGCACTCGTAAAAACAAAGGCAGTACAAAGAAAAATTACATATTCGACAGTGCTAGTATCATATTTAATAAACCATATCTAAATACTATACCAGATACCAAATTGATAGCTTATAATAGTGATAAAAAGATTGAACCAGATGGTAAACCATGGATGCCTGTCCTTTTCAGGAATCCTTTAGAAGGACATTTAGGTTTTGGTCTTAAACCGGTAGTGCACGTTGGTCAACATTCAATTACTACCCCAAAACTAGGTCAAGCTATGTCGCTGCAGTTGTCATCAATACCCTCGCCGATGGATATGTTACAAGCGCAATACCTACAGAGACAGATGGGTCCAACATCTTGGCCGTGGGGACAAAGCTTCTGGCCACAAATGCAAGCTACCACAATGGGTATGCCGACGGGAGCAATGATGTTTAACGGTAGTGATACGTATGGGATATATGTGGAGCCAGGGGTTATCAACTATGATAATCAGGTAAATGATATTTTATGATACACTCACATTTTTTTCGTGTTGAAATCCCCATGGATCTCGCGCGGCCCATATGTTGGAACTGAACGCACGCCGTCACGGATCTTCACGCTTCATTTCCTTCACACCGCGGCTGACCCAGGCCATTCACGGCTTCACGGCCTCTCGGGTTTAGGAACCATGATGTCCCCGACATACCCTCGGCAAAGGGGGGAGGGGAGGGTTGATACACAAACTAACGTGTTTTAACATGCGTTGTAATATATAGATTTTGTGTTCTACCAAAGATTTTCTTTCAATTATATACCAATAATGCCGCAAACAAGCATGTAGCCCGTCTGTTTTTTTACCTATGGACGCTTGCGAGTTTATATCAATTTGCACATAGCCACTCTCCAAAATGTTTTTCTGTCTTTACGCAGGATTCCCAAATGACAAGTATTTCACCTGGTGTAGCAAGCGCCCAAGAGCTACGTTGACCGCTTACCAACAGACGGGTCGTATGTTTATTTACCACATTATTGGTGTAAAATACCTACAAATATTTCATATTAAGTGGTTTTTAGGCATACCACAGTGAATAAGCTTGTTTTGTTAACTATGCTTACCATGGAGCGCTGTGTAAATATTGATTTTATTTATTTACCTAATATCAGTATCGTTATGCTACCAATAATGTAATGAAAATGAAAAGTGATCATTTTGTTTCTATTGATGCCTAAGTAATATAATTTCTGAAATAATCGTAACTAATCAAAGCGATTTCTTTCAGCCAATGGCACCGTTTGATCAAAACCAATTTTACGTTGACAGAAACCAAGGTCGAAGTAAAAAAAAAAATGCGAAACCGCCATCTAAAAACCGAAAATCCAAACACGCTGGTATATCCAGAAGTCCTTTACTAATTTCAAAGACAAACCAAGATCCTAACAGTTTACAACAAAATACGTTAACGACTTGTATGGAAATCGATAAAAAATACTTCAAATCTAAAGACACTGATAGTAGTACGATTAAATATGACGCCGTAAAAGATCAGGGTTTTCAGAAACCATTATATACTGATTTAAAACAATATAAGAAAAAGCGAGATCTCCAGGATCAAGCTACGTATACAGCTAAAGATGTTGCAGCCCTAGAAGTTATTGTAGACTTGATGAGGAATACACTTGGTTATGAAGAGAAGGACTTGGGCGGGGTGCTCACTAACAACTTAGTCCATCCTATGAAATCAGTACACCAATGCCACGATACCACCAATGCTATACAAGTACATATTGCAATCCCGTATGATACGCAAAACAGTAAAAAGAGATCTCCGTTAGAACCATTGAGAGTTAGAAAAGTTTTCTCAGCTAAAATGTCAACTCCTGTAGACTTGGAGTACCAAGTTCATTCCTTTGAAGGCACTTTTCAAACGCCCACCACTGTTTCTCCGACTGACGATGGATTATCCCCAGGAATGTATTTACTGATAGATAGACCAAAAAATGGGTATGCATTAAAACCGGTGAAAACAAATATAGATTTTACAGAAATAAAAGCACGTCGGGCTGGAAATATGTCCGTAATAGAGTTCAAGGGAGAGACAACGCCAGAGGATCATACTATGAAAAATGTTGCTAAAGTAACTTTAAGCAAGAATTTTATTTCAGAGGTTAATAAACAATTAGTACAGTTGTATGAAAATTACACCAGAGTTAGCCCTGATGAGACACACGTGAGAATGAGACGACGCATCCTTGAAGGTACCAAAGCTACGTCGAGTGGGTATAATAAAGATCTTAATAAATATTATAAGATTAAAAGGGGTATAGATTGGACAGCGGTTAAAAAGTATTTCGGTAACGAAAGAGTTTGTACATGTAAATGTACAGCAAACAAACCCATGTGCAGAGCTTGTGCGGCAAGCGATGCAGTCATAGAGGAACTTATCTTTGAATTTGATAATATTGGAAAATATATGAAAGATCACTGCACAGAAATTCAAACCTATTTCTGGATGAATCCTACTGGGGGGCTAAAATTACGAAACGCTGTCGATAGAATTGGTGCAAATTTACAAGACTATTATAAACGAGGTAAAGGCAAATGCAACGGAAGAACTTGCGAGGCATTAGGAAACCACATTGAGAAGAAAAGATTCCTAAAAGATGCTAAAGTTGTGCATAAGGGCTCCGTAAAAAAATTCATGGATGATTTAATATCTGCAGGCGATGATCTAAGTACGATTCTAACTATGGAAACTTGTTATAACGGTAAACTTATAGAAGGAGGTGAAAAACTGATGCACAGTATAAATTCTTGTATCTCACGAAGAGCTTTCGACAAACGTTCTGACCTTGAAGCTACAAAAAAGAAATTGGTTAAGAATGTGTACTCACTTGATAATATTAATGTTAATATTATTTGCAACCCTGAGATATCATCGTCTTCTACAGAGTCTTTTGAGACGTCAAATGCGCATAGCATGATTACCACGGCTAGTCCCAAATTACAAGAGCAAATTTTTACATCGCCTAAAACATTTGATTTTGATTTTGATTACTCTAAAAGACAAAGTAAACGTAAGGGATTGAAGCGTTTCTTCTTGAAAAGAAATAGTAAGAAAGATAAACTATTTACATACTTTACCACAGAGATGACGAAAGCTTTCAAAATGCCATTTAAGCGGGCAGCGGATATACCTTCAATTGCGGACAATAGAGGTACTTTTTGGTTAGGGTACTTAAAAGGTTCAACTACAAGTGAACCTTATAATGGCAAAGAGACAGTATTGCAAAATGAACCAAGGCTAGATGTTGCTGTTGCAGTGCAAACAGATCAAAATACTGCCGGTGACAAAGCAACCAACATGAAAGAAGATCCTGGCAATGATTACCCAATAACGACTTTGAACAAGGATACAGAACTCGAACTGCAACAAACGACTACAGATTCTTACGATTTTTCACAAAACTTTAATCAAATATTTAACCTCTTTGAAAAATTACAGACTATTAAAGAAAACAATCGGAAATATACTATCTTTTCAAAGGATAAAAAGACGAAACTAGTTCCTAAGATAAAATCTAAGAAACCAACCAAAGGAAACACTCCAATAGTTAGTCAAAGTAAAACTTCCTCTAAATCGACACAACATTCAACTGCTATTCCTAGTACTCCTGCTACTGTAGTATCGGGACGTACTACCTCTCCAACTACCCAGCCTTCAAGACATTCGAATACTACAAAAGCTATACCTCCAGCCTGGACATTACCAGATACCGTACCTCAAACTAATATATCTTCAGAACAGAAAACTCAAGATACTTTATATCCAGAAACATCCACTGATTCCACGAATTCAGACAAATCTTCGAATTCGTCAGAAGCCATACCTCCAGCTTCCACATTATCAGATACCATGCCTCAAACAAATATATCTTCAGAAACGAAAACTCAAGATGCTATATATCCAGACACAATGTCTACTGATTCCACAAATTCAGATATAACATATCAGGACACATTACCACTAGACAATATAATGTCCGAAACTACTCCGACAGATTCTAACGTAATGTCACCAGATTCCACACCTTCAGATCCATTGTCTCAAGACACAGAGTTCACAGATGGAATACCTAGCAACTCTACAGAATCAGGTGAATTATCATCAGATAACATTACTCCGTACAGTATATATTTGCAAGCAAGAAAATCTCCAAATAACAAACCAAATGTATATGAAAAAAGCGAGTCACAAAAAACGATTTCTTCGTCAACACCATCTTTAGACTTCCTGCTAAACTTTAATAAAGATGTTAACAATCAAATTACCATACATTTATATCCCTTAAATAAAATTGGAAACAGTATAAGTGAAAAGAAATATACACTTTCACTTGTAACATCACCAACTAGAAAAAATAATAAGTATGTTACAATAGGAAATAAAGGTAGTACCACTCCGACTCGATTAGCAGATACATATTATGCAACCACTAAACCTGCAGTGCAAAAAACAAATAATAACTTGGAAAGCAATAATTCAGAAGCTGATCATTTGAGAGCTGCCATGGTAACAGAAGTAAATGAAATTAAAACGACAACTAAGGAGGCCACACCAAAATCATGCTTAGATACACAAGGATTATTACAAAGAATCACAGCGGCAACAAAATTTTTAGGTTTAACAAATCACTTCTATATATCCAGAAAGACGGATCCCAGTTTTGTAAAGCCCGATGTTATAATAGACCAAATTGCACCGAGTACTCCTTTTGTACAATCCGAGGGTGTCCGTTACAAATCAACGTACGGAAGGCCTACAGTAGTCATTATGAAGCGACTAGCTGATAATCTGCATCCGGTCGATAAAAACCCTGAAAAATACAAAAAATTGCTTCTCTCTATAATTCAATATGAGAGAAATAGCTTGAACGATGAGTTGCAGAAAGTAGCTTACTCTAATGAGAAATATGGAAATAAGCGGAGCCTGATGAAACCCAGCGGTACTTGGTAAGCACTAAAACATATTGCTTGAATAAGAATTTTGACAACCTTCTGGCCCACTAGTGCGTATAGATAAGAGCTTTAACTTGGTCTAGGCACGAAATTTTTGTGCAGAAGCACACTATAATAGGAACGAATATTTATGGTTAGTAGGAGAAACCTATGACCAGCAGTGGACTACAATAGGTTCATTGATTGTTTGTTGAACGCTGCGTAAAATGTAGTAGAATATTTATTGATTGATATAGAAAATGTACCTAAATTATTGAATCAACTTTAGTCCGTAATCCATGACTGAAAGACGCGAATGATGCATGTTAATAAAACAATGAATAAGTACATTATAAAGTATGTAAATAATCTTAAAATTTCCAGGATATCAACGATGACAACGAACGCTATTGAAAACGCTGTAAGTAGAAAACTTGTATCAACAGATTCATCCAGTAGGTAATATAATGGAGGTAGGACACGATGGTATCTCCCGTCCGAACTGAGCAGTCCGACTGGGGTAGTACCTCCGTCCTACAGAACACTGCGGCCATAATAACTATGGTGTTGTATTCTCGCTGGAATGTAGGGTAGCCAGAGCTAATCGTACCCCTCCTCCCCCACCCCTTCCTAGCCCCGCTTCCCTTCAGGGTAGGCAGCGCAGGGGGGCCGTGTGATTTTGTGCCACCTATGTAATATAAAAAAGTAATTAACTGAAACTGTATACGCAGATTTTTCCAGGACACAGCAATTTCGGAACAGCCCAAGAAGAAAGGTCTGCTGAGCAAGCTCGCCATGATGGGCCTAAATGTCGTATCTGCTAAGAAGAAGGTAATGTCTCACATCTATCCAATCCAGCAATAGTGGTTTTTCTGGTATTGACGACAAGAAAAGTCCAGGTGTAGTCAGTGTGTAGTCCCAATGACATTTAGGTGAACTTCAGCCCTATTACACAAAATGTAAAAAAAAATAAGGAGATCAAGAATATAGGCCTTCGTGCAGGCCAGTGGGCCTACCGTGATTTGCCATAGGTGATCCTATTTTGGGTCGCGATCCAGAGAGAGGCACCCTTAAACAACCACAAAAACTTGTATAAACCATTATTTACAGAGACTCGTAGCGGCTAAACTTCAATATTTTCCATGAAGCAACTGCCATTCGACCTTTTCAATCCATTGGTGATAATATAGATTATATCGACGTTCAGTGGTTGTCGGTATTTAGGGCTCCAACTACCCACACCAACTCTCATCTAATAGATGTTCGGTTAAACATACTCTTTTTGTAAGATCACAGAAAATATTTTGTACGGTTTGTGTCTAAAAATAGATGTCTAGTAACGTGTATTGTTCAAAGGCAGCCCACTCATCATCAAGCGTCGCCTTCTCCTCAAACAACTCGTACAAAACGCTAACGGGAAAGATGTTGGAGCTGTGGAGAACAACCTCCGCATCGTTCAGTGCACAAGCGGATGATAAGGTGACAAGACTGAATACGAAGGAGAAAACAGTCAAACGCTTGAAGCAGAGGAAGGCTACCAAAACTGCAGGTACTGTCACAAAGTATAATAAGAATCGTCATTTATTTGATGATTTCGTAAGCAAAACTATCGGACTAAAACCGGTAACTCACACACTTGCCGCAAGGGCAATAGTGGGGATGCCCTTAATTGCCACCTTAACTGTGATGTGTGTAGGCAAGCATCGACAATCTAGATAGGAGGCAATAAGGGTCATCCCCACTCTTACACCCTAGATTGCCCCTGCACCAGATGTGAATAGCCGGTCTAAACTATTTAGGGTGCAGACCGAAACCGCGCGCACCAAGGAAGACACTGCTGCCTACGGTAATCGTCGGCCGAGGCAGAGTTGCCCTCTAGCTAGAGGGCTGCTCCAAGGCTCTCCATGTGTTCGTCTGACTAGCAGAGGGCACCGTGGGACTCGGTGTATGTAGTGGTGACCCCGGTCCTGAGACTTTACCTTTAGCTTACTATAAAGCGAGGTGTAGTCACGTTGACCTGTCTAATATAAAAAACTTAACATTTTTCCCGAAAGTAACGCCCTTCCTTTGTTTCAAGAGGCCAGTCAAGTCTATCCTCCAAGCCATACGGTCTGTGACCTACAAGCGACCTACAATCACGTCATGCAGCGCTCGCAAGATCTTGACGAGCGAACGTTTGAAGCGTACGTGAGGAATGTCCCTTGCCACATGCGCAAGAGACTACAAAGAAGTTTTCTAATTACCCACAAAACCAGAATACCGAAATGGGATTGGATTCGTAACAAAAGATCTTTGATACGTTATAATAAACAAAACAATGTTAAAGATGTGAATACGCAGTACTATGAGAAGTACGACACGTTTGTCAAAGATGGTGATGGGATCTATAGAATGATGGACAGAAAGAAAAGGGATACGAGGATGATAAAACATCAGTTGAGGAGTTTACCACCACTGAAACCTCGGAAGGTATGTTGTAGTTTCTTTAAACAATTATTAACGCCATACTCTGCTTACATAAGCCTTTTTTACTATAGTGCAGCAATCTTCATGGATACCATCTCCGTCGGCCATTAGGGGTAGATATGTCAGATTCGAACCGGTAAAAGCCGCAAGCTGCCGTCTAAATTAGGGTTCATGAACGGTAGTGTAATGACCAGGATTCAAACCCGGAACCTCTCGATCGTAAGAACGACTCCTTAATCACTAAGAGCGACGCTTCAGAAGTTATTTTTTTTCGTAAGAGAATGGCTTTTATCTTTCTGTTTATTTAGCGTTGAAATTCAATTAATCAATTAGCCTATCGACGTCCACTGCTGGACATAGACCTCTCCCAATGTACTCCATACCACCCGATTCTCTACCTGCCGCGTCCAGTCCATCCCAGCTACATTTTTCTGGTCATCAGTCCATCTGGATGGGGAGCTTCCCACCTTCCGTTCACCGACTCGGAGTCTCCACTCTAGGACTCGTTTGCTCGACAGTGTTGATATTTTGGATATTTTATTCCAGAATGAGATGTACGTCATGGCAGGTGATTTCGTGACCTTGGACTGTCCTCTACAACCGCAGCGTTCACCATACTCCCGGTACACCTGGCGGGCTGACCCCAAGGAGCTGCTGGATTGTGACAATGTGCATGTGGACGGGTTCAAGTTGGTGATCAGGCAGGCTGGGCCGAGGAATGCAGGCAGTTATAGTTGTAGTGTGGTAAGATATAAAATCGTTTGTTGGCTGGTGAATGAAGACATGGAAGGCCAGATACTCCAAATATCAAATCCTATAGGCTTTCTGTACTTCAGAGTTTATTTTTCATGTTATTCCCAGTCGCATCCGAGGATATTACATCAGAGTTTGAATCCGCTCTTTTTTTATACCACTTAGCTGGCAGATAAGAACACCGCCCACCTGATGGTAAGCGGTCATCGTCGACTATGGACGTGTGCCATACCAGAGGTCTTACACTGGCGCTAACGACTCTTTACAAGGGTGAGGGTTGGGCAGGATTGGAGAGGGGAGGGTCAAGAGTTTTTATCCTGAGACAAAGCAAGATTACTTGCCATCACTGACAATTAAGGAGTCAGCTTCTATTCTTTTTTATGAAGTTTTGACTTTGATTTCAGGATGACGTCGTGCGCAGACGCACCAGATTGGTCATGATGGCGTTACCGGTCGTCGACGTGGTGTTTCTACCGACGTACAGAACTCAGCAGGAGTGTGACTATGAGGTAAGTAGTGTGCCCTATCCAACTTCCTATGAATTTACCTACTATATAGGCCATCGCGGCAGGATGTTAAACATTTTTGTTATCTCCAGGATCTGAAAGCGATTCAGCAATTGGGTCGCGAGATGTCCAGAGCGGCAAGATGTGGCAATGTTTGCTCCATAAGAATCGACGAGCCAATATGCCAGCGAGATACGGTAAGAATACCTACTCTGGGGCTCATTCACAACCCTTTCGGGGGGTTAGACCAGTGCCGATAGCTATGAAAATGGTAAAAAGTAAAAGAAATTTATAGTAGGATGAAACCTGTTGTAAAAGGAAGAGAATATAATAAAAATGATAGGAAAAATAAATTACGGGCGATCTTTAGCTTTAGCTTTAGCTTTAGCTTTAGCTAGATCTTTAGCTTTAGCGAGGGAATCAAAAGAGCACAAGGTGAAAAATCTTTGCACTCGAGTGCAACCATGAAGTTACAGTGCAACATGTAACTTTTCATCCCACCTCAACGAGGAAATGACTAAATACAAAAATGTTAATTTCGAATTCGAGTTTTTCTTCTTTGCATTTTCTGAGAACATTTACCATAGCAATGTATATATATTTTTACATTATCAGAAAGAAGAGATTTCAAAGAACAAAAAACTCTTTGACTTTTTTTAAAAAGCTGATATTTTGACGTGAGATTTTTCGATTGAAAATTGGGGTGGTTTTTCGATATTTAGTCAAAATAAGCTGAAAAAAAGAGTATTTCAAATCAAAAAAATTACAGTGTCTTTGGGACATAAAAAGCTAAGTTTTCACCAAATTTCGTGGAAAACAAATTTGTTTTGCTTAAGATAAAAATAAAAAATCAAAAACTTGATTATTTGAATTTTTCACATACTTTTTGAGGTTATGTGAAAAAAGTGTAAATACAAAAGTTGTAGGTCTCTTTATTACCTACAACTTTGTCATTTGACTTTTTTCCATAGGACTTGTAGTTTTGCCGGAAATCGAGATAAACCGTTTTTACCCTTAAAACTCACCCCCCTCCCCCCTTCCCGAGCTCAGATCGCCCGTAATTTATTTTTCCTATCATTTTTATTATATTCTCTTCCTTTTACAACAGGTTTCATCCTACTATAAATTTATTTTGTCTCAAAGTCTATCGGCACTGGTCTAGGTCGAGGGGGCCATCTTAAAACCGTATATGACCCGGGGTCAGCTGAGGTTCGAGGGATATGCCTATTGGGTAACCCTCACCCGGTAACTGAGACCCGATTCGATATCCACCACCGATGGCCGACAGGGGTAGTATCCATGGAGATTTCTGCAAGTTCCCTGATATTATAAAGCTAAACTTTTAACATACCTGTTCCAGGCTACAAACCGGTCCCTGATCAGGTCGACGGGCGTCCTCACGATGTCTCCCCGGCGGGTCAGGTGCAGCGTCCAGTGCAGGAGGGACCTGTCCACATCCATGCTCCGTTTAGCCATCGCTAATATTCCCCCTGTAGTTAATAATAGAGGTAGGTTGTCAGAAAGATCCAAGCCATTTTTCGTTTATTTAATTTTTGCATGTTATTTATGTAACTTAAAATCAATCCTACTTCACGCGTTGTTGTTTTCAGTGGTGTTGACCAAAGACTCCGTTAACGAGACGCTCAAACCGTGGGACCGCGTTGACAGGTCTACGGTTACCCATACGCTGCGTAAGAAAGGTTAATATTCACATGTATTTTGATTGAAAGTGGTAGGACACGATGGTATCTCCCGTCCGAAATGAGCTGTCCGACTGGGATAGTACCCTAGGCTGTAATCATCGGCCCTGATGGTAGGAAAGGGAAACAGTAGGTAAACTTAACTTTTGCTGTTCAGATTCAAGCGGCCACTTTGAGTACCACAAGTTCTCGTCGGCGGCAGAGCCCGGCCAGCTGAACGTGGTCGCCCTCTGCCCTCCAGGGTTCTACCTGCTGGAAGACCTGCACATATGCGGTAATTATGAAATTGTGAAGTTGCTATGTCTGTACATTGGAGGTGTTTTAAAAAAAAATCTTGAGTTATGTATATGAACGATTCAGAACACATTTTTTTAAAATTCTTGACTGTATGTTCGCGATGGACGCAAAAAGTCGTAATCATCAAAAATGAAGAATATAATTATAATAATATGTAAACGGGAATTAACGCGATCATGGTATAGGTATATTATACATACCTTTGGAATGCCAAACGTTTAGGTTATACCGGCCGTGGTCACAGGCTGACTGTCTCAGCTGCGCATGCCCTCCGTCATCGAGTCCGTGAGGTAGCCGGTTGTTTTTCATATTATATATATTCATCTAGATTTTGCCTTCAAATGATTCAAACTGCCCTTAATCTACCCACTCTATGATCTATAACCTAATTATTCTGGCACAGCACCCTGCCCGGCGAACACTAGTGCAGTGCGAGGCGCCAACCGCTGCTTGCCGTGTGCGGCGGGCTCGTGGGCCGCGCCGGGCGCCGCCGAGTGCTGCAGCTTCGCCAAACGACTCCGCAGGTATGATGTACGTATTGCTTATTATCACACCCGCCACCCTGGTGTCACCTGCATTAGTCTATCACGGTAGACTATCATAGTAAACTATCACAGTAGACTATCATAATAAACTATCACGGCAGACTATCATAGTAAACTATCACAGTAGACTATCATAGTAAACTATCACAGTAGACTATCATAGTAAATTATCACAGTAGACTATCATAGTAAACTATCACGGCAGACTATCATAGTAAACTATCACGGCAGACTATCATAGTAAACTATCACGGCAGACTATCATAGTAAACTATCACAGTAGACTATCATAGTAAACTATCACAGTAGACTATCATAGTAAACTATCACAGTAGACTATCATAGTAAACTATCACAGTAGACTATCATAGTAAACTATCACAGTAGACTATCATAGTAAACTATCACGGCAGACTATCATAGTAAACTATCACAGTAGACTATCATAGTAAACTATCACAGTAGACTATCATAGTAAACTATCACGGCAGACTATCATAGTAAACTATCACAGTAGACTATCATAGTAAACTATCACAGTAGACTATCATAGTAGACGATCACGGTAGACTATCGCTATAGACTGTAGGATTGTAATTAATATAATGATTTAAAATAACAACAAAATTTGGGACTCTATTGTATGTTAACAAGATTCCGTAGTGATTCATACAACATTGACAATCGTGCCTACACTCGCCACAATCTGCGAATTGACCGAGAATTTTTACTGCGAAAAAACGTGTGTGTACAAGAGGCCTAATTGTTTCTATACCTACATTATATTTTCCTCCCCGACAGTGGTGGTGGTATCCACCTTGTGGGTACGTCCTGGCGTTCGTGGTTCTGGTGTGCGCTTGCGGCGTGTGCGTGGCGCTGGCTCTCGTAGTGCAGCTGGGGTCGCGCGGCATCGAGGAGGGCTGCCCCTGTGCTAGAGCAAGCTCCGCCTATCTTGAGGGATCTGGTGAGTTACGATACTGATGATGAAAATAGTGGTGATGAAGACAATGATGATGATGTAAGTTTTTTATACCACTTAGGTGGCAGACAAGCTCACGGCCCACCTTATGGTAAGCGGTCACCGCGGTCTATTAGTCGTGTGTGACACCAAGGATGTCACACTCGTGCTGCCGACCCTGGAGGGTGAGGTGGGGGAGTTGAGAGTTTGTGCTGGCAACGCACCTCAGTCTCTCCGCTGACAGCACAGAATACCTCCAGTGAGCTCTGGCTACCCTACTTACCGCCGGGAGCACAACACGATGGTTATTATGGCCGCAGTCTTCTGTATATTTTTGATCAGTGATGTTTAGAATCAATTTACTACTTACAGGTAGAACAAAACCTCACGTGATTGCCAGTTATATGCACAGCACCCAGCCACGCCCTCTGTCGCCCTCACGAGTGATCCTCGCGAGGTTCTTCAAGCAGTCCCGCCCGTCGTCAAGAGGAACGGCAGTTGGTAATTATGTTTTTCAAGTTTTAGCACACCTACCATATAATATATGAATAGGTTCACTATATCCAGTCCTGAACCCTCTCAGCTCTCTCGTTAGAGGAGAGGAGACCCGTGCCCAGCAGTGGGACATACAAGTAAATGGGTTGCTATACTATCCAGTCATAAGGTATCCGGATCCTCATTTTTAGAAGAACTGCCCCTGATTCACCTCTTCTTTGAGGGTTTCTTCTGAGGGTACATTCGAGTGTCAATCACGGTTGCCTAAAGTTTCCATATGACGGTTTCCAAAAGGTGTATCTTTATGTATGTTACGCGATAGCGGCGCCAATAATGGATGGATTTTGAAATTTTTTTTTGTTTGAAAGAGGCTACTTCTGAGGCGGTCCCATATCCAGGGTATCAGGATCTGATGCTGGGATCTTGGTAAAATCGAGGGGAAATCATGAAATTTACGGCAAGAATTCTGGTTTTTGATGCCTTTGTATATAATACATGTACAATGTATTAGTATAATGTACATACCTAATATATTGTACATTGTATATAATAAACATCATAAATAGGTACTTTCCTGCAAATCCCACCCACCACTTAGGTGATTGTACTTAGGGACTGTCGATTTAACTTAACCAGTTCTTAATACCTAATTCTAATACATCTGAATCAAATGACAATGAATTTTCTCTGCAACTTACAGACTCGCAGGAGACCAGGTTCGAGCTGTGGAAAGAGAAGAATATCCCGCCGACACTGCCGGCTATTGACTTCGACATTGATACCAGCTGATACTTCATTTACAAGGCATTACTTATGTGATACAGTGAAGGCTTTCGCGCTTTCCCTCCTCACTCTTTCTTTCATAAAAGCAAGAGGTGAAGGAAATTTGCGTTTTGTAATTAGGAACTGATCCAGGGGTTGGTAAGCGGTACTTATCCCTATCCGAAAGATAGGAATAGGTCCTAGGGGGTCTAAGGGGGGGACATATACTATGACCCCATCGCCTATTAGTAATTTGCTACTTACCCAAGTTGGCAATATCAAAGGTCATGACTTATACGGTATAATATATGACACTAAGTATTAGGGTGGCAAAAACTATATTTTGTCTAGAGCGTCTAAATAGCTAGATCGATCTCTGTTTGTAGTGTTAGGTTAAAACCACATAACTACCGCACTCAGTAAGGTAAAAAGAATTGGTTAACATACTCGTAGGTATATATATCATCGACTATTACAACTTAATGCTTTCTCTCAACAATACAGATACCGGCAAGTAAATTGGCCAGACGCGTCATATGCGCAAAGGTCGATTTTTAGGTCCCCTTTGAGGTATGAGCGGGTCGCGGAAGACGCGGTTGCGCCGTCGCGGACATCTGATTGGTCCGTCACTTGACGGACCAATCATATGTCTCCGAGAGACGTCTTGTAGCGAATCAACGTTCCGTTCGTTCGTACTTTGAATCATTTGATTGGCTCAAAGTGCACGATGCGCGAACTTACCCCAAACCTGGCCAAGTTACGTGCCTGTATCTGTACCAAGGTAGTCCCCAAAATTAGATAATATGTCCCTATAATTAAAATAGTTTGAACTTACTAAATTAAGTTATAGTATAAGAGTGATTCCAATTGCCGTTCTTATTTTATCGTGTTAATTAATTTTTAATCTTTCACCAATAATAGTAAATACGGTATGACGTCATTCCGTACTATACGCTATGACGTCATATTTCGTAGAAGTTACCATAGAGCTTAATGTTTTGACGTTTATTAAAAAGACGCTGTTTTGACTTTCCCACTACTCTGTTTTTCATTTTAGTTACAGTTTTTATGTTTCATAGAGTATTTATTTGTCTAAGTGAATTGTTAATACTTTTAGATGTAGTTTACGTAAGAGCGCCTTATTATGTTAGCTATGACTATTTTATAAGAATTATTTTGTCCATACTTTTGCTTAATTGTACTTATTTAATTAATAAACAAAGTTCAGTACATTTTCTTCAGATTTTGTGTTTTTATTTCACATCTCTAGTGACGAGTATTGAAAATCGAATCAAATCGTATTGATGAGACACTTGCGCGTGCGCGTTATTTTTAGCGCTAATGAGACAGTCTGCCACCGTACAAAACGACCGGTCTACGGTGACTAGATGGAGTATGTCGACATTAGGTACCTACTGAAAGAGAATTCCTACATTCACTAGGTACTCCGGTACGTTTCCTACATTCACTAGGTACTCCGGTACGTACTCCTAGGTACTCTGAAACTAAATATGGGTTTTATAATGCACATCACATGGTTAATACATGGTATACCTACCCAAGGTACAAGGAAAAATAAAACGCAAAATTAGCAAAATGAATGGCACATTTATATTTAATTAATATTATTCATTTTTATAATTAGACCTTTCTTGTAGTTATATTTTAATCTATGCATTTGAACAGAGAAAGAAAAAATAACCAAATGCTCTATGATACAGGCTGCTGAAATTGCCATTGACAAAAACAAAAATAAAAACAACAAAAAAGCCTCTTTTTGTACATAATCTCCAGGATAGTTACATTACGAACTGTATTTGGACCGTTGACCATTCATAAAAAATAATCTGAGCATCATATTGCGAATAAATTACTGACGAACGCGTACAAATTAAAAAAAATCTTAAAATAGACCTACACAGTACGCATAGACAACAAAATATAGATAATTAATAATAAAAAAAACTTATGTAACTCTAAATGGAAGAGGATCAACTAAGCTAACTCAAAGATGATAGACTTATAACTAAAGTACAATACTAAAAAGATATTTTGAACTATGAAGATCATTTCTGTCATAAGTACGTTTCCATACTACGTTACCCGTTCAGGTCGGAGAGGGGAGGGAGGGGAGGCAGTCTTCAAACTACCACTCTTGGTCGAGTAAAAAAATGAGGTGTAGAATTTAGACGCGTAGTCAATATCCTCAAAGGAAATCTCGCGCTTTTTAAAAAAAATATACTACATAGAAATAAATGGGGAGGGGGTTTGGCCTATACTACGGATGCTCACAAGTAGGAGGGAAGGGGTTCAAAAACGGGTCACGTGGTATGGAAACGTTCCCTAGTTACTATTAGTCGATTGCAATAATATGTTGGGTATGTGCCCCATAAACTATCATCAATCAGCAGTCCTGGAGTGAGTAATAAGTTTTCTTGGGACATTAGTTACTTTGATCTCTTAACGAAATCGTACGATACATGATTAAGTTAGGCCAATATTCAACAGATATATCAGTTTATATCATCGCCATTTTATAATAATTATATTCAGTATTGAATAAGTCCATTACATTTTTTTGATTTATAATAACCCGCTCTGTCTTTCAGCTTTATCACATAACAAATTTTTGACAGCTGTGACAGGGCGGGAAATTTTATTTTTTATGTCATACATGTCAATTATATAGGCAGATTTTGATTTTTGTAAATATATTTGTATAATGATTGAAATAAATAAGGAGATAATATTGATTGTAATATATTCTATGATATATAGATTATTCTTTTTGATATTGTCGGCAGTGTACGCGAATATTACACATTAAAATAAAACTACCCACAATTTTTCTGAATTGTTTTGACGGATGAAAGAGTGACATGGTAATATCTTGTTGTTTGCAACTGCAAATCAGTTTAAAATATTTGCCTACTAAAAATAGTACTTCGATTAAACAGTTTCAAAGAACAAGTCTTTAGCCGTGGAACCACTCGCAAGAATTGGGTTAGTCCCTTAATTTTCAATCAATTCATTTGCGTGTAATAGGTACAAGAGATTCTTACCCAAATTTAGCTCACGTCATTCTCGGGCCCATAACCTAGACTGAAAGACCCCAACTGAGTTGGAGATGACTAGGCCCATAACCTATCTCTATGTAATCATTTCGACCCGCTTAAATACAACCTGCCTGCATATTTCTGTCTATATAAGCTTTATCCAACGAACTAGCTTGGTTCAGTCGAGAATAACCAGGGTCACAGAGACAGTGACAGATTTTTTTTATACCATTTAGGTGGCTGACAAGCAAATGGTCCACCTGATGAAAGGCGGTCACCGTGGCCTACGGACGTGTACAACACCAGGGGCGTCACACTCGCGCTGCCGACCCTGTACAAACCTAATGCAATGCCCTTCTTGAAGAACCCAAAATTGTAGACGCTAGGGAAAACCACTGCAAGGAGATCATTCCACAGCCTAAGCGTGAGCGGAATGAGAATAACTCATGGCAGTTTTTGTAATTCATAATCAAGTTACTATTTCATAAGTGTAAATAAATAATTTTTTACAATGATTTTCTGATCGGAAACCGTCCTGGATGATCATTTTTCCGATCAGAAAATCATTGTAAATAGTTAGCATGCAATTGCTTAAAATTTCATGTAAATAAATAGACGAATATGATAATATATAATACTAGTTATGTTCTTAACACACAAGGAAGACGGTAGGAAGTGTTATATGGACCCTTTAACGAGGGTGAGTGATTATGAAAGGTTTTTTTTTTCATATGTTTATAAGACTCAGGCAGAACGACCATATAGGCAGCAAAATAAGCCAAATAAATATAATTATTTCATCATCATATCAGCCGAAAGACGTCCACTGCTGGACAAAGGCCTCCCCCAAGGATCTCCACAACGATCTCGCGCCTCTCGCATCCAGCGGTTTCCCGCGACCTTTACGAGGTCGTCGGTCCACCTTGTCGGAGGCCTGCCCACACCACGTCTTCCGGTTCTTGGTCGCCACTCGAGAACCTTTTTGTCCCATCGGCCGTCGGCTCTGCGAGCGATGTGCCCCGCCCACTGCCACTTGAGTTTCGCAATTCGGAGAGCTATGTCGGTGACCCTGGTTCTCCTGCGGATCTCATCATTTCTAATTCGATCAGGCAGGGATAACAATAAATAAAGAAATGAAATGAAATGAAAGGGAAACTCCAAGCATAGCCCTCCCCATTGCCCTTTGGGTGGCCTTGAGCTTTCTTATGAGGCCCATCGTGAGCGACCACGTCTCAGTTCCATACGTCATCACTGGCAACACACACTGGTCAAAGACTTTCGTCTTGAGACACTGCGGAATTTGGGACGAGAAGATCGTAATTTCCCGAACGCTGCCCAACCGAGTTGGATTCGTCGATTGACCTCTTTTTCGAAGTTGGGCCTACCTAGCTGGACTGTTTGTCCCAGGTAAACATATCTACAACTTCGAGAATAGAGTCTTCAACCTTCAGAGGAGTGGGTACAACACGGATGTTGACATGATATGAAATATTAATTTTAATTAAACCTTTCTGTATAACAATGAAATATTGTTATGTCCGGAGTGCATGGAGCTCTCACATGCTCGCCGAATGCCCCATGTATTCTATAATACGATGGGAGTCTATGGAGACAGACACACTGGACGCAGAGGACCTAGTAAATCTGAAGGTAGACCAGATCTTAAGATTTTGCAAGGAAACAGGCAGGTTCGGGGAGACTCCGTGATTGCCGGACAATCCCACACCCCAAGGGATAGGGGTGAAATGGCCTGCAAAGGTAAGGCTGATCACCCGTCTGGCAACCGGCGTCCCCACATTCAATAATAATAAACAATTAGTTACTAAAGCGACGTGATTGAGACCGCACAAAATTTTTGTGTCAAAAAGGGCAGTCTATAGGTAATTAGACTTCATTTTTTTCTTCTTCAACCTAGCGTTAATCCCAGTCATATCCAAAGCTTTCACCTCGGAGTCTAGGGTCCGCTTTACCAGTTTTAACTGCGGATTTGGCTGGACCTCGATATTTTCCGTGAAGCGACTGCCGTCTGACCTTCACAACCCAATGGTGACATTAGGCGATATCGAAGCATTGCAGCTAGACCGTTGTTGTTGGACTTTTTAGGGCTAATTAGACTTCATCAAGTTATGTTAATTCGTATAAGTTCATATTATTCACTTATCAGTGATATAAACAATCAATATTACCTCCAATAAATTGTTACGTTTGCTGATTCGTAAGGGAAAATCAACCTTAAACCTATATAATACAGAGTACAATTTTGAAACATCAAAAAATTTAAGTTTTTGCGGGTAGTTCAACAAAACCATTGCAATTTTTATACAATTTCAAATCCCGAATTTTGAAAGTGTATAAAAATTGCGATGATTCTGTTTATTTGCTCGTTGAATTATTGGTTACGTCCTGAAATAGGTCACTTTGTAAAAGTCTCGATTTATTTACGCGGAATTTATATTAAGATTTTTTTACGCGGAACTCTTATACTTTCTCTAAAATAGAAGTAATCTAAGTTATAACATCAGCTATCTGCTGTAAAAATCGCATCTTAATCGACCCAGTCACTTCAGAGATTACCACTTCAAAATTTCAAGTCAATCCATCGACTACTCTTTCTAGTTTCACAACCACAAAAATACGAATGCTAAATTTTGATATTTAAAGATTTGTAATATTTTATTTTCACCTTTTTTTCTAATATCATCGTAAAATCATTTAGCGCGGTTAAAATATCCAACTTGAAGCATTTCAGACTAAACCAATAATTCGACTACACCCGACTAAATAAAAGTGAAACGACTAAAGATACTGTACTAATTGTTAAATTTAACTGCAGTACATATCATAGCCGATTCTCAACCAATAAATTGTCATGTGGAGATTTAGATACCAGTTTTAAACCGCACAATATAAAACCGCGGCGGTTTTTAATCAATAATTAAATCTTAGCTACCATAATTTTAACAGGGTTTTGAGTACGATGAAGCTATGATTGGGGATGTAGTTAAAACCGCCGCGGTTATAACGCAATGGACTGAGAAAATATTCCGAATATTAGGCCTGAATACATTTTGGGTCATATGAAAGATGTCACTTGTTACAAAACATATATTTTATAGATACTGATTTACAATAAAATGGCAAATAATTAGCGGAATCAGCTGCGCATCTGTTATATAACTACAGTTGATATGATCTAATGAGATGAACCAAATTGTTCATATTCTTTTATACTTTTTTATCCACTTAAGTCATGTTGTGTTGAGCGGTCGATAGATTTTTATATACATTTATATTGAAAAGTGCATTTATTTTTCATTTGTATAGACTTGCGATTATCACGTATATATATGTATAAATAATATTAATATAACATTACGTTCAAAACAGCGAGTCGCGTGAATAATTTTTTTACGATTTATTTAACGAATAAAATGATACTATTTGTTACGACTAATCGCAAGTCAACACAATCGGATACATTTCAACGGAATCAAATTGGTAATTACTATAGATATATAATTTTCAATTAATATCAGTTTTCTAGGAAATGGTAATGATAAAAATAGGTAAGAAATATAATTAAAATTTACACAGATTAATGTATAAGTACTTTTAATCATGATTTCGAGGCGATAGCTACCGATAAAACTAAAAAAAGAACGTATATAATAATACTACGTATACCGTAGATCAACTGTCAAGTAATACGTCACCGAATACACAGAGGGCGTTGAATCTTCCATCTCTCTCCCACACGCTATTGTTACCCAAACAGAAAGAGAGAAAAGACAGGTAAATACAGATTACGCGGGAACATCAGTATATTAAGCCTATGTTGCTCACTGATAATGTAGTTTTATATAATTGAAGAAATTTTAATTGTTAAACCAACTTAAAAAAATTACTGTCCAAAAATTTAAAATATCAGTTTATCTATATTATAGTAAGTTCGTACTAAAACGTTGTAAATATATGGATATTCCAGTGGCAATTTACTATTTTTGTTAAATGTTCGAACATAAAGCTAATATAGCCCAAATGTGATTATTTTAATTGACTAACTACAAAACCTTGATATACCTTTTAATTGCCTGACGTTCATCATTCTCTGAACCTTTTCCCAACTCAGTTGGGGTCGGCTTTCCAGTCTAACTGTGATGCGGCTGAACTTCGATATTTTACGTGGAGCGACTGCCATCTGACCTCCACAACCAATGGCGATATCGAAGTTCCAAGTAAGACTGGTTGGACTTTTGAGGGCTCCAACTACCCGTAACGACTGCCATAGATGTTTGTATGGCAACCTAATTGCCTGACGTTCCGACCAGATAATTCCCAACATTATTTATGGAAGGGAAAGTTCAAAAATTATGAAAAAATATTGGTAGAAGCTTCAAGTAAGGTTGAGAGGAGGGAAGACTGAACACCCTCTGTATACTAGTACATCTTAACATTTAAATGTCACTGGAGGTACCGTACAAAAGTGTCACTTAAGTACAATTTAAGTTAGCAGCCAAGTCTTTAATTTTTTTTTCTGTAAATTTGTAAATTTTTACACTTCACTCTATATAACAATAAGTACTAACATCACTAAGTACTTTTACAATCTGCCAAAACAAACAAAAAAAATTACAAATTTACAGCAAAAAAAAAATCACCACTGTTCTCGAGAACGTACCCACTAAACAATAAACACCATTTTATTGTCAAGCTTTTTTAAAAAAAGTACAAAGCGATAGAGCGGTGTCCACTATGGCAGCGAGAAAAAAAAACATCTTAAGAAAAAAGAAAAACCGTAATTAAAAATATCTTTTTCTCATTCTTATCTATGATATACCTATACATACGCTAGTTAATATTTTACATGGATCCTTGTCTTTGGGTTAAGACATCAAAAAAAAGATTTCTTTTTTTATTCCCGCGTCGACGCTATACCGATATAAAACTATGTACTATACTCTAGTAATATACACACTTATACACTAAAAAGTCCGAAATATATGTCACTACGCACTGCTTTTATCCGACTCCGAAATTTAAAGTTCGATTAAATAAATTCTTTGGATTTTTTTTTAACTATTATAGTTGTGCTTGGTGCGGAAGTGTTGGATGGAGGTGACGGCAGTGATAACCCATGAGATAAGGCGGACCCTGCGCTTGCCAGGGCATGAATGGGCATGACTGGTGATTGCGATGACCGTCCTTATAACATCGTAATGGCAAATGCATAATTAGTTGTCATGTATATTAAAAAAAGGAAAAAAATATAATATTTTGAAAGATTTTTTTTTAGAAAAATAGTAATAAAAATTAACTTTATAAAGAATATAATAGATAGAGTATTTTAACTTACAAAATATTATATTTAAACCTTTTTATTATTAATTTTCTTTCCTTAAACCCAGTAATAAATTAATTTTAGTATATCTAAACGATTGTACAGTCACCCGAATTTAAAGAAATTGAAAATAATAAAAAACTATACATACGTTTAAAGACACTAATATTAAAAAATAAAGTGTTTAAGGAAAGTTTACAACAAAAATGAACAACAAAACTTTAATAATCATCATTAGTGATTATAATAGAGAGCCAAAAAAACCGTAAAAAACCGTCAAAATCGGTATTCAACGCACCAACCACTACAGTCACTGGTATGTCCATGTTATACAAATCGGCTTAAAGTGTGTACTTATAATAAAAACTTATAATTAAGTAAAATATTACTTTTTATGGCATTTCCCTATCGGGGAAGTCAGAGTCCCACTATCCCGTTCAACGGGGTACAAATTACAAAGAACATAATAAAATGCAATATTTTTTTCTGTTGATGTGCACAAGAGTTATTTTTGTATAAAATACATTGTATTATAACATGATACAGCTCATAATGAATATTATACAAATCGTTATCATTTCATCGATAACCATCTCATTATCCTACTACTGGGTATAGGAAATTGTATACCCAGTCGTAGAATTTACGTAATTCATAAATATTTTATCATGCAAAATTTATATGCATGCCATATTAAAATCAATTATTAAAAATCAACTGTATATTTATAATTATTATAACGGCTTGTATAGTATACATTTACACTTACTGATTTACAATTTTTTTTTTATTTTCACCTATCATAATTTTGTTAACGATTGTTAAAATAGGTAACAATAGTTACTCGATATCTCCCACGTATAATGTCGTATCTTCAGTTAACATACGACATTTTACGTTGGAAGTGTCAAAAATATACCAAAAATAAAATTAAAACCCTTCTACACATCATCCATTGAAATATTTAAAAAACGAATTCCAAGTGATCATTTTTTTTGTTACATAGTGTAACCGTTATGTTGTAGTGTGTGTGGTGTAGTGTCGCAGTGCGAGTGTGTGCTAGCTGTGGGGGGGGGGGCTAGCGCGCGCGTCGCTATTGAGGGGGGCCGCCCGTCGGAGGCTGGCCCGGGAGCTGGCCCATGCCCTGTGGATATAAACATACTTATTTGAATGAAATTTTTAAGCAATTGCATGCTATATTTCCAATGATTTTCTGATCGGAAAAAATGATCATCCAGGACGGGACTTGAACCCGTGAGCTCTGACCAACTGAGCTACCTGGACCCATCCTAGATAATCATTTTTTCCGATCAGAAAATCATTGGATAAACATACTTATGTTATTAATTGTTACTGCCCCACTTTTTTCATCTGACCGAACCCCAGGTCCTAAAATTTGTACTTTGGAACCAAACCTTTCTTTGTCGTATGATAAAGAAGTAGAATGCTTTACCCTCGCACGTGTTCCCTTTCTCTTATAGTCCCGGGTTCTTTAAGCGGGGCGTGAAAAAGCATCTGTCAAGGTCGTCTGGGTAGAGGTCACCATTCTTATGGCGCCCCTTGGGAATGGTGACCACTACTTTTAGGACTGTACCTCAGCTCACCATCAGGCAGGGTGCAGTTAATGCGGCGGACAAATATATTTAAAAAAAACCATAGGTCCGGGGTCCAATCTTCTCTCTTCAGTTTGATTTCTAGAGAGATTCTTCCATCAATTAACAGGATTATACAAGCTTGCAGGACTTGCAGATGAGGGGGAGGGGGGGACCCTCCATTTTTTAAAATATGACTTCACCTCGCCTGATGGTAAGTTAAAGGTAAAGTCTCAGGAAGGGGGTCCCCATTACAGACACCGACAGTGACATAATGGTGGCCCTCAACTTGACGGCCTCGTGAAAGAACAGGTCCATGTTGTATCCCTAGAGAGTACTGACCGGCATGGGTTGGTAGTGTTGTAAGGGCGCGGGCAGCAGCTTAGGCGCTTCTTCCGCTTTCTCTTCCTCCCGACGTTTCAAGCACGCCGCTTTTGGGTTTAAGTTTCTTTCTGTAACAAATATAATAGAACTCATTATTATTAGTTCATTATACTCTATGGCCGTGTAGTTTCAAGCGAAGTAGCAGGGTATAGGATGACTAAGAGATAGGGTTGGTAAAGTGTGTTAAAGGTATCTCTGTGCCTAGAAGAAGAAGAACCATTACCAGATTACCATTACCATTACCAGAACCATCACCAGAAGAAACCATTAAAAAAAAAGTCTCCTGCATTGACAGCAGGCGACTTTTTTTTTAATGGTTTCTTTGCTTTGCAATTTGCCACAAACAAGTATTATAATTTGTATTGTGTTGTATTTATATATGTATTATACAGCGTTTTCGTTTTTTAGTCACAGTCAATGTCAAGTCATGGTCTTCATAGTCAATAGTCAACCTCCATAGTCTTGCCCCAGTAAAATAGTGGAGACTTTAGGCTAGAGGCTTCTGTGGAGTTTTGGAATCAACGTTGAAAAGCACAATTTCACGGTAATATACCACTTTCCCAGACTCGTTGTCGAAGATGTTATGTTTAAAAATCCACTGTTTTTACACATAATAACTACATTTTACACTAATTTTAGAAAATGATACAATGCCCCGATGTGACTTTTCCGCGTTGGCGCCAAAAAACTCCAGGAGACTTTGGTCTCCCGACTGATCGCACAGAATCCTCTCTACGCGATAGCAAACATATTATTTATCGGCTGGGTATGGGAATTTATGTAAAGGTTGATGTCATATGTGTAGGAGCTTACCTCTAACTTGTTGCTCCAAGGTCATGATGACCTCGACAGCCATGTTCAGTATACCAAGCTTGGTCTGCGGCTTGTCGCTCTTGAGGTGCGTCATGCACATCCGCCCTAACTCCTTCAGCGCTTCGTTTATGTCGCGTATTCTTATCCTGGTTGAGCAAATATTTTGATTAGATTAATTATAAGCACCAATTACATTGTTAAGAGAACAGTAAGTTCATTTTTCTGACCGGCAGGACGCGAGGGAAATGCCTATTGTGTCACTTTACACCCTGGCGCTCGAAGACCCAAGACGGCGGGCTGTTTAAGTCGGTTTAGTTCCGATATAACGGTCACCGCTGGTTTAACGAGGGTAATAACCGTGTAGGTTCAAGCATGAAAAAAAAAAGGTTATTTCATTGATACAAAAAATTTGTAGTCATTTGCTGTACATTTTTGAACTTACTGCTATCTTAATTAATATGAGAATATAAATAAATCTATATAAATAAATATCGGATTATAGTTCTAAAAAATGTCTTCAAAATAGCTACACTACTTATCACAGTAAAATAACGAATGATTATATATATTAAGCAATTAAAACAATATAACACGGGTCACAGTGTGCGCCAATCTGGAATTAAATGTTATCAAATGAAAGTTAATAATTTTTAATATAAATGATTAACATATAAACACTTAATATACTGTGGAGATGAAATATTAGACAATAAGAGCGCGTTAGAACCTTAATCAAAGTATCTACAGACTGGCTTGGACAAAACTTGGCTTGACTGTAATTTGAACTGAGTTTAAGTAGGAAAAAGTTGACATTCAGAACGGGATTCAGCGAGAATTTTCTAGACGGAATACTCCAAATGGTCAGAACCGTGTGAAGTGAGAAAACCCACATGTCCTAGAAGAAATTCTAAGGACATGTCTGATCCACCAACCCGCATTAGGCCAGCGTGTGTGGATTAAGGTCTAAACCCTCTCAGCTCTCTCGTTAGAGGAGAGAAGACCCGTGCCCAGCAGTGGGACATAAATGGGTTGTTATCATCTTTATATATAAAAGAAAGTCGTGTTAGTTACACTTTTTATAACTCAAGAAAGGCTGAACCGATTTGGCTGAAAATTGATAGGGCGGTAGCTTAGAACCAGGAGACGGACATGGGATACTTTCATCCTTTTTTTAGTGGAGAGTGGAGTGGAGTGGAGTGGTGAGTGGAGTAGACAGTCGAGTGGAGAGTCGTTTTATTGGTGACGATACTGACTTCTACGCTGTGGGCAAAAGCTAGTTTTTTTTTTATACTACGTAGGTGGCAGACAAGCACACGGCCCATCTGATGGGAAGCGGTCACCGTGGCCTATGAACGCGTGCAACACTAAGGGTGTCACACACGCGCTGTTATTGAATACAAATGCAAAACTCCCCTGCATACGTCTCCTACTTTCAACTCAATCTCTCTCAAACTCCTCTGGACGCTTACCTCTCCCTGGCGTTGTTGGCCTGCCGCCGCTCCTTCTCCCTCACGGCCTTCGCCTGCGGATCCGTGTCGTCGTCACCCTCGTCCGCTGATGAGCAACTGGCACCCAACATGGATCTTTTAAGACTTATGTTTACGACTTAAGTATACTGGGCTTTTGATTGGAAAATCTTACTACAGTCAGGGTATCATCTAAATTTACTTTTAACTGAAGAGGTTTTTTTTTATACTACGTAGGTGGCAGACAGGCACACGGCCCACCTGATGGGAAGCGGTCACTGCAGCCTATGGACGTGTGCAACACTAAGGGTGTCACTGCACACGCGCTGCCTACCCCGAAGGGAACGAGGGAGGGCTAGGAACGTGACGGGAGCCTGGGATGGGGTGGGGGAGGAGGAGTACAGTGGCTCTGGCTAGCCTACTCACTGGCGGGAACACAACACGATGGTTATTATTATTACAACGCGGTGTTCTGTAGGGCGGAGGTACTACCCCAGGCGGACAGCTCATTTCGGACGGGAGATACCGTCGTATCCTACCTCCTATGCAACACCAGGGGCGTTACACTCGCGCTGCCGACCTTTAAAAAGGTTCTTGAAGAACGCCACACTGTGGAGGCTATTTCCTATACAAAATGTTTCTGTCTCTTTCTAATCATAGCCCAGTAATAATACAGCATTCGAAAAAGTAATATCTAACATTTCGGTATACCAGGAACTTGGCGTAAGAGTGTCCAATCAAATATGGATGCGCAATCTGAAGACGGATTCAAAATGTAAAGATGATATAGTTACCTCCACGAAGGCAGCGCGTGAGAGAGAGAAGTGCTGGCCTCCTAACTCGCAATTATCACAATATAACTATACCTCGGGGCTCAAAGAATGCGACCGCCATTTTTGAAGAAAATTTTTTTTTTGTTTTTCAATAAAAATAATGTAACCATTTTGGTAAAAACTTATGTGTACGACCACAATTTTTTAAGAAAAAAATTTTTTTTTTCAATATTTTTGCTATGACCAAAAAAATATTTTTTTTTTTATAATTTTTGCTCGCTTGAAAAGTCAAGTTTTGGTGCTAACGCCCTTCGAGCCTGGAGGTATCGATATGATATTAGAATCCATCCCAATCCAATTTCAAACATAGGTAAGAGACTTTTCAAAGATTTTTTGTCTTAGAAACATGGAACAAACACTTTTGATACCATTTTATAGGATGAACGTTTTTCTATCAATTTTGGTGCTATGGTATAAGTTTACTAGTGAACATAAGGTTCTGGGTTCGAACAAAATGTATTGTTAAGTTTATCTCTTAGAAAGTTTTTTTTATATACCACTTAGGTGGCAGACAAGCACACGGCCCACCTGATGGCAAGCGGTTACCGTGGCCTGTGGACGTATGCAACATAAAGGGCGTCACACTCACAACGCTGTAAAAACCCTTCTAATGCCCTTCTCCCCGTTACCCATAAACGGGTTGTTTTAAATGGACGTGACAAACTTCTGCTAACCCCTAAGTGAATATTCAAGCGTCATCATAAATCACAAATCAAATATAGAATGGAAATAACTTTATTGTATGTCAATCAAAATGTGTTCACCGAGAAAGTTTGGTTTAAAAACATGAAGTTACCAAATGGGTGATGTTCGGAGTAAAGAGCAGGTTAGAAGCAATGATAAAGAGGATTAACTATATTATGTATGTAGAAGTATTTGCAACCAGTAAGCTTGTATGAAAGGTTTAATAACGGTTCATTAAGCGCAGTTATGTATGGAAGGGAAAAAGCAGAGAGCTATTGTCTCTACCTATCCCAGAGAGATTGAAGGCGTGAATATGAGTGATGAGATAAATCATATTAATTAAAAGTTAATTTGTCAGGTTAATGATAAGCGCCCATTGTATTATTAAAAGCGAATGATTAATAAATCAATGATTTGTTAATTTAATTTTACATCACCATATTGATGTAATTATTCATTCATCACCACAATGAAGTGATAAGTGATGAAGTTAGATGTATACATTAGGCATGTGCGAAACATGTCCGGGAGCGGATTGAACATGGAACGGTTCCTTATACAGTCGGCACCATGTTCAGGAACCATGTCCGCGGACACGTTTCCCGGACATAGTTCATGCAATCTACGCTGATATAACATGTGCAGATTTATATGAAAAGGTTCAATTTTTTTTATATAGGTACTACTGAGGTAGCAGGCAAGCATGTGTTTAAGTATATAGTTATAATATTTGAAATGAAATCAGTTCAGAACAGTATTTGCATTTTCTTTTTTTTTGAGTTCTTTTGTTCAATAAAACGATCCCAAAGTACCAATGCTGATTTTTCTATGAGATGGCATTTTCAGATGATGTTAATAATTAGAAAGTCCTCAAAGCCTTATTATTTTCGAAATAATTGTCACAAATAAAAAATGCACTACCTAGGTATGTGCAAAGTAAATTACTATTTAAATCTATTCACTTATTCACTATAGAACTCAATAAACTATTGTTAGGTACTTAACAAAGACAGTGTAATTTGTTGAAAATAATTGGAAATTATGGTGTAAATAAAGTATTCGGAACACGCACGCATTCGCAACTAATAAATAAATGCACCTAAACACTAAAATACGAACGTCGCCGCAGTCACTGCGCAAGTAGATAATTACGTAACACGAAATGCGACTCGGTCCGGTTCGGCTGCTGTTCGCAAACCCGAACCGCTCCGGCCGAACCTGCACATGCACATTGGAGTATACTCCGCGCTACACGCTCCGCGCGCCGTTACGCGCGCCGCGCGCTCTATTCATTCCATACTCCGAGTTCGCTTACTCGTTCCGGACATGAACATGGTGGAACTGTTTAGGCGGAGCGGTCGGATCGGAACTATATAGCTCCAGGAAAGGACATAGTTCCTGGAGCTATAACGGTCCGGAACTACTCACCTCTAGTATACATTGTTTAAGAGTACATATGATTAGGAATGGATAATCACATCATTTAAAAGGCTTCTATGATTATTTCGTGTTTCATCAATAATCACCGAATGATATAAATCGATTTTAAGTAACATTTAATCGTACATTCCTAATTATATGCACTGTAGTTGAATAAATACCTTTGCAGTTAATTGATGATATGAAAGTGATGCCAAGCCCGCTCATATTAACGCCATCTAGTATAGACGGCAGTAATAACAACCTGAATCGCGATTAAAAGTTTTATGGAAGCTGCGTTTTTAATTTTGTGTCATAATTTTCTTAATGCTTAGTTAAATTACATGGTTAGGTAAAGGGTTTAAAATTTATTCCTCTTATATTATGTTAAATATGTTCGGGTCTTGGATTCGAATCCAGACCATTACACTACCGAAGCTAACTCGCTCCTAACACCAGTTTAAGCTAGCTTAGCTGTAGGAAATATCGAGAATACTAGTATTTTTTGTAGCTATACTCAACACAAAATAAAAGGCCCGTTTTGACGTTTGTCCTCGTGGCATAACTAGTTATGTACCTATACGATTCGGTATTCGATACTCACGATGAATCGAATCTAGTTTGCATGGGGATTTAATCGATTTGAATATGTATATAAACTGCAATGGATTAAAGTTCTGATTAGAAAAATTAGCTTAACCTTTGATTTTGTAGGTATTTTAAAACAATACAATGTTATTATAGGTCAATTTACTTATTTTTAATATTTTTTTACAATAACATTCACTCAATCACAAAACAACAAGAATAATTAAATCAGTCTTCAGAATCTAAACACAAGTATTAAAATAAATAAAAATAAAAGTGCGCGTCGGGCTTGAAAAAAAATATCTCACTCGATATTTTCTTTCCTTAACTGATTATTAATAGTCTGTGGACTATATGAAACATCGTTATGCACAGCACTTAGCCGAGTGGGCGGTACCTGTCAATGAAAAATGTAATTACCTTTAGAACATTTCAATTGATAAAAAATATAAAAAATAAGAACTTCATGGGCACGAACTGTCAAAGTGGGCCTTTTATTTTGTGACAACTATAATATTTTTTATTTTTTATATTGAGGCCGTTAATTGACTTAGGATAAAGTTCAGAGAATATGGGCCGCCATTTCAGACACTATCCATCCCAAAATGGCGGTCCCTACCTTGACGGCCTAGACAGATGCCTTTTCACACCCCGCTTAAAGAACTCAATATTGTAAGAAGATAGATCGTGCGACAAAGAGAGGAATCACCGAACTGCTTTAAAGTTAATAAGCCAATTAAAATACGGCAGCCATTTTAAATTTTGCATCTCCACTTACCTTACACCTACAAGAAACACACAGTAATGATCTTTATATTAATACAGATAGAGTATAAAATGGTTTGATAGACATTTTCGACACACTGTGACCCGTGTTAGCAATGGTGAAGCTGAAACTATAAGACATGTTAGTAAGGGATTATTATATACTGTGATATGTGCACGTTTACTGTAGTGAACAATTGTGTACCATCATTTTTTAAGTCGGTTAAAATAAAAGTACCGAAGAGATTATTTTTTATATTATTATTCTCTGAGGATTTCATAAATGTCTAATTAAAAATAATTGAAATTTGTTAATTTCCGAAAATTGAAAATATAAAATTTGACATTAATTAATGGGAGACAGGATAAGAACACATTTACAGAGAGTGTTAAGATCCTCTTCAATAATCTCAACTTCAAAAGTCAACTGTACATCAAAAGAAAATCAATATAATATTTAATTAATTTGCAATAAATAAAATGTGAATAGTAGCCAAAACGATGGAATACAACTTTAAAAAGTATGTTCAACTGTTCACCACAGTAAAAAGAAAATGCATAAAATGTATAATTTACAAAAAGACAACATTATAACGAATATAATAATAATATAAATGTACGTCGTTTTGTCGATTAAATTACACCGAAAATCATAAAAATAATAATCAAAGTTTAGTTCAATTTCGAAGATGGCTGATGTCAGTTCTAAACTAATCCCTACTGCTTTACTAAAACAATAGTAAGCCTTTATCCACTTTAGTGAGCATTTAAACGTGTGTTTTAACCCCCCATGGGTACCACCCCTCATCGAGGCTAAGCTAGGGTGGTTATTTAAACCGTGCCTAACTCAAACTGACATCACCCATCCCCCTCCCCCCAGAGGGTAGACAGAGCCCGTATACCGCACCTCTCTCTAACATTGTTGGCCTGTCGCCGCTCTCTCTCTCGCGCCGCCTTCGTGTCAGGGTCCAGCTCGTCCTCGTCGGCTGACGAACAACTATATACCACATATTTCAAAAATGACATGCTCACGGTAAATATATCACGGTCATCACATGAGTGATGGACGTGATATGTGAACAGGGATTAAACATGTTAAATTTTTAATCAACTTGATGTGTTTATTGTGATGAAGTGTGATTATGTTTAAAGTGATTTATGTTAAGTGTGATGAACGTGAAAATCATAGTGTGATGACGTTATAAATATGTTTACTGTGATGAACGTGATATTATGTTTTTGTGATAAATATCACAAAGTTTATTGTCACAAAGAGATGCAGTTACAATCATTTTTTAAGATGAATTAGGTGATTACATTGCTCGTGATACTGATTACTGATTCCCAAGCTAGGCTAATAGACCTGTATTTTTGTGATATGTTTATTGTGATAAATGTGATATATTACAATCACTGTGATAACATTATACTTTTAGTGTGATGAACGTAATGTGTTCATTGTGATGAAGTACTACGTTTAATGTGATAACCGTGATATGTAAAGTGTGACGAACGTGATTTATGACAGTGTTTATGTGTATATGTGTATAAATGATTTTGTGTGTATATACGTGTGTTTGTGTGTGTGTGCTAGTAGGTCGAAAAGCGACTCACTATCTCCTTGAGCGCTTGGAACTAGGCGCCTTGTTGGCGAGCGCGTCGGCGGAGCCCGAGGAGGAAGGCTTGGAGTCCAGCCCCGAGTCCGGGGGCTCTTTGCGCTTTTCTGGAAAGAGGAACATTATGATAATTCGAGGTCTTTAGGACTTCACTAAAGATGTTTTAGGGCCGAAAACAACCTCACCAGCTAGCTGATACACCAGCTGAATAACGGACGAGACTCACGCACTTGCTTTCCTCTTGGATTTTCGTTTTTTTTTATTTGATTTAGTTAGCCTAGTGGTCTGTGTAATGGACTGCTGAGACGAGGTCTCGGGTTCGATCCCAGGTTCACCATGGCACCACACACCAATGACTTTTCGAAGTTATGTGTGTATTTATCGCAGGTTTATAAGTGTCCGGTTAATGGCAATAGGCTCGCCACCTATTACATTGGGACCTAAACAAATTGGCGAAATGTGGGTGCTAGCACCTCTGCCTACCCCTTCGAGGATATAGGCGTGAGTTTATATATATAAGTACTAGTATAAAACATGTTTATTTACAATTTAGATAATATAAATAGCAACCATTCATGTCCCACTGCTGGGCACGGGTCTCCTCTCCTCTAACGAGAGAGCTCTTGTAGTTTAGACCTTAATCCACACACGCTGGCCTAACGCGGGTTGGTGTATCGGACATGTCCATAGAATTTCTTCTAGGACATGTAGTTTTTCTCACGATTTTTTTCCTTCACCGTCAGCAGATAGTAAATCATGTGATTAGCACACATAAATTCCACAAAGTGAAATTCACATTGGTACTGTCCGGCCGGATTCGAACTCGATACCTCTGAGTAGAGCCCGCGACAATTTAAATAAATTATTCGATATTAAAGTGTAGCTGTTATAATGCTGTTATAAGTGATACATACTAGTATTGGGTAGCACATGTCTCTCCATTTTGATGGGGGGCTCTGAGTGTAGGGGGAGACCACCGCCCACGGCCAGCCGCGACACTGCAATAATAAATAAATAAATATTCTGCGACATTCTACATGCCGAGATCGTAGAAGTGGAATGATGTTGTCTCTGCCTACCTCAATGTGACTTTTATATATGTATGTATTCTACACAGCGCCCTCTAGACTCAAAGTATAGCTTAATTAGCTTCAATGCGGATGAACTTTTCTTTGGTAAATACATACAATTATTTAACATAAAAACACCCAGACAGATGTAAACAGATATATTCATGTAGATTATTTTTTACACAGAGCGAGAACCGAACCCGCGCCCCCTGTAGTAACAGTCGAATGCAAACAGATATATTCATGTAGATTATTTTTTACACAGAGCGAGAACCGAACCCGCGCCCCCTGTAGTAGCAGTCGAATGCAAACAGATATATTCATGTAGATTATTTTTTACACAGAGCGAGAACCGAACCCGCGCCCCCTGTAGTAGCAGTCGAATGCAAACAGATATATTCATGTAGATTATTTTTTACACAGAGCGAGAACCGAACCCGCGCCCCCTGTAGTAGCAGTCGAATGCAAACAGATATATTCATGTAGATTATTTTTTACACAGAGCGAGAACCGAACCCGCGCCCCCTGTAGTAGCAGTCGAATGCAAACAGATATATTCATGTAGATTATTTTTTACACAGAGCGAGAATCGAACCCGCGCCCCCTGTAGTAGCAGTCGAATGCACTACCCTTACGCCATATATGTCATTATCATCCTCATAGCGATTTCCCAGTTGCATCTAGAGTTTGCACTAATAACTATATCTAGACATAGGTAAATAATTGTAAATAGACCAAAAAAACAGCCCGCTGAGTTTCTTGCTGGCGTCTTCTCAGGTCTGGGCCGCGTTTCGAACCGGTCGGTGGTCCATTTGTTTCTAGTTTTAGATATTTTTGATTTGACGTTTTGTAAGTACCGCATTTAATGGTTTATACAGAATAATGATTTTTGATATTTTTGGCTTTGACTTGACTTTAAAACCTGGGTACTTTTTTTTTTAGGGGCGTCACACTCGCGCTGCCGACCCTGTAAAAACCTTCTAATGCCCTTCTTGAAGAACCCCATATTGTAGCCGCCAGGGAAAACCACTGCAGGGAGATCATTCACTTGATTGGTATGTCGTCTTTTTCGGGAGCGATTATAGTCTGACCTCCCAACTCAGAGATGCGCCTGCGCAAGAGCCTCGTCCGTTATTTAGCAGGTGTAGGTGGTTTTCGTAGGGCTCTGCATACCCCCATGAGTAGTTTTAAAACTCGACTCGTTGAGAGAGGGGTGTGTTGTACGTGACGTGTGAGGTGAGGTGAGGTGAGGTGAGGTTACCTTGCGGCGACTGGTGCGGGTGGTGCAGGTCCTGCGGGTACAGGTCGGGCGCCTCGGCGTGGTTGCGCAGCACGTTGATGGCGTCGTCCAGCCGCTCCTCCATGCGCGCCCCCTGCCGGCGTCACAACCATTACATTACCTACACTATATACTATAGTGACCGGTCTGTCTGTACCGGTATAGTGCCTGACTCTGTGTTTCCGGAAAGCTATAACCTGGGAGTTCTCGAAGTCACGAGTGAATAGGTTCCTTCTAGGCAAGCGTGATTCATCGTAGACCGCATCGTCAATGACCATCAGGTGAGATTGAGGTCAAACGTAAGCCTATCATGAATAAACAAAAAAAAACCGGTAATATACTCCCGGGACGCGTTTTAGGTCTTTTTTTTTAATACCACTTAGGTGGCAGGCAAGCACACGGCCCACACTGATGGAAAGCGGTTACCGTGGCCTATGGACGCGTGCAACACCAGGGGCGTCACACTCGCGCTGCCGACCCTGAATGGTCTCGTTAATTACGTTTCATCGTGCTAGTATACTTAAAATTGGATGATAATTTCTGTTTTTTTATATAGGACATGTCTAAATGACTTCACCTCGCCTGATGGTCAGTTAAAGGTAAAATCACTAAGTATGATGTTACCGGTCATTGACCCGGTGTCGCGTGAGGTCAATGACCGCTTTCATTTAGCTAACACAATGAACGCTACAATTTTTTTTTATATTTTTTAAATTCATGTTCATCAAAAATTTAAGCTCATAATGTTATTTATCTTCAGTAGTATCGCCTGTCTTCGTTTCCGATAGCGTTTCCCTTACATCCAGTATAATTAATAAGAAAACAGATGAGATTCGAACCCATGACCTTCATAAATGCAAGTATAACGCAATAGTTTTAACCCCTCGAACTAAATTACTTGTGTTAGGATCTATTCCCAACATCACCTTGTAGTGTTATGGCCAGGATTCGAACCCCAGACCGTAGACATAAAGGCCGACTTCTTAAGCAATAATCTACTGACGCTTGAAATTAAAATATACAATGACTAAGACATAAAATTAGTAACATACTAAAAAGATCACATACAAACTAAGAAAACAACTAAACGCATGCTGTATCACTTACTATATACAAATCACTGAATATAAATCAAGAGAAGTGCTCTCAAACCCTTCATCCATATTCGTAACTGAAATCTCGTAACCAGTTACAAGAAAAGAATTATTTTTCGCGGTTTGGTAACTAAACTTACCTAATTTACTAGTTTCTACGTTCGTAACTAACAAAAAGTTATAATAATAATTCGTTTTTCGCGACTAGTTACTAAACAGCGATAGAGAAATCTGCTCTTGTACTCTTGTAACACTGCTTAGGTGAGTTTAGCTACCAAAGTAGAATAATAAATTCTTCTCTCATAACTAGTTACCAAACCGCGAAAAATATTTTTTTCTTGTAACTGGTTACGAGATTTCAGTTACGAATATGGATGAAGGGCTCTCAAACCTGGTATGGATACTAGAGTAACCAAACAATCATGTAAGAGCAATGACGTCACAAAAATAGTGACGTCATCTATACATATAAATAAAATTTTAGTCTGTAAAGTTAAAATAACATCGATATAGTGCGCGGCATCTAACGTGGCCACATTTTGGAGTAGTGTAGACCCCACTACTCCAAAACCTTGCCAAGTTAGATGCCGTACACTATACTTGTTTATATGCGACGGATTTTGCCACAAACAAGTATAGTGTACAGCATCTAACTTTTTTTTTTTAAATGATTTTCTGATCGGAAAAAATGATCATCCAGGACGGGACTTGAACCCGTGACCAGTCCCTTACAGGGGGAATGCTCTGACCAACTGAGCTACCTGGACAGCTAGCTCTAGAGCATTCCCCCTGTAAGGGACTGGTCACGGGTTCAAGTCCCGTCCTGGATGATCATTTTTTCCGATCAGAAAATCATTTGGAAATAGTTAGCATGCAATTGCTTAAAATTTTATTCAATTTTTTTTTTATACCACTTAGGTGGCAGACAAGCACACGGCCCACACTCCAAAAACTTGGCAAGGTTTTGGAGTAGTGGGGTCCACACTACTCCAAAATGTGGCCACGATAGATGCCGCGCACTATACAACATTTATATGTTAGTTAGTTAGTTATCTAACTGAGCACTAAATTTCCTACTGATTTTATATTCAGTGATAAAAAAAATTATATGATCAAAATATTCAATGGTGGAAAGAAATTACAATATAGGTACTCCTTCTTCTTCTTCAACCTAGCGTTAATCCCAGTCGCATCCAAAGCTATCACCTCGGAGTCTGGGGTCCGCTTTACCAGTCAATATAGGTACTCCTAATACAAGCTATTTAGCTTAGCTGGAGGGGTCAGCTCGCTCTCGATTCTGCTAAAGGCAAACCACTGTCATATCACTGACACACTAAAAAATGCTATTTAATTGTAGACTTTACCGTTATACACTTAAAGTCTAAAATCAAATGAAAAGAATAAACTTTTTCATTCGCTCTACAAAATATCATTTAATTTTAGACTTCAACCTGATAGCAGTAAAGTCCAAAATTGAATGGTATTTTTTTAAATTTCAGTCAGTGGCTTGTTCTAACAGAATCGACGCCCAGTAATACTGGCCATTTGGTACCTAACTAATATGCTTTAAAAAAGAAAGAAAAGAATTACGTAAGGGAACTCCTCTTTTTATAAACATGTATAGGTTTTAACAACCATTGAATAGTTGATCATAGACAAAATACTATATACTGACAGGTTTATGTAATCGATAGTAGGACCTTTGAGTAGTGCCATTGAATTTATTAGTTTCGAAGTTTCGGCGCTGGCAGACCCGAGACGGCGTGCGGTTTTAGTCGGTCAAGTTCGACATTATGGCAATATGCAAACGGAGGCGCGGGGCGGTCAAAATGACCGCGACGCACTCTTATTTGCATTTGCCCGCGTAATAGCTCATGTCGCTTATCAGACATACGCGGGCTAAATGCGATCTAATTTTTGTAATAACAAGAGTGCGTCGCGGTCAATTTGACCGCCCCGCACCTCCGTTTGCTTATCGCTTTAATATCTAGTCTATCTTCACACAAACCCGCGGTACATAGCTCGCACTACACAAACATACTTACAACATCGTGATGTTCGCGGAGGAACACCATCGCCTCGTCGAGTTGTCTCTGCTCGGCTCCCCCGCCCTACACGTAAGCGCGTTACAGCGTGCCACAGGGAGGACTGAACGCCATTAGCCCTTTACTTATCCATCCCTACTTATCTATCCCTACGTACGTACAACCTAGCATTAATCCCAGTCGCATCCAAAGCTTTCACCTCGGAGTCTGGGGTCCGCTTTACCAGTCTTAACTGCGGATTTGGCTGGACCTCGATATTTTCCGTGAAGCGACTGCCATCTGACCTTCACAACCCAATGGTAAGATTAGGCGATATCGAAGCATTGCAGCTAGACCGTTGTTGTTGGACTTTTTAGGGCTCCAACTACCCGTAACGACTGCCATAGATGTTTGTATGGCGACCGGGACCGACGGCTTAACGTGCCCTCCGAGGCACGAGACTTATCTATTCCTACATATCCTATTAATATTATAAATGTAAAAGTTTGTGAAGATTATGTTGTTAGTCAATCACGCTTTAATGGCTGAACGAATCTTGCTGAAATTTAGTCCAAGGATAGATAAATGTATTGACTACTTTATATCTTGGAATAGGTTCTCATGGGAATTGCGAAATGTATCAGAATTCCGCGCGGGCGAAACGGCAGGTAACAACTTAGTTTTTTTAAGTATTTAAGTGTATATATGTTTATCTGCATTCTAGAACCCATAACATAAATAACACAAATATGATTATTTTGGGTCTAGACAACGTTGTGTATAATGTCGTATGAAATTTAAAAAATAGGGTTCAGTTCTCTTTGGACGACTCGAGTCAATGGTTAAACATTAGTTTGGGTTTTTTGTTCGGTCTGTATAGGGAACATAAGCTATTTTTTTTAAAGTTGCTGTTGGATACACGGTACATATATAATTAAAAAATTCCAATGAAAAATCATTAAGAAATATTATCACAACAGTTTTTTCAAACTACATCTAGTATTACACTAAAAGGCAGTTTAGTCAAAGATTCTACAAAACAAACTAAAAATAAGGGTATCTAATGGCATCTCAGTCCCCACTGTTCACTATTAAACACAAAATTAAAACACAACAAAATGTACACTGAAATATGATACAAGTTAAATAATATGATACAGATCAATTTATATGATACAAACATATAACTTTCATTTTATATAATGATAACATTACTGGCAATTGCTTCTCATTGAAAATAACGTTTTCTTTTTAACCATTTTCAAATAATACTATTAGTAACTTTTCTGACTGACTAAATTTGAAACAAAAAATCATGTTATGGACTTTTTTTATATCGGGCACGTCAATATGACTTCACCTCGCCTGATGGTAAACTAAAGGTAAAGTCTCAGGAAGGGGGTCCCCATTACACACACCGATAGTGCCATAATGGTGGCCTCAGCTTGACGGTCTCATCAAATGCTTTTTCACGCCCCGCTTAAAGGACCCGGGACTGTATGAGGAAGGAAACACGTGAGCTGGTAAAGAATTCCAGGTCTGGCAAAGAAAATATGCAAACGTTTGGCGATCTTATTTTAAATTCAGTGAAGCTATCATTTAAAATTTGAAGCCTCGTAATGTTATTATTGACCACTGATGTATCTAATCTCACCTGTATATTAATTAACTTGTATCGTATTCCGGAATTAATCAAATGGAAAAAGAAAATCCAAAGCTTTCAAAATTTGTTCTATATTCAAAATTAATTTAGAAAAAATAAAATTAGTTACAACCATGCTAAAGAGGCATGCTGAGATATTTTTTAAATCTGTCAATTAGTTTTTGGTAGTTGTTCGTCGAATTTATATATCACTCCACACTAACAGCCAAACACATCTAATTATGGCCGAGCAATTACCAAATTAGTAATTTTGTAGATAATATATTACAAAAAGGTATATTTGCAGTGCTTGTTTATATTTGATATCAATAATAGTAAGACATAGGTATTTTTTTATATTCAGTTCACCGGATTGACTGCGCCCCGCCTGATGGTAAGAGGAGGTATATATGTGAATTCAAAAATGCGTGCAGAGATATTATTGACTTATAAAAAATTCGGTCTCCCCCGACCGCTCTCTCTTTCTTTTTCTTTATATTTACAATGTGCCCGAATAGCATTTATAAGCAACATATTAGTCCTTCTCACGTTGCAATATTTTATAAAATATGACAAAAAAATAAATAAGCAACTTTGCCTAATGATTTTAGATCGGAAAAACTGAAAATCCAGGACGGGACTCGAACCCGCGAACAGTCCCTTACTTCGTGTGTTATAAGTCTTGGATATTCACTTATTCCGATCTGAAATAACTAAAAAAAACCTTGACTATATTTTTCTACTAAGAACTATTTTTCTGCAAAGAACTTAAACTTTAACTATTAATTATTAAAAACAATATTTTATCAAAAACAATATTTTTAATAAGTCACTATAATCTGCGCACGCGTCTCTAAATTCAACACTATCTCGCTCACTCATATAATCCAAGTGAAAGATCCCATACAATTTTTGACATCATTGCACTGAAAACTACCTTGTTGATAGCACTAGTCTCCTACCCCCCTGTATACCCCAACTCACCATAACAGCGCTGTTGAACACCGGCATGGGCTGATGGTGACCGTTTGGTAACACCGCGGCGGCGATGGGGGCGTGCGGCGTCGACGCGGAGGGGGGAGACGACACGCCGGAGGATACCCAGTTTGATTGCTGGAAATATTAAAATATATTTTAGAACATACTTCCTCCTATAGTCCCAGGGCCTTTAAAAGGCATTTGATGAGGCCGTCAAGCTGAGAGCCGCCACTGTAGTACTACCGGTGTATAGGTATAGTTGGTCATCCAAGACTTTATCTTTAGCTTACCATCAGGCGAGGAAAAGTCATTTTGACGTGTTTTATAAAAAAATATTACTCAGCTCCATCTAGACCCAAACTAAGCTATGGGTTTCTAGAGTGCCGATATACATGTCTAGATACTATTTTTGTAAACATATATATTATACACGGATATATCAAGACCATTGCAAATATACATAATATTATTTGCACAGAGCGGTAATCGAACTCGTAACCCTTCCGAGATCGTCATCATCATCCTAGCGTTAGTTCTGATCGTATTCGAGGCCCTCATCTCGGAGTCAAGGTACTATTGATACGCATATCATTTACGACGTTAAGCCAGCATTTCTTAGATCTACTCCACCCTTATCACCAGAGCCCAGCTGAGGTGGCCTCGTAAGACATTTGGTATCCACGTAATCTGGCGGTTGCTACAATATGTGGTCGCACTAGCGGAAGCAACTCTCCTGGATTTTTTCATGATAGTTGCTGCTGCAGATGCGAGAGTTTTCTCTCCCTTCAGACGGTCCCTAAGCCCACTCACCTGTCCGTTGTGGTGATGCACGTGGTGCGGGGGGTGTGAGGGGTGTGAGGGGTGTGAGGGGTGGGGGGCGTGAGGAGGGTGCGCGTGCGGCGAGTGCTTGAGCGGCGCGGGCGCGGCGTAGAGGCGCGCGTGCAGGGGGGGCGGCGAGTGCACCGGCGTGGACGGCGACGAGCCGTACGACGACAGGCTGCCCGCCTCCGCCGCGCCCACCGCACCCACCGTCCCCACCGCGCCCACCGCGCCCACCGTCGGCGTACTCGCTGAGCCTCCGTATATCTGGAGACGAGTGTACTCAATGATTCAACCAGTAAGGGTAACTTCTTCATACGAGCGCCAATCAAGCTGCTTTCTTGGAGTTTGGAGCCAAGGGTAAAATCTCTAAGTCCACACTTCTCCCGTCAAAACGAGTACGTTAAGGCGATAAGCTGAAGGCGGGGCGGTCAAAACAACTATGACGCACTCTTATTTGTACGATTATAAGGTTGTATTTGTCCGCGCAATAGCTCATGTCGCTTGTAATAAGAGTGCATCGCGTAAAGTAATAATAAGAGTGCATCGCGGACATTTTGACCGCCCTGCGCCTCCGTCTGCTTATCGGCTAACTGTCCGACAATTCAATAGCAAGAGTAGATCCTCATCCGCTAATCTGTGTACTGTTTTGCAGATGAAGTAGACTTGGACTTCGAAGACCTTGGTAAGAACATGTACAGCTTACCACATAATTAGACCGAATATCATTGGTGAAAATCCATTCAACTAAATTGAATTTATTGTGAAAAATGATACTATTGCTTGGCAAATTACTGTGACACCCCCATGGTATGCGCAGGATAAGGAGGGTACGGCAGCGAGGTAGTGAAACCTATGCAGCCAGTGGGGTACAGGTTTCAAAGCCGTGCCAATTTGCCAAGCTATTGTGCACACTGGCATATTTTCTCAACAAATTTCCAAAACACGTTGATAGTCAACATTGGTCAAATTTTACACCTCTCATCAGAATCTATAATTACTATTTTTCGGTCTACTTACCGGCTGCAGTGAAGGTTTGGTGACGAGCATAGGGTCTGTGGGAGAATGGTGGGGCGCGGCTGCACGGAAGGAGGACATCGGCGGTAGGGGAAGTTCCGCCCCACCGCCCGCCTCGCCCACTGGGGCGCCTGCTATACCTGGAACATGACAAAAAGATGGTAACTTCAAAGTTCAGTTTTCAGGTTCAGGAGGTGATTTGAAGAGGAATAACTCTAGATTGGTAAGTTTTGTAATTCCTGGGGAGTATATCGCAAAAGGCAGAGAACTGGGCCGCAGGAAACCATGTAAGGCGTCATCGACTCCTTTGGATCATTAACCCTGGCCAATAATCTGGCCATGTAATTCGCTACCAGTTGCAAGACTCGAAAGGTCATCAAAAGTTTGTCAGTTGTGTCAAAAGTTTTTAATTTAGAGCCCGATGTCCGCTTGCTGCTTTGGTACCTTGTCGATATTTCTGGGAACGAAGCTGTCTGAATATATGAGAGGAAAGCCTGATCAAGAGCCTCGTCCAACCCATGCAGCAACTTGCAGGAGAGGTTTGCTTGAGCCTTACGACTGTTGGTAGGGCTTTTTACACCCCATTTTTACCTAAGAGTGTTAATAAATAAATAAATAAATATTCTACAACATTCTACACATCGCTCCCTAGACCCAAAGTAAGCTTAGTTTTACTAGCTCGTATTATGGGTTCTAATATGCTGATAAACATACTTATATATTTTTTTTGTAAATATATACTTATTATAGGTACATAGAAACACCAATGCAAATACACATATTATTTGTTTCGTATCAATGTCTGGAATCCATCAATAGAGTCAAGCACTTGTATTTCCGCCATAATGTCAACGTATTTCCGGTTTCCCCTCCATATTTAGCGCCCTCTGTGGTGACTTTTTGGTATTAAGCGCTCGCTCGCGGCGGGCAACGACCCGTCTTAGTGTCATTATAGCGTCGTTTTTCGCGCCGTACGGTTGTCAACGTTAATCGAAATACTTGCAAAAAACCTTTAAAAAGTATATACTTATAATATACGTTAACGATATAAGAAATAAGAAAAGAATACTAAAAATAAGTTCTAGTTATTGTTTCTGAAATTAAATAATTTCCTCTCCGTTAGTGATATAAAGGTAACCTAGTACCCGCTAATGTTATAGAAACGTTCTCGTTTTTCGTCTACACATTGATTAGTTACATTACGCGACAATAGTGCCTTGATATGAAATGAAGTGAATCCAGCTGGGAAGGCGTAAGGCGAAAAAAGCGCTCCGAAACCGTGAGTCATGTACAATTTGAGTCTTTATCACAAGTGGTTTTGTTCGAATAATCTTCTTTGAAAACTTACTGAGGTGTTCAATACCTATATACCTACCTTCCCAACCTGTGTATCGGTTACTGAACATACGAGATCGGGCAGTGCATAAGAATAATCAATTCTAAATTTTTCATAGTACCCACACAGAAATTCAATTATAATGTATTGTTAATTATTAACATTGATACCTATTGATAAGATGTTCGCATGCACAGAAATAAATATGCTACTACCCCCAGTTGTGCAAATAATACTAACGACGAATCGAAATAGTTTAAATCGGCAATACTATAGGAAGATTCTCAGTCGTATTTAGTAGATTGTTTCTTCGTCGCATTAACCAACGCGTTAATTGGTCAAAAAGTTTTACAAATACCTTACAAGTATTAGTAGATTGGGGCTTATGAATCGAAACAAATTTACCCCCAAATGGGTATTTGAGAAAATTGACTACTTATTTTGTGAAAAGTCTGCCTATAGCGAAATCCAAATCCGAATCCAAAATACCGAAGCGGATGATTTGTTACAAATAAGTAGTGTATGGTAAAGAAAAATTCATTCACATACTTCGTAAGGCTTTTACTTCGACAAATTGGTGAAAGTTTCCACCGCGATGTATAACGCAAAAACTCCCCCTGGCACATAGTGCCTATTTATTAATGAAGATTTCAAATTTCAAAAATTTTTAAAAATTTCAAATCTACTTTAAAGAAGGGGGGGGGGGGGTAATTTAGTCTTCACAACCGACCAAGTGGAGCAACCTCACGATTGTTTCTCATAATTGCAATAGAAGTATAACGAAATCCTTTCCTTACTGTTGCACGCAGTGAGGCCAAGTACTCGTATAGCGGTACTTATGTGATAAACATGTACCAACCCTCTACCTACATTTGCAAATGAAATAAATAAATTATATCAATTCGGTTATCCATAACAAGGCATTCATTCTGAAGCCTCTTCTGTTCCTGTTCTCAATGTAAACTGACTGACTCAGTGCTAAATCACAAAGCCGCTTTAACTATTCAACCGCTTTCGGGTACCAAGCTTCTTGCAATCTGGATGACAAAAGTAAATTTCGTGTCGGGCATATTTTCTAACATCGATTGCACAGTAACATCGAAGGTTCCTTTTGTTTATTCCTTCGTGTCGATGGCTGATCAAATTTTGCTTGCCTGGTGTACCGCTACCTTAATTGCGTTCTCAGGCGCTTATGAGTTCCTCCCGTCTACATGTTTGGGCATGCTGCATACGTTAGTATGGGGCCATGGACGGTGGATTAACTCCACATTCACACCACATGTCCGCTCCACCTAGGCAGCCTCCCAGACCCATTTTCAGTGCTGCGACAGACCTGGGACAGAAGTCTCTTTAAAGACTTCATTTGCTCCAGGCTAGGACATTTCCAGCGGGAAGTGTCTCTGATAACGCGAAAGAGTCTCGGTAGTGAGCTCTGTGCTCACCAGAGAGGGTGGAATATACATAAAACCTCGTGTGGCTTTCAGTCTTTGTGGTACGTATGGGGACCATGCGTGAGATGTCGTTGATCCTGTTCAAGCTTATACCTATTGATGGGTGATGCCATGGTTTTGCGAACATTGGAAGGTGCACGGCCGGCCAGCGGATATTCGTCATGTTTCGTTCAACGCTATATCCAACATTCAGTTCGCAACATTTGCGGTGAGGCACTTAGGTTGTGCCTTTCAATCCTTTTTGAGGTGCAAAGTTCTTTGACCTGACATTTTCAGTTCTTCTTAAATGTAAGGGTTCGGTTCTTAAATATTGGAGTTACTGGTAATAATTGATGGAAGCACGGTGTCACCAGATGCTTAACTCTGTTGGCCTGCCCGTTATTCAGGTTCCTAAAGCTCAATTTACCATCTGGATCTTGGTACACAAACACCAGTTACTCTGGATGACCAGCTTGCTGTTTGGCCTAACCTCGGTACTGAGAACATTTGCCTCAATAACCATTACAGTGGCGAAATTTCTAAGAGGTCATCATATCAGATATGTAGTATTTAGACCTTTGTAGCGTTCAGAGTTGAACGATTACTGTTTTTGTTTAGTTTTTTTTTTTTAGATTTTATAATGGATTTTATAAATCTGGGCTTGCTCTGACTCATGCCTTGGGACACAAAACGCAAGGCGAAGTCCCTGTCAGAGCAAAAGTGCTTAACGCTACGCAAAGCACTTCAGTAACCGCTCCAGAAAAGGAAGTGATCCCTCAAACACTATCAAATACTATTGGGGAGAATCACTTTTGCTACAAAAGTAATTCGAAGAGGCTGGCTTCATTGTCGTACACCGCAACACTACGGCCGACAGCTACCGAAAGAAGCAAGTGATCCCTCAAACACTATCAACCACTATTGGAGAGAATCACTTTTGCTACGATGGTGACTCGAAGATGCTTGCTTCACTGTCGTACACCGCAACACTACGGCCGACAGCTACCGAAAGAAGCAAGTGATCCCTCAAACACTATCAACCACTATTGGAGAGAATCACTTTTGCTACGATGGTGACTCGAAGATGCTGGCTTCACTGTCGTACACCGCAACACTACGGCCGACAGCTGTTGAAGGAAAACTCTTATCAACTTGTGTGGGGTTCGCCAGCAATAGACTTGTTCGCACCAAAGGTGGTTCACGTAGTACCAAGGTATGTTTACCTGAACATTAATACCGCTTGTATTTGTCATCAATAGCCAATGACTATAGATACCCATACTCAATAGATAGATAGATAGATAGATAGCTAGTTTTGCATAAGGAAATAAGACTGGCTCATTTTCATAAGGACTTGCATATATCACTATATTGATTCATAAAACTGTCATTTGAATATTTACCTACCCATTTAAATCTTAAATCGAATAGTCTTCTACTTAAGCATTTTCCGTTGCACGGGAAAAGCAGTCAAACTGGCAGTAAATAAATTTTATAAATATATATTATAGTAGCAACCCGGGACCCGGCTTCGCCCGGGTGTAAATTCCAGTTTCTAATAAAATTATAGCCTATGACACTCACGAATGATGTGGCTTTCTATTGGTGAAAAAATTTTTAAAAGTAATTACTTGTCGTGTCCATGATTTTACATTGTTATGCATGTGTTATATTAGCAGCATTCGGATCTAAAAACTGATATCTGAGCTGGACTCAGTCTCGTGAAGTCAATGCTTGCTCTGACTCATTGTCTCGAGTTCCTCGGCATAACTTGGGTTACATGACACAATGCTAAGCCCTTATGTCAGAGCAAAAGTGCTTAACGATACGCAGAGCACTTCAGCAACAGCTCCAGTAAAGCAAACGGTCCCTCAAACAGTATCAAATACTAACAGGGAGACTAAATTTGGATTAGTCCATGACTCGGTCGACGGCTGCCGAAGGAAATTCCTCAATATCTCGTGAGGAATACTCAATCAGTACGCTCGGAGATGGAATAGTGCCAGGCCATATATTTAAAGTCTGTGACATACTCGCTGACTACGGCATAGGCAGTCGGGGTAGAGGCTCAGAGAACATTAATTGTCTGGCTCTAACATTTATTTAACCTGACTGTTTAGGTTTTCACCTCGGAGTTCGGGGCCCGCTCGCCGACTTTTACTTCCCCACTTCAGTCTTGGGCAGTCATGGCAGTGAAAATTGGCACGCATGTCATCTTCGGCAACGTCAAGCTAGCACTTCTCTCGGGTCTACCCGTTCTACCAGGGCTCGGAGACGGTGGCATGGCCAGTCATTTGTTTCCCATGTAGGCTGGCGGTCGCCGCAGAATGTGTTAATCGTAAATCGTATTCAAAATATAATTTTCCTATTAATCACACCTACAGGTGATGTTATGCTTTTAGAATTGTATAGGACTTTAGATTGACATGGTCATCTAGAATTGATCGCTGTCACTAGTCACTAATCGCAGTAAAACGCATGTCCATTCTTTACTCGCTTTATGGACTTAAAATTACATCTGGATGGACTTGATTACATGTCTATCAGTTGAAAAGGTAACAAGTTTTAATTATTATTTATTTAATGCTTACCATTAATATCTACACATTATAGCATCGTGGATTAAGCGCACCAGGAGATAACAAACATATCACTCTATTGATGGATTCCAGACATTGATACGAAACAAATAATAGAGTTTTTCCATAAAATAAAACTTACCTATTATTTTTTCTTCAATGTCTGGAATCCAGGTAAGGCCTACCTGGTACATCATGAGTGCAATAATGACACTAAGACGGGTCGTTGCCCGCCGCGAGCGAGCGCTTAATACCAAAAAGTCACCACAGAGGGCGCTAAATATGGAGGGGAAACCGGAAATACGTTGACATTATGGCGGAAATACAAGTGCTTGACTCTATTGATGGATTCCAGACATTGAAGAAAAAATAATAGGTAAGTTTTATTTTATGGAAAAACTCTCTATTCATGCATACAAATATTTACACTGAGCGGGAATCGAACCCGCGCCCCCTGAGTAGCCGTCGCATGCACACCACTACGCCACAGAGGCCGTACACCATACATACATCACATAATATTATCCAGGAGTTCCCAGTGGTACATTCCCTTGCGAAATCGGAACGGATCTGCTAGAAGATAGTAGAGATGCTTACCAGGCGACGTGGCATAAGGGTCGTGCTGGTAGGGCGGCGGGGGCGGCTGGTAGTAGGGCGCCGCCCACTCGCCGCCCGCGTAGTACGCTTCCTGATACGCGCCGCCTGCGCCCGCGCCTTTCGGTGACGCGTACCTTGACGGCGAGTCGTGACCGAATTCATCGCTGCCATACTGCAAGGAAACAAGTTCAGAGTTACACATTTTATACATTCACATGTAAAAATTAAGTACTATTATTGTACTGTCAAACGTTGGCCACAATGAAATAAAACTCGTTCCATAACCACATTTAATCTGTCCGTAACCATTGCTTCTAAAAAGTAACCGCAACCTCCGGATTAATGTAAATAATAAAATAACAACGTTTAATTCTTCGTAAATAGTTTTATTTTAATTAGAAACTGATAGTTCACTTTGCACGGTTATTTTGAAACGTACAGGGAAATAATATTTTGATAGTTTAACGGACGCTTACGCATAAGTCCAAACTACCCACTCATTCTAGTTCTTTTTTATAATTATATACTACTTAGGTTCCTAAGTGAGAGAGATAGAAAAAGAGTTTCATTTATCCGTTTCGGTTCAATTGTGATTTGTTAGAGAAATTAGTCATTCTACGGTTTTAATCACAGAACAAAGAAAAATCCTTAGGACTAGAAATCGTATGGGGGCGTGTTTGTGTCGCCAAAAACCTAAGTGTAATTGCATTTACCTCACACATATACACTTGTGTATGTGCACAACGCAGGCTAAAATAATCAAAAAACAAGTTTATGCGATTGATTTTAAGGTTTATTTTCCTATAAGTTTTCACGAAATATTTACTTCAATATTCTAGAAGTTTCTATACCTGTCCAATTCAGGATGCTAAATGATAATTTTGACAGTTCACGTCTATGAAGTATCGTATTTTTATATACAAAATAATACCTCTAAAATTATCGTAGCACATTGACAAGTACCGCCCACTTTTCATAGTGAAGCGTCTTGCAAGAATTCAGCACAATTGACTATGGCACACAGGAATCGAATGAATCGAACTTAAATTAATTTATTGAAATTTTTAAGTACTTATCTACTACAATTTTTTGTAATATAGCTAATAATAATATAATATAATAATAAAAGTGGCTAAGTATAATGCAAGACATAATTACGGTAGGTACCATAAAACTTATCTTTTATCATTCTGAAATAAGTTACCTAAAATAATAAAAAAATAAATGCTTTTGTGTTTTTATAACTATCGATTCCATATTCTACGGGAACGATAATCGAAAATCGATTAGATTCATTTTCGATTATACTATATGGGGTACACTACTTAGAGCTGTCAAAATTATCATTTTAGGTAAGTTTGTGAAAAATGTACGACAGAATGTGGTGTCCGTATTTTGAGTTAAGTTAATTTCATCCTTACCATTGTTATATTTAAGGACTGATTTGCAATACAATACAACTTTAGACATCTATTGGTGAAAAGCAAAACTATAATGTACATTGATTTTGCTATTGACCGCTAGATGGGGTATTATTGGGATAAATAAATGTGCTCTATTCCAACGTGGCTTAAACATAATTTTGTTGTATATTACTTTAAAATGGGGGCAGATTTGATGGTACTCTGTAAGCATCATTGAAGTTTATACCTTGTCAAAACGTACTTTAAATTCATTTTCAGTAAAATAAGGTGTGTAGTTCTGCTCTTCTTATATTTTAAGGTAAAATGTATGCAACCAATAAGACGTCCTATAAGTCTGTGTGAGTGTATTTTTTGGCGACAGCTATTCCTTTGTATTTTTACTTAATTACTACTTCCATGGTTTTTTAATGTTCTGTGGTTTTAATATAACAATCCTTATCTGTTGTTGCCAATCCAGTAACAAAGGAGATGTTTCATTTTAGGCCCCTTAATTGTACATAATACTGATAAAAAGAGAAATAATACCAGTTGTGTTGCAAGAAAGTGTTTATTTAGTTAGATTCCGCCCTTAATACGAGGCAATATTATAAGAATTCAATAGCGAAAAATGAAAACTACATTGCCTAGCTATTTTTCTAAGTAGTGTACAATTATCGGACCCAAAACATCTTGTAAGTATTGTATCACAAAAGCGATAGTTCTAAGGTCCTTACTCTTTGTATTCCGTATATAAATGAACTTATGAGTGGAAAATGCGTATCCTTTAGTGAAGGAATGTGAAAGCTATCGGTAACGAGCCGGTGGCGGAGTGCCAACATTCTCACTCCTACATTCATTGCATTATTAAATAATTAACTGTTGACAGTTTCCAAGGGAGATGGGGCAGAACTGATTTCTTTTTTTTATTTATAGCCGCTGTTGTTGTACTTCATTAATGGCGGGAGTAATTGGAAGAGCTCATCGGCACACTCGCCATAGTAGAGCCGGTAAAAAACTGCCAAAGAAGCTAGTAGAGGCTCGAGGGTGTACCCTCAGGACTCCCAATAGGCTGCACGTCGCTGCAACCTGTGAGCATCTAGTAACCTCCAACAAATAACATCATTTCAGCCAATGTATACAAAAATTTGACAAATTATATACTACGAGAGTAGAATACTGTACGCTTACTATTCGAATGTAGTTTTGTGTCCGCTCTACTACAACTCCTTAAGCCAAATTCTCTATTGGTACATACTAATGGTGTCCAAATTATGGAATTAAACAACATAACCGACGGTACCCAAACCTGCACTGGATCACAATGGTGGTATCCCATATTAGTCGCATTGCGACACGACTGGCGAAAGCTTTAATGTGTAATTGCAATTATTGTTGGTAAATACTTCTGGTGGCCATTTTAGTACAATAAGGTACTTTGACACCGAATATGGTACTAGAACTAGGGTGGGTGAGTAGTTCCAGAAGGTAAGCCGACAGTTCTATTCATTTTAGTTACAATCGACGTCAAAAGGAAGTTCACTGTATGGAACAGTTGATCTTCGATATTTTCCGTGAAGCAACTGCTCTCTGACCACTACAATCAATGACAATATCGAAGTAGTTTAGTTAGACCAGTTAGACCAGTTCTCGGACGTTTTAGGTCTAAACTGGGTTATGTGTCAACTCGCCAAGCTGAAAACTCGACCATATCGGCGAGTTTACAACTTAAAATTTCTTTGATGGTAATCTCGCCTTAACTATTTTTAAATTTTTCGAATAACGGAAATATTACCTAATAGCTTTCATGTAATAAAACGTATATTAGATTTTTTTAAACAATACTTTATTATTTAATAAATAATCATTAACATGAAAAAAAAAAAAACTTTTGATATCTATATTTATTTTCTTTTTGAGGGTAAAATAAAATATTTTATTACAATATAGATATCAAAAGTTACTTTTTTCATGTTTAATGATTATTTATTAAAAAATAAAGTATTGTTTAAAAAATCTAATATTGGAACGTTTTATTACATGAAAGCTATAGGTAATATTTTCGTTATGTTGGTCGAAATTACTATTGTCACTAAGAGGCATGGTAATCTCGCCGAAAAATTTAAAAAAGTTATGGCAAGATTACCATCAAAAAAATTTTAAGTTGTAAACTCACCGATGATCGAGTTTTCAGCTTGGCAAGTTTACACATAACCCTCTAAACTTACCCGTGATAACTGCCATAGACGTCATGCAGAGCAGAGAGAGATGCAATGCAGAGTATCTAGCGTCAAAACCTGCAGAGTCACACATTGAGAAGTAGCCTTTACACCGCAGCTGTCTCAAATGCACCAGCATCCTATCTCGGGTACATCTCCATATCGGACCACAAAGCGAGTGTTGTGCCATACTTGTAACCTGTAGTGTTGCGACACGAAACTACTACATTTAGTTTGTGATTGTCAAATTGTGGTGGGGTGACCAGAGCTCAAAATTTCAAACCAGTTAAGGGTTATATAAATATTATCAATCCATTCTCATTATCACGATGTTTTCGCGACCAAATATAACGCATGTCTTTTCGCATCAATCCCACACAGGTTTTTTTATGTCGGTCACGTCAATTTGACTTCACCTCGCCAGATGGTAAGCTAAAGGTAAAGTCTCTGGAATGGGAGTCACCAATCCCCATTGCAAACACCGATAGTGCCACAACGGTTGCCCTCAGCTTGAAGGCCTCATCAAATGCTTTTTCACGCCCCGCTTAAAGGACCCGGGGTTGTATGAGGAAGGAAACACGTGAGCTGGTAAAGAATTACAGGTTTTGATGGAGCGGCAAAGAATAGAGGCACCGAACCGCTTGGTGCTTTCTGCTTGGACTTTTTGTAATATTCTCTGTATGATAGGTGTAAAAACGTTCCATACAACCAATCCAATAGTCATACATTGATGCGGTTTTTTTATTAGAAAGGTCTTGATTAGACTCAAAATCTTACGCATATTTGATCACAATCGGCTGATTAGAACCGGCGATATAGTAAAAAAACGCGAAAATCGACGTCCACGCGGGCGGAGCCGCGGGCAACAGCTAGTACATAATATAAGTCATGCTATAAAATCGATATAAGTGAGGGGGCGATAATTCTTAATCGTAGCAGCTAGTCAAGGTGTTCTATAATAGGAGTACTGGGAAAAGTATAGCTCTGACCCCGCAATTAGGTTGAATGCTAAAATTAAGTTAATTATACCAATAAGTCTTGACACCTACTGGACAGGATTTAGATAGGTAGGTATAGGTTTAAAATTTTGTCGACTAAGGTTGGTCTGAATTACTAAGTAAAGTTCAAAAGTACTTTTGAGTTTCCTGGGGCATTAAAGCGAACATGGTATAGCTACGAGTATATCTTTCATATCCTACTTAATTATACAGCGCGATTTTATAGTCGTTTTGTACCCGAAAGGGGGTTACTCGGAATAATAAATGATACCATTTTGACATGTCCAAATTGCTGTACGAGTTATAATAAAAAAAATTGCTTTTATCTTTTCCACTCGTTCGAGTAAAAACATTATTAGAGCTTCGATAAAAATTCACATACACATACATACCTCTCATACCAAAATTTCTCTGCCTACCCTTCTAGAATTTAACAGACGTAGATAATATAAATAAGTATATTAAATTAGAACGTAACCCGTTCCGTACATCGAACCTACTACACAACAATCTGATCCAGTGAGTCGTACTGTCGCACTGTACGAATTAGGAGCAAGGACAGTCTATTGTTTAGACATTGAGTAGGTACGGTCTCGTGGTTTTATTACTCGCAGGGCCACCTCTCACTGTAGGTTTAGGGGACACGCTTAGGCAGGAGTGGGGAGACAGAGAGAGGGGGTCAGTGACCTATTACTTAAAATCGTAGATGGCCCGCGGTCAGCTGGGGGTGCGAGGGATATGCCTACTAGGTCCTTCTAGGCAAGCGTGATTCATCGTAGACTACATCGTCACTTACCATCAGGTGAGATTGAGGTCAAACGTAACCTTACACCCCGGTAATTAAGACACGAGATGTCGTGCAGTTTTATTCGGTAAGAGTCTGACATATAACCTGTCACCCTGGCCGCGGAGTGGGTATCCAAAAGGATTTCCGCACGAAAATAAAGGGTACCTAAGTCAATACTAACGAACTCGTGCGCATATCTAGTTACAATAAACATCAGTTTTACTTTTATTAATAACTTAACATGCTTGATTCTAATAACAAAACATTCCTGTCCCAATGAGTCCTAGGGGCGCAGTAGTTATGAGTCGATCTATATTTAGCTCAATTCCAGTGATCACAATTACTAACTGTAGTATGTCGGTTACCGCATGACTAATAATAACAGTTAAGTTGGAGGTATGTTTCGCCTTATTTGGTTAGTACATCGTTGCTAGTCAAATATGTAACAAAACTAGTGTCCGATTGATAAGGGATATATAGTTATCCTAAATACACTTCTCATCAGAAAAATCGAAACACCTTGCATGTTAATGTTTTCTAAGGATTATCAGAAAAGTGTGTATATTTCAAAACTTGCGAAAACTTATAGATATCAATTTTCCACAATACAATTGGAAATGAATCAAATTATGATGATAGCCTCACGAAAGGGTACGTAGATTTTATTTTGAAATATTTTTTATATCTGACACGTTAATATGACTTCACCTCGCCTGATGATAAGCTAAAGGTAGTCTCAGGAATGGGGGTCACCATTACAAACACCAATAATGCTATAGTGGCGGCCCTCAACTTGACGGCCTCATTAAATGTTTTTTCACGCCCCGCTTAAAGGACTTCAAAGGACAATTTTTTCTAATTAAGTAATAGAATTGAAATCATGTTTTTTTTGTAATCGTGGCGTTACTGAAACGGACACCAGATAGGAAGTGACCTATGTGCGTGTACAACACCAAGGAGGCTGTATAAACCTTATCCTGGATATAAGGATGTTTAAGGAGATAAAAAAAACTGTTGATCTTATGCCACGATGGTCCTGCATGCCAGCGCATCCGCATATCGCACGCGTAAAAATAAATTAATTAGCGATTAGCGTGAGTCACGCGAGTTAAATCATTGTTCCCACATTGTTAGCTTCCTGCAGGGACGAGTGCCGTGCGAGGTATAAGAGACCGCGGTTTGAAAGGGCATGAAAATATTTACAAGAATCGTCGATGAGGAATCGGTTAGTATCGGCCGTTTTTGCATTACTGCCCCCGTAGACAAGTGTCATAGCGTAAATCGCTATCGTTTCGAATAGATTAGGTCAACCAATCACATCCAAGCTCGTCGCCGGCGTACGATGCGCGCGCCGCGGCGAAATCACGAGCTGGAGTGTGATTGGTCGACCTAAACGTTTCTATTCGATACGATTCGATCGAATAGAATAATTTTGCCACTTGGCTGCGGGCACTGAACTGAATTTTTAATTTAGAATACGTATGTACCATTCATTCAGTTAGTGGGGACAAGTGCCTCAAGAATTTATACGGGAATAATTTATCCCACCAAAATAATTAGTGGGGTAAAGCGGAAACACATTTATTGAACATTACACTCGGACTCAATATTGGGGAGGTCTATTGGGGCAAAGCGGAAGCACCCGTTTAAAAAGATACAATCAATGCAGCGAATTCTGAATAATTGCAAGTTAAAAACTACCATGGTGCTTTTTATGGTCTCATTTTTTTACTGCGGTGGCAAAAAGACCGTTTCACTAAAGTATGCAATAACAAAAACTCAATGATGAGAATCGACTACCAAAAGCGTCGCGCCAAAACTCTAATGTCAAACCGCTAGCCGCTTATGTCTTGTGCCAAACAATTTATAATGAAATCATTTTCATATATCACGGCTGTAAACATATTTGGAGTAGACTGAGCGCTTTAAATAACAGTTCCCATGAATCATGCAATGGATTCTGATAATTCTATGTTTTTTAATGGAAATACAATTAACATTGGATTGTGAAGTGCTTATATTCTTACTATATCTGTTAACTGATATGTTTTTTCGAACAATTACTATGCAAACTTGAAATAAAATTATATTCAATTTTTTTTTTCTAACATTCGTAGGACGGGCCATGGTAGCTCACTTCGTAAAGTATTCCCCCTAAAAAGCTCAATCAAAAAGCATCATATGACTAGTCAAGCTGTGGTCCATCATTGTAGCATTATCATTGCCTGTAATAGTGACCCTCATCCCTGAGACTTTACCTTTAGCTTATCACCAGACGAGGTGAAGCTGTGACGTGACCAATAAAAAAATGACCCAAATTTAACATTACATATAAACTCACGCCTATATCCCCGAAGGGGTAGGCAGAGGTGCTAGCACCCACATTTCGCCAGTTTATGTTTAGGTCCCAATGTAAAAGGTGGCGAGCCTATTGCCATTAACCGGGCACTTATAAACCTGCGATAAATACACACATAACTTCGAAAAGCTTCGAAAAGTCATTGGTGTGTGCCATGGTGAACCTGGGATCGAACCCGAGACCTCGTCTCAGCAGTCCATTACCCCGGCCACTAGGCTACTGCAGCTTTATTTTACCATACCCAAATTTAGCTTAAAAAATTGATGGGCGAACAAAAGTACTGACTATTATTGTATCTTAAAATTTTACTGTTGCACAATTCAAAGACCTTTAGGCATACAATAACGTACATCTGTTGTCCCTATCCCTCATAGCAGTATCTCATTCGCACCACCCCCTGAAGGTTTCCAACGAAATATTCCTCAACAAAACAAAATGGCCGGATATCACATAACAGACTCCATTAAGCTGTGTCAAAAGGCGACGAAGAATATTGAATTACTCACAAAAAATATTGTTAAGTGGCATGCCGATGAAAAAATGAATCATGAAAGTTTTTTTTAATTTTGTTGAGCTTGTTACAGCGAATTATTTTTTTTATTGGTCAATATTACTTCACCTCGCCTGATGGTAAGCTAAAGTCTCAGGAATGGGGGTCACCATTACAGACACATTTAAGCTTTAAAATAGAAATTGCAGATGGCATAAGATTTTTAAAAACAAGCTTTCTAGTAAGTGCACAACATTCGCACGTTTCGGGCGAGTTCAATTCGTGCGAATCGTCCAATAAGCCAACCAGACAAATTAAATGAGTCCATACAAGACGAGTTTCTTATCTTATTTAGTTCCGAGGTTCCTAGGACTCCATACCATTCCCATTTTCACCCCTTGGATATCATATAGCATCAGAGTCTGTACTTGTCACGACAAAATTCAGCCTCCGCCACCGTAGACAAGTGTCACAGCGTAAATCGCTAAGGAAACGAATAGATAGTCGACCAATCACATTAAAGCTCGTCGCCGGCGTACGATGCGCGCGCTGCGGCGGGATCAAGAGCTGGAGTGTGATTGGTCGACCTAATCTATTCTATTCCTTAGCGATTTAGGCTTTTACACTTGTCTACAGGCCCTGGAGTGTTTGAAAACAATTATAAAAGTAGCGAAAGAAGTATACCATGATAATAGCTAGTATGAAGATGTTGTCTCTACCCATCTTAAAAAGAAAAAAGGCGTGATTTATGTGTGTATTATCACCAAATACTTCGCGTCACATCATCGGTAGTCAGCAAAAAAAACGCCCTCTCTGTTTTTCATAAGTAGGTAAACAACTGTGGAGTCTACACGCTGCTTAGCCCGTCGCAGATATAGGCGTGATGCTACGTTATATTTACATATATTACACGTGTACTCACTTCTCGCTATTAGATAATCAGTGCCCACGCGTTTTAAATATATCCCCACAATTACACAAACAGTACTGAGTCCAAGCTTAGCTCTAATTATACACGCACGCGATCCCATTATGACTTGTGTATGACTAATTAATATTCGTAGGCATGGTGTCTTGCCCTCTTTTAAGAGCGGATTTTACCAATAATAAGATTTAATTAAGTTGAACGTGGTTATTAAATTCATAGAAGAAGAATAAAAACAGTCAGGATTTTCCCACAGAAAATCCATTCAACAGAATTGAAGGAAAATCCTGTAAAGTAAAGGAGATGTTTCACAAATGTATGGACCTTAGGCCCGATAATTGTACACTACTTAGAAAAATAGCTAGGCAATGTACTTTTCATTTTTCACTATTCAATTCTTATAATATTGTATTATAGGCGGAATCTAACTAAATAAACACTTCCTTGCAACACAACAAACATGGCGGACTAAAACTATAAAAATGTACTCATATTTTATTAATTTATGCCCTTGAATTTCGGAGGCGAATAAATATAATTTTATTTTTGCCAATAACCGGTATTATTTACATTTTTTCTGTATTGTGTACAATTAGGGGGCCCAAAATGAAACATCTCCTTTATCTCAGAATTCCGGTAAGAATTTTTTAGTGTCACCAGGCCAAATCTTGAGAACCCAGATTAGTTGTATAAGGACCCACGAACACCCTCGGAGTCAAGCCAACCTCACCAGCAAGCTGGTAGACACACCTGCTGATAACCAGACGAGACTTTGGCGTAGGGTTCCACCTCGGAGTTGCAAGGTCAGACAGTATTTCTTCGAGTCAATGGCTATCAGTCTGTCAGATTTCTCCAACCCAATAAATGGCTACGGTCACAGCGTTGTCCGTTGTTTCACATAAGTCCTCGATAGTGCAGGTGGAAGGGCACAGTTACTGCTATAAAAGCAGCATATATCAAATCTAAAGCAATAAATGGACCCTGGACTTAGAGGTGGTGGCCTTGGACGTCCCAGGAACCATACTAAGATCACCATCAGGTGATGAGCATTACTAATGTGCAAAAATACTAATTCCCCTGTTCCCTCAATTCCCCTGGACGGAATAAGGAGCTGTTGCTAGGGGTCGTCGTTCCCCTGGATGGCAAAGACAAAACCCTGGAAGAGTTTAATAACCTAATTTATTTATCATCAATTTTCTCTCAAAATGAACTTACCCCACTTTCTTGACTAGTTGTTGTAGCAGGCGGTTGAAGCCCATGCTCCTCGTTATATCTTCTTCTCGCTCTGTGTCTGAGCAGCGCAGACGCATCAGGCTGTCCAAATTGAAATATATGCTCGTCCTTTCCACTTAAAAACACTTTTTCCGCACCTAATTCATAGTCTTTGATACTAAAGTCTGTGGTTATATACTCGGACCGAACACCGTCGAGTATTTCCGATGATAGCCGAAGACTGTCCGATGTTTGCCGAAGGTTGACATCGGATTCCGATCGGTAGTTCTCGCATATTTGGTTGAATGTATTGAAGTATTCTGTTGCTAAATCAGTCTTTGGTTGGTACGAGAGTTCGGTTAGCGGCGGCGGGTCAGCTGTGAGGAAGTTGGGCTCCATGTTGCTGACGTCATGCCTGAGCGCCATCTTGTCGTCATCGAATCATTTGAATTTGAACTTTTTGCCGGGTAAACGCATCACTCAGTTTACGGGTTGTTTTTGTACACAACATTACACTTTTTTTTTTCACTGTTTTCTGGGTTTTATTGCACTTTAATTAAGTAAATATTATATACACTTTTAGTTTTTCTTGTGGTTTATATTGACTTCATGAAACTAAAGAAAAAATAATATTAGAATATTAATTTTTTCTCAGAATATATTAGTAAATATATTAGGAAATATATTCGTTGTGTGTGAGCTAATCAATTTATTTAACTTTTATGTTTTCAAAAACCTTTAAAATATTGAAAGGATCTGGAAATGGATGGTGATTTTTTTGGTAATACTCATCTTTTTTAATAACTATCGAAAAAAATAATTTCAATTCAAGCTGGCGGACGTAGAACACATTTGATTTTTTCAAGATAACTCAATCATTTCAGATTTACTAATCCAATCCAAAACATTCACAAAAAAAATTCGAAACTATTTCCTGTCCTTAAAAAAAATTGCCACCACCAAAAAATATTAATTTCGTACTTGACTACGTTTCACCAAATATGTTGTTCGAAACCGACCACCCGACTAACGTAACAAACATCTGACCACAATCCCGGCAAAACTAATCTGACCACAATCCCACCGAAACTACGCCGAATGAAAAAAATCTACAAAATTTTACTCGGTGAATGCTCCCATAGAAATGTAGTTAGCACCTTGCAAAGCTCATGGGAATGGTGGGTGAAATTTCGCCGTCCGAGAATCGAACTCAGCACAATAGGGCAGGTAAAAGTTTTTGAAGTTTGTGAAAGGGTAGGCCCAATTGTCATAATTTTTGACAAGTAATGTTCGGTGTATTAATTTTTTTTTGTGTATTCGGTATATATCAAAGTTCTAAAGGTGTCATGTTGATAAACTATGACATTTTTAGGGTACTGCGGTCAACATATTTTTAGGGTTCTGCTTTAAATACATTTTTAGGGTTACATTAAAGGTGATATAAAAAAATATATTTCTGAACACAATTTTTTTAATTCTTGTGTTTTTGTTCGTAATGTACCCAAAAAGTAATGAACGGATTTTGTTGTTTTTGTAAATCTGCCGTGTTTGATTGCAATTATGTTTGATTAACTAGTCTTAAAAACTAACCCTAATTTGCGTGTGTATTTTTTTAGAAGGAGTAAGTACCTACATCTCGTGAGATTTTTTTTTTTCAATATTTCGCTGAAGCCATTTTAAATCCAAAAAATGTGTCATCTGGTGATTGGCCAATCAGTATCATATTTTAGAAGGGCAATTACAGCAGTGTTAAGAAACCTTTCAAAATCATACCACGCATTGGATCAGCTGTTATGGTATGTAAAAAATGTAACTGAGCTTATGAACCCTGTAGTGTAATGGCCCAGAATCGAACCAAGAACCTCTCGGTCGTAAGGTCGACTTTTCAACCACTAAGCTACCGATGCTGCTCTTTACCGACCGCTCTACAAATCTTGTGCTTATATATTTTTTTAAAGTTTTTTTTTATACTAATTAAGTGGCAGACAAGCACAGGGTCCACCTGATGGGAAGCGGTCACCGTGGCCTATGGACGTGTGCAATAACAAAATAAATATCATAAAACATCGCAAAAGTTTAACCCTATAATCGTCAGTGTGCCCGTATAGGTACAGTGCACTACAGTTTTTGTGCCCGTCAACCCTCTCCCACGTCATGGGTGGGCGGCCACCGTGGGGGACACACGACACCGATCGCGCAGCACATCCTTTTGTTTGGTATCTTGAGACGTGGCGTGTTTCGCGAGAAAAAAACGTTTTTGAGACAATAAGCAATTAGTCACTTCAATGAGGGCTCATTAGTCAAGCAGTATACGTTGCGTGAGATCGTGAGGGTTTGATTCTCCGGTTAGAATTTTTTTATAGAAGCATGGATTTAAAAAAGAGGGGGACGATCGGCGGTTTAAGTCGGTTCGAATCCGACATAGTCTTATTTTGTTCCAAGCAATATAGGGAAACGTATTGATGTGTCTCGAGCGGATGGCCAGACTCAATGCCACTTTATGACATTTAAAAAAACCTAGCCTAGCGCGGTTATCAAACCCAAGATTACATGATCGGTCCCAAATATAATCGTATACCTACATATCAAAGACAAAGTACTAAAATATTTAAAAAATTCCCAATAATTACAAAACTTCTATAAAAAAAATATACTCAGCCAAATTTTTTAAATAGGTATAGGACACGTTAACATGACTTCACCTCGCCTGATGGTAAGATAAAAGTAAAGTGTCAGGACCGTGGTCACCACAACGTACACCGATAACGCTACAGAGTTCGGTAGAGTCGAGAAAAAACTTAAAAACTATGCGAAACAGATATTTTTATAAATTACCCTAGTGGATTTAAAAAAAAGTTTAACTCCTTTATTTCGCATAGCAGTCAGTTCACTAGTAGAATAATGTGCCCGGCCGATCATCGAACCCCGAGTCCTTGACCCCACACATCTGTCCCTACCACCTGTCATATGGCCGTGCGCACACACATCCTACAATGTTTGGTTTCGCTAACCTCTTGTTGAAAAAGCGTACATATGGTCATTTGAATGTATGGTATGTCCTCATATGATTCCAAGGTCACTGTGGTGATGTGATTTGTCTCCTTTTATTGCTAAGGTAACAAACAAACATACAGTTTACGCCGATACCTTTGCAATTATGTATCTATTAGTCACTCTCTGTTACATCAGCTATCTGCCAGTGAAAGACTCGTCGAAATCGGTCCAGTTGTTTCAGAGATTAGCCGGAACAAACAGGCAGACAGACAAAATTTATAAAAAATATTGTTTTGGTTAGGTATACATACTTTAGTAATAAAAGCTTGTAAAAACCTTTTTAAAAACAAACTTTTATTATCTACAATATTGCATTGTCATGGGACTTACAATAAGTCTATGCTAAAATTTAGGTCAAATCGGATAACCAGAAATGGTCAAAAAATGGCTTGCAAGATTTGATTACAGACAACGGGACAGGTGAAACTAAATAAAAGCTTGTAAAAAGCAGTTATTTTTATAAATAGACACTCCAATTTTATTTATTAGTATAGATATAGATAGGTGGCCAGTGTGAAAATTCACATATCGCGATGCAGAATTAGTCATTACGAAATTGTTCGACTTTACATCACTAGATGGCGCTAGGTTTATGTCGAGTTTCTTCTTAATTTTTATCAATGACGTCACCGTTTTGTTCCTTTGGTCCTTACGACAACAATATTATTAATGGATAATCATTAGTCATGTGGATTACTGAAGTTATCAAATCCAAAAACACATTTTTTAGATACAAGTTATCATTTTTGATATAGATACCAGCTTAACTTATATCCTGTAGGGTTAGCACGAAATCACATTCGAATAGTAAGCGTATAGTATTCGGACGGCTGAGAGGGTTTAGACCTCTTAATCCACACACGCTGGCCTAATGCGGGTTGGTGGATCGGACATGTCCTTAGAATTTCTTCTAGGACATGTGGGTTTCCTCACAATGTTTTTCCTTCACCGTCAGCAGATGGTAAATCATGTGATTAGCACATATAAATTTCACATTGGTACTGTTAGGTATTCGAACTCGATACCTCAGAGTAGAAGCCGCATCCTTATCCATTTCGCTACTACTAAATAAATCTTAGCGTACTTTTTACAAATGGATGGAAAAGTTTTAGCCCATTTAAAGTGTTGCCAACCGAGATAATATAAAATTTATATTAAGGCAAAAGTACCAAATGCGAAATTATGCGCAGGAGAGTATTCTGACCCCGTTCCGAGAATCGGAAATTGATATGCAGTAGACTGTTATCACCAGGGCGTTTGACGAAGTATTGCGTCGCAGTGGAAACAATATGCGTCTTCATTAACAACCAACGTAGATGTGATGCGATGATACCCGCTTACCATGCAACACTTCTAGTAACAAGTGAATAACTGATATTATGAAGCTCAAGTTTGTTTGAAGTGTTAATCTCAGGAATAACTGATTCGAATTGAAAGAAAGAAATATGATTTATTCAGAACTTAACTTATGTACCGACGTAAAACGTTCGCAAGCACTAGCCTCAGCTACTGTACCAAACCAGGGAATCTAACCTAGCAAACCTCCCTAGCCTCCCAACCCCTTCCTAGACCTCCCCCCTCCCCTTCTGCGTAGGCAGCGCGTGTGTGACATCCTGTGTTACACACGTCCATAGGCCACGGTGACCGCTTCCCATCAGGTGGGCGTGCTTGTCTGTCACCTACGCACTCGTTACTACGACGAGCGAACAAAATGCAATACGTATATAATTATCATACCTATAATAAAATAAATAGAATGAATGGAAATAGGTATTGTTTAAATAAAATTCGGACAAAAATGGAATACAACCAGTATGTAAATTGAGTTTTTCTCGAGACTTATAAAACCTAGTATAAACTGGAGCTTTTTTTTATATCAGTCACGTCAATTTGACTTCACCGCGCCTGATGGTAAGCTTAATAGAAGGATTCTGTGCAGTCAACGCGTTGTCGGTACTCACTACCGCCCTATCCCCCCCTCCCCCATCATTCCAGATGGCCGGATCAAGCCGGAGTGCGAGGGAAATGCTCTTTGGGCCACCTTACACATAACCTGCCCCGCCGGCCGCGGGGTGGGTATCCATGAGGATTTCTGCACTGAAAAAAAAAAAAGTTCGGTAGCACGAGTCTTAGGCATCCATGGTAATGAGACCATTGACACGCATATCATAAGTCTTTTCAACACCTGGTAGAAAATATATACGACATATCCTGAAAAATGTTTGAGATATTCTAAGATGGCGCTATGAGACAGACGCTTATAAAACAGATGTTTGAATTGTGTATTATGCTAAACGGACAGACAGTAACAAATGGTCTATCAATCTCAGGTGACAAGGCCATCCATCACTGCATTCAAATTTAAAAAAATAACACAGGTGGACTGCGGTGGATGTCACCTGGACCACCGTTAGATGGACATGGAAAGCACACGGACGGAAAGCGTTGGAGACGAGACTCTATAAAAAAAAAGACGGCGGCTAACCACGTGTGAGTGAATTTTATGTGTATTACCCAAAATAAAAAAAGAAAAACAGGGTCGGCGGCGCAAGCGTTTTTTTCCGTGCGGAAATCCTCATGGATACCCACCCTGCGGCCAGTGGGGCAGGTTATTATGTTGGACTCTTATCGACTAAAACCACACGACCGTCTTCTGGCGCCAGGCTGTAAGGTGGCCCATAGAGCATTTTCCTCGCACCCCGACTTGACCCGGGCCACGATGTCTGCCACTTGAGTGATATAAAAAGAAATCATAATGTGATTCCTAGATATTTTTTTCTTCCTATGGTAACTATGATTTTTACATAATTTCACCACACAAGACTTGCATTTTTTTTCGCTACTAAAACTGACTGAATAGAATGGCGTGTACCAACTTATACGTATAAACAAGTGAGCCGATTTTTTTATACTACTTAGGTGGCAGACAAGCGCACGTTTCACCTGATGGGAAGCTGGCACCGTGGCCTATGGACGTGTGCAACACCAGGGGCGTCACACTCGAGCTAGTGTCGTCAGTTGCGTTGTCCAATGGTTTCATCCATAGTTTTTATAGGTTGTATAAACAAATTCCGTAACATTTCGGTGTGCTGAATTTTACATAATTTTGGTGGCAGTTTATAAACATATAATTTGACTTTTAAATGGTTGAGAATGACGTTTGACATGCATGCATCTTATTTATTTATACAAATAAATAAAATTGAAGTGTATATTTGTAATATTAAAATAATAGCTTTTTATTAAATAGATAATTATGATAACAATACAATAGGTACCACAGTAAATGCATATACATTTATTGGTATCTCTGGTATTGGTACCGGTATGGCAATATTCTTTGACTACGTATTTTTTTAGATTTTGAAAAAAATAAAGAAACTTTTTCAATTTTACAAAAATTGAGTTTTTTTTATACTACGTAGGTGGCAGACAAGCAAACGGCCCACCCGATGGGAAGCAGTCACCGTGGCCTATGTTTTTAACAACACGTTGTAACAGACAGACATAACTATTACGAAAAAAAGCAACGTCAAGTGGACCAAATAGAACTGGAACCACACTGGAAGTACCAAGTTTCAAATTAAAAAGAATCATCAAAATCGGTTCACCCACTCCAAAGCAACAAACAATTTAAACGAAATACAATACGAGTCATACAGACCACTTTTGTTCAGAATTTACTATTTCTTTTAATACCGTGATAAAAAAAATACATTATTTACATTAAAAGAAGGACTAGGCAGTGGCGGATTTACAAATTTGCCGCCAGTAGGCTATACAATTCTCAATGACTACCCCCCCCTCCCCCCCCGTCGGCCATCGGGGGTGGTTATGTCGGGATCGAACTTACCTAATAGGCATATCCCTCGTACCCCAGCTGAACCTGGGCCATCTACGGTTTTAAGGTGGCCCCCTCGACCCCCCGATAGGGGGTTGGGCAAGCATCGTGCCACTTCGCCGACGGTGGGGTGTATGGTGAGAGGCGGCCGTCCTGTCAACCAACCGTTGACTCGTTGACAATCAGCTCGCCCCCACACGTGGAGAGCCTTGGAGCTGCCCTCTAGAGAGCCACTCCCACCCCGGCCGGATTGGCCGAAGGCTTGGAAGGATTGGAAGAAGGAGTCTTCTGACGCCAAGGTGTGAGGTGGCCCATAGAGCATTTCCCTCGCACCCCAGCTTGACCCGGGCCATTTCCGGATTCGAGATGGCCCCCTCGGGTTTGGGAACCACGGTATTCGCATTCGGGGGAGGGGGGGGGGGGGGGCGTGCTTGTGCACGCTGCCGCCTTGGTCTGTTTCTGCTAGGGTGACAGACGGCTCCACCCGTCACCCCCAGGCCTGCGCTCATATAGGACGGAAGTCATCAGACCTCCGACGCCTGCGGCGTCTGCGCACGTCACCGGCCGGATGAGCTCTGTGCAGCCTCTCCGGAACCCATTCCGCCGCCTCCTTCTCGAGCATCACTTGCTCGCAGAATGAGGTGGCGGCCGACCACGCGTAATTGTGACGTGCCCTAGTGAAGAGTATACCTGCTATTGAAGAGCTAAAAACAGCGGCGCGTACTAATTAGAAGGTGGATTAAGATTATATGTCTCTCCAAGGAAACGCTCCCCAAAACTCGTTTGTGTATATAATAAAGTTATTTTTTTTATTTATGAAAGAAAAAAAAATTTGGCTCAAAATTGCCGCCCCCTAAAATCTGCCGCCCTAGGCTCCAGCCTACTCAGCCTACTGGTAAATCCGCCACTGGGACTAGGTGTGTACAAATAAAAGTTCAGGTGTCGGAAAATTTCTCCCCATCGATGCCGACGGTAACGTAACCAAAAGACTGGCGGCCACTGGCGGCATTACCACTTAACCACCTTGGATGGCAATGCCGATTTTTCGTTTGACTGTACTGTTTTTGATCTTTTTTATGGGTGGTCCCAGTTGCCGGAAGAAAAATATTTAAATTTAATAGAACCGGCAACTGGAACCGCGGACCCAGCTATTGCGGTCCCAGTCGCTGGAACCCTCATTATTTGTGCACAAAAATTGAATTGAGAACTCCTCTTTTGAAATCGTTTTAAAACAAAAAACTATCAACGGCCTAAAAAAACAAAGGAGTTGTCTTCAAGAATTTCAAATTCATAAATTTTTCAACACAAGGCGATAGACAACAAACAAGAGACGTCCACGTCAGTGTTATGACGTCACGAGACACGTCACTGCTGGGGGTGAAGAACACCCTCTATAGATCTATACTAATATTATAAAGAGGTAAAGTTTGTGTGTTTGTATATTTGTTAAATTGTAAGGGGTAATTTCGGGATCTACTGAACCGATTTTAAAAATTCTTTCACCAATAGAAAGCCACGTCATTCGTGAGTGTAATTTTATTGTAAAACTGGAATTTACACCCGGGCGAAGCCGGGTCTCGGGTCGCTAGTACGTTATACAGGGTGGGCGTGCGTATTTAATAACATAAACAGTGTACAGTGATATGAGACTATACTACACCATACATATTTGATTAAGTGATGGATAGAGCACTGAATATTTAAAAATTGGTTTGTTTTTCACGCGGTGGTAAGTGGAATATTGTTTTTTTTTCACTTATAATATGTAATGGTGGAACCACACTTCGCTATTCGCCTATATTGTGCCTATTCGAGGAAATTCTTATAGATGACTAAACCCTCCACAATTCGTCATAGAAGAGTGACTAACGCGAATATTCGTGTGAATAAAGCAAATATAGACGAATAACCCCTCCCAACTTCTATTTATACACGTGAATAAAGGCGAGTAGCGAAGTGTGGTTCCACCATCAGACTAGCTTTAAGCTCGAACAGATGCGGTGATCCATTTGCTTATCTAGTTTTAAACATTTTTAATTTCGACGTTTTGTAAGTGCCGTTTAATGGCCTGACTTTGACTTAGACAGACTATTTTTTTCTTTACTTTTTCGGTTATTTGTATTTTTTTTATACCACGTAGGTGGCAGACAAGCACACGGCCCACCTGATGGGAAGCGGTCACCGTGGCCTATGAACGTGTGCAACACTAAGGGTGTCACACACGCGCTGCCTACCCTGAAGGGATGGGGGGAGGGCTAGGATGGGGTGGGGAGTCTAGGAAGAGGTGGGAGGAGGAGGGGTACAGTGAGCTCTGGCTACCCTAATAACCGGCGGGAACACAACACGATGGTTATTATGGGGCGGTGTTCTGTAGAGCGGGGGTACTTCCCCAGTCGGACGGGAGATACCGTCGTACAATACACTCATATATGTAATGCATGTACTTAAAACCTGTTATTTTAATACTACAGACACTTCAATTTCATTGATTTGTAAAGATATTTCAAAAAGTTCAATAAATAAGTTCAGTGGAGCGGTTTAGCAACTTTCAACACACTCTTTGTCCTGGCGGTCCATTGCGAAACTCACTTATTGAGAGCCGAGCGAACACCTCTTGGGAGCACAAAGGGTACGATCAATTCGCCAAATTAACTCTGTATCCCTGACCTATTAACTAATGACCGGTAAAGAAAAGCGTCGAATTATTGTAAAGGACCTTATACCCTCGGTCGATAGGTAAGTAGCTATAAGAGTGAAAAGCCGCGCGTAGCCTAATGGTCTTGGTAATGGACTGCTGAGACGAGGTCTCGGGTTCGATCCCAGGTTCACCATGGCACACACCAATGACTTTTCGAAGTTATGTGTGTATTTATCGCAGGTTTATAAGTGCCCGGTTAATGGCAATAGGCTCGCCACCTATTACATTGGGACCTAAACATAAACTGGCGAAATGTGGGTGCTAGCACCTCTGCCTACCCCTTCGGGGATATAGGCGTGAGTTTATGTTAAGAGTGAATATTTTGCTTCTAGGCAAGCATGCTCCACCGTCGACCATATCATCACTTACCAATAGGTGAGATTGTGGTCAAACGCGAGCTTGTCACCAATAAAAAAGTCCTCGGTCGACTCGGTTCGCAGTAATTCGCATCAATTTTTTGTATATTACCGAATTTTAACTTTCTCTTAGAACAATACAGATTATTATATTTTAATTAGTATGTATTATGTATGTATGTATTTTATTATTATTGACACTGAAAAGGCCTGAGAATATGCATACACCATAAATTACTATACAATCGTACTATCCTCTCTCGGGTACAAGCCCACCAGTCAAGCAACTCGAAAGTTAGTTATCAACCAGTCAATGGACAAAACTGCATCGGAATTAGAAAACCGAAAAATTGGACCAAAGTGGGCCAAAGTCATCTTAAATTCAGACTAGTCGGACCGGTCCCCGGGCACGGCGAGAGGGGGCGACTGGTTCATTCAGTCGAACTAACGGTACGATGGTCTTGCTAAATTGTGATACATGTAATCTGTGGTTTAATAGCTTATCTGTTATTCTATCTTTGATATTTGTGTACACGTAAATGCACATCTTTTTCCCTCAGTGGCAGGCCCAGGGTGCGAAAGAAGGGTGCGAGCCGGAACCTCCACACGGTGCACCCGGGCAACGGAGGCGAGCAGCGCCTCCCACTCGCCACGGGAGACGCTGCTGACTGCGGCCAATCCGGCCAGGGTGGGAGTCGCCCTCTAGAGGATTGCTCCGAGGTTCTCCATGTGTCCCTCTGACTAGCAGAGGGCACATCGGGGAGCGAGCGGGGAGGCAGTCAGCCGTCCTGTCACCCAACCATCGGCGCGCGGACAATCAGCCACTTCCACCCCGGCCGGATTGGCCGCAGCAGGCAGCAGCATCTCCCTGGTTTCACTACCCTGGATGTCCGATATCGTACGAAGTGAAGAAGTAAAGATGATAACTCAGATGCGAACATGACCGACGCGAAGATGAGAATGTCCTACAAGAAAAATTCAGTATCGACCCGAGAATCGAAACCAGGACGACACACATAAACGTACGCTACTAAACCAACTAGGCAACGAGACGTTATTACTTCATAATAGCAAATTATCTCAGCAAGCTAAGGGTATTCGCCACAGCTCTGAGTGTTGCCAGGTGCTACGGACCGCCAGTTATAAAAATAAACAAATACACGCGTGTGTGGGAAATTTTAACGTAATTTTTTATCTATTTGCTTTTATTGTTAATTTTAGATTAAGTGTGAAATACATCATTTTGGCATGTTTCGTTAAACGAAGGCCTGAAAAAGGTAGCTGGGATGGACTGGATGCGGAATACGGAGAATCGGGTGGTATGGCGCACATTGGGAGAGGCCTATGTCCAGCAGTGGACGTCGACAGGTTAATTGATTGATTGATTATACGGAAAACTATCCACAAAAGCTATACAATGTGTCTAGATCAGGGTAGGCGAACTAATGGCACGCGTGCCATTGGTGGCACGCGGCACAATATTTTCGGCACGTCGCCGATCATAAAACTTGTGTAAAAAATGTGTTTAGGTATTTTATGACGATCTAACGAGAATGACTTTGACGAGATTGAATTGACTTATACCTCTAGTTTTGATGGCACGCCAGTGGCCCTATAAAACATGTTTTAGAAAAAAATGGCACGTTGATGCATAAAGGTTCGCCTTACCCTGGTCTAGATGCTAAAGACATTTTTTCAATGTAAATCCTTTCAGGTTCCAATGAGCTCTGAATGATTGGGTAACAAAACTTAGACTTCGAAAAATTTATACGCGCCAAAACTAGAAAATATTTTCTCTGTGGTAAGTATTCAACTATAAATTGTCAATTCGTTCCGAAACTTACTATAACGAAACAATGGAACAGGAAGTTCTTAATCCAAATAAATAACTCGTATCGATAGTGTTACATCGGTGCACGCAAGTTCTGTCCCTCTATGGACGTACATTCTAGTTTCGCGCCAAAACAAGTTTGTGTTACTAGAAAACTTTTTATAAGTATTGCTAGTGTAAAAAAATGCTCGGTAAATGGTATTAATTTACCATAATTACGTAGCACTGTCATCATTCTCCGCCAGAGTGACTTGGACTCCAAAGATCTTGGAAGGGCCTACACGTACGCAATTTTAACCTACCTATTCTCACACCTTTCTATCTCCGGGGTAGGCAAAAAAACAGTATTTTGCTTCTGTCCTTACATACTTCACGAGCTTCCTCTACTGTCATCAACCTACAAGCTTGCCGCTTTCGAGTGCTTTTATTCAATCTATCAGATACATATAAGACAAAGTTGCTGTTAGTTACCTACACTAATTTATAACTGAAGAACGGCTGAACCGATTTGGCTGAAAATTGGTGGGGAGGTAGCTTGGAATTAGGAGACGGACATAGGATACTTTTTATCCTGCCACGGGGATGAAGTATGCCACGGGCAAAGCCGCGGAGCACAGCTAGTTACCCGGTTGCATCCAAGACCTCAACATCGGAGCCCAGGATCCGCTTTATCCTCCTCCCCTGGGTTTTTATAGGGATAACTGCTATCTAACCTCCCAACCCCGACAGGAAAGCCGGAACCTCGTCCTTCAATCAGCAGGTACACCGGCTGACAGGTGAGGTTTCCTAAGACCCCAAAAACCCAGCAAATATAACAACTATTAAAATATGTCTACTTTGTCTTTGAAAAAGTATTCGTACTTCCGTATGCATTAGGCCCCAAGTACAGGCTTACTTATGAGTCTGTTCGCGCCTAATGGAGGTGACGTCGTGAATATATTAACATACTTAAGAACGACATCCGATTGGCGGCGGCAGGCGGTCTGCGCGCGCGCTGGCGTGTGACAGTAGGCAAGATAGAGTTAGCGTAATATCACGGTTGTATATAGCCGGAGGGTATACAGACATACCATATCCACCTAAAATGGGAAGTAATGATTATTTTTTATGTTATTTACCTTCGCACACTTTCATTAAGTTATAAAAGTTTTTTGTAGGTACATTATTCGCGAAAGGATTAGGCAGAGTTACATAAACAATCCTGAGGTAGCAGTTATTTAATCGAAATCGAAATTACTAATACGTATACCTGCCCTCGGCCCGCAGACAAGTGTTAAATCTCTAAATCGCTAAGGAATAGAATAGATTAGGTCGACCAATCACACTCCAGCTCGTGATTCCACCGCGGCGCGCGGATCGTACGCCGGCGACGAGCTTGGATGTGATTGGTCGACCTAATCTATTCGTTTCCTTAGCGATTTACGCTGTGACACTTGTCTACGGGGTCTGTAACCTTAAACTAAGCTAAAATTCTTGTGTTAGGGGTGGGTTAACATCGGTTACGTAATAACCAGGATTCGTACCCTGGAACTCTCGACCGTAAGACTGACTTGTTAACCATTAAGTTACTGACGAATATGCCAACTTTGGCGGTATAAAAAACTGCAAGGTAAAATGTGAGACACAAGACCGTCTATACAAACACACTAATGGCGTGATTTAGCACTCTCGTGGGTGTCGGGTTCGAGTCCCGGGTAACGTGACACGCACGGGAACTACTTCCGTCGCTTTCACATCCGCTCCATCGACGGATTGACACGATAGATAGATTTTTGTAGATAATTTTTTAATTGTGGGAATAACTCACTTGGTTCTCACTTTTTTTTTTTTACGTCAATTTGACTTGCGACAACAACCACCTCTGCTTTCATGAGTTCGTCAAGTTGAGGGTCACCATTATGTCAATATCGGTGTATGTAATGGGGACCCCCTTCCTGAGACTTTGCCTTCAGCTTACTACCAGGCGAGGTGAAGTCAGATTGTCATGACCGATATAAAAAAAAACTCTTGCCTTTAAATTTTACAGTCACCAAAAATGTCCCTTCAAAGAACGAGTAATAAAAAACACTATTAAAATACTGTCTGTCCGTCTATCAGCATAACTCAATAAGCACCCTCAGCCACTGCTATAACACCACGTCATCTTCAAACCTACTGTCGCATCGACCCATACCCAAGGTATATAATTACCGTTCCACGGTGCAAAACGCCATAACTTTCCCATAACATAAGTGGTGCAATTGAGTACTATAATGGTTGAATTTGTATCCTGTATTGTTGCTTATAACTCAGGTTTTCGCGGTGGACAATTACGGGCACGTAAGCCGTAGAAGTTAATCAAATTGTTATGTTTCTGTTGTGGATAATTGGTTCGATATAAACTAATTAATTTAGGTGGGGAACTAGCATATTATATTGCGGTTCACGATATTATAGGTCTAAATATAATGAAAATATAGCATCCAGGTGTAAAAAAGTAGATGGTATGGACTGTGTCAAAAAATTATTTGATGAGGCCGTCAAGCTGAGGGCCACTACTGTAGCACTATCAGCGTGTGTTGTGGTCACCCTTTAGCTTACCATCAGGTGAAGTGAAGTCATGTTGACGTGTCCAATTAAAAAAAGGTGGAGAATAAATTCTGATTTGCTCTCAATAATGCACCTACTGAGTTTTTCTCTGCACAAATAATCTTTGACTAGTAGAGAATTTCTGTGGTATTGAGATCAATTACACTTTTGAAAAAATAACAACAAAAAATCCTGAATTCCACAACCAAAATTGTCGATTAGAAAAGCCAACATTACCAGGTTTTTTTATGTTCGATATGTGGTCGAAACTTAGAGAGATGGAATAACGGTGGCACGTAAAAGAACAGGGGTCTTTCCAAAAACTCTTTAACAATATTACTTCAATATTACCTAACTTTCATAGTGTTAATCGGACCATCGACGTCGACGGATACTAGTGTTATGTGGTCTAGCATTCTCTTATTTTCATGGTATATTGTGGATATATTTATTTCATTAAATTTGTTAATAGATTCACAAGAGACAGAACATTTCTATGGTAACGGACGACGTTTGACCGAGTCCGAATCACACTATGAAAGTTAAGTAATATTGAAATATTACTGCTTTAAGAGTTTGAGGTAAGGCTCCTGATCAAGGACGTTTCACAAATAAGTCTATGCCTAAACTTTGAAGGCCATTATAATCTGAGAGCTACTAAGTAGCTGTCATTAGCTAGTTAATCTATGTAATTACCAAGTTGATATGACTGATAATTAGATATAATAATAATGCGATGTGACGGTCAGACTGTTACGAATACATGTGTAATGAGTGGGGTCAATGGTCTGAAGTTTGTTACTTAGCGGTCACTTGAATTACAACTTATTATGAAACTGAAGATTGATACAATTAGATTTTGTAGCAAATAGTAGGTATGTTAACTTTTCCTATAGAAACTGTGAAAAGGTGCACCGCAACCAGTCCACTGACCAACTTATTTATTGTATCGGTAGGTCGCAATAATTACGATAGATGGCTCCAGCGAGACATAATTTCGAAAATTCAGGACGTATCCAGGTAGTTAAGTTGGTACTGGACAGAGATAAGAGACTGTTCGCAGTTGAAGTCCCAGGACGTTCATTTTTTCCGTGTTACACCGATATGAAGATAGATAAGTTTCTGTGATATCAACCTAGTGAAGCTGATCAGTTAAAAAAAATCGAATTCCACGGTTAACAGTAAAATGTTTAGGTAAAATTCGAATTACACTTTCAACAGTAAAATTTAAAAATGGAATTCCACTTTTCTTGTCAGTAGCTTAGTGATTATAGAGTCGTCATTGCGATCAAGAGTTCCGTGTTCAAATCCTACCCCGCCAACGCGACGTGAACTCACTTCTAACACAAGCTTGAGGGGTTAATTTGCGTACAAGCAATTTCGATTAGATAAGTACATATCTTAAAAAAAAGGAAAATAATATTTTTAACTTATAGCTTACAATAATTCTGTTCTTAAACAAAATAAAACAGAAACGATATTTTATTATGCAAGCTTGAATCGATACCATAACCACGTAATTATAGTTTTCTGCTACAGTCCATCAGTATGTTAGACAACGTTTCAAGACTTTAACTCTGAATCGATCGCTATGAAACTTGAAGAAAAGTTCGAAACTTGGTGTAAGTAATAAATAAACGGGACAAATGTTATGAATCCATATGGCTATCCTATTCTAAATAATTACTGTTGATGTGGACGAATATGATGATACTTTTAAAACATGACCTAACTGTGTGTCAGACACAGTTTATCTGATGTCCCTGTGGCCATTGTCATTAATAAAACCTAGTTTACATACATAGACTCACGCCTTTTTCCCTTAGGAGTAGGCAGAAACAATAGTCTGCTCTCTCCTTCATCAGCTTCTGTCCTTTCATACTTCTCGAGTTTCCTCTACTGTCATAAAAACCTAGTTTATCTTTAATTCTCATATTTTCATCAAATATAAATGCCTAAAGTTCATAAATAAGTCAGTACATTCTTAAATCACAATTTCAATAACCTGTCATGTTATTTACAGATTTAGAAAAAAACTAAATACTATATTTCTATGTCAGACCGATCTGCGGTTACTAGAGGGGTTAGAACTGGATTGCACCCCATAGACTAATCAGCCTAAATATTTTGTCCATTGCTTTATGTTAAGCGCCCCCTCCGTTCCGCCTTTGTGCTTATCCAAGCGATTACTGTCTTATACAGTTTGTAGACATTAAATAACCATAAAGTGAGCAAGGTCCCCCTGTGAGCGTTACTGGATTGGTCTAATGGTAAACAATAGTCTGGAGAACAAACTGAGAACTTTAGACACTGAAAATCCTTGGAATAAGTTTGACAAGATATAGGAATGCAGCTGGAATACAACAGTCATATAGGAGAGTATGTAAAAACTAAGTAATGGATTAAAATGAGATCGCTGATGTATGTGCGCAGGAAATTGATATCAACTTCGAAGAACATACACCGGATTAAATTGATATCTTAAAAATGTTCAGTCAAAATTACCCGAATTCGGCGGGACTGAAAAATACAGTAGAGATTTCTTCTGCTCGTCAGGATTGTAAAAGCAGAAGCTAATAGTGTTGTATTGTCTCTATCTAACGCAGGAAGAAAGCATAAGCTTTGTTCGTTTCTCTTGAATAAGTCTACAGAGATATCGATTCGCGATGTATAATCGTAATAATATAATCTAATCCAATATCTTTACATTTATAATATCATGTGCGTGATAGATAATGAGTTTTGATTTAAATTTGTTTAAACATCACAAGATAATAGTGTAGATCACAAGATAATACCATTTTGAGAATTTTCTTTAATTAAAAACTCGCAAAATGAACAATGAGTAGAAGTTGCGAGATAGTAAACGTCAGGTAGAACGTCGCTTAGTCAGATGGACTTGCGACCTAAAACGGTAGCTGGGACGGGACAGACTGGACACGGAAGACAGAGCGTCTGGTGCTATGGCACACATTGTGAGTGCTGTGAACTTAGACTAATTGATCGCTTAACTAGCCATTGTGGTAGAAAATGAGGCTCATATGCATACCTCTCCACATATCATATCCCACGTCTATAATGTGCTCAAGGTATGCGATGTGCCCAAGATGGTATAAGTATGTAATCCAACAATTTACATACTCTAACGCTTGTTATGTTAAACTAACATAATATAGTTGTTATTATTTTATATAACGTTGCATTAGTCATACCGTTCGCAAGGTTATCGCGTGTATGAAGTACTGCGGGTTAAGTCTAGAGAGTACAGGCTTGGATTTTGATGGGGTTTGCCAACTTATTTTCACATTAATATGTTTTTTTAATAATTTTATTAATAGGTATTGATAATGATTTTCATCATAATAAATTATTATCTTAACACGGGTTAGGAAATATTTTTACATGGCCATAATCATAAGGTAAGGCAGAGCAAAGGTGATTAAAAATAATTTGTTTAGCAAAACGAAAATTATTAGATTTAATTGATGATACGCTGGGTTATTCCCGCCCGCTCCACGATTTTGTTCCCAACCGCTCCAATACTACTCTCTTACATAAATATATACTCACACCTTTTACTCGCCAAGCTAGGCAGGAACAATTAGTCCGTCCTCTGCTTCTATCCTTACACACTACACGAGCTTTCTCTATTATCATTATAACTTAAAATGTTATTTCTTCTATATCATAATACACATCTAATGTATTAACGGGGTTTTTTCAGGCACCTTTGTTTTTAAATTATAACAAGAAAGTTTTTCTTTGTTCGTTTTGGGTTACACTATTTTTCAATTAAGTACTTAACAAAATAGGGTGTTTACTGTCTATTCAACGTGGATGGTAATGGACAATATTGCATGTGATGCTCTTATAGTTGTGCAGTACTCCCACGCCACGTGTTTATGTGCCCATGTCTTAGGTGTGATATTCAGAATAACACATGGATTAATAATGGCAGTAATTTCGATGATAGTTTAGAAATTGTAGAACAAAAGGATTTGGAATCTTAAGTATTTTTTTTTGGAACTGCGTTGAAATGAACCATAATAAAATCAACTATTTAGAAGATATTTGTAATAAAACTTATAAAATAATATCTGAAGAATTTCAAACCACACCACAGAATCCAGATATAAAATGCCGCTATCAAAAATGTAGACACAATAAAATTGAAACAGTAAAATTTCAATTTTGAATTCCACATCCGCAAATATTTTTCTGAATTTCGAATTCCACTTTGATAAGAAATTCGAATACCACTTCCAGATTTTTTTTCTTAAAAAAATATTAAAACTTACTTCACTGTAGAGAACAATATTTTTGAATTTAGAAGCTCACACGCAACGAAATCTCCAAGACCCTATTTTTTTTTTAATCCATAGAGGTTTAACTTTAACTGCCCACTGTATACAGTATGATCAAAAAAATCAAATTTATTCGCATAAATATTTTTAAACAAGAAAATTGCTCACGCATTTCACTACATCAAACAATTAGATCGTCTAAACGCACTCAATGAGTTTCCCTCCACGATAACACAGTGGATTGGTCATTAAAAAAGGTCCGCTGGTTGGAACAATCGAACGTAAACACGGTAGACAATGCGCACTAACGTCAACACTAGATAACACACCACCACTTTGTTACATCACAGAACAGAAACTTCGCTCGTTTTCCGCCGTAGAGCGACACACGTCCGCGCGCTCTCAGGCCCGTGCCACTACTGAACCGCCATGGCCGTCCCGCTCACTTCGCGGGGAGTGTTGCTCACTTCCAACTGTTGAAATCCCTGTTGGATTACTTTTAGATACTGTTAGAGTTATTGGATTTATAAATTTCGATAAGAAAATACTAATTTGAGTTTACACGTAAAATAAATTTGGTTTTTAAAATGTTGATTATACTTTGTCTTAGTTTAAGAAGTTTACTTTAACTTAAAAGTGTTAGTAATGAGAACTCAAGTGAGCATTAAAGACAAAGAATTATTAAAAAATAGTCAACTTATTATGAAGTTTCTTAAAAATTAACTTACGTGAAAATGTTACTTTACCTTTTTATGATAAAATTTCCCAATAATAGTGGAGTAAAAGCTCTTATGTGTGTAGCAACACAAGACAAAAAGCGACGTTGCCAATTCGCACGCGGGCGCGGGGCGCGCTCACAATAAATGAGGTTAAAGTTTCCAACACAACTTTGCTGTACTTTTTCGAGTTCCAAAACTCAAAAAACGGTACTTTAATTATGTTACAAAAATTATTATAATTTTAATGAATACTGTTTTTATTAACATCCTGTACTAATTTCAGCGTTTACGTCTTCTGAGATATAATTCTTGACAGCTTATTCTTACAAAACTTTGTGTCATTATATTTTTTTTCTATGAAGAAACGAAAAACCTTATTTCAGACTTGACTACTACACTAAATCCACCAATTAGGTGTCAAACAAAAAATCGTTTATTAATTTTTATCAACCCCCTGTAAATTTCAACCTTTATAAACAATGGCCAAGTCCTTCTAAAATGCATATTATGAAAAACATTAATAATAAAACTTATCTACCAAAAATGATGCAGGATAAACTGATTTGGTCTATATGCTGATCGTTGCAAAAATGGAGCTTTAGAAACCTTAAGTTGAAGAAGCGGAAGACGTATGCCAAGATCGTAATAATTAGAAAGATGTTGTCTCTGCCTACCCAAATGGGAAAAAGACGTGATTTATGTGTAGCTTTTTTTTATTCAGGATAGGCTTACGTTTGACCACTATCTCACCTGATGGTAAGTGACGATGTGGTCTACGATGAATCACGCTTGCCTAGAAGGATCCTATTCACTCGTGACTTGAATATTCCCAGGTTATAGCTTTCCGGGAACACAGACTCGGGCAGGGAATTCCACTCCTTAGCTGTACGCATTATTATTAGTTATATTATTTTCAAAGCCTTGGTAGTTTAGTGTTTAACGAGTCTACTTTAAAATTAAGAGATATCGGGTTCGAATCCCGGCCAATACGCTACCGACGTGTTTTTTTTACTTTTTGATGAGGCCGTCAAGGTGAGGGCCGCCACTGTAGCACCACCGGTGTATGTAGTGGTGACCCGAGACTTTAACTTTGGCTTACCATCAGGCGAGGTGAAGTCATTTTGACGTGTCCTATATAAAAAAAATCATCGTCAATCGAGTTTCTCAATTGATTCGATACAAGTTCTCATATATGTATAATGAAACAGTTATGCAGCAGCTGTCGAGACTTAAGAATTTCCAATACGCCTATAGTTAATTTTCGTCAAATAGATTGGACCAGTTCCGACAGATATATTACTGTACAGAGTTATTTTAAATGTTGATTAATATAATCAGTGGCAAGTTGGAAAGGTGCACATGTCAATGAGATTTATGTAATCGTAAGTTGAGCTTGTTTAGTTGAATTAGCTCAACAGGTACTCTTTTTTTTATATACAACGTAGGTGGCAGACAAGTACATGGCCCACCTGATGGGAAGTGGTCACCGTGGCCGTGTGCCAAGGGCGTCACCAACGCGCTGCCGACCCTGAAGGGTAGGGGCGGGGGTAGGAAAGGGTGGGTACAGTGAGCTCTGGCTACCCTACTTACCTTGGGGAACACAACAAGATGGTTATTGTGGCCGTGGTCTTCTGTAGGGCGGAGGTACTTCCCCAGTCGGACAGTTCATTTCGGACGGGAGATACCGCCGTGTCCTACCTCCATCAAATAATCGGTGGCTCAATGGTAAAAGCAATTTTCACCTAATTTGGTTGTTACAAGTGTGCTAGCACAGAAACTCCCAACTCTCAACCCCGCTCCAATCCCACCACACACTAATTATTAACCTACATTTCACTAATGCGGGGGGCATTAGTGAAATGTAGGATAATAATTAGTAGGATTCTTAGCTTTTATTTTAAATAATTGACATGCGGTCCACTATTATGACGTCAACCTCTCAAAAACTCAAAATTTCAAATATGCGCAAAGAATTCCTCAGAAAAGTCCGATACTAAAAGATACGTATAAAACAATGTTTTACAGCTTAGAGCAACAATAAAACCGTTGGAATTAGACACGTCGTTTCGTGTGAATGCTAGACGATGGGTAAACAAACAAGTCCGCGAAGATAGTGGAACAGACACCAGACTGAAGCCCGTTATGAAACTGCAACTGGATTCTATTCAGTCCCAAAACGGATGTTAAATGGAGGTAGGACACGAAGCGCTGTATCTATCGTCTCAACTGGGGTTGTAAACTCCCTCAAACCCCTTCTCCCCCCACCACCCCCCACCCTCATCCAGGGTCGGCAGCGTGGATCGACTAAAACCGCACGCCATCTCGGATCTTAATTACCGGGGTGTAAGGGCATATCCCTCGCAACTCAGCTGACCCCGGGTCATCTACGGTTTTAAGATGGCCCCCTCGACCCTCCGAAAGGAGGGTGGGGCGAGCATCGCGCCACTTCGCCGACGGTGGGGTTTAGAGTGACAGGTGGCCGTCCTGTATTGAAAACATCCACAGGCCACGGTAACTGCTTTCCATCATAAAATGCAGCAGTGGAGTTTGTTGCGCCGTTTCTTCTCCACTAGCGCCTAGGAAGCGGTGGTAAACTTAGTATTAAGTAGTTTTGACGTCATAAAGATGTAATTATGTTGCACTATTTTGAAAATAAAGATTATACTTATACCATCAGGTGGACATGTGTACGTGTTTAATGAATGTATTCTTCATTTCTTTCTTTCAGCATCTTCAAAAAAACACCTAATACAGCTACGAGTACATAACTCTACGCAAAAAGAACATGGGCGGGCAGTCTCGACATTTATCGCAACTCCTAGTTACCGAATTCGGTCGCTGAACTCGTAGCGACGCAAACATAACGATATTTGATAGTCTCTACTTTCCAAACTATTTTCGGTTTTAAAAAAATATCATCACAAACTTAACGATTTATCGGTATCTGTGGCGTAGCGGTAGTGCATGCGACTGCTACGCAGGGGGCGCGGGTTCGATTCCCGCTCAGTGCAAATATTTGTATGTATGAATATGTGTATTTGCATTGGTCTGGGTGTCTCTATGTATAATAAGCATGTATTTACAAAAAAAGTATATAAGTATGTTTATCAGCATTCTAGAACCCATAACACAAGCTAGTTAAACTAAGCTTACTTTGGGTCTAGGGAGCTATGTGTAGAATGTCGTTGAATATTTATTTATTTTATTTATTTATCTCCATATTGCTGACCATCCCAAATGTACAGACTACCGTTTGACGTTAATCGTTAGTGAAACCGATGTTTATCGCTATCTTAGCTTGCGATTTCGGTAACAAAGTCGTAGTTATAAATGTCGAGACTGCGGCCCCTGGTCGGATCTGTCGCATAGATAAATAAATAGGCAAGTACTTCGTGTATTACGTAACCGTCCCGTCTGTAACAGACCTACGCTGACGGAGGCCTCGCTGTAATATCCACGGCGAGCCCTCCGTCATCGAGGTGATGTGCGTCGAACATTCATGTATAACTAGAAAAGAATAATACCTCTCTTTATAGCGTAGCGGTAAAGCGTTCGACTGAAGTTACGAGCTTGCGGGGGTTCCATTCCCGCTCGCTTGATTGATAGGTAATATGCATGTACATATTTACAAAAAGAAAAGGTTTTCGTAGCGTCAACAATTTTTTTTAATCGATCACGTCATTATGACTTCACCTCGCCTGATGGTAAGCTAAAGGTAAAGTCTCAGGAAGGGGTCCCCATTACATATACCGATAGTGCCATAATGGTAGCCCTCAACTTGACGGCCTCATCAAATGCTTTAACACACCCGCTTAAAGGACCCGGGACTGTAGGATTAAGGAAAATAGTGAGCTGGTAAAGAATTCCAAGTCTTTATGGTGCGGCAAATAAAAGAGGCACTGAAACGCTTAGTCCTTGATGGGTTCTTCAAGAATTTTTACAGGGTCGGCAGCGCGAGTGTGACACCCCTGGTGTTGCACACTTCCATAGGCAAAGGTGACCGCTTATCATCATGTGGGCCGTGTGCTTGTCTGCCACCTAAGAAGTATAAAAAAATCTACAATGGAGAGCAGAGCAAAAATTCTATTAAAACATAATGTTCAAAATCTAATCACTATTTAGTCTCGATCTAATGTCAAAAAGGAGTTGCAGGTTCAAGTCCCGTCCTGGATGTTCACTTTTGCCGAGCTAAATCTATAAGTAAATGAAGTGATTTTGATGTGACCGCTTCTCATCGGGTGGGCCGTGTGCTTGTCTGCCACCTAAGTAGAAAAAAAAATGTCGAATAGAAACAGATTCGGTACAAAGCGATTTCGCTAATAAAATATCGCTTTGTCTACAAGTCGTGGTGTTCAATAACGTTTCAGAAGAATACCTTTCCACACGTGACTGTAATACAATCGCTATCTTACGTTACTCATACAACTTATCTCACACGAAATCTTGCGCAGATAACCGTGATACGCAACAAATTTGCAAATTATAAACACTAATAGCTGCTATCGTTATCAATACTAGATTGTACGGCTGTGCTGCCGTTTAGATAAACAAATTAAAATAAGCACGTAATTCGCGCCTGTCGTCAATTAGGTCTGAGGCTGTAACCACTGTAGGAAACTTCGCGCTACCGACCCAGTATAAATTTTCTTGTCACACACGCGCTACCTACCCTGAAGAGAAGGGGGGGGGGGGGGGGGCTAGGAAGGCTAGGCTCTGGCTACCCTATTTACCGGCGCGGCGGGAACATAACACGGTTATTATGGTGCGGTCTTCTGTAGGGCGGAGGTACTGCTCTAGTCGGACTACTCAGTTCGGATGGGATTTATTTTTTAAAATACATTAGAGACACTCAGACAGAAATGAAGTATTTATTCGTATGCCTAGTTACTAACTAGTTATACTAGTGCTGCGACCACAATCCCCCCCGCTCGGCTATGCATTTGCTAACCCCTGAACGCAATCCAACTAAGATTGGATTACTATGGGGGGTTTTTCGCAATCGTGCACGGTGGTACCTACCTACCCGGTCGAATTTTGTGGCAAATTTGTGCCATCAAATTTCTACCACCAAGATTATGTCTAGATGTTTGTAGACAAAGATACAAACCGTCAAGCACAATCGATCAGTCTGTTGTTACATGTTCGCCACGCAAACACCCAATCTCGTTACATGATTGATTACGCGAAATTATTTTGATTCCTAAATGATTGTCGGTTTATTGAAGAAATTGATTAGACTATAATATAACTTTCGATATTTTTATCTTTTATCCAATATTTCAGATTGAATTGCCAAGATTGAAGAACTCTAAAAATAGCTAGTGTTACACAGATATTATAATAGATAGAAATAAAAGAAACAAGAGAAGACAAAAAGAAAGAAAATATATTTTGATGGCTTCTGTGGTGTAGCGATAGTGTCTTCGGCTGCTACGACCGAGGGCGCGGGTTCGAGCCACGCTCAGTGCAATTTTTTGTATGCATGAATATGCATTGATCTGGGTGTTTCTACGACTGTATAATATGTGTATGTATTCACAAAAAAAGTATATAAGTAAGTTTATCCGCATTCTTGAAGCCATAACATAAGCTAGGTTATTTGGCTGAACCTATTTGACTGAATATTGATGGGGAGGTAGCTTAGAACCAGGAGACGGACATAGGATACTTTTTATTCTCTTTTTAGAATGGAGTGGAAAGTGGAGTGGATATTAGAGAGTGAAGTGTAGTGGAGAGTCGTTTTATTAAAATAAACTTAATAGTGATACCTACCGACTTCCATACGGGTGAAGCCGCGGGTGAAAGCTAGTTTATTATATTTTAGCGTAAAAGAAATTTATAAGTAATTTTCTGTAAAGCCTTCAGTTATTCAGCAAAGCTGAATAACTTGTGGTATAAAGTAGGTTCATGTCGCTTCAGGATTCAAACCCGGGACATTTCCATAGTATGCTTAACCACTAAACTACCGACGCAACTAATTTCTTTAAAAGTAACCGAACGCTTAGCAACATCACTAAAGAAGGCCATGACCAACGAGTCCGCAATCCATCAGAGCCTTATTCTCTAATGCCAAAGATAACGCAAACGTGTTCAACCACGTGGTCGTAAGAAAATTAGCACTTTGAACTTGGGTTTGGTTATTTATATATACGATTTTTTTTTATATTGGACGTGTCAACATAACTTCACCTCGCCTGATATAAAGCAAAAGGCAAGGTCTCAGGATCGGAGGTCACCACTACATACACCGATAGTGTTACAGTAGCTTGACGCTCGTAGCTCTTCAAAATTAAATGCTTGACCCGCTTAAAGGACCAGGGAGTGTAGGAGGAAGGAAACACACGCGGTGGTAAAGAATTCCAAGTCTTTATGGGGCGGCATTAAGGGTGGATTTCACCCTATGAAACGGTCGAACTTCTTTAGACCAGTTTTCGAACTTCTTAAGGCTCCAACTACCCGTAAAAACTGCGTTAAATCTTCTTAAAGCACCCAGAACCGACAGATGTCAAAAACGGTCACCCATCCTAAGGCTGAACTCGCCAGAATTGCTTAACTTCACAAAGTTTCGGTCACCACTCAGCCACGAGTCCCTCTTACAATCAGTCATCATCTATGTTAGTACTCGTATTAACAATTTGTCTCCTCTGAGATTGAAGAGGGCCAATAGATCTATTTTTAATGATTAGGAAACTGTGTTACAATTCTGATTGATATGGGATAGTAAGCGTTGCTCGCTTGTCTGAAGGCCTGATGCAGTAAAATCACGTAAATAACATATAACATATATAAACTCACGCCTATATCCCTGAAAGGGTAGGCAGAGGTGCTAGTAAATAAAACGTATGATTTCAAAGCTTAATTTTTCGTAATGCGAAATCCTTACGGATACATTGATTGATGAGGCCGTCAAGCTGAGGGCCGCCACTGTAGCACTACCGGTGTATGCGGTGGTGACCCCAGTCCTGAGACTTTACCTTTAGCTTACCATCAGGCGAGGTAAAGTCATTTTGACGTGTCTTATATAAAAAACGACCATCACAGCGGGGGCGGTTATGTCGGACTTGCACCGACTAAAACCGCACGTTGTCTCAGGTCTACCCAACGCCAGAGTATAAGGTGAAACAAAAGTCATTTCACTCGTACCCCGGATGTTGCTCACGTCCATGGTGGCGGTAGCCACTTAGTATCAGGCGGGCCGTGTGCTTGACTGCCACCTAAGTGGTATAAAAATGGAGTAGACGATTACACGTTACAAGGGGAATTGAAGACTTATATAGGAGAAAATGGATGAAACGTGAGATAACTGGTAGCTGGAGGGAGACACCTGTTGCACCGATCCCAAATAGTTGAATAATGGCGGCCAGATAATGTCAATTGAAAATAATAATAATTGCATTCTATTTCGTGCCCGTTCTCGCTTCCCATGGCAAGGGAACCTATTCCAGGGATAAAATATAAGTCTGCAATCAAGAATTTAATCTATCCCTGTACCAAATTTCAGCCAGCTCCGTTCAGATTTTGAAACGTGATTGACTAACAAACATCCATCCAAATTAGTAGGACTTTCCCGGCCACGCAACACATAACAACAATCAAAATATAACTCCACTGTTTCCAGGACAAACGTCGTGATATTTATCACAATAACCGATCATCATCATCTTCCTGCCCTTGTCCCAATTATTTATTCCTGTCAGATGCTTTATAACAAAATATTATAATACTTAATACCTTCATCTATAAAAAATATTACTTACTTCTTTTCATACATTTAAAAATAAGTTAGCACAGCACGTCATCGAGACATAGGTATTAACTCGACATATTAATGCAAGTTAATATTTTTGTCATCAAAACGAACGAACTATTGCTAGTACATTGTGTATTAAATCATTATTGTTTCTCAATAAGTGACATATTAGTCTTTGGAGAAATAAATTCATTAAACCTTAGATGCTATCTCCTTAGAACTCCTTTACCATAATCCTCTTTCACGCATTCTATCCATCTTTTTTTATACCACTCAGGTGGCAGACAAGCGCACGACCCACCTGTTGGTAAGTGGTCACCGTGACCTATGGACGTGTCAAACACCAAAGGGCGTACACTCGCGCTGCCGATCCTGTAAAAACCTTCTAATACCCTTTTTGAAGAACCCCATATTGTAGACGCTACTGAAAACCACAGCCTCTTTTCTTAGGCCTTATCACAACAACCAATAGGACTATTAATTCCCAAGAATAATTATTCTAATCTATTACAACATCTCAACGAAATCCCGTAATGTTTACGTGTTTACGATACAAGAGAAAAAAAACTTACTATAATACGCTTGTCTATAAAACCCGAACGAATTATAATGTACAACACTTATATGGATTATGAAGTGAGGAGTTACTTTCGAAGTTGGTAGGTTTATCCGGTGCTTTGAGTCATTGCGACGTTGCCAGATCTCTCCCCCTGTTTAGAGTGAGACGGCGCGTGCGATTGAGGGATACATACAAGGGAGTGAGGGATAGGATGTGTGTATGAAAAGTTCTGAAGTTGGGTGGTTGGTACTTATATCATTTTTGGGAAGTAATTATATCATTATTTTAATAAGATGAGTTATTAGTTGCTATTAATGTTACACAACAAGAATTAGTACTAAAGATAATACTTATATTACGACTATTGGACGGTGAAAACGTTGAAGGAAAAACATCATAAGGAATTCCACATGTCCTAGAAGAAATTCTAAGGACATATCCGATCCACGAACCCGCATAAGGCCAGCGTGTGTGGATTAAGGTCTAAACCCTCTCAGCTCGTTAGAGGAGAGAAGACCCGTGCCCAGCAGTGGGACATAAACAGGTTGCTATCATATGCGACTATTGGAGCAAACGCGCTCCCAGTCAGATGGACTGAGCATCTGAGAAAAGGTACCTAATTGAGATTGGGTGCTATGGCCTATGTCCAACGGTGTGATAGGCTTTTGATTGGCCACTAGGCTAAGGTGCCGGATTGGTAATCAAAGTACGTACACGGGTTCGAATCTCCAATATTTGATGGTTTAACAGAAATACTTCCGTCGTCCGGCCGTCAAGGTAGGGACTGCCGTTTTGGGACGAATGGTGTCTAAACTGGCGGCCCGTACCCTCTGGCCTTCATCCTAGCTTCTTACCATCCAGCGGGGTTAAGTCAATTGACGGACTGAACATAAAAAAAGAATACTTACTAATCATTTCAGTTTCAGTAAAAATAGTAGTGTCAAGAAGTAATAAAAATATGGATTAAAATGTAACAAAAAAAGCTTAAAGACAGTATAGCAGGCATTCCTCTCGGACTTTTTTATTAATACCACTAAGGTGGCAGATAAGCGCCCAGCCCACCTGATGGTTAGCGGTCACCGTGGCCTATAGATATGGACGTGTGCAACACCACGACCGTCACACACACGCTGCCGACTATGTTAAAACCTTCTAATGCCCTTCTTGAAGAACCCCATATTGTAGACGCTAGGGAAAACCACAGCAGGGAGATCATTCCACAGCCTAAGCGTATATTATATGTGTACATAGTTTTGTAAAGGGGGTGTTTATTACCCCAGGTGACCGACGTGAAGGGGGGTAGGTGTAATAAAAAATACAAGAGCTACCTCGTTGCATAGGCCTTACTTAACTTGCTCGTATAAAGTTTGACGCACGTAAAGACATGTAGAGGTTAGATAACGTGTCGGGATAGAAAGTGATTACCATGGTTATGGAAACTTACAAACGCCTTGTGATGATAATAAATACAACATTTAAAATAAACCATAAAACCTACTTACCTTATTTTTACGTTGGTGAAGTACACTAAAATCTTCTCCAAAATGCAAAAAAATATTTTTCTGAAAACGCATTAAAATCGGTTCAACCAAACGCGAGACAATTGCAGACAAACATACACACAAACAAGTGAACCTACTTTGAAGTGGGTTAAAAATAGCCTAGAACTCGATCGAATCTAAGCTATTATAAAGAGTCAAGCGATTTGAAACTAAATTGATGTTACAAAATCTGGACCTAATTTTTAATCCATTCAATTTTCAAAAATCTCTTCTACCTGTCAAGTTTAGGTTTATAGCATTTTCTTGATCTGCCTATCGCCCCAAGACGTATTTATATAATTTCTAATATCCAGAACATATCCAGGTACCTCAATTGGCATGACGGGAACACCGTGGTTCCCAAACCCGAAGGGGCCGTCTCGAATCCGGAGATGGCCCGAGTCAAGCCGGGGTGCGAGAGAAATGCTCTATGGGCCACCTTACACCCTGGCGTCAGAAGACCCTAGACGGCGTGCGGTTTAGTCGGTAAGAGTTCGACATAACCTACCCCGCTGGCCGCGGGGTGGGTATCCATGAGGATTTGAAAAAAAGAAAAAAAGGTACCTCAATTGGTCAGAGTATTTTTACTACAAAGAGACTGGTAGCGGATTCAAATCCCGTCCTAGGTAGTCATTTTTTCCGTATGAAATTTATATAAAAAAAAAATTAAGTTATATATACGGCATGACACGTAATGAGTGGCTTGTACAAAAGTTGTCAGCACGACTCCGGCCGCTAAGCGCTCAACTTAGCCCCACATAATACAACTTGTAACATTTCAACTAGTTGCCCAACTTTTAATATACTTCACTTTTTTGTTTATCGATCGAGACGAAAGGTCGGACTTGACCAATATAGTAGTAGCTTAGTATTAAGGAGTTAACCTTCGGAAAGGTCCCGGGTTTGAATCCTGACTTAGCAGTACCGATGTCAACCCACTCCTAACACAAGCAATTTAGGTTAGCCGGAGGTATTAAGAGATGATAGCAATTTATGTCCTACTGCTAGGCACGGGTCTCCTCTCCTCCCAGCCAGTCCCAGCAAAATTCAGGGTCAAAAATATTAGACGGCAGTCGCTCCCATAAAAACGTATGGCACGTATACTGAGTTGGGCAAAGAATAGAGGATGATGATAACATCTGATAAATACATGATAAAATCAGTTAAAAAAAATCATTTCAATATATACGACATATACCCAGAAAAAGTTCGAACCAAAACTCATTCACCAAATGCTCAACTAAACTACCACTGCTCCATAGTGTGATACAAGTTGAAAAAGTTACGAGCTCTAACTAGGGCACCAAGAACGGACAGCGGTCTAGATTCACCCCTTCCCAGTTCACCCCTCACATAAGGGGTTATAAAACATTCAGTTAACAATTATCACTGCTTTCACTGTACTTACGGATTCCACGATACCTAATGGTGGGTACAGACTTAGATAAAGCGTTTTTTGGGAAGCTTTTTAGTTTGTTATATTATTGTGTTTTATGGCAGTCAAGGTAATTCGTATATTGCCATATAGACCATATAATACGTTATTATTTTACGGAAAGAAAAAAAATGAACACCGGTTCACTTAACACCCTTTACGAGAAGAATTTGGAAAGAAACTCAGAGAGCTTTTTTGATGTTTATTATGTTTACTTAGTCTAAGTATAAAATTTTGTTTAATTACTCTAATAGAGTGAACAGTTAATTTATTACTTGTTTGTACTTAATCCAAAAAATTTCGTGAATTTTCAATTTCTGCAAATTTTAATTTTAATTAAACTAAATTTATGAATAATTAGATCTTTAATTTCCTAAGAGCTTGTTGTTAAAGCGTATAAAATTAAACTGAACTAAACGAATATCTCAACTACCAAGTTGTTTTTTTTTAACACACTTATAAAATGTTGAATATTTTTTCAAAGACACATTTTCAAATGTTATATTGTGACACTATTGACAGAACATCGATTTCTTTGAACTATTCGCCACTTGAGTTTGTTGAATTTACACTTTACACGTAGTTTAGCTAACCCCGTGTGAACCCGCCGTACTTTCCATTAAGGATGCGTCGTGATATTTAGTCGGTTGATTACTGCTGCGGCTATCGGAATTCAATTAGGTGAGTGCCCCAACAAAACAAAACGATATTTGTTCAAAGGTTGAGCTGGAACCTCTACGGTTAGAACAACATGATTTATTGAAAATTTGACAATTCTGTTAAATAGTTTTTTCTTTTTCTTTTTAGTAAGTTAATTTTTATCACAATTTCTCTTTATTTCTTAGGTGACAGACAAGCTTAAAGCCCATCTGATGAGAGGCAGTTACCGTGGCCTATGGACGTGTACAATACAGATGAGTCACACACAAATCTTAGTGCCCTTCTTGACGAACCCGGATTCACTTCCAGGGTTGACTCCTGCACTTTTTATGGATTTGGATCATATTGACTTGGGATGGGAACCCAACTATGAGAGTAAAGCATAATCCGTCAACAAGTGACTTGAAGCAGGAATACTCTGGATATTTTTTATATAGGACACGTAAAAATGACTTCACCTCGCCTGATGGTAAGCTAAAGTCTCAGGACCGGGTTTATCACTACATACACCGATAGTACTACAGTTGTAGCGGCCCTCAGCTTGACGACCTCATCAAATGCTTTTTTAAAGGCCCGGCAAGCAGACCAAACGGGAGAGACAATCCAACAGCACCTTACCCGACCAGAGTATTGAACACGGGACTCTACTCATAAAAGTGACATTACCACCCCCGGCTCTACGCAAATAAAAAAAATGTAACAGACAATTTAACAATTATCAAAATCAATCATGAACTCAAAATCTCCCTTAATTTCATCCTCTTGATTCAAACTGAATCAACTCACGCGCCAATAAATCTACGGTGATATTAGCGTGTGGGCGACACGAGGGGGTGAAACAGCGGGCGGGGGGTGAACGGGCGCTTGCACCCCCGCTCGCCCCATTGTAACGCAGTGATGTACGGAGCGATTTAGGTAATATAATGACGGGGGTGAAGAAATTGAGGATATATGGCGGAGGTAGAGGTACGTAATGTAGAGGTAATTATTTGATTGGATGCGTTTTATATAGGACTAGCTACTTACAGTAGAAATTGGTATGATGTTATATCTCTAAAATATCTAAGAAGTGACTTGAAAGTGAATTTTATTTTTTGTAGGATATTCTATTTTAGGACATAGTACGTTCATCGTCGTACTACTAAAGAGTGGAATGCCCTGCCTGAGTCTGTATTTCCAGAAAGCTACAACCTGGGAGTCTTCAAGTCTAGAGTGAATAGGTTACTTCTAGGCAAGCGTGCTCCACCGTCGACCACATCATCACTTACCAACAGGTGAGATTGTGGTCAAACGCGAGTCTATTACCAATAAAATAAAATAAAAATACAGTCACTAATTTTTACTATTATAAAACTATATTACAGTCATATAAAATTTGTGTCTGTACATTGAACATATTTTAAAAAAACTTCAGTTATGCTAAATGAACGATTTTGAACAAAAAAATATTGTTATGGAATTTATAACCGTTTTTCTCGTTGTTCACGATGATCGCATAAACTAATAAGATTTAGGTGAGTCTTGGTTTAACTTATTCAGCCGTATGTTTGACTGCAATTGGTTAAGTAGAACCGGCGATATGACCAAGAAACGATAACGGACCTCAGCGCGAGTGGAGGCACGGGTAAAGTAGCAAAAAAAAATCAGAACATTTCAACGTCCAAGACAAGAAATGAACCCGCGACCAGTCCATTTCTAGGGTGAACACTCTAAACAACTGAGCTACCTGAACACGTTATAGAAAGCTGAAATTCTCTTAAACCTACATACTTCTTGCGTCAACCCTGAAATCATCTACCAACTATGAAACAACCATGATTGATTAATTGAAAAGAAAAACACTATTTATACACCTCGCGACCATAGCCACTGAAAAGCAATCGAAATTGAACATCAGTGTTAATAAAAACACTAAATAAATCGCGATACAATCTAGTAAAAAACCGAATTCCACAGGGGAAGCGCCAGCCATCAAATAAAAAAAAAACATCAAAATCGGTTCACCCAGTCGAAAGTCCTGAGGTGACAAACATAAAAAATACAATCGAATTCGAGAACCTCCTTTTTCAAGTTCGTAAAAAATAGTTTTATTTCAATATTCATGTACCTACACAAATATTTGCATTGAACACTCACCCAATCTATCATCAATATTTTCTACTTTTCCTTTGTTTATCGACTTCAAAGAGAGTACTTTTCCTCTATAACATAATCTAGATTCCCCCTCATTATCCTCACAGGCAGGCTACACTTAAACTGATATTCCTCGGCCTATAATCTGCCGTTGGAATAGGTTGCATGTGTCCTCGACAATACAGTTAGCTGTCATTGAAGACATTATAAAATGCTTTGTTTTATAAGGTTGCTAGTTGTGTTGATGGGTAAAAAATCGATTGAAAAGTGATATTGTTGCGAAATTTATATTGTACTAAAAGTATTTTAAACTACGAGTAGTATTGGCACACTACTATACAATTTTTTAAGACTTTGTTTGCCACTATTCTAGCAAAAACTTCTAGTGACCTGGGCTTAGATTCTGCTAAAGACAAACCACTGATGTACCACTGACACTCTAAAAATGCTATTTAATTGTAGACTTTACAGATGTAGAGTTAAAGTATAAAATCAAATGAAAACAATTCATTAAACTTTTTCAATCGCTCCACAAAATATCATTGAATTTTAGACCTTAACCTGATAAAAGTAAAGTCCAAAATTATATGGCATCTCCATATTGCTGACCAACCCAAATGTACATAGGTACTAACTACGTTTGACGCAAGAATCGTTACTGCAACCGAGGTCGCTATCTTAGCTCGCGACTTCGGTAGCAAAGTCGTAGCGATAAATGTCGCGACTGCGGCGCCTGGATGTTCACTTTTGCGTGCTAAATCTATAAAGCACAGGATTTTAATGACCTAAAAACAGAAGGCAATACGTACGCAGTACTATAAAATTTTGATTCTAACTCCCTAAGTCCAAACTGCCATGAAAAATACCATATAAACACCAATTACGATTTTTAATAATACTTTTATGTTTCTCCATCCAAATGAATCTTTGTGCCAAACATATATTTACAAAATATTGTCCGACGTGTCCTACTTCATATTCGAAAGTCTTCCAAAACAAAAAACGCACCCTTTAATTTCTCAAAACCCGACGTCGAACGGAAAGAGCCGAACAGTTCCGACGTCACCCGAGCGCGAACATCTGTCGAGCGGCGCGTGCGTCGGTATAACCTGTATGTTCGAAAATTTGAACAGGTGGTGTCTTAGTAGCCAGGGTGGAAAAATAGATGGAGAGGAGGGGGGGATAAATATATTTGAATATCGGAATTTTGTTTGTTTGTGTCGATGACCTTATGAGGGGACACAGTTATTGATAAACTGTACATTTTATATTTAAAGTAGGATTATAATGGGTGTCTTGTTGCGAATTCGTGTTATTTTTTTATTACCAATCGTGTTTACTGTGTATGTGAATCAAACTTACTGTTCCCTATGGAAGCCTGCCTATTTACTGCCTAAGATATAGGTACTTGTTTGTATATTTGGCGATTACTTGAATTTCTTTCTGTGTTCAATCTCCCTTTGCAGATTGACTAGTTCATTTCAATTTGGTGTACAGTTTTTTTTATATCGGCACGTCAACGACTTCAGCTCGCCTGATGGTAAGCTAAAGGTAAATTTAGCTACTGAAAATTTTTATTTTATTATCAGTACTTAACAAAAAAATTACCCGGTCAAAAGTACCCGGAACCGGCGTGTATGTATGAAAACAATTATGGAAGTTAAAGAAGCGAAAGGAGTATGCCAAGATCCTAGCAAGTGGAAAGATGTTGTCTCTGCCTACCCCAATGGGAAAAATAGCTACCCAAAAGGCGTGATTTGTATGTATATAGTAATGTTACAAAAAAAATGGAAATACATGTTGTCTTCCCTAAAAAAATTCGTAAATAAATATGACTGAAATTCAAGGACAAATAGGTAAAAAAAAGAAAAAAAAAAAGGAAAAAGAAAAACAGACCTACAGACAAAACCCTCAAGTTATACAACACATAAGTGAGTTATTTCCGAAGATCGCAGTAAAAGCTCCGACCGATTCATGCGTCCCTGGTACCTCCGCCCATACCTATGGGGTACTCGCGGGTATTGAATAGCATTCGCCATACAAATGAACCCCCTCTTATGTGTCACGGTCGTTCAACTTGGCCTTTTCATGGGATTAAAATCAAATACTGTAGTGTCAGGGTTCTGTAAAAATGGGGAGAATCCTACTATCAAACAATTTCTTACTATCTATACTATTTTTAACGGTTTTATTTAACTTGACGTGTTTGTTTGGGTCAAATCTAGTAGTTGAAATTGGACCCCCTTTCAGTTGTCTGATTGGTGTGATATTTGGCAGAAGTCTTTAGTTCTGATGACAATACAATTTAAAACCGTTCAACTTGAAAAATACTTTTTCACAATTCATTAAAGTGTCTGTAAATTGGAGATATTAGAAAACATGCATCTATAAAAATGATTATTTTTTTGGTATTCTTGTCTGTTTGGTAGCGATTGACACAAAAACGCCTGAACGGGTTTTGATGTTGAGTTTGAAAGGTCTTAGACAGACCTAAAATGTTACGCATATTTGATCGCAATCGGTTAAGTAGAATCGGAGATACAGTCAAAAAAACGCCAAAACTAATGTCGACGCGGACCGAACCTCGAGTATAAACTAGTTCACATTACATATCCATATAGTTTGCTTAATTTTTTTTATACCACTAGGTGGCAGACAAGCTCGCGGCCGACCTGATGGTCGGTCACCGTGGCCTATGGACGTGTGCAACACCAGGAGCGTCACACTCGCGCTGCCGACCCTGTAAAAACCTTCTAATACCCCTTCTTGAAGAACCCCATATTGTAGACGTAACATAAATGCCGTAAACACATCTAATAGTACATAATTTTCAACAAAAGTTTCAAAGTTATTACAGTTCTGAAATTATAAACGACCGCTTAAATATAACATACGGAACCAGCAACGATTAAAAAGCAAAGAAAGGGTTGCTTACGGTAGTCAATTAAAACTCCAGTTCAAATAATAACGCCCTTATTTGTTTAGCTTTAAAGACTTTAATTGTATGTACGTTTGATGTCCTTTATTGGTTTCAATATTTGAATATGAATGAGGCGAACTGTTCTAATGTTCTGAACTAGTTGTTACACACGGCTCCGCCCGCGATAAATCTTGTTTTCATACATGCACATCGGTTGTGGGTACTCTTGACCTGGCCTCTCTCTAAAATGTTCTGATATATAAACGTTCTGGTAAATATTAGCAGGATAGTAGAAAAGTACCTACAAGGGTTTCACGCAAAAAATTACCCTAGATTTAAGTCCACGCTGTGGTTTTCCCTGGCGCCTACTACATTGAGGAGCACATAATGTGATATATCGAGGTAAAATTTACGATCTCTGGCGTAGGCGGTAATACATTCGACTGCTACGACAGCGGGCGCGGGTTCGATTCCCGCTCAGTGCAAATATTTGTACGCAATTTTTTTTTATATACAGGACACGACATGACTTTACCTCGCCTGATGGTAAGCTAAAGGTAAAGTCTTAGAACCGGGGTCACCACTACATACACCTTTATGCAAATGCAAATATCCATCCTCCTCCATGCAAATAATGTCAGTTTTTATGTAGATTATGTATGTATTTACAAAAAAAAGTAAGTATGTTTATCCGCATTCTAGAAGCCATAACACGCGCTAGTTAAACTATGCTTACTTTGGGTCTAGAGAGCGCTATGTAGAATGTCGTAGAATATTTATTTGTTTATACTCCTGGCGTACAACGACACCCACAATACGAATTAATCTTTCTTCCAAGCTAATCCTACGTACTCGCGGGCCCCCTCAACTCCTGCGCAAGCGACGTATAAAACTGGATTCCGTTACTGCACCTGCCTGTGCCGCCCTCCCCCGCGCTCCCGGGGGGAGGACAGCGTGTAGTAGTAGGTATAGACTTTTATTTAATTTATTTATTTACATATACACATTATAAGTATCATATTATGAATAAATAAATATATTTTATTCTAATAGGACAGTAAATTTGTTTGCACTTAAAAAAAAGTTTATTTGTTAAACATGTTCCTTTTTAAATTATATTATTTTAAACTTTAATAATTAATTTCGTCAAAATAATAAGTAAGTCCACCGGTATTTGATACAATTGACGGTTAATTATTTATCAGAGATCAGAAAAATACTAGCTGTGACTGCAATTTCATCGGCAATATTTTTTATACCACTAAGGTGGCAAACAAGCGCACGGCCCACCTGATGGGAAGCGATCACCGTGCCCTATGGACGTGTGTAACACCAGGGGCGTCAAACTCGCGCTGCCGACCCTGTCAAAATTTACTAATTGTTAAAGAACCCCGTTATAGGTGAATGATTATTTGTTACCACTTAGGTGGCAGACAAGCGCACAGCCCACCTGATGGGAAGCGGTTACCGTGCTATGATGGCATGTCCGATTATATTCCAACTATCAATAACGTCATGATTTTCATCGTTTTTATCGAACCAATTATTATTTTCAATTACATTTTTATCTAACAGTTTTTAAATTGTTTGCTTAACTATGATAAGAGGGGTTTTTCCAACTTACGAGAGATAAACGTTTAAAATATGCGTGGTAACGATTACTGAATGAAAGTCATTGAGTAAATTTTAAGGAGGTAGGACACGACGGTATCTCCCGTCCGAAATGAGCTGTCCGACTGGGGTAGTACCTCCGCCCTACAGAAAACTGCGGCCATAATAACCTTGAGTTTTGTTCCCGCCGGTAAGTAGGGTAGCCAGAGCTCACTGTACCCTGTCCCTATCCTATCAGGATCAACAGTAGTCTCTCCCAGTAGAAGGTGACGTACGTTTGTTTGCTGCTGTAGCAATATAAGAAGAGGTATGACACGACGGTATCTCCCGTCCGAAATGAGCTGTCCGACTGGGGTAGTACCTCCGCCCTACAGAAAACTGCGGCCATAATAACCTTGAGTTTTGTTCCCGCCGGTAAGTAGGGTAGCCAGAGCTCACTGTACCCTGTCCCTATCCTATCAGGATCAACAGTAGTCTCTCCCAGTAGAAGGTGACGTACGTTTGTTTGCTGCTGTAGCAATATAAGAAGAGGTATGACACGACGGTATCTCCCGTCCGAAATGAGCTGTCCGACTGGGGTAGTACCTCCGCCCTACAGAAAACTGCGGCCATAATAACCTTGAGTTTTGTTCCCGCCGGTAAGTAGGGTAGCCAGAGCTCACTGTACCCTGTCCCTATCCTATCAGGATCAACAGTAGTCTCTCCCAGTAGAAGGTGACGTACGTTTGTTTGCTGCTGTAGCAATATAAGAAGAGGTATGACATGACGGTATCGCCCGTTCGAATTGAGTAGTCCGACTGGGGTCTTTTTTTCCGTGCGGAAATCCTCATGGATACCCACCCCGCGGCCAGCGGGGCAAGTTAACAGAAAACTGCGGCCATAATAACCATCGTGTTGTATTCCCGGCAATTAGTAGGGCAGCCAGAGCTAATGGACCCCCATTCCTTCCTACCCCCTCCCCCCCCCCCCACACATGCATAGGCAACTAACAGTGACCGCTTCCCATCAGATAGGCCGTGTGCTTATCTACCACCTAAGTAGTATGAAAAAAAAACATACCTACATTCCTTCTTGCATTTTAATAAAGGGCAGTTGAAACTAGCGTCGCAGCTTAACCGACGCAAGATAAGACGTATCTGTTTATTTTCAATATCGTTTGTACCTACTCTGCCACGTGCCGGTTGACTCAGAGAAAACATTTGTATAAGTTATCTCTGAGCTTGTATAAGGAAAAAATATCGGCTATACTCAAATATAAACACGCTTACGATTACGTACAGAGTCAGTGTCTGTCACTTTTTACCCGACTACCGAAGAAAGGAGGGTAATGTTTTTCAAGACTATGTATACATACAGCCTAAACGGCTTGAAGGATTTTGGACATGCGATGTATAATTTGATTTGACGCTTAAGCTGTGGTATGATCTCCTGGCTGTGGTTTTCCCTGGCGGCTACAATATGGGGTTCTTCAAGAAGGGTATTAGAAGGTTTTTACAAGGTCGGCAGCGTGAGTGTGACGTTCTTGGTGTCACACGTCAATAGGCCACGGTAACCGCTTTCCATCAGGTGGGCCGTGTGCTTGTCTGCCACCTAAATGGTCTAAATAATTGCGGATGAAATTGCGGTCACAGCTAAACACATCACATAAATTATACACACGCTAGAATTATAAATCCAAAGTATTTGTGATAATTACCTTTCATATATTATAACAAATTTTATTTATTTATTTAAATAAATAAAATAAATAGAAGTCTATACCTACTACTACACGCCGTCCCGCGTCCTTCGCCCAGTAGCGCGGGGGAGGACGTGAAAACCTATCCAGAATGTAAATGTATCCAAAAAAAAACTTTTCTGATAACCGCTTCAAAATCGGTTCAACAAAACGCGAGATAATCGCGAATAAACATACATACAAACATACAAGTCAAACAGTGAATCTCCTTTTGAAATCGGCAACCTGATTTGATGCAATTTTCAACGTCTAGACTTTCGTTCATAGGTATCTGTTAATAGTCTATGATGATCGGCCAGAGACAAGCGGTTCTATTATTAACGATGGTGTGATACAACATTATAATCTAATTCTTTATTATTATGATGTTACGTACTCTGTAAGCCGATACCACACAAGATATTGATTATAAATTGCCAAATTATAATAATATAGCATACTATAAATTAGCTGACAATGACCAGACGGTGGTACTACGAGTTTTTTTTATTAAATTAGTGAGAATAGGTCGAATGTTACTCACCTACGTTATAATTTTTTTTTATAGTCAATAGGCCCGCGTTTGACCACTATCTCACTCGATGATAAGCAATGATGCGGTCGACGATAGAACACGTTAGCTTAGAAGCAACATATTCACTCTTGACTTAAAGACTCCCAGGAACACACAGGAGAGTATTTTTTATAGAAACTATACTAATTCAACAACTATAATTAAGGTTTCATAAAATATACTATTATTACTGAGAATCACTAAATTGTCCCGGAAAACAAACTTGATACCTCAAAAATCTACGGGTTGTCTCTGCCTAACCCGGCGGCAAAAAGTCGTGAGCATAATAATATGTATGTGTTTTGAAAGGCATAGGTAAAAATCATATATTATAATAATGTATTTTGAAAGGCATAGGTAAAGAACATCACTTGAGTAATTGAACTAGATGAGACTTCTGAAGCATTGAGTTGTCTAAAGATTGCTTTTACACTTCACAATTTTTATCACCTTTTTAACCCCTCCTACATACTTACAACAGACAAATTCAAATCCGTCGATTCCCCCTACAAAGGGACAGGTTCCACGATCAAGTCCCTGGATATCGATATTTTCCGATTAAAAATTTGAAAAATTTATATACTACTCAAATCAACTTCTCACTCTAATCTCACGATCTAATCGCTTCTAAAACAAGAGGTACCCCAAAAAAGCCAGTCGGAGTCGGCACAACGGTATAGTTCGGATATGCTAATACTCGGCCAGGTGTGCTGCGGACCAGTCCGGCCGCTGGAACAGGTCGCGTGGGGGACAATTCGAGGTGTCAATTCATATTTAAGCGGTGTTTTATTGTAGAGAGGAAACCAGGCGGTTTTTGTAAACCATTCATATGTTTTTTTTATACTACTTAGGTGGCAGACAAGCACACGGCCCACCTGATGAGAAGCAGACATCGTGGCCTATGGACGTGTGCAACATCAGGGGTGTCACACTCGCGCTGCCGACCCTGTAAAAACCTTCTAATGCCCTTCTTGAAGAACCCCATATTGTAGACGCTAGGGAAAACACAGCAGGGAGGTCATTCCACAGCCTAAGCGTGCGCTGAATAAAATTCCTCTTATACCTTTTATAGAAATCGGTTAAAAAATACAATTAATTGGCCTGTCAGCACTTGCATTTCAAGCTATAAATAATATATTTGTAACCAGTTCCATATAAAACTCATCAGCGCGCTCGCATCAATGGCGGGCACAGTCAAACTAGACACGCAGGTGTTGGTCTAATTGAGATGTTGAACAATGTACGTACAATAAGTTATGTGGCCAGTTTGAAGAAGACGTTGGTAGATGGACAATTATAAGTGAGAGGGGGGAGGGGGGGATAGCTTGTTACTTTTTGACTACCATAATGATAGTATTGACCTATGGACGTGTTTCCTTCCTCATACAGTCCCGGGTCCTTTAAGTGGGGCGTGAAAAAGCATTTGATGAGGCCGTCAAGCTGAGAGCCACCATTTTGGCACTATCGGTGTTTGCAATGGTGACTCCCATTCTAGAGACTTTGCCTCAGCTTACCATCAGGCGAGGTGAAGTCATGTTGACGTGACCGACATAAAAAAAAAAATGGAGAAAACGTGCTGACGATGGGATTGTGACACAAAAATCGCGGCGGCTAACCACATGTGAGTGAATTTTGAGCTGTTTATGTCTACTGCTGGGCACGGGTCTCCTCACCTCTACGAAAGAGCTGAGAGGGTTTAGAGTTAAACCTTAATCCACGCACGCTGTCCTAATGCGGGTTGGTGGATCGGACATGTCCTTGGAATTTCTTCTAGGACATGGGTTTCCACACGATGTTTTTCCTTCACCGTCACCGTTAAGTAGGTACCAATTTTTATTTATATTGGACACGTCAACATGACTTCACCCTGCCTGATGGTAAAGTGAAGTCCTTGCTCCTGAGACTTCACTTTACTTTACCATCAGGCGGGGTGAAGTCGGTCAGGTCGCTTGTTACTTCAATTTGACTGAAATGTGATTTTTGGAGAAAAAAAATGTAAACTGAGACGTGCTAAGTATCCTGTGGTCCACCATCTTGCAAGGCTGTGCTCTCGTTTGCCATTTCAACTACACAACAAAAACTGCGCATAAGCATCAGCTACTCAACTAACTTGTATTTAAAACCTGCACTTTAATGCTCAACGAACCACAAATTGCCCTACAATAAGTTGAACAAAGCGAGATCTCCATTCAACGCGTACAATTACATGCGTCTGCGCATACAGACGAGGCGCGCACGCGTGTATGCGAAAGCTCTCCGCGCGAATTTTTCGCGCAGGTTCTTGACCGGGGCTATTTCCGGCACGGGATTCGAAACGACGTTTTATCGCCCCAAGCAGAATTGTATCGAGCTTGCGCAAGCGATGAGCGAGTAGCGTTGGTCCTGCCGATATTGTAAAAAAAAGTGACAATGAACCATCCAAGGTCTTTTTTATTTTTGGCAATAGGCTCGCGTTTGACCACATTCTCACCCGTTGGTAAGTGATGATGTGGTCGACGGTGCAGCACGCTTGCCTAGAAGTAACCTGTTCACTCTAGACTTGAAGACTACCAGGTTGTAGCTTTCCGGAAATACTGACTCAGACAGGGCATTCCACTCTTTAGCAGTACGCACGATAAACGTACTGCCAAAACGTTTCAATATTGTAGATATAAACTAGTTGTAATACTATTCTACTTCCCGCAACTCAAGAATCTATTCTCTATTCCCGGGATAAGAAGAAAGTAGCCATGTGCCATCAAAAACTTTAGAATTCAATCCACAGCCATTCGGTCGTAATTGAGTAACAAAGGAATCCATCAAAGTCCAAATCTTGTAAGTTATATGTCTGGGCTATTCTTCGGAACCACTGCACTAATTGGAATAATGATTTCCCCACTTATAATGGTTTATTATCGCCGATGGACGTAGGCTATATATTTTATGTAAATTATGATGGCTTGAGTGAAAAACCGAACTGAAGCGAAGCGATGACAGGTTGCTAGTTAGATCATAAAGTACTAATAAATGAATATCAGTTACAAAGCAACCACATTTTGATACTACAAGTCGCTATCGCTTCCGCTCATGAGTTGTTCTCTCACCGGATATGTAAAGTGTAGTCGGCATTCTACTGGACATCTGGACACGTCTAATATTGGTCATCACTAATAAACATGGTATCATTGTGACCACTGCTTTATTATGGCTGATGAGTTCTATGGAATCGCAAATTGAACCCTTTTTTTGTGCTTTAACTTTCATCGACATTTCAAGCATAAAAAGTATAAAAACTGGCAAATTAAGAGCTCACTGGAAGGATTCTGTGTTGTCAGCGGGGAGACCAAAGTTTTCTGCTTTATCAGCACACAGAAACTCTTTCAACTACCTCCCAACCCAACCCTATCCCATTTCCCCCCAATCCCCCTACAGGATCGGCAGCGGGAGTGTAACGCCTCTGGTGTTGCACATTCCATAGACCACGGTGACCGCTTCCCATCAGGTTGGCCAATGTCTCCCACCTTAGTTGTATATAAAATAAATTATGAAAAAATCTTTTTTAAGTTAAACAGTTTTAAATTGTATTGTCATCAGAACTAAAGACTTCTGCCAAATATCAGACAAATCAGACAACTGAAAGGGGGTCAAATTTCAATTACTAGATTTGACCCAAACAAACAGGTCGAGTTAAATAGAACTGTTTAAAAATACCACAGCCCAGCCAGATAGAATAATCATCTACTTTGTAATTTAAAAAATATAATATTTTTTTATCGTTAATAAAAATGAAATTTGTCACTTATGATAACTACATGATATTAAATGTTTCAATTTGCAAATACTGCAAGCGAAAATTTTCCTGAACACATCTAAGAGTTGTCAATTTTTCTGGTGAAATTAGAGAGGCTTCACCAGAGTAGTCCGTTGCAATTTAAGTTTATTTTTGAATGGTATACGTCTGCGTATCGTTTTCACAATTGATTTGTTATTGTTGGCACGTGCAAAACTATTGTATTCGGGGAAATAATACAAAAAAAACTCTCTTTAAATCTCAAGGGATACTTAATCCGGTGTCAAATGACTTCACGAGTGTATTTAACCGAGAAGATAAACAGAGTTTTCACGTTTTCTGAGTTTAATTGAGTACGTGAAGTAAATACAATGGAAACGGTCATTGATTCAAGTTTAGTTCCGATGTAATATCAGATTAAAACCATTCGCACCAATTTGAACCGCGCTTTTGGCAAAAAGGTAATGAATAAAGTTAGTATTCATCTAAAACTGCGTTTTCACTTTAAAAATAGCGACGGATAATCGCTCTCGCTACCTCTCACAGCTTGGCACACGACCGGATGTGTTAACTGTTCTCGAGAGCGCTCGCGCATCCTTCTTATACCTCTGCTACCATACCTTACACCGCGGTTAGGGAGTAAGCAGGAACTTACCTGTGGAGAGAAAAAAATATTATTAGATGAAATTTTTTGTTTGATAAAAATGAGCGTTAGATCAAAACCGCTGGACGATTCTGATAAACCACTTTCTACTCTACAAAATGTTTCTTTATAATATTTAGTCCGTCGGATAGATTGCACCCCGCCTGATGGTGCTGAGGTGAAGTATAAAGTAGTGACCAAAATTTCCAGAAGTTGTCTCTAGAATAGGAGCCCCTACCCAGAAGGATATAGATACTTTTTCACGCCCGGATTTAAAACTATGAAGCTCTAGGACCCTATCCCTGATAGGAAAGCCTGCGCCAGAGTCTCGTCCGTCAATCAGTAGAAAAAAGTTCTGTGAAGAAAAAAAAAACAGATTGCAGCAACCGATTTTTTTTTTCCCCCGGGAGCGAGTAATCCTATCTTACTAATCTTCCTGCCCTTCTCCCAATTATTTGTGGTCGGCGCAACATGTCATTCTCCTCCACACATTCCTGTCCGATGTCATCTCCTCAGTCACTCCCTTTCCATATCGTCTTTCACGCATTCCATCCATCTTTTCTAAGGCCTAACTCTGCCGCTAATCCTATCTTACTAATATTATAAATGTGGAAGTTTGTAAGATGTATTTTACTCAATCATGCTCAAACGGTAGAACGGATCGGGCTGAAATTTGGTACAGGAATAGACTATATAGTGTGGAATAATACATAGGTTATCATATCCCGGGAATAGTTTCCCATAGTTTTCAGGAGTTAAATCAGAATTCCGCGCGAATTTTCAGATTCGCAGACAACAGCTAAAAATTTTATATCATTATTGTGGCAATCGCATTTTTTTTTACTGGTCACGTTAATATGACTTCACCTCGCCTGATGGTAAGCTAAGGGTAAAGTCTCAGGAAGGGAGTCCCCTAGACATACAAACATTAGGTAGATCACCACGTGGATATGAAACACAATCATCTACGCAAAACTTTAAATCCAGAAAATATTAACAGCAAACTGTGAATAGAAGTATTGGACTATCAATTGATACCTGTTCCACGACCATATGCTCAAATCTCAAGCTCGCCTCCATTGTTCCTGGGACCGAAACGAGAAAAAAAAGTATCTTCAGAAACATCTGGCGTTTGAACACCCTCAATACACCCCCGAGATGAAACGAGTATACGAGGAATATATAAGATAGAGCGAAACAGGTATATGGACAAAGCGCCCTAGGATTCATTGGATTTGAGAAGAAAAAAATCAAAACTGCGCCCGCGCCGTTTTCGTTCCGTTTCCGAATATAAATTTCGATTTTAATTCTTTATTTGAAATTTACGTTACATCTTTTTTTGCGTATTGTAGTAAATTTAGAATCTTCATTGTATTATTTTGCAATAATTTATGTCACTAGAATTTTCACCTATGGCTACTCTTTCAAGTAATAGTCTGTAAGAAATTGCCTTGAGCGGTAAGACCGCCTTTTTACCCGACTTAAAAAGGAGGTTCACTCTTTGAGCGTTACGTTTGCATGTATGTTGCGATTATCTCGCGGTCGGTTCAACCGATTTTGACGCGGTTTTCAAAAAAGTATTTGTCCATTCTGGAGTTTATGGGATACGTTTTTATGGGAGCGACTGCCGTCTGACCTTGACCTCGAAACGTTTTGTCCTATGATAAATATCCCATGTTTTAGGTGCTTCATTTTCCTCGGATGACCCCATGCCGGGAAGTGGGGGCGATTATATCAAACTCGAACCGACTAAAATCGCATACCGTCTCCGGTCTTCAGATTGCCCAAGGTAACCCGGGATTTACTCGCATCCCGGCTGAATGATAAAAGTCTCCAACTAGCTTATAGGGACTCCCCAACTATTCCCAGATACAACCACTGCGATCTCAATCATAATGTCCCGTAACCGTGGGAATCACCCAAAACAATAGCACCTACAATTTGTCATAGACAATTTAACTGTTAGGCAAGAACAATGGCGCCAGATGTTTTGGCAAATTTGTTTATTACCTACAATATCGTTTACTTGCACCTTTCAGTGAAAGGACATTGTCCGGTGCATTATTGTTTAGTAATTGCCTTAAGGTGCGACTTTTTTTTCTTGAGGATAATCCTTCTTTTTTTGTATGCGGAAATCCCCATGGATAATAGTTATGATTATATCGGAATGGAACCGACTAAAACACTCAGATCTTCTAGCGCCTTTTTTTTATCGTGCGGATATCCCCATGGATACCACCCTTGTGGGACATCGGGGGTGGTTATGTCGGGATCGAATATTACCGGGGTGTAAGGTTACCCAATAGGCATATCCCTCGCACCCCAGCTGACCCCGGGCCATCTACGGTTTTAAGATGGCCCGCTCGACCCACCGAAAGGAGGATGGGGCAAGCATCGCGCCACTTCGCCGACGGTGGGGTCGGATCTTCTAGCGCCTGGATTTTTTTTTTATTGGTTATAGGCTCGCGTTTGACCACAATCTCACCTGTTGGTAAGTGAAGATGTGGTCGACGGTAGAGCACGCTTGCCTAGAAGTAACCTATTCACTCTAGACTTGAAGACTCCCAGGTTGTAGCTTTCCGGAAATACATGTAAGGTGGCCCAAAAGCCATTCCCCTCGCGCCCCGGCCATCTCCGGCTTCGTCTTGAGGATAATCCAGGGTATAATTAAAAAGGCCTTAAGGGAATATAATGACTGGAAACAAAATAATCCTATTTGTGACAATGTTTAGTAAAAGTTGCAAGAATGATTTATGGTTCCAATTTTTTTAAATTGTTTTTAAAAACTTTTAGGAGCTGTTTTGAACAAAAATTGTGTAACAATTTGAGGTTAGATAAAAGATGCGTGGCGTAACAACAAAAATAATCACGTTACATTAAAAAGCACGTAAAAAAAGTAAGTACCGAAAAGTTCTATGAATATTGTCACACTGGAATTTGGTATTGATTTAAGACCACAACCTGAATAGACCAGTGCCGATAGCTATGAAAATGGTAAAAAGTAAAAGAAATTTATAGTAGGATGAAACCCGTTGTAAAAGGACGAGAATATAACAAAAATGAAAGGAAAAATAAATTACGGGCGATCTGAGGTCTGGAAGTGGGGAGGGGGGTGAATTTTAAGGGTAAAAACGGTTTATCTTGATTTCCGGCAAAACTACAAGTCCTATGGAAAAAAGTTAAATGACAAAGTTGTAGGTAATAAAGAGACCTAAAACTTTTCTATTTACACTTTTTTCACATAACCTCAAAATGTATGTGAAAAATTCAAATAATCAAGTTTTTGGTTTTTCATTTTTATCTTAAGCAAAACAAATTTGTTTTCCACGAAATTTGGTGAAAACTTAGCTTTTTATGTCCCACAGGTACTGTAATTTTTTTGATTTGAAATTCTCTTTTTTTTTCAGCTTATTTTGACTAAATATCAAAAAACCACCCTAATTTTCAATCGAAAATTCTCACGTCAAAATATTAGCTTTTTAAAAAAAGTCAAAGAGTTTTTTGTTCTTTGAAATCTCTTCTTTCTGATAATGTAAAAATACATATACATTGCTATGGTAAAAGTTCTCAGAAAATGCAAAGAAGAAAAACTCGAATTCGAAATTAATATTTTTGTATTTAGTCATTTCCTCGCCGTGTGATGAAAAGTTACATGTTGCACTATAACTTTATGGTTGCATTCGAGTGCAAAGATTTTTCACCTTGTGCACTTTTGATTCCCTCGCTAAAGCTCAGGGTTCTATTTTGTGATTATTGTATTTAGTCATTTCCTCGCTGAGGTGGATTTTACAACAGGTTTCATCCTACTATAATTTTTTTTTGTCTCAAATACTATCGGCACTGGTCTAGAAGGTATTATTCTCGTAATAAAATATTTTCGAAATTCAGCTTCGATCTCATCTCTATCTTACAAAATGTCAAACTTGACGAATACCTAAAGAGGAAAGTGAATACGTATTCTGGCCGAGCCTGCCAATTATTTTGAAATATTAACAGCTTCACTTGATTCAGCAGATTGATATTTTGGAATACCTATTGCAAAATGAGAGGACTAAACTTTCTTCTTTGTAAGAGTGCTAAACTTAGGAAGACTTACGTCCTTAAGGTCGTAAGTTCAAATCCACTCACTACACAATCGATGTGGCACAAGAAGTTAGCTTTTCTAAGAGATCTTATATGACCCACGATACTACTAGGAGTACAAAAAAGTGGTGAAGCGTAGCCGCAGTCATAACTTGTAGGAGTAACATGGCGACATCGAGAGATAGTTCCCACGGACACAGGAAGTGAGGATAGAGTGAGTGCGGGGTGTGGTGCGACTGCCAGCGAGCATGCTTTACTTTCTTTCTATACAGGGTGAATTTTTCAAAAGGGATTTCATGGCCAAATTCGAAACTATAAGGAATAGCGAAAAAAGGTCAAAGGAGTCACGAGCCCGATTTTGATGAAACTCAAAGCCTCATCATTAGATTTTAGAAAAACCAATAAACCTTGCTGAGAATTGAACCTGTTGATTTTGCAACAAAAACACACCCTATATTATTAGACCATACGATAGTGTTGCTATTAAGGATCTTATTCTAGGAAGTAATGACACACCGCAAACTAAAGGAAAGAGCTCATCTTTAACAAAATAAATTTTATTTTCTGAAAAATTCACCCTGTATACGTCGTTCCAAGTTGTTAATTTATTAGCTAGCTAGCCGACACGATAAACGTCGTCCTACCATATCTATGAACATTGAATTGTCAGACATGTCATTCACGCCAATTACAAAACTTACTTAGTCTTTTAAGTAAAAGAAAGTGCGGCTAACCTAACTTGGAAGAGTAGTGGGCTAGGGGTTGCATTTTTAAGATAATATTTTCTACTAGTTTACGACCTTGGCTAAAGACGTACGGAATAGTGAACCATCGGTGCGTGCATTGCGCACAAACAGACAAGAATTCCAAAAAATATATATTTTTGTGTTTGGAATCGTTCATACAACAATTTTTTTTTTATTATCTCCAATGTACAGACACAGCTACTTTACAATTTTATAATAGTATAGATATTGGTTTTGTACGTGCTGTATTTTTTTTTTATGTCGGTCACATCAATATGACTTCACCTCGCCTGAAGGTAAGCATACAACAATCTTGAACCTAGCGTTAATCCCAGTCGCATCCTAAGCTTTCCCCTCGGAGTCTGGGGTCCACTGCGAATTTGGCTGGACCTCGATATTTCTGCGTGAAGCGACTGCCATCCGACCTTCACAACCCAACGCTGACATTAGGCTATATCGAAGCATTGCAGATAGACCGTTGTTGTTGGACTTTTTAGGGCTCCAACTACCCGTAACGACTGTCATACAACAACCTTAGGAAATTCAATATTTAAATGCCAAAAATACCTACCTAATTTAATAACCTAGAATATCATTTACTTAGTTTATTAAAATTCATAAATATCTCATAAGCTGTCTAAAAACGCTTTCCGCTCACACTCCGCCCCCGCAAAACTAAAAAAACGCACCCGCATATAAAGCGAATACTTTATGAACATCTGTCAGCTCGGGGGCGTCACGCATCCTTCTCTAACACAATGCTAAAGCACATCACCGTCTCCCTCTGACGAATTGGCAGGTAATATAACCTGAGTTTCGCGAGTCATGGTGTTTGGTGATGGTGGATTTCAGGTTTAGCCCATAGGTTTGAAACCACCATAGCAGGTCAGCTGGGGTATCAGTGATTTGGTAACGTCATTGAAAAAAGGCGGCACTTCAGTATTATACCACTAAACTCGAACAAATACTTGTTTACTACCTTAATGGCTCAGACGTTATATGCCTACATAAGGTTGATCTAGTAGTGGGTTTGTGTCTGCCTAAGTAGAAGGGATAAAAGAGATATGTTTTTTTTAACTCTTTATTGTATGTACACAAGAATGTTATCATTATCGTTACAGCAATAGCCCTTTTCGCGTGCATTTGGAGCATCCGTTGGACATTTTGAACCCGAAGTGTGCTCTTCTACTCTCGATTTGGCTTTTACAGGAGCGACTGCCGTCTGAGACACCAATACCTCGTGAGGAAAACAAAGCAAAATCAGATTATCTCCACACGGTACCAATACCGCAATGGTCCAAGGACTAATCCTGGTTGCATCCAAAGTTCGCACTTTGCAGTCCGGAGCACGCTCTCCTACTCTTATCTTGGCTTTTATGGGAACGAATGCCGTTAGACCCTCCCTAACGTCGAGAGGAATACAGAACCTATTTTCTATTCATCATCATCATCATCATCATCATCATCATCATCATCATTCTCTGAACCTTTTTCCCAACTCAGTTGGGGTCGGCTTTCTATTATGCAGGTGAAATTCCCTTGAGCCCTGAAGATCTTACCTCGGCCCAATATACCCCTTAATTTTATTCCAAGTACTCCTTTCCTATCTCAAATAGCTTATTACACAAACTTACTAGCAACTGGCAACACTATCAGTGAATAAATATTCATACAAGAAACTCCACATCACACATACATATTTCCACCCTACCTATAATTACACATTACCCTACACAGCAAACCGAAACGGGAAAGGGTCGCACGCGCACCCTACCTATATCCATCTTTGTCACACTCGTGGAGTACTGTCTGAGGTTTACCGCTGTCTCGCTCGTGTGTAGTGTTAGGTGTATTTTTATTGTTGTTATCGAAGTGTGTGAGTGAGAGGGCGAAGGGAAACGCAAGGTTGGTGACATAAAGTGTATACTGGTATTAAGACTTTTTTTATACCACTTAGGTGACAGACAAGCGTACGGCCCACCTGATGGAAAGCGGTCATCGTGGCCTATGGACGTGTGCAACACCAGGGGCGTCCCACTCGTGCGGCCGACCCTGTAAAAACCTAATGCCCTTCTTGAAGGACCCCATATTGTAGTCGCTAGGGAAAACCACTGCAGGCTTGACATGACTTGTGGTTACTACGGTATACAGGGTGAATTGTTCAACTGGGCGTGAAGGGTCAAATCCAAAAACTATGAGGAATATCAAAATATGGTCAAGAGTCTCGAGCCCCATTTCGATGAGAACTGCAACTGAAAAAACCAATACTGTGCTTGTCTGCCACCCAAGTGGTATAAAAAAATACTCCTAGCCAGGAATCGAACTCATTGATTTTGACAAATCACGTCCTTTTTCCCATTTGAGCGAAGACAACATCTTTCCCTTGCTAAGACCTTGGCATACGCCTTTCGCTTCTTCAACTTTAATAATTGTTTTCATACACGCACGCCAGTTGCGGGTACTCTTGAACTGGCCTTTCTCCAAAACGTCCTGGATCTGAATAATATACGTACGCCTAGATCGACCTGCACCGGGTTGCCCATTCACCCTCGCCTAATATATCTTTTTTTTATATGGGACACGTCAAAATGTCTTCACCTCGCTTGATTAAGGTAAACTCTCAGAACTGGGGTCACCACTACATACACCGGTAGCGCTACAGTGGCAGCCCTCAGCTTGACGGCCTCAGCAAATCTTCTTTCATCCATCCTCTCTACATATCCGAACCATCTAATCGTATCCATATTATTATAATCATATATTCATGAATTTATAATCCTATATTTTTTAATCATATCATACCATATTTGTAGCAAATAAGTATCTATAAATACGGTCTAGTTTTATTTTATTTTGTACAGCAATTAGGTAACCTCTTAGGACAATCGATTAGTAAGCGCCACCTGTTGGTAAAACAGGTATTATATGTTGTTTTTTTTTTTCAAACAAGAGCTACTACACTAGTTATAATTGGCCTGTGATCTTATAATGTTAGCTTTTTTTTTCGTGATTATAATAGTAACCAGTTTGTCCCACTGCTGGGCACGGGTCTCCTCTCCTCTAACGAAAGAGCTGAGAGGGTTTAGACCTTAATCCACACACGCTGGCCTAATGCGGGTGGATCGGACATTTCCTTAGAATTTCTTCTAGGACATGTGGGTTTCCTCACGATGTTTTTCCTTCACTGTCAGCAGATGGTAAATCTTGTGATTAGCACATATAAATTCCACAAAGTGAAATTCACATTGGTACTGTCTGGCTGGATTCGAACTCGATACCTCTGAGTAGAGGCCGCGTCCTCATCCATTCAGCTACCATCGCTGTCTTCAATTTTCTTGATTACCTACCTCTTAATATTTACTTTCATGGTGAGAAGCAATCAAGGATGACGACAATCACCTCTTTGAGGTTGAGGGTCACCATTATGTCAGTCTCAGGAAGGGGGTCCCCATTACGTACACCTTCAGTGACATAATGGTGACCCCCTTCCTGAGACTTTACCTTTAGCTTACCATCAGGCGAGGTGAAGTCATATTAACGTGACCAAGATATAAAAAAATATCGAAATTATGTTGTTAGACGAGTTGTTTAACTTTTTAGGATTTGCAACAACCCGTAACGACTGCCATAGATCTTCGTGTAACAACTTGTTTGCTACCTTAATATATAAAAAAAAGATTGACACAAAATGTAGGAATTTTCCAATCGGACAGCTGCAAGTTGGTGTGGATGTACCTATTACTACACTTTCTCTGTCTTTGAAAGAATTCTAAGTAAGCCTGTTTGCCAGGTGGTATGATGTATCCACATACTATGGTACTAAGGATGGACGGCTCATAATTAGAATTAATTAGAATAGCACCTAGAGGTATATCAAGATACCTATTACGAGACTAGTGTGAGTAAGAGACTATATTATAACAAGGATTGAAAAAGGTATTTTTTTTATACTCTCACGTCAATATGACTTCACCTCGCCTGATGGTAAGCTAAAGGTAAAAAGGGAGTTACCATTTGCAAACACCGATCGGGCCACAATGGAGGCCCTCAGAATTCCATCAAGAACCAAGCGGTTCGGTGCCTCTTTTATTTGCCGCACCATAAAGACTTGGAAGTCTTTACCAGCGCATGTGTTTCCTTCCTCCTATAGTCCCGGGGCCTTTAAGCGGGGCGTGAAAAAGCATTTGATGAGGCCGTCAAGCTGAGGGCCGCCACTGTAGCACTACCGGTATATGTGGTGGTGACCCTAGTCCTGAGACTTTGCCTATCGCTTACCATCAAGCGAGGTGGAGTCATTTTGACGTGTCCTATATATAAAAAAAAAAGCTTGACCGCGGATATAAAAAAACTTGGTAAGTGTAATTAAACCACAAGTAATCTGAAACTATAATAATACTAGTTTCCGCCCGCGGCTTCGCTCGCGTGGAAGTCGGTATTGCCACCAAGTCTATTTGAATGAAACGGCTCTCCACTTGACTTTCCACTCCGCTGTTCACTCCACTATCCACACCAAACTCCACTCCACTGTTCACTCCACTCTCCACACAACTCTCGACCTCCACTCTACTGTCCAATCCCGTCTCCCGACTCCACCCTACATTCCACTCTCCACTTCAATCTCCACTCCACTCCACTCTCCACTCCACTTTCCACTCCACTCTCCAGACCACTCCCCACTCCACTCTCCACACTACTCCCACTCCGCTCCACTCTCCACTCCACTGGTCTCCACTCGTCTAGCCAAAACCTTTCGGATAAAAAGGACTATACGGATTTTAGTGCGGTTTTCTTGGTTAGACCTAAAATTTGGAGATAAGACCAAAAGTTTTTTTTTTCCTTATTTATTGGTTTCACTTTACACCATCTTTACAGGGTTCACCTAAGGCGACGGTGTGAACATATATATCCCTTTATAACAGTACTTTTAGTTGTAATAATCGATATTTAAAAAAAAAGACTTGGTTATGTTGACCACAAATATCTATTTTTTTGCAATCCTTGTCTGTTTGTTCGTGATGGACACAAAAACTGCTGAACAAATTTTGATGTCGCCTTTTTATTAGAAAGGTCTTGGTTTTACATAAAATCTGCCGTATGTTTGATTGCATTTGGTTAAGTAGAACCGGGGATATGCCCAAAAAACGATTACCAACCAATCGACTCCCACGGGCAGAGCCGCGGGTATTAGCTTGTATAAAAAGTAGCCTATATATTACTCCAGACTATAATCTATCTCTGTACCAAATTTCAACCCGATCTATTCAGCCGTTTTTACGTGAAAGAGTAACAAACATACATCCAGATATCCCGGCTGATCAACTCCATGGGCGAAGCTGCGGGTATTAGCTTGTATAAAAATTAGCCTATAATTATGTTATTTCACACTACACTCTATCTCGGTACCAAATTTCAGCCAGATCCATTCAGCCGTTTTTACGTGAAATAGCAACAAACATAATATTTGGACATCCCGACCGATCGACTTTGCGAGCGGAGCCGCGGTATTAGCTTGTATAAAAAGTAGCCTATATGTTATTCCAGACTATAATCTATCTCTGTACCAAATTTCAACCTGATCTATTCAGCCGTTTTTACGTGAAAGAGTAACAAACATACATCCAGATATCCCGACTGATCTACTCCGTGGGTCGACTGATCGACTCCGTGAGCGGAGTCGCGGGTATAAGCTTGTATAAAAAGTAGCCTATATGTTATTCCACACTTTAATCTATCTCATTACCAAATTTCAGTCAGATCTATTCAGCCGTTTTTACGTGAAAGAGTAACAAAGATATATCTAGAAATCCCGACCGACCGACTTTGCGAGCGGAGCCGCGGTATTAGCTTGTATAAAAAGTAGCCTATATGTTATTCCAGACTATAATCTATCTCTGTACCAAATTTTAGCCAGATCCATCAAGCCGTTTTTGTGTGGCAGAGTAACAAACATACATCCAGACATCCAGACATCCAGACATACATTCTTACAAACTTTCGCGTTTATAATATTAGTAGGATAGTATCGCAAAACTCCCACCATATAACAACGGCCCGACGAAGCGGTCACCGTGGCCTATGTAAGTTCGCATCACCAGAGACGCCACATTCGCGCTGCCGACCCTGTAAAAACCTTCTAATGCCCTTCTTGAAGAACCCCATATTGTAGACGCTAGGGAAAACCACTGAGCAGAGAGATCATTCTACAAGTTAGCCAGCGCGGAATGAAATTTCTCTCATACCTCACAGTGTGAACAGTAACCTCTTACGGTTACCAAATAACCGCGGTAGCCTAGTGGTTTGGGTAATGGACTGCTGAGACGAGGTCTCAGGTTCAATCCCAGACCCTCAAAAGCCCTCAAAAGTCCAATCAGTCTAACTTGGAACTTCGATATCGCCATTGGTCATAATGACCATTGGTTGTGGAGGTCAGATGGCAGTCGCTCCACGGAAAATATCAAAGTTCAGCCGCATCACAGTTAGACTGGAAAGCCGACCCCAACTGAGTTGGGAAAAAGGTTCAGAGAATGATGACCTCACAGTGTGCACAGTATTCACATAAAGAATCATTTATTCAGTTAGTGTGCACCCTAACCTGTCAGTAGTTCATAATCACATACCATCCAGCAATACAACTCAAATAATTCAAATACTCTACACTACTAGGAAGACCCAACACACACGCAAACAACGCGGGGTGCGCCGGCGCACGCGATTGGCGTCGCGCGCCAGGTGCGCAAGAGTCGGTCGATCCCTCCGCGCATACACCCCCGCTGAGTGAAATGGGATTTCATTATTTATAGTGGTGGGGTAGCATCGATAGATTATTATCGATAACTTCTTAGAAGAATAATTATTAGAATAATTCTTAGAAGAATAATAAAAATATATTGCAAGTTTTGCAACACCCACAGGCCGAATAAATGTGCAATATTCTGAAAACAGGTCAGGTCAGAAGCACCTACAACTATTAGGCTGTTATGAAAGGTACAATGATAGTGGATGCTGACAAGGTGAAGAAAGATAGAGGCAAATAGTGAGCCATCCTCTCTCTCTACACGAAGGAAAGGAAACCAAATGTGTTTATTTGATATGGGAAGAGACTAAAAGAACTAAGAAGCGACGGGTATTATTGATCCCATAATAGAGCCTCTGAAATCAATACATACACGAAGTCGTTAAGATCTCAACACACAAGAAATAAGACCTAAAATGAGGTTCACTTCCTGTTGAAAAAATACTGGAGTTAAAGTCGTAATTTTGCGTAGGTTATTGGTGTACAAAAATAAACAAAATTAACGTACCAACATACGCGTTTCCGAAATCAATACCGATTAACTAAAGGGGGGAATACTTTTTATTGCGGTTACTAAAACCGTTTGAATGATCTATGAAGGCCTGCAATACCCAGAGAATATTGCAATTATCATTCACGCGTTGCCAGAGTAAGAGATATGTTTAAATACGTAGAGCATATTTTTATTTCCTTTGTACAATCTACTGTAAATAATAAAAATAAAAGCGGCACAGGAAAGAGATAGGTAGCTCGACTATAAATTGCCAATAAAAAAAATCGATATATTCAATCGATACCTACTCCATCTCTAGCGTATAAAAAAAATGGTACGTGCCTTTATCCGCAGGTATAAATGACAAACTGGATGGACATAGATTTTAATCTATAGAAAAATATGCAATGCCCAAGGTGACGTCTATAGCGACTCCTAGTAAATAGAAAAACGTACGTACCTACCTATTAGTACCTAGTACCAACGAATTTTTTTTTATAATCGATCACGTCAATATGACTTCACCGAGCCTGATGGTAAGCTAAAGGTAAAGTCTCAGGCAGGGGGTCCCCATTACACACACCGACAGTGACATAATGGTGTCCCTCAACTTGACGGCCTCATGAAAGAAGAGGTGATTGTCGTCGCAGCGCAAAGCGCAGATATTGGTTTAGACTACGCCAATACCCACTGGTCCCACAAGTGCTGCGACAACCATCACCTCAAGCCCGGCATCCAATTTTTCCGAGCAAGCCTATAGGAAAAGTTAGCTTATAGTTCACGGCATCTAACTTGGCACGATTTTGGAATAATATAGGCCCCATTACTCCAAAACATTGCCAAGTTAGATGCTGTAACTATACTTGTTTGTGGCAAAATGCGTCGTATATGAACAAGTAGTGTACAGCATCTAACTTGGCAATGTTTTGGAGTAGTGTGGGCCCCACTACTCCAAAACCTTGCCAAGTTAGATGCTGTACACTATACATGTTTGTGGCAAAATGCGTCGCATATAAACAAGTATAGTGTACAGCATCTAACTTAGCAAGGTTCTGGAGTAGCGGTGCCCACACTACTTTAAAATCTTGCCAAGTTAGATGCTGTACACTATACTTGTTTGTGGCAAAATGCGTCGCATATAAACAAGTTAAGTGTACGGCATCTAACTTGGCAAGGTTTTGGAGTAGTGGTGCCCACACTACTTTAAAATCTTGCCAAGTTAGATGCCGTGCAGTATACTAATTGAATCTATATAATATATAAAAATGAATCCCATTTCCCTTGGTCACGGCATCACGCGTGAACGGCTGGACCGATTTCACTAATTCTTTAGTATTAACTTTTCTAATTCAACCTTCTTAGTGCTTTTACAATAACACTTTTCTAATGTAACCTCATGGCATATTTAACTGTCATGTCAGTTGTTTCAATATTTAGCTGTCAAAAGTTCAGTTTAATATGGAGTTTTGGTATTGGAGTCGTAGGTTGTTGGTAGTCAATGGGGGTTTCAATGGAGCAATTTGAACTCGCTATTCGTTGTTATACATTAAGACAGGACAACACCTGTCGGGTCAGCTAGTTAAATTATAAACCTAACACAGTCACGTGTTAAGAGACATGTCCGCCACACGCCTCCCGCCATGGACCAACGAACAAACATTGTGAAATGATATTGTAAGTCATAAAATTGGTGGAACTGATTGTGCGAAATGGTGCTGCACACGTTTTGTGTGTTCTGTAACGTGATACCGTCGGTCTAGATATGACCCCCCAGAGGCTCGATTCACTAAGTTTGTAAAACGCGTGATTTCAATTCGATTTAATAAAAACGGAACAAAACCTACCTGTTTTCGTGAGGTTCTGCCTACCTTCAAAATCACTCATAACTTGACTCATTTTCTTTACAGTACAATAAAGTTCGTAAGTTTCTAACAATAACGTAATTTTACTGAAACTAATTCAGTAAAATTTAAGCAATCTGATAAACCTTACCGGAGAGACAAAAAAACGGCTTAGAACGAAATAAAATGCATTTTTTAATACTTTTTTTTACTGATTTTGAAAGCTGAAAATGTTGAAAATCAATAAAATCAGTAATATTTTTTTATATATTTCGTCTGCGCGATATTCACTCATCCCGTTTTTGGAGGGTCGGTCGAGGGGAAGGGGGGAGGAGGTCGAAAATCGCAAATGACCCGGGGTCAGCTGGTTACTGAGACCCGAGACAGCGTACGGTTTTAGTAGGTTCGAATCCGACATAACATCTCAACCCGTACCCTGACGCGGCCATCGGCAAAAAAAGTCATGTATAATGACGTCACAAATCCGAAAGCAAATTAATCATCATTGGCACAAAGTTCAACAATATAACGACGCATTTGTGAACGAGTGCGCTTGCGCATCCAATCACACAGGGTACGTGCCTTATCGACGTTTTATTAATATGTTATTAAATGCTATTGCTAAATTTGGTGCGATGATATTATGCGGTAGGTACGGAAGGAGGATTATCTGGGTTCGCTTCCTGGTTTATTAATTTTTATACTGTTTTTTTTTTAAACCACGTAAGTGGCAGACAAGCACACGACCCACCTGATGGGAAGCGGTCACCGTGGCCTATGGACGAGTGCAACACCAAAGGTGTCACACACGCGCTGCCTTCCCTGAAGGGAAGGGACGAGGGCTAGGAAGGGGCGGAGAGGCTAGGAAAGGATGGGGGGAGGAGGGGTACAGTGAGCTCTGGCTACCCTACTTACCGGCGGGAACACAACACGATGGTTATTATGGCCGCGGTGTTCGGAGGTACTACCCCAGTCGGATAGCTCATTTCGGACGGGAGATACCGTCGTGTCCTACCTCCTTTTCAAAGGGCTCAAAGAGTAGTGGTCACCAAAGGATGCCCTTACTATGGTGACCTCTGCCAAGGTGAAATAGCGGTCAATCGGGGGCCTATCGACTATTAAAAAAAAACAAGTATTTTTAGCATTGGACTATCTATAGATTACTTACACTTATAAACAACATAAACAAGTAGTTTATATCTTTGATTATTGAAAAACAACAAACATGCTTAAATTAACAAAAATAGTGTTAGAAAGCAACATAATACTATAGTAATATCAACATACAACTAAAGGTTTTACCATGACGTGTTAGAATGTGAGTCATCGAAGCGAGAAAGAGATATGGATCTCTTTTTTTCGTTCGAACGACTAAGTTTAACACGTCATGGTAAGTGCCCTGTTTTCTAAAACTAATAGGACAACAACGACGGTGAGGCTACACTAATTAAAAAATAACGTATTTTTGGTAAGAAACTACAAAAGAAAATGGCCCACATAGAATATTTTCATAATAATCACAAACAGTTAACATTTAAACTAAAAAACAACGAAGACACATCTAAAAGCTGCAACAAATAAAACAAAACATAAACAACACAGCACAAAAAAAATAATGAAAAAAAAAACGGTCGCTTAGTGATCGGCCTTACGATCGAGAGGTCCTGGGTTCGAATCCAGGCCATTACACTACCGACGTGAACCCACTCCTAACACAGCATTATAGTTTAGCTGAAGGGGTTAATAGGAATACTAGTATTTAGTAATTTCGGTTACTAGTACTCTTTTAGATCAATTAAAATAGTAAACAACAAAACGTAGGTATATAAAGAAGAACAAAACACAAATATTCAACAACAAAACACAAATAAAGACCAACAAAACACAAATATTCAACAACAAAACACAACTATTCAACAACAAAACACAAATATTCAACAACAAAACACAAATAGTGATCAACAAAACACAAAAAGCGCGTGCCACAACACAAAGTGCGCAACACCGGTGTGGTGCTACACAGTACGAGGGCTCTCACCCATTGTGGGGGGACATCGGCGTGTTGGTGCTGATGGTGGTGATGGTGATGTCTCCGGTCAGGCTGATGGTGGCCGTTTGAAGCCGCGCAGGACGTCGCCGCCACACCGTACTGAGAGGGAACATGGTGTTAAAGTGAAAAGTGCTACTAAATATGTTTAAATGGAGAGATGTTTTAGTTAGGATTGGTGTAAAGAACTTTTTTTTTGCCTAGCGGATATCCTCATAGATACCCCGCGGCCAACGGGGCAGGTTCTGTCGGACTCTTACCGACTAAAACCGCACGCCGTCTAGGGTCTTCTGACGCCAGGGTGTAAGGTGGCCAAATAGAGCATTTTCCCTCGCACCCCGGGTGTAAAGAACCTTACGTTGACCTTGAAGCCCACGTTACCTGCACCTAATAAATAATCGAGGTGTTTTTGGTGCATACTTGCAGGTTTAATTTAGAAAGAAATTTAGTCAGGTGTACGGGACCTTACCAATATGCTTGAGGTCCACCTCCAAGTCGGTGCACCTGCCTCTGAGCGTTGGGTGGTCAGACGATAGTCATTCCCAGAAAGTCGACATAGTAATGGCTCCTCCCGCGTGGAATTCTTAACCCGTTTCCATGGAAATCTACTCCAGGGATAAAATTGTGCTCCCCAACCAGGAGGGTCGAGGGGGCCACCTGAAAACCGTAGAGTGCCCGGGGTCAGCTTGGGTGCGAGGGATATGCCTATAGGGTAACCTTACATCCCGGTAATTAAGACCCGAGACGGCGTGCGGTTTTAGTCGGTTAACCACCCCCGATGGCCGACAGGGGTATCCATGGGGATTTCCGCAGGATAAAAAAGGGGATGAAAATTCTGTATTAAGTATTTCAAACTAAAACCTATCCCTGTACCAAATTCCACGGTGATACCATGATCGCATTATAGTATATCATGAAACTCAAAAATTTAAAATTCGCCAAAAAAAACCTTTTCCGCAGAACTATTTTCATTTAATGAACTTTTGACATGGTATACATCCGTAATACACCATTTCCTTCCTCACACACGTACTGAACGAAATAGCCCTCAAAAAGGACAAAAAAAGGTTGCCTATTACTCCATCAAGTAATCTTGTGAGGCAGTAAAAGTCTAATGGCATGAGCAGAGGTCCGGCCCTCTGGTCAAATAGCTTCTCTAAATGAGATAGATGGCCGGTCGTATTGTGATCGCACTTGAATGATTGGCTGGTACAATTATTATTTTTTAATTCGGAAAAACAAACAAAATGTAATGTATTTTTATTTTTAACCAACTTCCAAAAGAGGTTTTTTTTTTAATAAAGGACACTTAAAAATGACTTTCACCTCGCCTGATGGTAAGCTAAAGGTAAAGATCCACTACTACATACACCGATAGTGCTAAGCACTATGGAGATTTCCACACTATGGTCATTTTAGCACCTTCGTCATTTCTCCCCGAAAGGCTACTACAGAGGCGGCCCTCAGTTCGACGGCCTCATGAAATGCTTTTTCACGCCCCGCTTACCATCAGGCGAGGTGTAGTTGAATTGACGTGCCCTATGTATAAAACAGCCTTATGAAATGCTTTTTCACGCCCCGCTTACCATCAGGCGAGGTGAAGTCAAATTGACGTGTCCTGTTTTTTTTATGTCGGACACGTCAACATGACTTCACCTCGCCTGATGGTAAGCTAAAGGCAAAGTCTCTGGAATGGGAGTCACCAAATAATAAAAAAAAATTGGTATAAACCGTGTACCCAAATTTTACACATGACATGTATACTTACCTAAATGTTACATAATGTATACCTACCAAGGATACATACGTACGCATGTTTGTACTGAAACGGGGCACTCAGGCGAGTTTTCTCGCTTTTATAGCCGTCCGATTGTCTACAGGTACAATCGACCACAGAAGTGTTATGAGTGAGAAGCTACTAAGAAAACACCGTGGAAAAGCTGGTTGGAGATATACTTCCACTGGACCAGTGTGGTTTCTTGGGCTCGGTAGATAACATAGCTAATGATGGATTATTTTGTGAAGGAAAATCGTTTTTATTTTTACACTAGCCTATGCCCGCGGCTTCGCCCGCTGTCGCGACGTTTCACTTGCGAAACGAACTGTTTGGAGCTCGTATAACGAAATCCTTGGAACAGCGAACTTTTAGGCCAAATCTAAATCTTTATTCTTTGTCTCAATGACAACAATTTGTCATTTGAATTTTTATCGGTGTTCGTGTTTATTGACTGTATATCCGGTTTTAATCAATCGTTTGCAATCAAACATACGTAAGATTTTAAGTGAGACCAAGACCTTTCAAACAAAAGAAAAAGTCATCAAAATCCGTTCAAAAAAAAATTATGTTCAGAATCGTTCATACAACATATGGATTAAATTAATTATGGATTAGTTTTTTGTATCTGCAATGTACAAACACAGCTACTTCACAATTTCATAATAGTATAGATTTAAAGAGCGTGTCCTCAATAAAATATCTTCTATTTCATCTGAAAATCCAATCCAACTCCCTTTAAATTATCTCACCAATAAATATTACAATATTTACCCATTACCACTTGAGTCCGCGACTGTACATCTTACAAAACTAAGAGGCAACAAAGACAACGCCGCGAATTAAAAGCAACTTACTGCCCCTCACCCCGCCCTCCTCTTACAACCCTCCCGCTCCCGCGCCCGGCCGTTACAGCCCACTTTTATTGCATTTCAGGGCTCTTATAAATAGATACGTGGGGGGGGGGTTAGTTTCAGGAGTACGCAACGTTTAGGAGGGTAGGACGAAGACTGATTCTAGTAACTTTGATCACTGGTAATATCGTTAAGTTGAGGTTAGGGTTGTTACGCGTATCTAATTAAATAACGGTCTTTGATTAAATAAAAATATTCTACTGATATTAACAACAACTACTACACAAATGTGTAGAATGTGTTAGATTCAGTGCTATTGTTTTTTTTATATAGGACACAACAAAATGACATCACCTCGCCTGATGGTAAGCTAAATGTAAAGTATCAGCTCACCACTACATACACCGATAGTGCTATAGTGGTGGCCCTCAGCTTGTCGGCCTCATTTAGCTTACCATCAGGCGAGGTGAAGTCATATTGACGTGACCGATATAAAAAAACATAATTATGCAAACAAATATTTGCACTGAGTAGGAATCGAACCCACAGAGATGACGACGAACTTAAGTTTTTCAGATAAAAAAAAAATATCATCAAAATCTTTTCACCCCATTGACAGTTGGTTTATTCCCAATAGTTCCAACTGAGGTAACAAAAATAAATAAAAAATACAAACGATATTAAGAATCTCCTTTTTTGAAGTCGGTTAAAAAAATACAGTCGAATTAAGAACCTCCTTTTTTGAAGTCGGTTAAAAATATATAGTCGTAATAAGAACCTCCTCTTTTTCAAATCAGTTAAAATCATAAACACACAAGTACATTTTTACCCAACCCAAGTTACAACGTACTCGCCAGTGGAATTAAGAACCTCCTCTTTTTTAAATCGGTTAAAAACATAAACACACATGTACATTTTTACCCAACCCAAGTTACAACGTACTCGCCAGTGGAATTAAGAACCTCCTCTTTTTTAAAACGGTTAAAAACAAACACACAAGTGGATTTTTACCCAACCCAAGTACGTACGACGTACAGTAATCGCCAGTTCGACAGTTAACTATATAAACTGGCTCATACAACAAAACCACTACAATACGACACCCTTGATCATATCGTTTTTACCCAACCCAAGTTACAACGTACTCGCCAGTGGAATTAAGAACCTCCTCTTTTTTAAATCGGTTAAAAACATAAACACACATGTACATTTTTACCCAACCCAAGTACGTACAACGTACAGTACATCGCCAGTTCGACAGTTAACTACAAACTGGCTCATACAACAAAACCACTACAATACGACACCCTCGTTCATATCTTTTTCTTTCTTTTATCTTTATCTTTGTACCCGAAGCTCAACGTCCCCATTAACTTTGTCGTGTGCTCTCATTCTTATTGGCTGAGGGTCGGGCCACGATACAGCGTAACTTTACTTTTCTTGTTTTCGTAACCTGTCCTAATGATATATTGATGTCATAAGGTCAAATTTGAAAATGTACTGTAATACTAATTCAAACATACAATAATTATAACTACGTTTAAAAAACCGACTTCACAAACTAATATTAATTTACTTTTTAGTGTACAGAAATAGAAAAGTACCTATTTATAAGCTTTATTATGTATCAAATACAGAATTTTTGCCGTAATTTTGATGATTTCCCCTCGATTTTCCCAAGATCCCAGCATCAAATCCTGATACCCTGGATATGAGAAGAAGTAGCCTCTTTCAAACAAAAAAAAAATTCAAAGTCCATCCATAATTGGCGTCGCTATCGCGTAACAACATACAAAAAAAATAGCGTACGAATTGAGAACCTCCTTTTTTGAAGTCGGTAAAAAATTTTTCAAAGTGAAAAACAGACTTCAACTGACCAAATTGTAATGGGACCGCACGGAAAGCGCAAGCTATCAAATAAAAAAAGAATCATCAAAATCGGTCATCCAGTCGAAAGTTCTGGAGTAACAAACATAAAAATATAGTCGAATTGAGAACCTCCTCCTTTTTTGAAGTTGGTTAAAAATATACAAATTGATACATATAAATATTAGCACTGAGTTGGAATCGAACCCGGAACCCTAACGTAGCAGTTTACCCACAGAACTGATAAGAGAATAGAAGTGAATAAATAAAATTGGATTATCTGTTTGTAATAGTTAAATAACTGCTTTTTTACAAGTGCTTTTGAATATATACACGGTACACTTATCAAAACCACATTCTTTGCAATTATTATCTGTCTGTCTGTCTGTAATCTCTGAAACGGCTGGACCAATTTTGTCGAAATTTTCACTGGCGGTGACGTAACAAGTTTTAATTTTGGTAAAAGAAATAGGGTTCCGAGAGTAAAAATTATAACCTACAAAATCTAAAATCACGCTGACCAAGTCGCGGGTACAGCTACTTAAAAATAAAGTATACTTCACTCAAAAACGAATCATAAAAATCTGAAATGCTCATATACTTTTGACGTTACCTACAAGTACAGTTTTCGTAACGAGATAGCCGCCCGCTACACCGTGGCTACACCCTAATCGTAACCTGCTGATACCGGAATGCTGTGAGACGGGCAGATGTTAGAAGCCGGTACATTTTGTAAATACCTCGTTAGCATGCGTTGGGTTATACGACTACGGGCAGCGGGATTTTTTGACCCCGTAACACGTCACCGGTTTTATCGGGAATAGTTGGAGATTCCCTGGATTTTTGTATTTTATTTTTATATCACCGATGTGTGCGATAAGCTATTTTTTATTTGACTGTACTCGTATCTTTACCAGCGCATGTGTTTCCTTCCTACTACAGTCCCGGGTCCTTTATGAGGGGTGTGAAAAAGCATTTGATGAGGCCGTCAAGCTGAGGGCCACCACTGTAGCACTACCGGTGTATGTAGTGGTGACCCCCGGTCCTGAGACTTCAACTTTAGCTTACCATCAGGCGAGGTAAAGTCATTTTCACGTATCTAACTAAAGAAAAATTGCCACTGGATTCTTACCGAAGTTTTTTTTTTACATTCAGTCCGTCAATTGACTATACCCTGCTGGATGGTAAGAAGCTGGCCATCTCGAATCCGGAGATGGCCCGGGTCAAGCCGAGGTGCGAGGGAAATGCTCTATGGGCCACCTTACATCCTGGCGTCAAAAGACCATAGACAGCGTGCGGTTTAAGTCGGTAAGAGTCCAACCTAACCTGCCCCGCTGGCCGCGGGGTGGGTATCTATGAGGATTTCCGGAGGAAAAAAAAGGTAAAGTCCAGAGGACACGGGCCGCCATTTTAACTACCATTCGTCCCAAAATGGCGGTCCCTACGTTGACCGGTGGTAAGTGAGTTTTTCACCTACGTGCCTTCTGAATAGATTTTTAGATTTTTAAACCTCGGATTTCCGCGCTATAAAAAGATTAATTTACGAACAGATGTCTTGAAATCCGATATCACTCTAATCAACCGTGCAAGTTTAAAACTAAATAAAATATATATTTTCTAACACTCAACATTGCATCACCGAGTCACCTTGACTATCTCTGTCGACCCCCCGGGGTGGCGTAGCGTGAACTATACTCGTTAAGCATATTACACGTAGGTATATCATCTTATTTGGGATGTAATTAAAATACCGGGCAAGTGTAAGTCGGACTCTCGCACAAAGGGTTCCGTAATAAATATCGAACAAAAAACGGCAAAAATATTACATTTGTTGTATGGGATCCCGTCTTTCGTTTTCGTCTGTCGCCCTCGTAGAATATACACTGATCAAATTAATGAGGTACTAAAGAAAGACCAAGACCAAGCACTCGAATACGGTCTTGCATTAATGGTTTCATTATAGTAGAATTCCTCTACTATACTTCGCTAACTTCTAAGGAAAGAAGCAAATGGCGAGTTGTTGTCTCTGCCTACCCCGACACCATCTGTGAAAATTTTACTTGTCTAGGTATTACGGGTCATGAGATACTCGTAGACCGACAGACAGACAGTGGAGTCTCAGTAATAGGGTTCTGTTTTTAATCATTAGAAGAAAGAAGAAAGAAGAAAGAAGAAAGAAGAAAGAAAAATCATTTAATCCTAACGGTATGACTAATACATGGCACAATTATACAGTTAACATAATAATAATAATAATCCAAAAAAAAAAAAAAACACGAGAAAAAACAGAAAAACAAGTTGAAAATGAGAAAAAATAAAAAGAAGTTAAGTGCCGATGCACGCCACACCCGCATAGGATTAGGGTGCCTCTCAGCTTAATGCTGTCATGCAGGTAGCATGACAGCGCTGATTTTCAGAGGCACCCTTAGGATGGCATTAGGTACGGAACCCAAAAATCTGTATATTAAATGACACGGTTTTAATAAAGACGTATTTATCGCTCGTTAAGTCGGTTTTGTCGTTAATTATTTGAGAGTCATTTCACAATTAATGAGTTTTATGTATCCGTGGTAGGAGAGACAACGGTCCACTATTTGTACTTTGTGGCGAAATAACGTACACACAATACCATCTAGCGATGGGAAGCCGAACTAGTTCGGAACTACTATTTTTATAATTTTTCACGTTCAAATTCAAACTTATATGAAAAAAAGAAAGAAAAAAAAACGTTTTATTCGATGGACTCGCATTCGATAGACAAGGTCAAACAGCTTACATCTAAGTTAATTCTAAAACACATTCCCTTACGCGACGCTGTATATCTGTGATCTAAAGCCAAACATGTGCAAAACTTCTCAAATAGCACGTTTGTCTTTTAGCGCCCAGCGCCATCTAGCGACAGCAATCAGAACTATTATGAAAGGTGTATGGTAGAATCGTAGCAAATTGAAATTTCTGATTACTGCCTATCTAAACGGTTAACAGGCGTGACTGTTTGTTTGTTTGTATTCTTCCGAAATATAAAACGCGAGCGGAACCACGGGGTACAGTTAGCAAGTCTCAAGATGAACTCAATACCCGCTTCCCATCTCAATACGAGTATACTAAACAAAAATAGGTATTTCTTGCCGATACATGTTTGATTTATTCGATTCCTGTGCAGAAACCTTTTTATGCGTAAGGTCAGCAAAACCTCGCCTATCTCCGCATCTCGTATTTACATCTGTATCCCTTTTTGCTGACGTCCGAGGAGTTATAAATATTACAATATTTTCTATGACTTTTTGTGGTTATATCTTCTGTGGATTATGGAAACGAGGCGAGAAAATTCTGAAATAAACTTTATTATTTAGATCGACTGCAATGATCTTATTTGACAACCTCCGTGGTACAGCGGTAAAGCGTTCTATTGCCATATCAGAGTTCGATACCCGCACAGTATAAATATTTGTAAGCATGAATATGTTGCATTCGTCTGGATATTTCTATGTTTAACATGAATGTATTTGTAAAAAAAAATGTTTTTAAGTATGTTTTTGCCGCAGTTCCGCAGACAAAAGTTGACAGCAATGTGATATATTCTACCATACTCAGATATTTTCATGGATATCTTAAATTTCAATACAAAAAATCCTTTGCATTCATCTTTATCACTGCATTGGTACATTTAATACTCTAAACAAAAAAAAATACCTAAAAATATAAAAACTATAACACTATATTTATCAACTACAAAAATAAAACAGCCAAAAAAAAAAGAAAAAAAAACTCACCATTCCATTGTCCATTCCTCCATAAGGTGACTGATATCCCGGCTTTTCTGTGACTGCAAGAAATAGTAATATTATAATAATGTAATGCCAATTTAACAATAATAATGCCAATTATTAAATTGCCGTATCACTCGCTCGCATTCCTCGAACTGTGTAGAAGTGTTTCTGCATTGCGTGTTATGCCATTTATGTATAACTAGCCTTTTTAGCTGCCTATCAACGTTACTGCATGTTTTGGACCGTGTAAAAAAAATATCGATGGTCTAGATGACATGGATGATAGAACCAGGTCTCGACGGTTCGAGTTCTGGTTTTGCCCAAATGAACCCACTCCTAACACAAGCAATTAAGCATTGCTGGAGGGGTAGCAGGAATACTAGTCAGTAATTTCGGTTATCTGCTTGTACTCTTTAAAAAAAAGAAACCAAATACCAAGGTTGTTTCTAATCAGTTTAAAATCACACGTTTTATCGCCCACTTTTGCCGAAAAAAGAATTCTTCAGTATTTGACTAAATAGATCGCACTACTCTCGCCATCAATCTAATACATACAGAGGACTATCCGGGTCATAATCCACCATACAATAAAATAATAATAAACCCGCAGACCAACAATCCATAAAATATTTTATAAAATTTGGCGCCCAACAAGGGGCCGTAAATAAAAAAATAAATCGGTTACGTATTGAGATTTAATTGTTCGGAAATCAACTTAAAATATAACAATATAATCTTTTTTATTTTATATTCACCGTATGTGTACGGGGACAGTGATTTTATTATCAAAAAACACAATAAAATTGGGATTAAAGCGGTCACCATTTTGATTAACCCTTCACAGATATAAACTTTAAAAGGGTGCAAAATAGACTATATGGTATGCTTCATATTATTTATTTGGTTAGCTGTTAGGTACTAAGCCAAATGCTGTTACTTTTGGTTTAAGGACAAATTAATAGGAAGCTTAGCTTACCATCAGACGAGGTGAAGTTATTTTGACGTGTCCTATAAAAAAATAAGATCGTTCCTTTTAAAGTTTTAAGCTACCATTGTCCTTCATTGTAACTGTGTTAAAACACATTTAGAATTTTAAGTAATTTAATGCGAAATTAATTTATTGTTTTGTAATTTAATGAAAGAAAACCGGTTTAATGGATTTGGCTGAAATGCATACACGTAGAGTACGGTAATTTATTCCGGTCATAAATTCCTGTAGCGGTAGTGAACGCGGCCGCTGCGCAGGAGGCGCGGGTTCGATCCCCGCTCAGTGCAAATATTTGTATACATGAATATGGGTGTTTGCATTGGTCTGGTCGTGCCTCTGAGAGCACGTTAAGCCGTCGGTCCCGGTTGCCATACAAACATCGATGACAGTAGTTACGGGTAGTTGGAGCCCTAAAAAGTCCAACAACAACGGTCTAGCTGCAATGCTTCGATATCGCCTAATGTCACCATTGGGTTGTGAAGGTCAGATGGCAGTCGCTTCACGGAAAATATCGAGGTCCAGCCAAATCCGCAGTTAAGACTGGTAAAGCGGACCCCAGACTTCGAAGTGAAAGCTTTGGATACGACTGGGATTAACGCTGGGTTGAAGAACAGCAGGTAAATTGTCATCTTACCTCCTTAAAACGCTGAGCCTCCACCACCGATCAGCAAACAACAAAAGTAATTTCATCATCTACCCTCAAATTAAGCAAAGGCTTGGCGCGAATTATTCAAATTAACTCTATAATTGCGCCCGTTGCTGTAGGGTCTATATTTATTAAACAAGAACATTAATTTCAGTTATGGCGGCCATCATGCTTTGTTTGCGAGGACGACAGCCTTATGGGCTAATGAGAGTTCGCGTCTACGAGGGTACTTTAAAGGTGCAGAGATAATTATGGGACGCCGTTGAATATATTTAGAAATTAGTACAGGGATTAATGTTGAGGAAATGCAAACTGTTTTCATGATTGAAGTTCCGAATTCGATTTCAGGAACAGTCAAGGTTTTGACGGTTGTTAATAATTGGTTAGTGATATTTTGATCGAAAGATACTAAACGTAATGTAATCAATCGAAAGCGAATCTAATCGCGATTGAAAAATGTGGGGGTGATCTACGAAGGCCATTACTTTGCCCGATCTCTTTAAGCCGCTTGAAAGGCACCAGAGTGCCTGTACTGTGTTTTTGCGTTTGCGATTTCACACTCGCTAGTGAGCGCGTAAACGCATATTTGTATAGGAGTGGATTAGCGCCGCCTGGTGGCAAACGTGTGAATCATTTTTCGGTGAGCAAGTTAGCTCCTAACGTGACACTCCGATTCACTTGACACAGTGACAAGTTTTAAAAAAAATTGTGCAACTCAGTATAGGCACTCAGTATTTACATTTCACGTAGTCGATTTTTTTTTCATAGACTAGTGGTCTATGAAAAAAAAATCGAATATTACGACTTAGTTATAGTTCAAGTAAGGCAAATTGCTTGTGTAAGTAGTGGCTTCGGATCGGCAGTACAATGGTCGGGGTTCGAAGCCAGGGCCTTTCAATCGTAAGTCCAGTAATTTAGCCACGAGACCACTTCTTTATTCAATCACTAGCTGAACGCTACAACACTAACAATACTAGCGCGAAATAGAACCCCTGCTCGGTAATATAGGCGCGAAACAGAAATCAAAGCTTAACGCAAATCCGCAGTTTAGACTGGTAAAGCGGACCCCAGACTCCGAGGTGAAAGCTTTGGATGCGACTGGGATTAATGCTAGGTTGAAGAGAAGAGAGCAACAGGTCCCACATACACGCTTGTAGACGCTTAGAGCGTTTCAAAAGTGTCAATCCGTTTCACTTTCAACCCCACGGGTAACACTATCATTTTGAATGACTGTCATATCCCCCTAAATGTACAGCGACGCCATAAAAGCACATGAATCCACCCTCGGCGCTAAACAAATGTTTAATCCGAATCATGGCACGTGAGGGGTGGGCAGGGAGTTTAATTGTTAGTTGCGAGCAAAGATTTTTTAATAAATCAGTTGATTTTTTTTTCACGTTGACGTTTAAAATTACTAGTGCTTGGTAGGAAGAAAGTTTCTTTTTTATTAATTACAGAATGAACGGTCTCCTCTCCTCTAACGAGAGAGCTGAAAGGACATCACGAAAGCGTACGTGGATTTTATTTTGATACTACACAAAATAACAAAGTTTTCAATTATCATTATCTTTTTCCTACTAATCGAATTGAAATCACGCGTTTTGAAAAAGTACTGTAGTAGATACAGGATGTTTTAGAGAGAGTACCCGCAACCAACGTGCATGTATGAAAACCATTTATTATGAGAGTTGAAGAAGCGAGAGGCGTATGCCAAGATCGTAACAAGTGGTAAGATGTTATCTCTGCCTACCCAATGGGGAAAAGGCGTGATTTAATAAATAAATAAATAATAAAATCATTTCTTTCGAACAAAGAAGTCCATATCTTGTTAGTAACATTGTTCTTACAAATTATGTTAGTAAAATTGGCAACTGATTTGTATGTATGTTATAAAAGTGGTATATCTTACTGTGACTTGGTATTTTTTTCAACGTTTTATAAATTCCGCCTTAATGTTCTATACAGAATAAATGAATTTTGTCTACTCTAGATCCACTTTGTAGTGTGTTCCAGAATAACCACTTGCCATCAAGCGAACCCTACACTATTAGCATAAACAGTAAAACAGTCATTATACCAAGCAATATTGCATCGACCAGCACCAAACCGGTTGGATGTGTATAATTAGCGTGTCGCGTGCATTGTGCCTACCCCCCGAAGTTTACGAGCGCGTAATAATTTGACAGCGTAGAGTGCAGTGGGGTGGAAGCGACCGGCTTTACAGTAATATTATAGCAACCGACACGAGATGTAATTGCAAAATGACCCTTTGTCGTTCTATTCAAAACAATTCCATCAAGAACCAAGCGGTTCGGTGCCTCTTTTCTTTGCAGTACCATCAAAACCTGCAATTCTTTACCCGTGTTTCCTTCCTCCTACAGGCCCGAGTCCCTTAAGCGAGGCGTGAAAAGCATTTAATGTAGCCGTCAAGCTGAGTGCCACCGCTGTGGCACTATCAATGTTTGCAATGGTGACTCCCATTCCAGAGACTTTGCCTTTAGCTTACCATCAGGCGAGATGAAGTCATGTTGACCTGTCCGACATAATTATGTCACGATCATGCTATAGGTGGGTATATGGTATGCCTAGCTAATGACCATGGTCGTGTTAATTCCCGTTAACATTTTAATCGTTCGCGCTACCGACCCTGGAGGAGTGACGTTAAGAAGTTTGGGGGGGGGGGGGGGGGGGTTAGAGGAGTAAATTGGGTATGGTAAGGACTCTGTTATTCTGGTCTTGCAATTGATTTTTTATATATTTCATATATTATCGGTCACGTCAACATGTTTTCATCTCGCCTGATGGTAAGTTAAAGATTAAGTCTCAGGAAGGGGGTCCCCATTACATACACCGACAGTGACATAAATTTTTCTTTCTTGATAAGTATGGCCCTCTATACTACTTCTCAATAATTGAATGATAAAAAACTTCTGTTCCATGAATTATTGAGTATGGCTGAAGAAGTGAAGACCCTCAGTCGCGTTCATAACCAATGCACCGACAAATGGCGGTTTGCAATAATAGCTAAATTACATACTCTGTGACAAAGACATTGTGAGTGGTGCAAGTTATAAGAGTTTTGTTGGTATGTCAAAAAAACAGAAATGCTTTACTTTAACTATGACGTAAAAACCGGTCAAGTGCGAATCAGACCCTCGTGCGAAGGGTTCCGAACGATTATATGACAAAACGACAAAAAATCAGGTTTGTTGTATGGCAAAACCTGTTCTTAATAGGTATTTGTTGTTACGTGGGCAACAGAAATACATCATCTGGAAAAACTGTCTATCAATGGCTTTCCTTTTAGGATTGGGAGATCTCGTATACTTTTCCGGGAATCATTCCCGGAAAAGCTGACCAATCTAAAGCAATGAGCATTTAGGCTCCAAAGTGTTAACTTTGAACGCAATTTCTTTTTACTTTTTTTATATTCAGTCCGTCAATTGACTACGCCTCGCTGTATGGTAAGAAGTTGGGAAGCCCAGAAGAGACAGGCTACCCATCCCAAAATGCATGATCCTAAATTGATGGCTCCTATCTTGATAACCTCAACAGATGCTATTTTCACTTGGGCCGTGTTCTTGTCTGCCACATAGGTACGTAAGTATTATGAAAAAAAGAAGAACCCGGTATTATAAAAAGAAATAAATACTTAACGTATATACTTACCATTCTTAATGATTTTCAATCAGAAATTCGCTCGATCGGATCGGAAAATAGCATACTAAATGGCTTTAAAATTTCATTGAAATACTATCCATTCTTCCGCTTTCCCACTATTCGCTCATCACTTATACCACACATCATTCTCAAGCAAGGAATTACCTTCCGATATAATAAAGACTAGAAAGAACCGACTGATTATAGGCCTGCTGTAATACTTGTGTCAACTCGTCATATGATTCAACTAGGGACTTGCATTAATTATAAGAGAATGTGCAATGAGCGCTTCTATGAAAAGTATAATTATTTATTAGTTTAACAAGGCTTTAGTATTTAATGGTAATCGCTTCGTCGTCGTGTTCTAGTTTCCCACCTAATTGGTATAAAAAAATAACCTATATTATAAGACTTTTCAAACAAAAAAAAAACCGCGTCAAAATCATTTCAGTAGGTAGTCTTTGCGTCTATCGCACACAAACAGACAAATAATATTATGAGATGAGGACGCACGGTTTCCGTCATTTCAAGTGCGATACAACTATACACGCTGGTCAATGAAGGTTAGTATCCGGGGATATTAACTTTTAAACTTTCGCGTTCCATGATTATTATTCCAAAGGTATGTATCATATACCTATACCATGATCGCGTTAATTCCCGTTTACGTATAATAGTATCCGGGGGGATTTCCAAACGAAAAAAATATGTCAAAATAGAACTTTGACGGCCTCTGGGCGTAGCGGTACTGCATGCGACTGCTACGACAGGGGTGCGGCTTTGATTCCTGCTCATTGCAAATATTTGTATGCAAGAATATGTCTATTTGCACTGGTCTAGGTGTTACTATGTATTATAATAAGAATGTATTTACAAAAAAAAAGATAGTATATAAGTATGTTTATCCGCATTCTAGAAGCCATAACACGAGCTAGTTAAACTATGCTTACTTTGGGTCTAGAGAGCGCTGTGTAGAATGTCCTAGAATATTTATTTAATTCGAACCCACTTCTACATCGTACCGCGCCACAATATAGTCGTGAACAATTTATAAAATTTTCACCTAAAACATACCTATTAACTACAGATAACTAATCTTCATACATTTAATTCCGGAAGCAGCTGTTCCACCATTTCCAATGCTAGATAACAATAATTTATACGTAAGTAATTAAATTATTCGTTAGTAATCTTATTTACGTTCACTTAACTTTTTTAATGTTTCAATAAATTCTTCTCTAATTCTGTAGAGCACTTATTCGTGATTACAACAGCTCCGAATGGGAATGCTATGGTAATATGGCGACGTACGAACCTAACGAGATGGGAACATAATTATTATGGTGTAAGCCCAAACGCAACGCCATAACGTCCGACGGAAGCACGGAAATGGATATTCTTCATTAATTAATAGATACATCCGTTTTTTAGCATACGAGAAGAAACACCTTTTGATTATAACTTATCTTTCGCGTTTCATTACTATAATATTAACGGGAATTAACACGAGCATGGTCATAGCTAGGCATACCATATACCTACCTATACCATGATCGTGACAATTCCCGCCTCACTGGAGTTAGACTAGATTAGTCGCCTGCGTTTTTTTTTATGTTGGACACGTCAACATGACTTCACCTCGCCTGATGGTAAGCTAAAGGCAAAGTCTCTGGAATGGGAGTCACCATTGCAAACACCGATAGTGCCACAATGGTGGCTCTCAGCTTGACGGCCTCATCAAATGCTTTTCACGCCCCGCTTAAAAGCCCCGGGACTGTATGACTACGTTGTCAGCACAAAAACTCTCAACCCCCTCCCCTCCAATTCTCCCCCTATTCCCCCAACCTCCCCCTCCAGAGTCGGTAGCGCAAGTGTGATGCCCCTGATATTCCACACGTCCATAGGCCACAGTGACCGCTTCCAATCAGATGAGCCACTTAAGTGGTATAAAAAATGAAAATCTTTTTTATTATAAAAATGAATCCCTATTTCCCTTGGTCACGGCATCACGCGTGAACGGCTGGACCGATTTGGCTGAAAATTGATGGGGAGGTAGCTTAGAACTAGGAGAAGGACATAGGATACTTTTTATCCTGCCACGGTGTATGCCACTGGCGAAGCCGCGGGACACAGCTAGTTTAAAATAAAAATTGACCAGAGGGTCAATTCCCGAAAAAAATATTTACGTAATTCAGTCTCAGTCTAATCTCTATCTCATATCGATCTTAAAAATGTCAATAAGGGTATTATTTTGGTTACTTTTTATAATTTTTTGGTTGACCAATCAGTGCACACGCAACTCTATCACATTTGTTCAAGATTCTTGCCAAACAGTATAACATCCAACGCTTCATTTAACATTGCAAAAGTGCATCACCAAATTAATGTGACATGTGGACAATTATTTAAGCTGACAAATAGACCGCGGCACGTGGCGGTCGCGCGCCGTGTTAAGTGTGCGTATGTCGCGGTGTTAAATACGACTAGTTGAGGGTAGTTGAACATACTTCATGGTGTACACACTTATGGGTGTTTAGGTGTGTAAATATTCCCACAATTTGATTTGGTGTGCGCCCTTGTTACTCGGCTAGTAGTGCAATAAGAGAAAATATGCGGATTTTTTTTATATCAGTCACATCGATATGACTTCACCTCGCCTGATGGTAAGCTAAAGGTTTCTGGAATGGGGGTCACGATTACAAACACCGGTAGTGCTATAATGGTGACCTTCAGCTTGACGACCTCATCAAATGCTTTTTCAGGCACTGCTTAAAGGACCCGTGACTGTAGGAGGAAGCAAACACATGCGCTGGTAAAGAGTTCCAAGTGTTTATGGTGCGGCAGAGAAAAGAGGCACCGAACCGCTTGGTTCTTGATGGAATTGATTTCACTGTGTGGGGATGATATCTCAGTCTTGCAAATGTAGTTCTGTATAGGAAAGGAGAGGGTGGAATTCTGGAAGAGCTCATCGGAATACTCGCCATAAGTAAATGCGATAAAAAACTGCCAAAGAATAAAAAATGGAGGAGCATGAAATTTTGCATGGGTTATATTATATCCCCACCCACAAAGATTTTGGGGGGTCTAGTCAACTTCACCTGCTAGCCCGTACATCTGCTATTTAACAATAAGCTTAATTAAGATAAGGCAAATCAATTATGGAAAACAGAAAACTAACTCCTGTCTAAAGCGCAAGCTTCGGATCGAGATTAGTATAATTATATTTACTTGTACATTACCAACAGTAATTTGATAGTAACTAAATAAATAAATATATTCTACAACATTCTATAGTCCACGGCATCTAACTTGGCAAGATTTTGAAGTAGTGTCGGCCCCACTACTTCAAAATCTTGCCAAGTTAGATGTCGTGCACTATACTTGTATGTGGCAATATGCGCCGCATAGAAACGGCATCTAACTTGGCAAGGTTTTGGAGTAGTGTCCGCCCCAATACTTCAAAATCTTGCCAAGTTAGATGCCGTGCACTATACACAACACTTTCTGAAAGCACAGAATATATAATAGTAATAACGTACCAAAGTAAGCATAGTTTAACTAGCCTGTGTTTTGGGTACTTCCTATCCACCCAATATTAATTTCAACCTGTTAGATATTTCATAACATTACACAATAAATCCTTTATTATTCATATTTCTCTTTCCATTTTTATTATCAAATTTTTTTGACGTATTTATTTGCCAAAAAGTAATAAACAGTAAGGGTCCACGCCTCCATAACGTCCACATATTTTATGTAGTGCACCCCATCCATATAATCCAATGAAAAAAAAAACACAATATAGACCAAATTCCTTTCTCTGTGCCTACCTACTGTGAAACTATAGGGATGATGCATGGCATAGATTCATATCTAAGGGATGAAATTGAATTTGAGGGGTGGCTTATCATGTATTTATTGAGTGGTTATTTTTTTAATTACTCGACGACAATGTCGAGGTTATTAAGGGTTTTTGAGTGGCCAGATGGATAACCCCATAACGAGTGCAAACCTGATTTGTAATGATACCGTTTATGTTGATTTTTCAACTGCTTGGCTTATGGCTGAGTGGTAACTGAGTATATTAACACATCGCAAGGTGCAGACGGTTCGGACATGTAGAGAGGATGGATGAAAGAAGATTGACGAAACAAGTATATGAGGCGAGGGTTTATGGGCAACCCGGTATAGGGCGACCTAGGCGTACGTATACCAATCAGATCCAGAACGTTTTAGAGAGATGCCAGGTCAAGAGTACCTGCAACCGATGTTTGAAAAAGTGAGAGGCATATGCCAAGGTGGCAAGTGGAAAGATGTTGACTCTGCCTACCCAAATGGGAAAATGGAGTGATTTAGCTCAATACCCCTATGAATGATGCTGAAATTGAAATCAACACTTTGTATACCTATTATAATCTAAGTATGACGATATACTTACTTACGAACAACGACACCACTAGTATGTCCCCGATAGATTCATCACGCTTTAGTATCCGGGATACTAGGAATACAGAAATGCACGTCGGTAAAGAATTCCAAATTCTCACAAGCACGAACCCGACATCGAATCACGGAGCGGTAGAAGTATCGCCCGACCGATCGGTCCATCCGTGTCGGTCTTGCGAGAGAAGGATAATTCAATAATTAACTAATGCATTCTTGACGATAAAAATTTGTTTTATCTCGGATCATCCGGAAGCTCATCATCCCTGGTGTGGTTTCATTAATATTAATCTCTTATCTTTAGAATGCCGGAGTTCTGTACGGGACTTTCACCTGAGCGAGTGAACTGTGATTTGTATAATCAGCGCCACCTGCCGGAAAATTTGTGTAGCATATTTTTTTTTAATTGACGGTCACTTGATAACGGATGGTGATACATTCATATACACATTTTTGACGATCTGTGTGGTGAGGCGGTGGTTTTGATGATGAGGAAGTGGGTTCGATTACCGTTTAATGCAAATACTAAGTACCTATGTGTGATTGCATTTTTTATTCAAAATAATATTAGTAACCAAATAATAACCTCTGTCTGTTTGTTTGAATTAGGTAATCTTTGGAACAGCCTGACACATTTTGTCAGGGCTTTCACTGGCGTAACACGGCCACTTTAATTCTAGAATAAGTTTCAACAGCATAGGCTTTATGGTTTCGGAGAAAAGTGGCTGTGACATAATGACGGACAGACAGACATGACGAATCTATAAGGGTTCCGTTTTTTGCCATTTGGCTACGGAACCCTAAAAAGGGTTAGGACACGAAAGACTTAAGCGTCGAAAATCTAAAATCGTTGCGGGCACAGCTAGTTTTTTTTTAAAGTGAACTATAATTTATTAAGTATGTCCTAAAATATTACTTACTATAAATAAAAAAACTCCCAACTCGCACTCCGGTGTTTGCTAAAACTTCGAACCCATAATAATAATTCAAACGCTTCAAATTCAAATCACAAGTCGCGTGCACGTTTCAAGTGCGTTACTAACAATATGTCACGCAATACACCACAACAGAACAACTACAGAAGTCCAACTACAAATGCCATTAGAAATGTAACATGCGTAACAATTTAATTCTGACCAAGGCCTTTCAAATAAAAAAAAAACATCAAAATGTCGAAATAGTTTTTGCGTCCATCGCGAATAAACACAAAAGGATTCCAAAAAATATAATATACTAGCTGTTGCCCGCGGCTCCGCCCGCGTGGATGTCGAAATCCGTTTCAAAAACTATCCTATCTCTCAAGTTGGATCGAACTGCACATGGTGTGCGAATTTTATTATAATCGGTTAAGTGGTTTAGGAGTCCATTGAGGACAAACATTGTGACACGAGATTTATATATATTAAGAAAGAAGATATATATATTAAGATAAGATAAAATATTACTGTGTTCAGAATCGTTCATTTTTTTTTTTAAATATCTCCGCTTTATAGTCGATATTTCACTCATACACACGAAACGCTTTGCGGATACATTCATCAAGCTATAACCAGGGAATATTCAAGTCACGAGTGAATAGGATCCTTTCAGTCAAGCGTGATTCATTCTAGACCACATCGTCACTTACCATCAGGTGAGATAGTGGTCAAACGTAAGCCTAACAAGAATAAAAAAAATAAGGCAGACACAGCTACTTTACAATTTTATAATAATAAATGGAAATCATAAATAATATTACAGCTCAAGGTTAGCACAGTTATTATTACTCAGAAAAAACAGTGATACTTCTGTATTTAACTTGTCATGTGGCGCAAGAGCGTGTATTTGTCGTTAATGTTACGTTACGAATATTGTCCACTGACTCACTGCAAAGGGGAGTGCTGTGTTGCATTCATAGTCACTGGCAATATCGAAAATGTGTATTAAATTTAGTCTTTCACTTAAGTACTTAAATAGTATGAAATATATAAAACTAAAATAATACAACCCAAGTGGACACAACAATAACAACCGACAACCGCGATAGCCTAGTGGTCTGGGTAATGGACTGCTGAGACGAGGTCTCGGGTTCGATCCCAGGTTCACCATGGCACACACCAATTACTTTTCGATGCTTTTCGAAGTTATGTGTGTATTTATCGCGGGTTTATAAGTGCCCGGTTAATGGCAATAGGCTCGCCACCTATTACATTGGGACCTAAACATAAACTGGCGAAATGTGGGTACTAGCACCTCTGCCTACCCCTTCGGGGATATAGGCGTGAGTTTATGTTATGTTGTGGACACACCCCTAACAAGTATTATGTGTCTTTATTTGGATGAAGTAACAAGAATGTAAGTAATTTGCGTAACCCACGCACGGTTCTAGTAAATTTAAAAAATAATCTGAACTGTAAGTTTTCTTTTGTTGATTAGGTACCTATATGACGTGTCTTACAAGAACAATAAATAATTAAGGTTAACAATAAGTGATACAGTTAAATTATATATTATAAATTAATATACTATTACGTTATTATTTTTTAACCTAGTTGCGCTATCTTCATTTCATATTTTAAGTAGTTGTAGTTAATGAAATCTATCCAGTCGTTTCAGTATAGAGGAGTACGTACACACACGTAGACTTTTTTTTAATCTTACGAGCTACCTGTACCATCTAACCGATTTTTAATGCCAATCCAAAATAACCAAAAAGATTGCATTAAGTAAACTAATTTAGGAAGTAAACAAATGAGTATAAAATTAAGTAAAAATCGCCCTGTGCGATTAGTAGGTACTATGCACCAGACTATGAATACCACCCTCCGAGTGCATAGTGCCGCGTCTAATATGATTAATCGATAGAATTTAACGCTACGCACTTTTGCGCTTCACTGTACGCCACGATTAGGGTTGACAGATGCAAAAAAATATTGAAATGTAGGGAGATATTTTAAAATCAAGTCTTTGAGAGGTAGGTCATCATTTAGTAGAATAATAAATAAATATTATACGGTATTCTACAGAGCTATATAGACCCAAAGTAGGTAAACATATCTTAACTAACCTGTGTTGTTATGGGTCCTAGAATACGGATAATCATACTTAGATTTTTTTGTACCTAAGTAAGTACATACACAATGCATAAAAACATCCAGAGACCTGATGCAAATATTCATATTCATGCATGTGTGTCTGTACGTTTACCTACGTTACCTATGTATGGAGGCTTGTTATTAGCAATACAACATACACACATAATGCTCACGCCTTTTTCCCTCTGGGGTAGGCAGAGACAACAGACCGCCATCTGCCTCTGTCCTTACATACTTCACGCGCTTCCTCTACTGTCATTAAACCTTTCATGCAAGCCCGCCGGTGTCGAGTGCTTTATTGTTACCATATCATTACTCTGTAAAGCTTCTTCAAAAACAAATAAATAAAAGCACACAAATATTTGCACTGAGCAGGAATCGAATCCACGACTTAGCAATCGAACACTCTACCGCTACGCCACAGAGATCGTGTAGTTCAATTATTATGGAACAGTTTTTAATGAAGGCCGATATAAAAACAAACCAACATTTGATTGTTCAACAATCGCTATGTTTTACCTTCATCCCTCTTTATTTGCGCGGCACAAACACGAAGGGGTGAAATTTCGTAGAGTAAACACACGGGTTGATTTTTTACTGGATTATTTTGTTTGACATGTTCAAATAGTATTTAGTCTGCTCTACAGAACACCGCGGCCATAATAACCATCGTGTTGTGTTCCCGCTGGTAAGTAGGGTAGCCAGAACTCATTGTACCCCTCCTCCCCCCACCCCTTCCTAGCAACTGGACATAGACCTCTCCCAATGTGCGCAATACCACCCGATTCTCCGTCTTCCGCATCCAGTCCATCCCAGCTACCTTTTCAGGACTTGTGAGGATGGATTGACGAAAAAAAAAAGCAAGCCGAGGGCTAACGCTATTTGATATTTCACTGAAACATGTCCAGCTGTTTCGCTAATAACAACAAACACACAAACTTTCACATTTTTTATATAACATTAGTAGGTCAGTAGGAATGTAGAACCGGCCAGTGACTCCAGGTGCATAAAATCAGCAGAAGTTCATATCATAATAACACCGGAAATAACCTCACTAATTAAAACTATATAAATAATATTCACGTAAATTATGAGTATCTGAAGCGGCTCAGTGGTTTTAATATCGAGAGGTCCGGGTTCAAATCCTAAAAGTTATTTCTCGTAATAAAATATGTAAAAATTCAGGTCAAAAGCAGTCGAAACCGGCGGGCTTGCAAGAAAGGTAAGACCCTGTAAAAACCTTCTAATGCCCTTCTTGAAGAACCCCATATTGTAGACTCTAGAGAAAAACACAGCAGGGAGGTCATTCCACAGCCTAAGCGTAACTAATAAACTACGGGCATGTATGGGTTAAATAGGTGCCATAGGGACTAAGTATGTCACGGGCAAAGCCGCGGGGGACAGTTAGTCGACAGTAAATCTGTATATCATAAAATACACCTCTCCCTTTTAGGAACAAAGGTATTAGATACATAAATATCTTATTACTCGAGATAATCTACACATAAATTATCCTTTTAAGAGCATAGTGAGTACGTATTAGTTGCACACCTTATATTCATGTAAATCAGGTAAAAAATCAACTCATGCGCATCGTACGTGTGGGAAACGAACTATTGAGTAGCATTAGATGTAATAGTAGATTTAAATGTAATTTTAATCTTATGACGGTTAATCTAAGGTTGAGATTTCCCGGTTTGCCTGCCCACTTAGATGTGCCTTACATACTTGCTGTAGGTATATCAATCCCTCAGTAATTACTCATTAAACCGATTTTGTAGATAATAAAAGCTTGTTTTTAAAAAGGTTTATTTTAACAGTGCAGCTTGTTTCATACAAATATATTAAGGTCAAAATAATTGGATTCGTATACAGAATCACAAATCTCGTACATACGTCGAACTCAACACGTTGTTATCGTAAAGGGGACGCGGACGCCCAATCGTATCGTGTCAAATTACGTTGTCATTGATCTGTTTTCAAACGTGGGTAACGGGTGATATCGATGACTTGACTGAACACGATTAGTTGGAACAACACTTTTAGTTAGACCACCTAGGTCCTAGGCCTTCTAGGAATAGATTGTAGAACGAAGCAAAATTTTTCACCGCGGTAGCCTAGTGGTTTGGGTAATGGACTGCTGAGACGAGGTCTCAGGTTGGATTCCAGGTTCACCATGGCACACACCGATGACTTTTCGAAGTTATGTGTGTATTTATCGCAGGTTTATTAGTGCCTCGGAGAATACGTTAAGCCGTCTCGGTCCCGGTTGCCATACAAACATCTATGGCAGTCGTTACGGGTAGTTTGAGCCCACAAAAGTCCAACCAGTCTAACTTGGAACTTCGATATCGCCATTGGTAATAATGACCATTGGTTGTGGAGGTCAGATGGCAGTCGCTCCACGGAAAATATCGAAGTTCAGCCGCATCACAGTTAGACTGGAAAGCCGACCCCAACTGTGTTGGGATAAAGGTTCAGAGAATGATGACAAGTAGAAGCGCCTCCCACTCGCCACGGGAGACGCTGCTGCCTGCGGCAAATCCGGCTGAGACAAGAGTGGCCCCCTAGAGGTAGGATCTCCCGTCCGAAATGAGCTACCCGGCCGGGGAAGTACCTTCACTCTACAGAAGACCGCGGCCACAATAACCATCGTGTTGTGTTCCCGTCGGTAAGTAAGCCAGAGCTCACTGTACCCCTCCTTCCTGAGAGAGGGCTGTGCCGAGGCTTTAGACGAGCAGAGGGTACAGTGGGAAGCAGGCAGGGGACGGGTTGGATCAACAGGTCAGCCGTCTGACACCCTGCACTCCATCGTCAGCGAGGCGGCGCGATGCTCGGCGCACCCCCCGCTGGGTGGGGCTTACACCACTCGTGTGTGGTTTAGGTCGGTTCGATTCCGACTACATAACCATCTATGGCGTAGTGGTAAAACGTTGGACTGCTGAATCGGAGGCCGCGGTTTCGATTCCCACTCAGTGCAAATACATGAATAATTTGCATGGGTCTGAATGTTTCTATGTAACATATTATTTGCCTTGCTCGATCAGCCCCTGTATTAGTTTCTAAGTTGACCAGTTACTGCATATGCGTTAACTTTTGACGTTTATTCGAGATTTTTGCCTCGTTAGTAGATTTACAACAAGATTTTAGAGAATTTTCTTTTAATTTTACAATCTGTGGTGGCTTTCTCGCATATAGAAATACATATCTCCCACAAAACTTCAACTTAGTTATAATTGTGAACGTACGCGTCATAACCTAATTCGTAATATACGTGTATTTGATCAGCTGCGCCCGCGCCGAACCCCTATTGGAGCGCGCGGCGACCAATCACCACGTGGCGAGTAAGTGTTCGAATTTCGAAATTTTTATTTAATTAGTAGTAAGTAAGTATATGACATAAATGATAGGGTTATGCAATAATATAGTTTGTTTAATGAGATTTTATTGAAGCAGATAGCAGTGCAACATTATACCTACTCGAAGTTTATTTTTTTTTATTCAAGATAGGCTTACGTTTGACCACTATCTCACCTGATGGTAAGTGACGATGTGGTCTACGATGAATCACGCTTGCCTAGAAGGATCCTATTCACTCGTAACTTGAATATTCCCAGGTTATAGCTTTCCAGAAACACAGACTCGGGCAGGGAATTCTACTCCTTAGCTGTACGCATGATGATTACAATTACAGATTATAAAACGTCCAACCCACAAATAAATGTCTTAACTAAATGATTTGCAAGAGTTCCCGACCCAGATAGTTGATATTATACTAAGCGCCAGAGCATGATCAAGACACAGATATAATCTGTGTATTACTGGACAGGCCAATAATCTCTTCTTTCTTCAAAGATCTTTGGGATCCAAATCAACTGAGCTACAGAAATTACCTACTCGGCTAACTCAGCAACTCGGCCCTTTTTTTTCAGTGCGTAAATCTTCATGGATACCCACCCCGCGGCCAGCGGGGCAGGTTATGTCGGACTCTTACCGACAAAAGCCGTAAACCGTCTAGGGTCTTCTGAAGCCAGGGTGTAAGGTGGCCCGTAGAGCATTTCCCGCGCACCCCGGCTTGACCCGGGACATCTCCGTCCATTTTAGGGCGACGACGTGGAAACCATCTACCGAATTTCTTGTGAACTACGACCACTTTTTTACAAGATGGGGCACTGTGGCTCCTTAAACCGAGGGGGCCATCTCAAAACTGGCAGAGATGGCACTGGGTGCGAGGGAAATACCTTTTGGATTCCCTTACACACTGGCTTTTGAAGACTACAGACGGCGAGCGGTTTTAGTTGGTTCAAGTCCGACAGAACCGCCCTCAACCGGGAGTTGGGATTGTGGATGAGGGTCAGATGAAACCCTTCATATCCAAGTCCGAACAGCATTTGACCGATATCCTGATTTAGCTTGTTTTTCTTTCCCTAACCATATCTCAATAAAATCAATAATACTATGTACTTAATTAACATGAACAAGCTATAATGATGTCTTGACTCACATGTAATTGATAACCTAAGGTTACTACGCGTATCAGCGGCCCCGTCACGTCAGATGTCAATGATAAAAGCGCTCTGTTTGGACCAAAGTTCGCGGGAATGACGGCGAGGCCAAATCTTTAGCCAAGTTGGAGAAATTGGAGCAGAGATGTGACCAATGAGGGCGTATCGATATACGATATCTCCTTTTTTTTTATAGTTAATAGGCCCGCGTTTTGACCACTATCTCACCTGATGGTAAGTGATGTAGATGTACGCATGATGAGAAGCGGTCACCGTGGCCTATGAACGTGTGCAACACTAAGAGTGTCACACACGCGCTGCCTATCCTGAAGGGAAAGGGGGAGAGCTGGGAATGGGTGGGGAGGTTAGGAAGGGGAGTGGGAGGAGGGATACAGTGAGCTCTGGCTACCCTACTTACCGGCGGGAACACAACACGATGGTTATTATTGCCGCGGTCTTCTGTAGGGCGGAGGTACTTACCCAGTCAGACAGCTCATTTCGGACGGGCGATACCGTCGTTTCCTACCTCCTTGATTACTCTTTAACTAATTTACGAATTTGACTATACGTACAGCAACTGTTAACCATGAAAAGTACCTAGATCTTGTACGTCAATTTACTACTTAGTATAAATAAATATAAATCAATTTAAATTATTAACAACAAAACATTATAGTTCAAAGTCTTACGCGTGTCATAATATACAGATAGTGGGTTTGAAGCCCGGCTGATAACAATTTAATTATACAAGTTTATTACATATCTCTACATGTTATAATTAATTAATTATTTATCATTATCAATTAAAAGGAAATATTTTACATATTATTGTTTTTTTAATTAGCGATATTATATTTTTTATCAATTTACCCGCGTGGAATACTGTCAATTTCACAGGCGGCCGTCCTGTCACCCAACCGTCGCGCGTCGGCGCGCAGACAATCAGCTCGCCCCCCGCTCGCACCCTACTGTGTCCTCTGCTAGTCAGAGGGACACGTGGAGAGCCTCGGAGCAGCCCTCTAGAGGGCCACTCCCACCCCGGCCGGATTGGCCGCAGGCAGCAGCATCTCCCGTGGCGAGTGGGAGGCGCTGCTCGCCTCCGTTGCCCGGGTGCACCACGTGGAGGTTCTGGCCCGCACTCGATAATACAAACACCTCGTGTTGCGAACGACCAAATCACCGTCTTTGGTAAGCACTTAGTAGCGTAAACAGCATGACGTTGACCAGTGTCTGCTGAGTGAAATCTTTCCTCAGAGTGAGGGTATGATTAAATTTGGGAGTTCAAAGGCTTGTGAAATCGCAAACATCCTTAACAGTTCGGCCATAGGTTCCATAGAACACATGACACCCGTCCAAATATGATTAATAGTTAAGTGCGACTCCACAATGGGATACGTGACTTACCGTATTTGGTCGGGTTATGTGTACAGGCTGATGCTGATTTAACATTATAAATATGTAATTTTTTACAGTAGGTGTAGATATTCTATCTCACGAAGGCGGGTGAACAATTAAATAGTAGTACCTGTGTCTTGTAAATACGCGTACATGTGTGTGCGAAAGTTCATGTCACGTCAAAAGAAATTCATGTAGCAGTTAGTAGAACAATAATTGCATTGCAAGTAATTCATTTTTAAAAGCAATCTGTATAATATGATTTACTACAATGACAGCTAAACCGCCTTCGTTCTATACTTGCTTCAATATCAATGCCTTCTGTGTAAATTCCAAGACTGACTGTATAAAACAAAAAAAAATGGTTGCAAGTGATCAGTGATCAACCAACGTGCAACTTTTTTGTCTGTAATAAAGATGATAATTTTTTTTTAAAGTCGGACACGTCAACATGACTTCACCTCGCCTGATGGTAAGCTTAAGGCAAAATCTCTGAAATGGGAGTCACCATTGCAAACACCGATAGTGCCGCAATGGTGGCTCTAAGCTTGACGGCCTCATCAAATGCTTTTTCAAGCCCCGCTTAAAGGACCCGGGACTGTGTGAGGAAGGAAACACGTGAGCTGGTAAAGAATTCCAGGTTTTGATACTATAAAAACCCTCACTTTTTTCACATTACACTTTGCCACACTGTCTCACCCCTAAATCGCGACACAACATAATGTCATTTGTCATAATGTAACATGTTACAAGAGTCCTCAAACGCCTGGGACTGGTCTCCAGACTCCCATGGGAAGTACAGTCAGAGCATGTTTTTATTTTAGTACTTTGAGAATACACACTTCATCAATCAAAATTCATGAGACCACGGCAAATACGCAAATACAAGTCTAAGTAACTACACATCATGAATATTAAGTAGACCCTGAGACACGGTCTTGAACGGAGTCCAGTATCGGTCAATGGCATTGATAGGCATTTATAACCAGTGACCGATATCGTAAACCAGGAGTAGCAGATATTACCGACTAAGGTAGCAAACAAGCAGGGTGTGAATATCACCACCTTTGAGGTCTAAGTCAACCATATCTGTCTGTGAGTCTGTGGGTGCACTTGCTAACAACAGACGAGGCTAAACGGCAGTTGATCGCGGAAAAGTCGACATACCAATCAAAAACAATGAGAGAACACTGGGTTCCATAGTGCAAACTAGACATAACTGAGAAAGCGCTACTATGAAGGTGATGTAATAGTATTTCCCCGGTCGAGACGGCCGGGAGAAACATGCGTCTAACTAACGTCTAAAGAACTATTATTAGTAAATTGGTAGTATATCAAAAATTTTCTTCATAATATTTATAGCACCCTGTATATATGTCACTGGTACACGACTAACTCAATGTAACATAGTAATGCGACATTAATTCATACAGGTACTGTATGCGACGTATCGTGTGCCGTAAGTTATGAGCGACGACGCGGGCGAAAAGTGATTCGCGGATCAGCAACGTTCACTCACGTCAACTTGGCTGTACAGTTGTAAATTAGCTGTAGAGTTTTTTTATACTGGTCATGTCATGACTTCACCTCGCCTGATAGCTAAAAGTAAAATTTACCGGCAATTTTCCAAATAAAAAAATAAAACTGGACCATACAGTTTCAAAGAATAGTTATATTTTAATTTAGCATTTTAATTACTTCAAAATTTCAAATTGGTATTGTTATTTATTCACTTATTTTATAGTTTTTACGTTTTAAAGTCACTGCGACTGTGAACTTGCTTGTATTAGAATATAATATTGTCAATATGGCCGAGTAACCAGCAAAATGTAAAATCCCTTACTAAATTTTGAAATTGCACAGCTAAATTGCTGTGCCCATTGCAAGAATACTACTTGTCAGTGACAAACCAACTTAGCAGACTTAGGCTTTCGTTTAACCTGACTTCTTTATAGTCGATGGCCAGCGTTTGACCACTATTCTGCGCTGTTCGTTTACAAACCGACAACAATAAGCAGTTTCTCGACGATTTATATTCAATATCGCTAAACGCTACCGCCTATGACCCGCACCACGCCTCGGTAACGGGCACAATCATAATCTAAACCAAATAAGGCGAGATAGTTCAATGACAACAGATCTGATTGATCACTACATTCAACATTATAAACTATACAAGATATAGAAATTTTTATTACAATGCTTCGTTTAACGTGTAAACTGTTCCCACGATTAAGAAATCGATACTAAACCCAGGAGCGGGGAAACATACTTAGGGGTAGGCAGATGTATCGCGACGACTGACTGACTACTTGGATAGCTCGCTATCCGCACGGGTACTACCCCAGCGGCCAGCGGGGGCAGTACTTTATTGAACTGACTAAAAGCGCACGTTGTCCTAGGAATTCACCGGGGTGCAGACAAGCACACGGCCCACCTGATGGAAAGCGGTCACCGAGGCCTATGAACGTTTGTAACACCAGAGGCGTCACACAATCTCTCTAAAAATAATCGCTTAAGTCTATGGTTTCGCGCGCGAGTAGGTATCGATATCGTGGTGATGTTTAGTCGATTTTCTCGATTTATTTTTTTCCCCGATCGTAGTTTTAACGTCCACGTATTCTCGTTAAATTGATTTATAATCGCCAGACATCATCTATTTGGGGCCGAGTACGTGATATTGGCTATTTTGGTTGCGTTACGTTTGCCACGTTAATGTGTAATTTTCTATGTTTCTGAAATACTAATAATTTACTAAAATAATGGATTTGTTTGTTTTGATAAGAATTTTCTGTGTAGTGAATTTGATGGGCGGGTTGAGTGGTTTAGCTGCGCGCGCGGTTGTGGCGCGATTGGACGGTTACACTGATTTTGATGAATGTACTTGATCTACTTTTTTTTACTGTTGAGGTGGCAAGCAAACTTTATATAAGGCTATCCTGTATGCTATAGGAATTTGCAATATCCTTATCATGATCTTGAGGGCTTCGAGAGCCAGTCAATCTGAGGATGGGAAGCCCAAGCACGTAAAGCCGTCGGTGTCCCGGTGGCCATATAAACATCTATCGCAGTCGTTACGGGTAGTTTGAGGCCTATAAAGTCCGAGAACTAGTCTCCGAAACTTTGACAAGTTTTTAGCAAGGTCTATCACTGGCCAGTACTGAGGACATAGCAGCCGACTGCTTCCTTTAATAATCATATCCTCATAGTGTTCCTAGCTGTTTTCCAAAGTTTGCACCTTGGAGCCCTGGGTCCGCTTGTTAGTTTTGATTTATATGTCGGAAAGTCCATTACCCAAACCACTAGGCTACCGCGGTACACGGCAATACTATATCAAATTAATAAACAAATAGTAAATTTCCAGTATGTCTACGCGTGGTATGTATTAATTGGTAATGAGTCATTGCTGCACTAAAAATATAGTCAACAGTAATTTGTAGGTCAAATGGGATGGATTCAAAACAATTTTATTGCGAAATACAGGATGGATGACAGAATATTGACGAACTAGATTGATGAGGCGATGGTGAATGATTTTTTTTATACTACGTAGGTGGCAGACAAGCACACGGCCCACCTGATGAGAAGCGGTCACCGTGGCCTATCAACGTGTACAACACTAAGGATGTAACACACTTCCTACCTACCCTGAAGGGAAGGGGGGAGGCTAGGAAGGGGTGGGGGGAGGTGGGGTACAGTGAGCTCTGGCTACCCTACTTACCGGTGCGGCGGGAACACAACACGATGGTTATTATGGCCGCGGTGTTCTGTAGAGCGGAGGTACTACCCCAGTCGGACAGCTCATTTCGGGCGGGAGATACCGTCGTGTCCTACCTCCGTGTCGTGGTCATGGTCAACCCAATAGGAGTTTAGGCGTACGTATGTCAATCAGATCAAGGACATTTTAAGGAAAGGACAACGGAGAGCGCTGGACTTTCTTCGACCTCCATGAGCGCAGGCCGAGGGCTGAAAATTGATGGGGAGGTAGCTCAGAACTAGGAGACGAACGTAGAATACTTTTTATCCTGCCACGGGGACGAAGTATGCTACGGGCGAAGCCGCGGGGCACAGCTACTTTTAAATAAAATAACAATTTGGATAGACGAAATTTTTTTTATGAACTGCTAAAAAAATGGCGACAAACTTTATTTTTACATACCTACTACTAAACTAGCAAACAAACATACAGTACGTTTAATAGTAATCAGTTACTCGCCTATAAACACGTGCAACAGGTGGCTTTTCAACCATAGTGGGGGCGCCTATTACACCGTGGTGCGAGGGAAAAGCCTTTAGGGGCACCTTACACCCCGGCGCTCGAAGACACGAGACGACGTGCGGTTTTAGTCGGTTCAAGTGCGACATAACAGCCCCGGGGTTTCTTATATGTCGGTCACATCAATATGACTTCACCTCGCCTGATGGTAAGCTAAAGGTAAAGTCTCTGGAATTGGAGTCATCATTACAAACACCGACAGTGCTATGGTGGCCCCCGTTTGACGGCCTCATCAAAATACTTAAAGGACCTGGGTGTGGAATTCATGGGGATTTCCACACAAAAAAAAATTGTAGCATGTCTATTCCGATACTAGAACCAATGATATATTATGCTATGTTTGGGTCTAGAGGACCGTGTAAGATGCATTTGCACATTACAATAACCATGATAATATTAATGTGTTTACTATACTGCAAGTACCAATGTGAATTTCACTTCGTAGAATTTATATGTGCGAATAACATGATTTACCATCTGCTGACGGTGAAGGAAAAACATCGTGAGAAAAAATTCTAAGGACATGTACGATCCACCAACCCGCATTAGGCCAGCGTGTGTGGATTAAGGTCTAAACCCTATCAGCTCTCTCGTTAGAGGAGAGGAGATCCGTGCCCAGCAGTGGGACATAAATGGGTTGCTATATTATTATAATTATGTAAATGGTGTACAAATAAGGTATTAAATAAGATATGCTAGTACATTTATTTATAACTTTTAAGTAATAAGCGGCCTTACCCTGTTTAAACATTAATATTTTTTATATAATTTCAGTCCAGAAACCTCTATAATATGTAGACACATACATAATCTGTTGTTTTCCAACTTTACCGCTCCTATAAAATAAAGAACATGAAATTGTACACAATTTTGAACTCTATGCCTTTGTCAAAAAGTTAAATATTGAGTGTATAAATTAGTGTTTGTTTTATATATGTATATGTTGTTGAAACAGATGGTTATAGCTAATAAGTAACACTAAATCCACAATGATTTAGACATGGCTGTATGGGTAGATTCTTTGCTCCATATTATTGAAAAAAAAAAATAGATAGGTACTTCTTAACTTTTAAGTATGCCCTACAGAACACCGCCCCATCATATCCATTGTGTTGTGTTCCCGCCGGTAAGTAGGGTAGCCAGAGCTCACTGTACCCTCCTCCCCCCACCCCTCCTAGCCTCCCCGCCTCTTCCCAGCCCTCCTCCCTTCCCTTCAGGGTAGGCAGCGCGTGTGTGACTACCTTAGGCCACAGTGACCGCTTCCCATCAGGTGGGCCTTGTGCTTGTCTGCCACCTACGTAAGTAGTATTAAAAAAGAAGGAGACTCGTGTTGCACACATCTATAGGCTGTGACTAGTTTTCTGCGTGCTTGTTTGCCACCTAAAGTTGTATAAAAAAGTTACAATAATAATAAAAAGTTATACTAACTAACTTAGTTAAAGTAGTTAGAATATAACACATAATTTTGTAAATTCCAGAAAATATGTCTTACTGAGAGAAGTCTTGCTTTACTTTCCATGGATTTCATGCCGAGTAGATACGAAATGATGCTAAAAAATCAAGAGAATGCAAGTTGGTACCAGTAATACGAACAAATGTGTGAATAAAACTTTGCCCCTCACGCACAAGCCTTTTTGGAGATAGCTTGTAACCAAATTATGTAGGTATTCCATTCATTCCATCCATGAATCTAAACCATTGAAATTCAAGCTGAAATTGTATGCTATAAATCTTTTGAGTATTTTGTATTTTTTTTGGTCATGTCAATGGCTTCACCGCACCAGATGATATGCTAAACGTAAAGTCCCAGGAATGGGGGTCACTGTTATACACATTCTCACACATTACATACACACCATACAAACATTATAGACATACATACAAACACAAATAGTTACAGTATAAAAAAATCGGAATATTATACTTCCTATCCTACTAATATTATAAATGCGAAAGTTTGTAAGAATGTATGTCTGGATGTCTGGATGTCTGGATGTCTGGATGTATGTTTGTTACTCTGCCACACAAAAACGGCTTAATGGATCTGGATAAAATTTGGTACAGAGATAGGTTATAGTCTGGAATAACATATAGGCTACTTTTTATACAAGCTAATACCGCGGCTTCGCTCGCAAAGTCGATCGGTCGGGATTTCTAGATATACCTTTGTTACTCTTTCACGTAAAAACGGCTGAATAGATCTGACTGAAATTTGGTAACGAGATAGATTAAAGTGTGGAATAATATATAGGCTACTTTTTATACAAGCTAATACCCGCGACTCCGCCCACGGAGTCGATCAGTCGACCCACGGAGTAGATCAGTCGGAATGTCTGGATGTATGTTTGTTACTCTTTCACGCAAAAATGGCTGAATAGATCGGGTTGAAATTTGGTATACAGATAGATTATGGTCTGGAATAACATATAGGCTACTTTATATACAAGCTAATACCGCGGCTGCGCTCGCAAAGTCGATCGGTCGGGATGTCCAAATATTATGTTTGTTGCTATTGCACGTAAAAACGGCTGAATGGATCTGGCTGAAATTTGGTACCGAGATAGAACATAGTGTGAAATAACATACAGGCTAATTTTTATACAAGCTAATACCCGCGGCTTCGCCCATGGAGTTGATCAGTCGGGATATCTGGATGTATTTTTGTTACTCTTTTACGTAAAAACGGCTGAATAGATCGGGTTGAAATTTGGTACAGAGATAGATTATAGTCTGGAGTAATATATAGGCTACTTTTTATACAAGCTAATACCCGCGGCTCTGCCCGTGGAAGTCGATTGGTTGGTAATCGTTTTTTGGTCATAGCCCTGGTTCTACTTAACCAAATGCAATCAAACATACAGCAGATTTTATGTAAAACCAAGACCTTTCTAACGAAAAGGCGACATCAAAATTTGTTCAGCAGTTTTTGCATCCATCACGAACAAACAGTGTCTTTTTTTTCAAATATCGGAGTTGAAAGTGGAGTGGAGAGTGGAGTGGAGTGGAGATTGAAGTGGAGAGTGGAATGTAGGGTGGAGTCGGGAGAGGGAATTGGACAGTAGAGTGGAGGTGGAGAGTGGAATGGAGAGTGGAGTGGAGTGTGGAGTGGAGAGTGGAGTGAACAGCGGAGTGGAAAGTCGAGTGGAGAGTCGTTTCATTCAAATAGACTTGGTGGCAATACCGAATTCCACGCGGGCGAAGCCGCGGGCGGAAGCTAGTTTACCATATTTATACAGTACAAAATCTAAGTGGACAATGTGTGGCCTGAGACTTTACCTTTAGCATACCATCAGGCGAGGTGAAGACATAAAAAATGTAGACTATGTGTGCTGCACAGCAGTAACTGCTATCTGACCACATAGCCTCATATGGCAATCAGCAGTTGCTTGCTGATAAGGTCGGCTTATTTATACTACTAAGTTGGCAGATAAGGATGTCTTAGGCTACCAGAGGAACACTCATGAATGCATCTGAGAAGGCAATCCAGGTAGCAGCACATTGGGAAAACTGAGAGCAGAAACGCCATGGATACAATAGAAGAAGAAGGCTATCAAGATCTTGGAGTGCCTTTACAGCAAGGTAGGCTAGTAACATTCATAGTTGAGCAAAGATTCATATAAACATGTACAGGTTTAATAACCTCTTAACATGTGCTATATGAAGAGCGGCAAAATATTAGGTTGTACTGATCACTGCTGCTTTTTTAAACCCATATTACAACTTATGGTTAGTTTTGTTGATGCACACATCTATAGGCCATGGTGGCATCCCATCAGGTGGGCCATGTGCTTGTCTACCAAATAGTGGTATAAAAAGTTTCAATCTGGATTAGGCTGCGTAAAAAGTCCTAGAATATTTATTTTAAATGTTAGAGTAAAAGTTCAAGTTCAGGACTTCTTATTAGAACTTTTATTAAACTTAAAAAACCAGTAAATTATGTATTTAACATATTATTATAGTAGGTATTAAGAAACCATTAAACCTTATGTATTTGATAACTGATTTGCATGCTATTTTAATTTATAATGAATAAATAAAAGATAGATGTATTAAAGCTTCCTTCTTCAATAATTATCCAAGGCTCTATATCTTATGCACATTTTATGACTAGGTACTCCATATTGTAATGTAAAAATTTGTATAATAGGGCAAACACCAAGATATAGTGCAATAAATATTGTTAAAGATGAATAGCTTACATGCCTCAAGTATATTCATAATTTCTTCCAATTACACAAAAGGAATAAAAGCCATGAAAAAATACTCATAATATTGTACTTTCAAAATGATTCATTTACAAAATTCCTGATATAAGTATAGCAAGTAACAACATGCTTTATAGCGGCGGAGTATATTTTTTTTTTTCAAAATAGAGCATGCCTACATAGTCGATTCCATAGACGCTCGAAGTCCGCGCCTAACGTGTGTAAATAAACAAAAAAATTATGCTGTAAACATTGGCACAAAGAGAACATAAAATCAACGATTCGCGAACTGAATTCTCATGTACACCTCTACACAGCAAGCTGACAACTTTGTATCCATTGATACTTACGAACGTGAAAAAAAATGCATCAAGAATCGCATTCGCTAAGACACCTCTTTCTTGAGATAAATCATCAGAAATGATACTTTTTTCTTATGGGAATCAATAGGTTTACCTTATTCAACCATGAGCGTAGACGTCAACGCAAATAAATCCCGTGAAACAATTCAGATTCGCACTGAAATCGCTGTAGCACAATGGTACAGGCACACTGGTGTCGTAGCAAACGATCAAAACATAGCCTTTGTACACTTAAAACGTGATATTAAGTTATCCCACGTAGTTGAATTACATACATTAATGAGTGGAGAAGGTCGACAACGGTGTTTAATAAGCGTAGGTAGGATTATTTGAACGTATTTTGAAAAATGCTGTTGCTTTTCGACACTAGTAATGGCATAACACGCAAACACTATGACTGATATTCACAATGAAACACTTCACTTTACCGTGATAGTTCGTTCGAGGAACGCGAGACGAGCCACGGTATGCGCTTTTTAACTAACCTTGTTGTTTATTTGCTATTTTATTGAAACAGTTTTGAAAAACTTCATATAAATGCATAGGCTCGTCATCGCTCGTCGCCATTTTGGATTATACTGTCCAAATAAAACATAGACAATATAGAGTACAAATTAAATGACAAACTGTTCGAAAACCTTTAAAAATTACCTAATAAAAATACAAAATGCATGCTCTTATCGCAATAATTACAACAAACTAGTTTCAACGCAAGTAAATATTTAATTAGAGGTTAAAATAACCATGCTTAGTTACAGAACAGCTGAATATTTCTCTTACTATATTCGTAAAGAGCTGAAGTTCGAAAACTTACTAAAAAGGCGTCCTAAAAGGAACTTTATGGTTTCGTACTAATCGATTTATCGATTTCCATTTAGTAAGTAGGTAGACTGAAATAGAATCGATTTGATTTTATTCTGTATCATGAATAATAATGATTGAGAAGGATAATATCCCGATATGATACTAATTCGCATTGCTCAGTACAGGCTACAGGCAGAGAATTCATCCTTAATCCTCACACGTTACCATGAAGCTATAGATAAACATGGAGACCAAACTGGGAAGAACAGCTTGAGTCAAATACCTACATGTCTCTATCTCACTCTCTGTGGGCCAACTTCTCTTTCGTGTATTTGTACAATGTTGCTATCTTCTTATTAGTATCTCCTAGTAAATTATAGATATAGACCATACTAACCAAAAATGCAAGTAAAATGATTTATAAATAACTCTATAGTTCGACTACAATTATTATTAATGTGGAAATTGAAAAATTATATGCCATTTATTATGAATGATTGGGTGTCAAATCAGAAATCAGTGAATTACATTCCCATTTTCTAAGGATTCAGTTCGTAATGTGGCAACATTGGTACAACATGTCAACTATCAATAAACAATAGGGCGGTTGTTTACGTTTGTTTAGGTTTTTAACATAATTTAAAGTTAATTACAAGTATAAACTCAAAAAATGGTGCAAAATTGTATAGTGTGTGGTTGCGGTAGTACGTGGCGTCAAGGATGTGATATAAAATTCCACGTGTAAGTGTTTAAACTTGTTTAAATGGTGATTTCTTGCTTAGAAGGTTATCATACTTAGAAAGAGAAGTCGGCCCACATAGAGCAAGATAGTAAATACAGACTGAGCTTCAAGTAGGTATTTGAAGTGTGGCCTCCATGTTTATCTATAGCTTCATGCACGTTACATTGCAACATTTGCAAAGAACTGCCAGCGGTGCGCACTGTCAGGTATGACTGTATGAGTATGAGAATAAGAGGAACTTTATTCTACGCATCTGCACGCTTAGGCTGTGAACCCTATATGAAGTCCCTTAGCCATTTTTACTTAGATCCTTCCTGAGGCTAGTTCATCTATAAAGACGCGCTAAAATTCATCAAATAGGCTCAGTAGTTATTCATATCATTTAGTTGGTAGACAAGCACACGGCCCACCTGATGAGAAGCGGTAACCTTGGCCTAAGCGGTATAGTTCAGTTCAGTTTTTTTTTTTTTTTTTTTTAATTTATTTATTTACATTCACAACATACAGTTTTACTAATTAGAAAGCAAACCATAAGCTACTTGAGCTTGTCTGGAATGCTGAATGAAAGTTATGAGAGCGAACAGACACAGAGGCTACTTTACAAAATCTTTGATGAGATTAATTATTGAATGAGTGAATTTAGTCGACTAAATACGAATAGTATACTTTTTACTGAAAGATTCTCCCATTTAAAATGCATCACTATGGCCATTTTTTTTTGTAGAAAATTAAGTTTGACGTGAGCGCAGCCTACAAAATTTTCGAGTGTACACTTCAAAGAAAAAACACATATTACCATCTACATGTAACATGTTCTCATTGAATTCTTTAAACACCCAAAACCAGGTACAATACATTTTAATATTCTGAAACCGTTCGAAATTCTTGTGTAACATCAAAAATGTTTTGTCATTAAATATAACCTTTTGTCATTGCAGGTCTTAGTTAGTTTTAGCCAATTATCCTCAAGATATTCAAATTTTTTTAGACAGAGCAAGCATAAGAGTGTTAGAAACAAAAATGTGAGAGGTAAAGAGGGATCATGCACAGTTTATGACGCAACAATTTGCCCGGAGAGTCTCCAGCAAACACTAAAACATTTCGATAAGAATGTCCTAAGGTAAGTACTTATTGTGCTAATTTGGCCGGTTGTGCGGCGATGAGTTATATTTTTTTGCGAGTACCATTGTCTCATACATTCTTATAAGCCAGCTTGGCTTATAAGAATGTGTCAGGCTAATTAGAACAGGTTTTTTCTAATAATAATAACTTAGATTTTTATTTAAAATAAACATTGTCATTATGCAGGTTTAATTTTTATTTATTAATCCTCAGGCAGTCGTCACTGTTGTATTACAATATTTGAAACTTCATAATAATCAGTCAAAGATCTGACTTTTTGTTGTAATCTACATTTTTATTTTCTTTTTTTGCATTTCCATAGATAATGAAATTATTGGCAAATATTTATCTGCCAGACTGTGTATTAATTTTATGAAAGTAGGATTTTTTTTTTATAACGGTCACATCTAATATGACTTCACCTCGCCTGATGGCCACTTTACCTCTCATTAGATAAACCGATAGATCTTGACTTGATAAATTGCATGCCCTTGCATCTTTATATTATTATTATTATTTTGTATGTTACTTTTTGGGATCATATTTTTCTCCAGGTAAAATTTTTCCCCAAGTTCAAACCCCTTTAAATGTTTTTGTAACAAACAAACAATTTTAAAATCTTACGCATTGTGATTGTAGTAGGATTAGAAATGTTATAAAGGCAATTTAAACAAGATAGTAAGTCCTAACACCACGGAAGTCTAATTTTGACTGTAATAAATTTATTAACAGCTCATAAGTTATTAAAAATTAATTTGCTTTTTTTAGAAGAGTATAATACATGATCTAAATATGTGAAAGATATTTTAAAACACACATCATTATTATCATGAAAATATTAAAAAAAAATTGGATTATACTGTTTTATTTTAATGCAAAAAAAAACATTTTTTTTAAATTGCACTGTGTTAAGCAGTTAATTGAAAAATGCCAGCTTAAATGGAATTCAAATTTAATCTCACATTTGTATGTACAAACTCAAATCAAAACAAAAATGAGGGTCGGCAGCGCGAGTGTGACGCCCCTGGTGTTGCACGCGTACATAGGCCACGGTAACTGCTTTCCATTGGGTGTGCTTGTCTGGCACCTAAGTGGTATAAAAAAAAAACATTAAATAAACAAAGGCATTCCACCGCCCGTGTGCCATTTGTTGGCAAAGGCCTCCTCCAACTGACTCCATGTGGCTCATTCTTTGGCTATCATCGTCCATCTGCCTCCTGCCACAAGTTTTATCTTGTCCACCCATAAACAAAAAAATTAGTGACCACAAAAAAATTAATAAAAAAACTAAAGTGAATGTAAATTTCTGTAGAGGTAGTGAAAGTGTAGTGAGATCTAGTATCTGTGTGTGTGTGTGTTATGTGTGTAGAAGTGTACAGCTAAGAAGTGGAACTCCTTGCTTGAGTCTGTTTCCCTATAGCCTGGGAGTCTACAAGTGTCTAGAGTCTAGCTAGAGAATAGGTTTCATGTTAATAAGAATAGGTTGCATGTTTCATCGTAGACCACATTGTCACTTACCACCAGGTGAGAGACATCAAATGTGAGGGAAATCATGATGAAAGACTAAAACCCTGGTGAAGACTACAAAAAACTATATAATTTAGTTGCAAAAAGCACATTTTCATACAACCACTACCCAATTTTGATGATTCATTTTTAGTTTGAGAGCTGGTGATTTCATATGTTCCTATTTCAATTAGGTTGGGGGAAATCAGGTTTTCTTTTTCTAAGAATTATTAAGTCCTATAAATGCCTCCTAATTGCCACCTAAATGCTATAAAATAGTGTATCTTATTTCTCACAAAAGTATGTTTTATTAGTAGACTAATCTATTACGCCGTCTCGGGACTCATTTACCGGAGTGGAAGGCCCGTCCCTCCTTCCTTGTCTGTATTCGGAGATCCAGCCCACCCCATACCTACTCCTTACTGTGCCCTCTGCTAGTCGAAGGGATCTACGGGCAGAGCCTCCATTTTCGCCTCGAGCGGCATTTGTCGCAAGCAGTAGCGTCTCCTCTGCAAGTTAAAGGCGCTGCCGTCTCTCGTATCCTCGTCGCGCTGCTATGGGTATAAAAATCCGGTCATAGTTGCCAGTTCTCGGATTTTTTTTTTTTTTATATAGGACACGTCAAAATGACTCCACCTCACCTGATGGTAAGCGAAAGGCAGAGTCTCAGGACTGGGGCCACCACCACATACACCGATAGTGCTACAGTGGCGGCCCTCAGCTTGACGGCCTCATCAAATGCTTTTTCACGCCCCGCTTAAAGGCCAAGGGACTATAGGAGGAAGGAAACACATGCGCTGGTAAAAAATTCCAAGCCTTTATGGTGCGGCAAAGAAAATAGGCACCGAACCGCTTGGTTCTTGATGGAATTGATGCCACCGTGTGCGGGTGATACCTCAGTCTGGCACGTGTAGTTCTGTGTAGGAAAGGCTAATTAATTAACTTAGTTTAAATTAGTTAAATTAATTATCCCAAAAACTGGTAGCGCCCAGTCACAAGAACCACGTCTTTATTCTGTCCACAATATATCTTTTACATAACTTATCGACCGAATTACGGTTGACCTCCACCCCCCCCCGCATGGATCATACTGCCGGCAATATCCCCTTAATAGTACAAGGAAATCTTTCAACGCGTTTCTGATAAACGGAAAGGTCTGACCTACGCTTAGACAAGAGATACAATATATACTCGTATATATAACAAAACTTGGCACTATATTTTTGGCACATCTCGCTATTTCTGTTGATGATACTAATGTTTGTATTTAGATAACATGAAGTGTTTATTTGTGTTTGTAATAGCTATGTTTAACTCGGATTTAGTTAGTTTATCCACTGTTTATTAAGACTTAGATAACGTAATGTAGCCGCTATCTAAGGTAGTGTAGGCAATTATAGGGTGCGGGCCGGAACCTCCACGTGGTGCACCCGGGCAACGGAGGCGAGCAGCGCCTCCCACTCGCCACGGGAGACGCTGCTGCCTGCGGCCAATCCGGCCGGGGCGGGAGTGGCCCTCTAGAGGGCTGCTCCGAGGCTCTCCACGTGTCCCTCTGACTAGCAGAGGGCACAGTGGAGAGCGAGCGGGGGCTAGCTGATTGTCTGCGCGCCGAGGGTTGGGTGACAGGATGGCCGCCTGTCATCCTACACCCCACTGTAAGCATAGTGGCGCGATGCTCGCCCCAACCCCCCTTCGGGGGGGGGGGGGTCGAGAGGGCCATCTTAAAACCGTAGATGGCCCGAGGTCAGCTGGGGTGCGAGGGATATGTCTATTGGGTAACCTTACACCCCGGTAATGAGACCCGAGACGGCGTGCTGTTTTAGTCAGTTCGATCCCGACATAACCACCCCCGATGACCGACGGGGGTGGTATCCGTGGGGATTTCCGCGGGGTTAAAAAATGTAAACAATAATTATTCACTCTCAAAGTTGGAAACTTACTAGTACGCTATGTTATTAATATAGTAATCACATTTGTGACGTCAAACTCATCTTCTTATCAAACAAAACATACATAGACTCGTGCTTTATTTATATTATAATTATACATTACAGATACCGGCAGTCTGTGCATGTGCGTTATGTCACTGAACTCCTCTTAAACGGCTGGACCGATTTGAATGATTTTTTTGCATGCGTTTAGGTGGTGCCTTGGATGGTTTAGATTCACAAATCTGTCCTACAGATGGCGCTGTAGTCGGTATTTAGGTTATTGTCTAGGCTATTGCCTAGGCTGTGTCTGTATATTGGTGAAATTAAAAAAAATACTTGGGTTAGGACGATTCTGAACACAAGAATATTTTTTTGGAATTATTGTGTTTCTGCGCGATGGACGCAAAAACTGCTGAATGGATTTTAATGTGATTTTATTTTATTTTGAAAGGTCTTGGTCAGACTCAAAATCTTACGCATGGTTGATCACAATCGGTTGAGTAGAAACGAAGATATAATTAAAAAACGCAAAAACAGACATTCACACGGGCGGAGCCGCGGGCGTAGGCTAATTATTATTATGAAACGGTTTTATTTAACTTGACCTGTTTGTTTGGGTCAAATCTAGTAATTGAAATTTGTCCCCCTTTCAGTTGTCTGATTGGTCTGATATTTGGCAGAAATCTTTAGTTCTGATGACAATACAATTTAAAACCGTTTAACTTGAAAAATATTTTTTTCACAATTTATTTTTAAATAGAACTTGACGAACGACTAACTGTCGTATCGACTTCAAACTTTGTAAGTCTGTTAGAATTTCCTTCTAGAAAAACCCAATAGACACTTGCATTTGGGCCCGGGGAATCACCCGTGAACTCACGACCGCACGCAAACATTGCCTTATCAACCATTTATTTACTTAGCAATAAAACTATTGGTTGTTATCTTTGACTGTTATTAACTTTATCCCTCGCACCCTCATAATGCCCCCTTAATTATCGGGGTGTAAGGTTACCTAATAGGCATATCCCTAGCTCGCCCCGCACATGCTTCCCGCTGTGGCCTCTGGTAATCAGAGGGACACGTGGCCGGAGCAATCCTCTAGAGAGGGACAATCCCACCCAGGCTGGATATGCCGCAGGCAGCTTCCTCTCGTGGCGAATGGCAGACGCTGCTCGCCTCCGTTGCCCGGGTGCACTGCATGGAGGTTCCGGCCCACACGCCCTCATAATGTCCCTGAGATACATTTCTAGGGTTTAGAGTCTGTGTTGATGAATCAGTCTGGGAAAAGCAATTTCATATTATATAGACAGAAGAAACTGAGGGTGTGACACACCAAATAAATATGTAGGGCATATGTAAGTAAGCAGGCAGGCCGGGGTCGACCTCGCAGAGTATACACTCACCAGATTAAAGAGCTATTGCTAAAAGGGCAGGTCAAAAGTACTCGAAACCGGCTTGCGTGAAAGGTTTAATAACAGTAGAGGAAGCGCGTGAAGTATGTCAGGACAGAAGCAGATGGCGGTCTGTAGTCTCTATCTACCCCGAAGGGAAAAAGGTGTGAGCATATGTATGTATGTAGACAGAAGAATAAGAATATGGGTATTTGCATTGGTCTGGTCGTGCCTCGGAAAGCACGTTAAGCCGTCGGTCCCGGTTGCCATACAAACATCTATGGCAGTCGTTACGGGAGCCCTAAAAAGTCCAACAACAATGGTCTAGCTACAATGCTTCGATATCGCCTAATGTCACCATTGGGTTGTGAAGGTCAAATGGCAGTCGCTTCACGGAAAATATCGAGGTCCAGCCAAATCCGCAGTTAAAACAGCAGCGGAGCCCAGACTCCGAGGTGAAAGCTTTGGATGCGACTGGGATTAACGCTAGGTTGAAGGAAGGATGTAGACAGAAAAAACATCAAAACCTGCATTGTGTAACTTTTTTTGCAGCGAGATGAAAAATATCGAGCTGCGAGCGTTATCGATCCCAGCCCGGCGAGTGCCGCGCCTGCGCGAGCTGTGCTCGTCGCGCAAGGTGTCGTACGTCTCCGCAGCGACCTTCGACGAGAACAAGCGGGGCTGGCCTCGCGCGCCCGCGCTCACCATCGACCTCACGGCCAGGAGTACCAAGTACGTAGTCACCATCATCCTTTTTTTTTTATCGTGTGGAAATCCCCATGGATACCACCCCCGTCGGCCATCGGGGGTGGTTATGTCGGGATCGAACCGACTAAAACCGCACGCCGTCTTGGGCTTTAATTACCGGGGTGTGAGGTTACCCAATGGGCATATCCCTCGCACCCCAGCTGACCCCGGGCCATCTACGGTTTTAAGATGGCCTCCTCGACCCCCCGGGAGGGGGGTGGGGTGAGCATCGCGCCACTTCACCGACGGTGGGGTGTAGGGTGACAGGCAGCCGTTCTGTCACCCAACCGTCGGCGCGCAGAAAATCAGCTCACTCCCCGCTCGCTCCCCACTGTGCCAGCTGCTAGTCAGAGGGACACTCCCACCCCGGCCGAATTGGCCTTGGTTTTCTTGTCTATTTCTTTAGGGTCCGCCTAGCTGCGGCATGGCCGGACAGTTTTGCGATGGTGATTTTTGAGGAATAACATCCAAGGCTCCGATTCTGTTAAAACAAACCACTGTCATGCCACTAACACTTCAAAAAAATACCTCAGAGTGTCAGTGGCATGACAGTGTCTTGTTTAAGCAGAATCGAGGGCCAGGTCCCGGGCCTGATGCAGTAACATTACGTTTTTAAAACGTGTGATTTTGTATATGATTGCAGATTAAGTTGCACAAGCAATTTCGTGGGGTCGCTGGCGCAGAGCCTGTGCAGCAACAACGCGTTCAAGTACTCCATCCAGGTGCGAGGGTTCAAGACCGAGCGCGGCATCCACGCGGACCTCAAACGTAACCCCAACCTTATCAACAGATTACGTGAGTTTTATACCCTAATTTCTTCTCCAACCTAGCGTTAATCCCAGTTGTATCCAAAGCTTTCATCTCGGAGTCTGGGGTCCGCTTCACCAGTCTTAACTGCGGATTTGGCTGGACCTCGATATTTTCCGTGAAGCGACTGCCATCTGACCTTCACAACCCAATAGTGACATGAAGCGGCATGACAGTAGTTTGCCTTCAGCAGAATTGAAGCCCAGGATTCCCAGTTGTCTTACTCCAATCAGCTCTTTAAGAAAGAGTTTCCACCGACTCAATTAACTATCGAGTTGAGAATTAATTTATTGAATAATTGTAATCTCTATTCTTCTACAGGTTTAAGCGCAACGGAACCGCCAGAGAAGCACTCCCCACATGGACCGGACGTAGCCCCTCGCCTAGAGAAGCTGCTGACCGAGGAGTCACACCTCACGCATCAACAGAAGGATAAGATCAAGATTGCCTTCGCTGAAGGCTATCTAGCAGGTCAGTGGACTGGATACCAACTCCCTATATCTCTTTTACCCAGAGAGAACCAGCCCAATCACCCTGTTTCCCCCTTCCCCCATAACCCCACCAGTTATCCTGTAGTTGGTTTACGTCGGTTGAGTAATGGTCAAGATTCAAACCTTGGACCTGCCGACCGTAAGGCCAACTACTTAACCACTGAATTGTGGCAGTTTCGGACGTTAACACCCATCCTATATTTTGGTTTTTCCGAATATCATTGAGCTGGTATAACTAGTCTATTTATTAATGTGATCTGACGCTGAATCTACCATTCGCAAAAACTCGCCTTCGATCAAAATGCCCAATCCGCTTAATGTCCCATACGCACAATGTCCTTTCAATCAATCAGTCTATTGCAGTCCACTGCTGGACATAGGCCTCTCCCAATGTACGCCATAGCACCCGATCCTCCGCCTTGCGCATCCAGTCCCCAGCTACCCTTTTCAGGTCGTCCGCCCTCTCAACTTATGTATAAATGCACTGCAATGTTCTGTTCGTAACAGTTTTCTCGTACCTCACTTACCTGGAGAGGGGAGGGGGGGGGTTAGGCCATTATTTTTCATTGGTTACTATGGAGAAGCACCTTGAGTAGTTGGAAGAGAAAGACCTGCGTCTAGCTTAATCAGTGTATGTTCACCCATCTGCGCGCCATAATATATTTAAAAAAAAAAACGGCATTCGCAAATTCTCTCCACTTATTTAATAAAAAAAATGCCTCAATATCTATTTTTTTACCAACTCGTTAGACTAAAGTAGAAGTGAATTAAAATAGGGTCTGGAATTCCACGTCTGGAGGAAATCCTGTCTGAAAAGGTGGAACAGAAGGCGAGAACCACTAAGGAACCGGAGTTGACTGAACTGAAGACGAATATAGCATTCGCTGAAGGTTACGGACTAGGTGAGCAGCAGGTAGCTTGAGATAGTGTAGCCCTACGGAGTGGCTAGTTCGATGAGTACATATTTAGGATGGGTGATCATATACAAGTTTGTAGGTGATAGTGTCATGTTTGTAGGTGATAGTCCCATGTTTGTAGGTGATAGTATCATGTCTATACTAACTTTTACTACTAAACTTTCGCATTCTATACTAATTAATGTATTAATTAATTATACTAATTTATACTAATTAATTAACGCGATCATGGTCAGACGTCATGTTCGAAACGCTAAGCATACCAAAGTTATTTATTTATTTATTTATTTATTTGGACAACCAGTAGTTGTTACATTAACACTTATATCTAGTTTAATGCACAACATTTTAAGGTGTCAAAGCATGCACAAAGACTTAAATTTAAACTACTCAAATAATAAAAATAAGACTACAGTTGGTTCAAGCCAGTTAATTTAAGCTATTGGGTTATTATTTCTAAAAAACCTCATCACAACTTTTTAAAACACGGTAGTGTCATTCTCTGAACCTTTTTCCCAACTCAGTTCGCTTTCGGTAGTGTGACGGCGAATAAATCTATCTTCCCGCAAATTGCCTTGGATAAACGTTATTTATATACCTACCTATACCATAAAAAGTTATGTATACAGGGTCTCCCGTAATGAATGGATAAACCGTAAACTGGAGTTGCTCCGGATGTGAGGCTATAAGAAAATCATATCATTTTGCTAGGGTTGTCAACCATATGGTAATGGCATAGACTTTTATACTTTTTTAGTAGTTTCTCTACTTTTTTTATTAATTCCGTAGCCATTTCTTCAAATTTAAGTATTTTCGTGAATTTTTTTTTGTATTATACTCTTAAAGACGTGTATCATTCACTTTTGATATGATTTTAGGTGTCCTTAACGTTAAACGTTAATAAAATAGTCATTTTAAGAGAATTTTTTAATTTCTTTTTCTTAACATCAACTTTTGATCATCTACTGTGAAAAAAAAAAGTACGGCGCTATAGCTGCCCATGATCTTAATAAATTGTCTAGTATGTGTACTTAGTTTCTAAAAAGGTATAACAATGTGTACTTTTAAAGCAACATTATGTTACTAGGAGCAAGAACTTTTATCAAGGTCAAAATTTAGATTTTTCAAGTAATGTTAAAAATAGTTGTAAAACTCGCCTTAATGATTTTATTCTATCAAGATACTTTACAAAAAAACTAACAGGCCACTAACTAAGATATTCAGAATGAAACCAAGTTGTTTAAAAAAAAGAATTTAATGAAAAACTTAAACTAAATGTTCAAAATGTCTTCCGCCGGCAGCAATGCATGCTCGGCAACGCCTAATAAAAGATCTTTTAATCCGACGCGCATAACCAGCTTCTTCAATTTTACGAGCTGCTACTTGAATGCGCGTACGCAATTTTGTCAAAATAGGTAGAATCTTCTCTCATCTGCCGCAACAAAACGTTACTCTAGCAGCCCAGTCCCTCGGCATTAATGTTTGAACCCTTTGGTAATGCTAGGGATACAATTCGTGCCTCTTTAAAATTCTGTGTACAGATGTTCGCCGTGAAATAGCACTTATGGACGTACCAGGGTCCTTTTCGACTATTTCTAGTACTTCGTCTGCATTGTGTCGTTGAGGTCGTCCTGCGCTTGTCCCGCCTATGCCACTTCCCGGAAATAGTCCTTCCATAAATGCATTATGTACTCTGATGAAAACACGGTAATCAGGGTTTCGCGCATTTGGATATCTTTCGCGATAAACACTAGCAGCTCCATTGGCGTTGCCATTACATTCGCCGTAAATGAAATGCATGTTTGCGTATTCGGCGGGCGTGTATTGTTGAGGCATAATACACAAATTTCACAAAAACTTTTTCAAGCAACAAGTCCAATCGATAGCAGAAAACGAAGTCCGTAAATGTTTGCAAAGCTGTCAGTATCACCACGTTAACAAGTCCAAATCACAAGACAAATCAAAGTCCGATATTAGAAAGCAGTAACAAATTGACGAAACTAATGAAAACAAAAAAAAAACTGGAGGAACTAAATTTCTTTTTTTTTTAATAACTTGGTTTCATTCTGAATATCTTAGTTAGTGGCCTGTTAGTTTTTTTGTAAAGTATCTTGATAGAATAAAATCATTAAGGCGAGTTTTACAACTATTTTTAACATTACTTGAAAAATCTAAATTTTGACCTTGATAAACGTTCTTGCTCCTAGTAACATAATGTTGCTTTAAAAGTACACATTGTTATACCTTTTTAGAAACTACACATACTAGACAATTTATTAAGATCATGGGCAGCTATAGCGCCGTACTTTTTTTTTTCACAGTAGATGATCAAAAGTTGATGTTAAGAAAAAGAAATTAAAAAATTCTCCTAAAATGACTATTTTATTAACGTTTAACGTTAAGGACACCTAAAATCATATCAAAAGTGAATGATACACGTCTTTAAGAGTATAATACAAAAAAAAATTCACGAAAATACTTAAATTTGAAGAAATGGCTACGGAATTAATAAAAAAAGTAGAGAAATTACTAAAAAAGTATAAAAGTCTATGCCATTACCATATGGTTGACAACCCTAGCAAAATGATATGATTTTCTTATAGCCTCACATCCGGAGCAACTCCAGTTTACGGTTTATCCATTCATTACGGGAGACCCTGTATACCTATACCATGATCGCGTTAATTCCCGTTATCATATTAGTATCATGTCTGTAGGTGATAATGTCATGTCTGTAGGTGATAGTGTCATGTTTGTAAGTGATAACTTAATGTCTGAAGGTGATAGTATTATGCTTGTAGGTGATAGACTCATGTTTTAGGTGGTAGAGCCAGAATAGGCTGGCTCGACCTTTTGTGAGAATTTTATAATTTTCGTTCCATTCTTTTGTTCCTATTCCATCCTCTGTGGTAGTAGATACTTGAATTCTTGCAGCCATCTGGAGCTCTTTTCTCTTGGAAATCCTACCATCTCCCTTTCTTTCCAGAACAACACGTACTTGACTATTGTCTAGGTACGGATCGCCATGTTAGTATCGACGGCATCAGGAATGGGTGCCTGTATCTTCTGGAGCCCTTGGCTTCTTACCATCCAGAGTAAGGAGGTAGGACACGACGGTATCTCCCGTCTGAAGTGAGCTGTCAGACTGGGGTAGTACCTCCGCCCTACAGAACACCGCCCCATAATAACCATCATGTTGTGTTCCCAGCGGTAAGTAGGGTAGCCAGAGCTCACTATACCCCTCCTCCCCCCGCCTCTTCCCTTCGTATTGCACACGTCCATAGGCCACGGTGACCGCTTCCCATCAGGTGGACCCTGTGCTTGTCACACATAGGTAGTATAAAAAAAAGCGTTATAATCGATTGACGGACCAAATATTGAAAAGAAATTTTATTCCAGGTTCACATCCCGACAATGTTCGCGGTACAAAAGCTTCTAAGTACCTTAAGCTAGTGCAGCAACTACTCACCATCGTTCTCTTCCTGGCCATCTTCGTGAGCCTGATGGCTTCCGTCAGCGGTACTGTCTTCAGGTATGACCAGTGGTAATATAACTAGTGCCATCTAACGAAAACACGGTGAACTACTACAGAACTATAGATCCTACATCGCGATATTGAAGTTCTCGGACTTTTATTTTTTGGACATTCTTGGACATACTTGGACATTCTGGACTAGGTGCTATTAAGCACGCTTACGAATTACTCACGGCAAAAAAAATAGTATACATCTTCATAATATGTAAACATTTATTTGAAAGTTGAAGCGAAAGATTCATATGGAGATATGTTGTCTGCATACCCCAATGGGAAAAAAGGCGTGATTTTTATGTATTTAAAAGATTACCTTGTCTATTTGACCGTGTGTACATGCATTTTCATAGTTCATTTCATTTTGTATGCATATTTTTCAAAGTAAAACTTGCGCATTGATGACTTTCGAAAAGGGAAGAACAAATTCTGTTAAAGGGTTTCTTGAGTTTTTTGTGGGGTTCTTTAGGGTTCTTGACATTTTGAAGGGGTTATTGAGTGGTTTTGACATTTTTGTTCTTCTATCGTTGTAGGCTGTAACTTCTGTCAGCACTCCCAGAGTGCCACTTTTTTAAATTAAAAAATAAAAATCCTTTCTTTTTTTTCTTTCTTTACGATTCATTAACCATGTGGCTTGGACCTTCCAGGCATCACCTTACCTGTCGTAAGAACATCGTACCTTGTTCCTCTACAGATAAGGTACAATTTCATATGTGTTACCTTGCCAAATGCGAATGCTGCAGTATGCTAAAGGCCAATTTCAATTTTATTGGGAATTCCCCAAATCGCAACGGGGAATCCCCACACTCCCCGCTTAATAGCAAATTCTGACGGATAGGAAAGAAGTCTTCTGTTCCAAAAATGGTTTAACAATATCCTGTTGTTCCAGGATCCAATTAGGTAACCAAGTAGAGGTGGACCCTGAAGACATATCAGTGACCTTCGACGATGTGAAGGGCGCTGACGAAGCCAAGCAGGAGTTGAAGGATGTCGTGAGTACTCTTTTATATACCACTAAAGTGGCAGATAAGTATACGGCCCACCTGATTGGAAGCGGTTACCGTGGCCTATGGACGTGTGTAACACCACAGGCGTCACACTCGTACTGACGATCCTGGAAGAGGATCCTTGGGGGAAATGGTAGGAGAGATTTTGTGCTGACATTACAGGAGATTGGTTTCCCTGCTAACAGCACAGAATACCTCCAGTGACCTCAGTGTTCCCCAAAACGATGATAAAAAGGGCGCGGTGTTCTGTAAGGCAGAGGTACTACTCCAGTCGGAGATACCTTCGTGATGGGATCCGTAACAGTTTGATATAACGTCATGGTTGTTGCAGGTGGAATTCCTGAAGTCCCCGGAGAAGTTCTCGTCTCTGGGCGGCAAGCTGCCCAAGGGCGTGCTGCTGGTGGGGCCGCCGGGCACGGGCAAGACGCTACTCGCCCGGGCAGTGGCCGGGGAGGCGCGCGTGCCGTTCTTCCACGCCGCGGGGCCCGAGTTCGACGAGATCCTCGTGGGGCAGGGCGCTCGCCGTGTCAGGGACCTGTTCAGTGAGTATCCCCTCTTCAACCCCCTCGCTATGAGGCCAGAGTACAATAAGCAGGATCTGTTCAATGAGTGTTTCCGCTCTACCCCCTCCCCTGTCATAGCTTAGGACAAGAGATCCATGACCAGCGTCTGTTTAGTGAGTGTGTCCCCCTCACCTCTATGGCCACCACGCCTTTTTTGACGTGCGGAATAACAGTAATAACACCATATATGTGTGCAGAGGCAGCCAAGGAGCGAGCGCCATGCGTGATTTTCATCGATGAGATCGACTCCGTAGGCGCCAAGAGGACCAACAGCGTACTACACCCCTACGCTAACCAGGTACCCGCCTTTTGTACATTATAATATTCTTAGTGCCGTATCCCGAAATGCCTTACTTCCAAGAAATGAATTAATTTCGATATTTTAGGTAAACAATATCCATAGACCGAATGTTTTAAGTAGACTAGATATTATGTTTGAAGTATTTTTTTACGGTTTATCGACTCGACGAAAGAGGGGAGTGGGTGAGAATGGGCCACTCCCCGCCACGGCCGTATTAAAGATGTGGTGGCAGCGTCTCCCCCTGTGAGTGGGAGGTGCTGCTGCCTCCGTTGCCCGGATGCATTGCGTGGAGGTTCCAACCCACGCACACCAGGGACAAGGAAAAAATCCTGTCTCCTCGTCTTTCTCTTGATTAGGAACTAGCCCTACATTAAAAAGTGACTTCTACGAGAGCGATTTCCGTCTGACCGTTGAAACTTCGCCAGAGCTGAGTTTCATCAGCTATCAAGTAATCTTGGCATGAGACCAATCCAATTGCCGTTATGTCTACCTTAAGTTTTTATGCGTGTCCTTAATAAATGTATTGCTTCTGTCCAGACTATAAACCAGCTGCTATCGGAGATGGACGGCTTCCACCAGAACGAGGGTGTGATCGTGCTTGGCGCCACTAACCGAAGGGATGACCTCGACCAGGCGCTGCTACGGCCCGGCAGGTTCGATGTCGAGGTGAGGCTATTCAATTGTACTCGTAAATGAGCTGTGTATGCACATTGGAGATATTAAAAAATATACTTCGGTTATGTTAATGAATGATTCTGAATACTAATATTTTTTTGTCTTGTCAAAAATCTCTCAAATCCTGTCCCTCAAAATATCAAGAACTTAAAGAAACCATGAAAAACTCGATAACCCCCTCAAAATGTCATAAACCCTAAGAAACGAAAACCAAGAAAAACTCTTGAACCTTCAATAACTGCCTTAAAACTTCAAGCCTAAAGAATCCACGAAAATTACCTCCTCAAAATGTCAAGAACTCACAAAAAGCTCAAGAACCCTTAATTACCTCCTCAAAATGTCAAGAACCCACGAAAAGCTCAAGAACCCTTAATTACCTCCTCAAAATGTCAAGAATCCACGAAAAGCTCAAGAACCCTTAATTACCTCCTCAAAATGTCAAAACCGTTAATTATACCACACATCGTCACTTACCATCAGGTGAGATTGAGGTCAAACGTAAGCCTATCATGAATAAAAAAAAAAAAAAAATATCCTCAAAATGTCAAGAACCCACGAAAAGCTCAAGAACCCTTAATTACCTCCTCAAAATGTCAAGAACCCACGAAAACTCAAAAACCCTCAATAACCTCTCAAATTGTCAAGAATCCTAAAGAATCCACGAAAAACTCAAGAACCCTTAATTACCTCTTCAAAATGTCAAGAACCTTTAATTACCTCTTCAAAATGTCAAGAACCCTCAACAACCCTTGAAAAACGTATTAAGTTTTGGACACATCATTCAATACAAGCGTTCTCGAGTTCAACATTTGATGGGTATAATGTGAAGTGTTGTCGTTAGGTGACGGTGCCGACGCCGGACTACGGCGGGCGGCGCGACATCCTGGAGCTGTACCTGGCGCGGGTGCGCGCGCACTCCGACGTGGACTGCGACGTGCTGGCGCGCGGCACCACCGGCTTCACCGGCGCCGACCTGGAGAACATGGTCAACCAGGCCGCGCTCAAGTATGTAGTATCCTCCCCTCCCCCCCTCACAGTGTCCCTGGAGCTGTACCTGCACTCCGATGTGGACTGTCCCCCCCTTAAAATGTCAAGAACTCTTAATTACCTCCTCAAAATGTCAAGAACCCACGAAAAACTCAAAAACTCTTATTACCCCCTCAAAATGTCAAGAACCCTAAAATTCCCACGAAAAACTCAAAACCCCTCAATAACCCCTCGAAATGTCAAGAACCCTAAAATTCTCACGAAAAACTTAAGGACCCTCAATAACCCCCTTAAAGTGTCAAAGATCCAAAAAGAATCCACGAAAATCCCCTCACAGTTAAAGGAGGTAGGACACGACGGTATCTCCCGTCCGAACTGAGCAGTCCGACTGGGGTAGTACCTCCGCCCTACAGAACACCGCCCCATAATAACCATCGTGTTGTGTTCCCGCCGGTAAGTAGGGTAGCCAGAGCTCACTGGAGGGATTATGTGCTGTCAGCGGGGAGACCATAGTGTCCTGCGTTGTCAACACAGAAACTCAACCCTCACATTCCTCTCCCATTCCGCCCCACCCCACTTGATGGAAGACAGTAATATAATTCGCAGATTAAAACGAAAAATGCCCCAAGACACACTTAAATTGCAACAGTGAAGTAAAGTAGGATACGACACAGGGCCTCGATTCTGCTAAAGGCAAACCACTGTAATACCACTGACACCCTAAAAAATGCCATTTAAATGTAGACTTTATATTATTATCACGTTAAAGTCCAAAATCAAATGACATTTTGTAGAGCGAATGAAAAAGTTAAATGAATTCTTTTCATTTGATTTTAGACTTTAATTATATAACGGTAAAGTCTACCGAGCATGCCATTGAAAGACCCAACCAACTCACTGCTAAATGGGGTTCTTCCAGGTGGACAAACTATTTTGTCAAACTGATTTGACCACGAGGAAAAAAAATCCTGTTGGTCTATCTATTGTCCGTGTGGTGACAGATCGTGTATAAGGGGGACAAAAAAAATTCCGCCCCACCAATCCCCCCATCCCCCCATCCAGGGTCGGCAACGCGAGTGTGAAGCCCCTGGTGTTGCATAAGTCCATAAACCATGGTAAACCTAATGATCCTGTTCCTCAGGGCGGCCATCGACGGAGCCAAGACGGTGACGATGAAGTACCTGGAGGACGCGCGCGACAAGGTGCTGATGGGCCCGGAGCGCCGCTCGCGCCTGCCCGACGAGGAGGCCAACGCCATCACCGCCTACCACGAGGGGGGACACGCCATCGTCGCATACTACACCAAGGTGCGTACACCCGGACACGCCCGAGGATCATAGCTCTTATTTACATTGGTTTTGGGTGCTTTTCAGGAGCTATGGTCACAGGTTTCGTGGTCTTGGCTGCTCAAAAGTTGTTACATTTAGCAACGGGTTCGCATCGAGCTGTTGAATCCCCTAGGGGTCGGGAGGGGGGGTGCGGGAACCTCCACGTGGTGCACCCGGGCAATGGAAGCGAGCAGCGCCTCCCACTCGCCACGGGAGACTGCTGCCTGCGGCCAATCCGTCCAGGGTGGGAGTGGCCCTCTAGAGAGCTGCTCCGAAGCTCCTTCTAACTAGCAGAGGGCACAGTGGGAAGCGAGTGTGGTGCGAGTTGATTCTCCGCGCGCCAGGCGATCGAGGGGGCCATCTTAAAACCTTAGATGGCCCGGGTTCAGCTGGGGTGCGACGGATATGCCTATTAGGTAACCTTACACCCCGGTAATTAAGACCCAATATGGCGTGCTTAGTGCGTGTTTTAGTCGGTTCGATCTCGACATAACCACCCCGATGGCCGACGGGGGTGGTATCCATAGGGGTTTCCGCACGATGAAAACAAAGGTATACACCCGAGGCAGGGGTCATGGACAGGAAGCAATGCTTGTTTACACAGATTCTGACCTTTTGGGTTCAGGAACTATGGTCATGGCTGCTGAAAAGGTGTTATATTTGGTGACAGGGTCGTATGCCCCCTTGAATCTCCTGAGGTGATGATGCTGCGTTGCTCCACCAGATGGACAAAACTCTTCGATTTTTTAATAATTTTATAGTGGATTTGTCTCCCCTGTGCTTTTAAATGCTATAAACTGGTCTTCCCGTCCAGGGAATCTACGGCCATAACCACCATCCATGTATCTCCCTAACGTGAATCCAATGGGGGGCATGTCCCCGTCGCTTTATATTTCAATATGTGATGACGGAACCACACTTCGCTATTCGTCTTTATTCGCGTGTATAAATCGAAGTAGGGAAGGCATATTCGTGTATATATTTGCTTTATTCGCACGAATTCTCACCTTAGTCACTTTTCTATGACGAATTGCGGAGAGTTTAGTCATTTATAAGATTTTTTTTTGAGTACAATAAAGGTGAATAGCGAAAAGCGAAGTGTGGTTCCACAATATTCATGTTAACTTTCAACTGGTTTTGGTGGTACTCCGTACTGAGCTAGTTGTTGGCAGTGTGTGTAAATGGCCCTGTTGTCGCCAGGACGCGCACCCGCTGCACAAGGTGACGATAATGCCGCGCGGCCCGTCGCTGGGCCACACCGCCTACATCCCCGCCAAGGAGAGGTATACTATCAGCTTATATTCAAACTTTCCTATAATTATAACAGCCCACAGTTCCGTCCGCGTGGAATTACTATTAGCGCTTTTGTGATCTATAGGAAAATACATCGGGAACAACATATTTTGATAGTTTTATTTATTTTTTTAGTTAGAAACTTGTTATAACTAGTTTGGAAGAATTGCAGTACAGTGGCGCCCCAAGCAATAGCCATAGCGAAAAATACTCAAAAGTGTCTCGAGCTCAATTTTGCTTCACAAAACTTAAATTGCGTCATTGGATTTCGGATTAAAATTAAATCATACTTCCTAGAATTTGTTCCTTATCAAATATTCTTATAATAGAGTGTCTGACTGTGTGTGTTGTTTCGTATAGTCCTAGGCAGGAAAACACATACATACATACATTTAATCACGCCTTCTTCCCATTAGGGTAGGCAGAAAACATCTTTCCACTTACTACGATCTTGGCAATACGCCCTTCGCTTTCGTCAACTTTCATATCACGTGCAACAAAAATCAATTGAAAATCAATATTCAACGCGTTCAAAATCCAAATCTGTTTTAGTTGACCATCGCATTTGCACGTTTGTTAGATATAATTAATTAGTTAATAATTAACTTTATATGTAAGTGAACAATGTATGTTCTTTGAGAAAATGATTAAAGCATCATTGAATTTTTGATGACTCATTTTTGAGTATTTTTCACTATACCTTATAATTCCAAATTTCGCCATCCATCTCCATTGAAGCAATTCACCCTGTATACACACATTCTGAATACGTTTTGTCCTAATACCAGATACCACGTAACAAAACAACAGCTGCTAGCGATGATGGACACAATGATGGGTGGCCGGGCAGCCGAGGAACTCATATTTGGACCTGAGAAAATCACTTCGGGTAAGCTGATGGTAATTCTTACTAGCTTGGATTGTCTCCATTTTAGATGAGACAGTTACTAAATACTATCACCATAGCCATGGGCGTTTATACCAGCGCCGGGCAGCCCCCTGAACATGGCTTCTATAGACATATCCCTTCTTTTCTATCGACTTTCATCTAACTTTTTCTACGATTTCATTGGTCAGGAGAAGCGAGAGGATTGTGTCTACGGATGCTGTGGTGACCCTGCAGCGGGTGTAATTCTGCATTTCTCTTCCTATTAACTAACTTTACTTCACGCAATAATCGATACATGATCAATGACGCATATATGCGTCAAATGCAGATCCACAAAATGACGCATCAAAACGCTAGATTTCAAATGACCCATAAAAAGCTTAATCTATAGATGACGCATATATGCGTCAAGCGCTAAACCTACAAATGACGCATTTATGCGTCAAATTTTACAGCCTCAAAAATCAAGCATTTGAACGATATTTTAATGTCAAACACTTCAGTAATGGTTTCCTGTGGAATGAGTGTGTGTGGGCTTGCAGGTGCGTCATCGGACCTGAAGCAGGCGACGTCAATCGCGTGCCATATGGTGCGCGAGTGGGGCATGAGCGAGAAGGTCGGCCTCCGCACCATGGAGCCTGCGCGCAACTCGCTCGCCGCCTCAGAGACGCTCGGACCCTACACCAACGAGTTGGTCAGTACCTACCACTAACACCCTGCATAACATAACATTACATAAACTCACGCCTACATTTCCGAAGGGGTAGGCAGAGGGGATAGCACCCATATTTCGCCAGTTTATGTTTAGGTCTCAATGTGGCGAGCCTATTGCCATTAACCGGGCACTTATAAACCTGCGATAAATACACACATAACTTCGAAAAGCATCGAAAAGTCATTGGTGTGTACCATGGTGAACTTGGGATCGAACCCGAGACCTCGTCTCAGCAGTCCATTACCCAGACCACTAGGCTACCGCGAATTTTTTTTACATCCTGCAATGCTTCCTAATCCAAATAATTAATTTTATTTAAGTCATTGTGTGTATCTCAGGTGGACGGTGAGATCAAGAAGCTACTATCAGACAGTTACGAGCGCGCCAAGCACATCCTTCGTGCTCACGCTAAGGAACACAGGGCGCTGGCAGAAGCCCTGCTCAAGTACTCACTTTATATACTCACGTTTTAGTGTATGTGTGTGCGTGTGCGTGCGTGTTAGTGTGTGTGTGTGTGTGTGTGTGTGTGTGAGAAAGTGTCTAAGATCGCAATTAAGGTAGCTGCACACTGGGGCAAACAAAGGTCCGTGTTCCTATCTACACTACTGTCTTACTATCCCAAGTCCTTCAAGCGGCCTGTGAAAAACCATCTATTGAGACCGTCATTTTAGGATCGTCAGGATCAGAAATGGTAGCCCGTATCTTCTGGACTCCACTTTATCTTCTCATTCATTTATTCAATCTTCCTTCAATCACCCTAGCTTCTCACCATCCAGCGGGATGTAGTCAAAAAACTATATTTTATGGTGGAACCACACTGCGCTATTCGCCTATATTGTATTCTAGGAAATTCTTATAGATGACTAAACCCTCCACAATTCGTCAGAAGAGTGACTAAGGCGAATATTCGTGCGAATAAAACTAATATACACGAGTAAGCCCCACTTCGATTTATACAGGTGAATAAAGACGAATAGCGAAGTGTGGTTCCACCATTACACTGTGTTTGCGAATGTTCTATTCGCGCTTAACTGTAATTAGCGTGCTATATATTTCGTTTTTCGACCGCATTCCTTTTTTATCTATATAAATAAATAAATCTGTGTGTACAGGTACGAAACGCTGGACGCAGACGACATAAAAGCCATTATGAATGGAGAAAAAGTTAAAGTTGAACGTCCCACCAAACCTAGCAAGGAGCCCCTCCCCACCCCGGCGGCCCCCACCGGGGCCCCGCTGCTGGGCGCCCCCGCCCCCGCCTAGGGGCCGCGGGGATCTCCCTCACCCTCGCGATACGGACTTAAAAGTGAACTCATTTGAAAATTTTGCAGGCGCCTAGAGTGAAATTTGAAATAAAAAAACGTAAAACCGCAAGGCTAGGTTGTGTTTGATTGTAGATAATAGTGTACGTTCGTTGTACATTTTCACTTTACTCAAATCTCTAATATGTAATTTAACAATATTGAATAGTTAAAAAAATAGAAAATATAAAATGAGATTAAATCGAAATTGAAATGTATAACAGAATGTACACCAATGTACACTAGTCTTTATTAGAAAAATGGTGAAAACGTACACATGGCTTCCAATATTTGTTATCATTTTGAATAAAACAAGGGATTAGTAACTTCAATACGCCTCGGACCCATAGCACCACCGGTAGTGTCAAGGGTATTATTCAATGTATTGGGTTATTTATAATACAAATATGACGTAAGCTTAGCGAAACTGACTAAAATATAAGAAATATATATTCTATCGGTTTCCGTATAACAAAAATGACTATATTAATGCCTATTTTGATTCATACCGGGGCCCCATAAGGATCCTTCGTGAGATAGAATATCTATGACAGTGTTATATAATTTGAAGAATAGTGTATATGACCAACAAAAATCTTGACTATGTAGTCTAGCTGCGCAGAAAGCGTTTTTATATCTCTTTAGTAGTAGCGTGAGCGCGACGGCGGCCAATGAACCAATCGTAGATTTAATAATCACGGGCTCAAAGGACTCGTATAATTGGTTGATAAGTATTTGGTTTGTCAGTGCACATGTGCCAACTCTGATGTTTATTCAAGAAGTTTGCCGACACGTGGTAAAGTCACAGGGCCTCGATTCTGCTAAAGGCAAACCACTGTAATACCACTGACATTCTAAAAATGCTATTTAATTGTAGACTTTACCATTATACAGTTAGTCTAAAATCAAATGAAAATAATTCATTTAACTTTTTCACTCGCTCTACAGAATATCATTAGACTTTAGACTTTAGCCTCATAACTATAAAGTCTACAATTAAATGGCATTTTTTTGAGTGTCAGTGGTTTGTCTTTAGCAGAATCGAGGCCCAGGTACATTGCCTTTCTTGTGCCGGGGCCCCAGTATATCTGTCTTTATCGCATATGTGTATCAAGAAACTAATAAAATTGCAAACGGTTAAGGCGCGGCCCCACCGCGGTGCATGCTGTGCACGGGCACGCGGCGCATTTTAGCTGCGTGTATTCATTTGTTTGACAACGTGGGTCTACGTTTCCACTGGAGTACCTACACAAAGACCCACGACTATGTTTAGCGTGGCACGGCGCACGGAGAGGCTACACGTACACACATGCCACTACAATCTACGGACACGGGCTTCACACTGCGGGAGGTGGGTCTTATTCGTGTACTCCAGTGGAAACGTAGACCCACGTTGACAGCGTTGAGCTATGTAACCGCCTATTCGAGCAAGCCACGCGTGTATCAATGACGTCAATTCATGCGTAGCCTCTCCGTGGGTTGCAGTGGACACAACCACATACATTTTCTTACAAAGCGAAGCTTAATACACGTGCGTAGCCTCTTCGTGCACCGCGGTGGGCCCGCGCCTTTATATCGTATACAGAGACATGAGAAGGCAGACCAAACATAACAAGTGAAGCCAGATTTACCACACATAATATATCTCAGGCAGAGCCGAAGTGTTAATGAGAGCTATTTCCCCACCGACCAACTAACATGCTCAACTAGTTGTACGGTCGGGAATGCCAATGGAACATTCTTCCCCATGGCATTACCAGTTTATGTGAGGTATTTATTTGGATAGGAAAAATAACTCGAGACCGTCTGTCAAAGATAAAATTACAATTTAATGTGTGGTCTGCTTCTTTTATATAATTATTATCCCTTTTTCCACTCCGGCCAACTTCATATCTGTGGTCATATACCGAGGCCTGGTACTGTACCAGGTAGGTACTGAAATTACTGGTATTGGTACTATAATTACCGGTATTGCGTAATAAGTCGCATACCTGAACTGGGGCTCAGGTGTGGCAGTATCTAACTCTTATGAGGATACAATCTATCAGGGCCTCAGTATGGCGATATGTATACGGGGATACCGGTGTGGCTATGCAAAGCGCTTAGCGGGATTACGACGGTGACTCACGTATTGCAATACCTACCGGTATGACATTATCAGTAAGATCTGATTACCAGAATAGCGCGTCTGCAACTCCAGAACCTAAAAGAGACTAGAATATTGGCTAAGTTAAGATCACTAGATCACAAGGTTCAATTCAGGCTAGAAAATGCTAGAGCACTTTTAAATGTTAAATGGCCACTACATTTGTTCGTTGACGCACATATGCGTCATTGGTATAGCTTGATTTCTCGTGACGCATATATGCGTCAATGACAACTAGTCGGAAAATTGTATGCAACAATGAAATCTTATCCAATAAGACAGTTACGCGTTAAATGGAATAAGGTTTATATTTAATCCACTTTTACGCATTTTTACGCCTGAAAGAATCGATTCGTATCAACAAAATATCTAAAAAGGCCTTAAAAACTTTTCTATTTGAATAAATTAAAAGGCAATGTTTTAAAACGTATAAAAAACTATAAAATAAATAAATAAATATAAAGCTTGCCTCTTGCCTTTTGGTCTCGAAATTGCACAGGCAGGCGTTACTACTTACATACGGGGGCCTGGGCTGCAGGGGTCTACCACGGAACATCCGAAACTTCGGCCCCGCACATTTGAAATACGTAGTATTTAACTATGTAGGGGTAGCATGAAAATATGACTTCGAATTCCGGTTGGGCTTAAGTTATTAAACAAAATGTCACTTGTCGACTTTGGTAAAATGTGTTTCATAGATCCGGTTGTTCGAACCTACGGGTGTTTCATGGCAAGCCTGTAGTCTGTCCTTGACCATAAAAGAGTATTAGAAGGTTTTTACAGGGTCGGCAGCGTGAATGTGACGCCCCTGGAGTTCACACATCCTTAGGCCACGGTAACCGCTTCCCTTCAGGCGGGCCGTGTGCTTGTCTGCCACCTTAGTTGTGTATAAACAATATTTTACCTCCAAAACTTCGTAAATTTTGGTATAACTTCGATAGTATCTAGGTGCTAAATGACGTCTTGTGAGAATTGTTACAATGAATTATTTAAACCAAAAGTTTTAATTATGTTATAATTTTTTTTCGATCACATAGTTAAAATAGCAATATAGACAGTTTGTTACGTTATCCTACTTAATATTATACACTAACTGTTACTGTTAGCTCGCGTGAAATATTGATCTCGTTCCCGCAACTTACAAAAAACCTATATTATTCAAGACTAGTCTATTATTGTGCGACGTTTCATTCAAATAGCTTTGCTAAAAAATGACAAACAGTTATACAAAGTTTCCAGTGTATATTAGTACGATATGTGAATGTGTTTGGCTATTTGGTACATGGATAGATAGTCTAGAACAGGACAATGCCCTACAGCATACCGCGCGGTTATGTGTGGCTCTAACACACTTTGTGATATACTCAGTGCCTTGTCGGAAGGGTTTGAAACAATCGAAGCAAGAATATTTCTATCCCCTTTTTTTTTTCTCCTTCCCTTGGTCTCAGTTCCCTAGGTTTGCGGGTAAGAGATCAGAATCACGCGGGCGAAGCCGTAGGTAACAGTTAGTGAATAGTAATAGTTTATTATCACAAAAAATGTATCTGTTTGTACAATAAAATTGGAAAATATACGGCGCACCGAGTACCCGAATGAGTTGTGGTATTTGTATATTATGCTGCAGCAATAACAGACTTTATTTTTAAAATAAATGCTCGAACTGATTCACATTCATTTTATTTTGACTCTTCCAACTAGTCCTACTTTCTCCTTTCCTATACAGAACTACACGTGCAAGGCCCGCTGAGGTATCACACAGTGCAATCAATTCCATCAAGAACCAAGCGGTTCGGTGCCTCTTTTCTTTGCCGCACCATAAACACTTGGAATTCTTTACCAGCGCATGTTTCCTTCCTCCTATAATCCCGGATGCTTGAAAAAGCACTGTTGCAAGCGCCATGATCATACAAAACAACGCAAGTCGGCTAATATCCCGTGGACCTCTTGGTTCTAAACAGCTATGTATATATATCTGAAAATATGCACGGCCCACCTGATGGACGCGGTTACCGTGGCCTATGGTATTCATAATATTACGTGTGATAATGACAAGTATGAGCATTGATCGAGAGAGGGAAAGCGGGTTTTACAAAAAAATGACGCATATATGCGTCATCTAAATGAGCGTTTCATTTAGATGACGCATATATGCGTCATTGGCCACGAAAGGGTTAAGTAATTCGGGCGACGCTGAGTGATACCTTCTAAGTGGTGATAGGGAGGGGTAGCAGGTTGAGGGCAGTAAATAAAACGCGCTAGTATTGTAGTATGCAGTATATTGTTAGAGCGGTGTGGGGCAGACTGGCGGGTGGGTGCCGGTGTGCGCTTGCCCCAGCGCGCGCAGGCGCGGGCTCGCCAGGATTGCTGCGTGCACGTGTGCGCCGGAGACTGTGGCGCCGCGGGACCTGCGGGGTAGAGGGGGGGGGGGGGGGTTAATGTATGGCAGTCGCTTCACGGAACAGTAGACTAAAAAGCCGACCCCCAACTGATTTGGAAAAGGTTCAGAGACTGATTTTTGAACCAGCGAGATTCATCGTAGACCACATCGTCACTTACCATCAGGTGAGATAGTGGTCAAATGTAAGCCTATCCTGAATAAAAAAAAAACCAACGAAATTTTTTTATTAGTGTGATAGCCAGGATTTGAACCAAGGATCTCTCGGATGTCAAACCGACTTTTATATGCCACTCAGATGTCAGAAAAGCGCACGGTCCACCTGATGGGGACTTGTGCAACGCGCTGCCGACTTCTTAACCACTAAACTACCGACGCCATTCAACTTGAAGCCAGCAGAATGGCTGTGTGGGTTACAGGGAGGAGTACATACCCGCCCCATATGGCGGGCGCGGCCCCGCTGCCGTCGCGCCCCCTGCTGGCCGCCAGGGAGCTCCGCACCAACTCCTCGGCGAAACTCCGCACGGCTGACAACATCACTGCGTGGACGGCGCTAGAATGACAGACACACATTTTAATTATCATTTACATGAAATTGAAATTTTCAATATTCTCGAAAAAAAATCTATCAAAAATTTGTAATGTATAGAAATCTGTTAGTAGTTTTTGCGTCTATATAAGAAAATATTTTGGAGGTTCAGAATTTGTCACATAATCACTTGCCATCAGGTGAGATTGTGGTCAACTGACCCACCCCGGCTTCGCCCGTGGCGTATTTCGAACCCCGATGCACCCTTTTTAACTCACATAATATTATGCTCATAATTTATCAGTTTTGCTAAAATGTATGGGCATCTACCGGAATTGTTCACATTTATGATTATTGCTCCGCTCCCTTGAGCAGTAGCGTGATGATATTCAGCCTATGGCATTCACGGATAATGTGGCTTTCTATTGGTGAAAGAATTTTTAAAATCAGTTCAGTAGATCCCGAGATTATCCCTTACAATTTAACAAATATACAAACACACAAACTTTACTTCTTTATAATATTAGTATAGATATAGATAAAATGAAACAACTCACCTATAAGAGTATCCATTCCCAACGTCCTCATTCCTCAACTCGATCCCAATATCGGCACACTTCCTCTCAATAAACAAAAACCTCTGCCTATCCTCCTCATTCTCAACCGGAAGCACCGTTAACGCGCTCCCACATGACGTCACTTCCTGTTTGACACACGACCTTGTATCCACAGACAATACATCTACATCCTCATCGTCATCCGACAAGTCTATGGTCTCATATAGTTCTGATAACCGATCATGTTCTTTTATATCGAAGACTGTCAAAGAATTTATGTCTGTAACGTTGGGGTATATCTCTTTGATGCTGGATTCACAGCTTCTGAGGGTCTCGAAGTCCTGCCATGATGACCAGTCGTTGGTGTCAGGTTTTTGTGTGATGGGATCGCTTCTGATCGGGTAAAAGCCATGTAAACGGGTGTATAGAAGAATTTGTTTCGTCCGCCATATTGATTCGTTGGTAGGTATGTGTTCCGTCATGATTTTGTTGATTAGTTTCGCTCTTGACCACTGAAAGTGATAAATAAATAAATATTTTACAAAATTCTATATACCGCTCTGGATACCCAAAGTAAGCTTAGTTAACTAGCTTTTGTTGTGGGTTCTAGAATGCGGATAAACATGCTTATATATTTTTTCCGACCAATGCAATACATTCATGGATACAAATATTTGCACTGAGCGGAAATCGAACCCGCGCTGTCATAGCAGTCAAATGTACTACCTCTACGCCACAGAGGCCGTCATAATAATAAATAAATATTTTAGGGTGTTAAAGCGCCCCCAGTAAGTCATACTACCCCGTCGGTCATCGAGGGTGGTTGTCTAACTCGAACCGACTAAAACCGCACGCCACCGTCTCGGATCTCAAATAATTTTCAAACGCGTGAAAATTACTTCATCTCGCCTGATGGTAAGCTAAAGGTAAAGTCTCACCACTATACAGGGTGAATTTTTCAAAAGGGATTGGATGGCTAAATCCGAAACTATAAGGAATAGCGAAAAATGCTCAAAGGAGTCACGAGCCCGATTTTGATGAAACTTAAAACCTCATCATTAGATTTTTGAAAAACCAATAAACCTAGCTGAGAATCGAACCCGTTGATTTTGAAAAAAAAACACACCCTTTATTATTACACCATACGATAGTGTCTCTGTTAAGGAACAAATTCTGCGAAGTAATGATATACGGCAAATTTAAGGATAATTTGGAATTTCATAAAATTCATGTTTCATGTACCTTTTGTATCGTTCAAAATGCCAGAAAAGATCATAACTATTCCGTGATTTAAATTATACTCAGAATGATTATAATGATTGATGTTTTCTTTTTAAACAAGATGGCGCTCCAGCCCATAATAGCCGTAAAAGAGGCATTTTATTGCAAGGCATGGTCCTGTGCCTTGACCAGCGAGATCCCTGGATCTTACTCCTTTAGATTACTTTCTCTCGGGGTATGTCAAAAACGAAATTTACAAAGACACATATGATACAGAGATACAGTTGATGACTTGAAACGTTCTTTGGAGAATATTCTAAACGGAATCAATAACGTTCTAATATTGAATGCAGTACGATCCTTAAGGTCTCAAATCCTACTATGTATTGAAAACAATTGGTCTACATTTTGAACAATTAATCAGTTAACGTAAGAAAAATTTAATGTATTTTGTTAAAGATGAGCTCTTTCCTTTAGTTTGCGGTATGTCATTACTTCCCAGAATAAGATCCTTAATAGCAACACTATCGTATGGTGTAATAATATAGGGTGTTTTTTTTTTCAAAATCAACAGGTTCGAATCCTAGCTAGGATTATTGGTTTTTTAAAAATCTAATGATGAGGTTTTAAGTTTCATCAAAATCGGGCTCGTGACTCCTTTGAGCATTTTTCGCTATTCCTTATAGTTTCAGATTTGGCCATCCAAGCCCTTTTGAAAAATTCACCCTGTATACACCGATAGTGCTACAGTGGCGGCCTTCAGCTTGACGGCCTCATCAAATGCTTTTCACGGCCCGCTTAAAGGACCCGGGACTGTAGGAGGAAGGAAACACATGCGCTGGTAAAGAATTCCAAGTCTTTATGGTGCGGCAAATTTATATAAAATGCACTTCCTTACCTCAGTTGGAGCCCTAAAAACTCCAAAAACAACGGTCTAGCTTTGCAGCTAGACCGTTGTTTTTGGAGTTTTTTATATATTTATTAGGCGATATCGAAGCATTGCTGCTTCGATATCGCCTAATGTCACCATTGGGTTGTGAAGGTCAGATGGCAGTCGCTTCACGGAAAATATCGAGGTCCAGCCAAATCCGCAGTTAAGACTGGTAAAGCGGACCCCAGACTCCGAGGTGAAGGCTTTGGATGCGACTGGGATTAACGCTAGGTTGAAGAAGAAGCACTTTCTTACCTCAATATTTCTTCTCTTCGCAAAATCCAACTTCCAGTATCTCTCTTCCGACTCAACAACGAATGGAAAGTGCTTCACAAAGTCAGGGTCCCTCGCCTGGTCACTGATCACAGGTATTTTCTTCACCAAATAGTTCACTGCAGCCCGCACAGTGTTCAACCTACCCACACTAGCACACAAACAGTTATACAAACTCTTTTCTTTTTTAATTTCCACACTGGCAACTTCAGGTATTTTCTTCGGTGTTGCCAGATAACAATGATCATTTTCAATATGCGCGAATTTAGACATATTTCTCACATTATTTTCAGAATTTTTCAACATATTTTTCACTTCAGGTTTCAATAACGACACACCACCTTTTTTCTTCCGGAAATTTCTTAAACCATTAGCTTTGACGGGACTGATTTTGGCTGTCTGATTGTTGATCACTATCTCTTGAACCTTGCTCAAGTCAAGCGTTCTATCCATTTCTAGATAATATATTTTTCCTGTGGTCGGATCTATATACTTAACTATCCTTTTTTTAGGCGAAGTCGGTTGAGTGAGAATCTCATTTGGTATATCATATGGGTTATTATCATCGGGCCATGGGGCTACAGTTTTGACCTCATTGTCAGTAACAATTTCTTCGGTCTCTACGATATTATTTGTCTCGCTAACTTCTATACTCTCTTCTTTCTCTGTCTTTATTTCGCTTTCTGTTTTCAACGGTTTGATGATCAATTCATCAACGTCAACTTCAGAAGGTCCCTTTGAGAAGAACTCCATCCAACTGTCTGTCTGTATGTCGTTAGATTCTGTGTCCATTTGGTCGATGCAATTGGTCTGTGGTTCCGGTTCGGTCTTGATTTCAGTCTCTTGGGTCTCTGTCTGTTCGGAGTCTTCTTTGAACTGGTATTCGAGCATTTCTTGTGTACTGTATAACCAGACGTCGACTAGTGTTTCGGCACCTAGAATGCATCAAATACGTTAGTTATCTATACTAATAATATTATAAAGAGGTAAAGTTTGTGTGTTTGTAAATTTGTTAAATTGTAAGGGGTAATCTCGGGATCTACTGAACCGATTTTAAAAATTCTTTCACTAACAGAAAGCCACATTATCCGTGAATGTCATAGGCTGAATATCATCACGCTACTGCTCAAGGGAGCGGAGCAATAATCATAAATGTGAACAATTCCGGTAGATTCCCATACGTTTTAGGGAAACTGCGAAATTATGAGCATATTGTGTGAGTTAAAAAGGGTGCATCGGGGTTCGAAATACGCCACGGGCAAAGCCGGGGTGGGTCAGCTAGTATAAACTAAATTGAAAATTTAAAAAATCCCCAACATAGCTAAGAATATGACCAACTAATTTACTCTTCAAACAAAAAAAAAACGAAATCAAAATCGGTTCAGCCGTTCCATATACAGAAGGTTGGAAGGTCAGACAACAGTCGCTCCAGGAATACCTTAATATTCTACGACTATCTACACAGCGCTCTCTAGACCCAAAGTAAGTATAGTTTAACTAGCGCGTGTTATGGGTTCCAGAATGCGGATAAACATACTTATATACTTTTCTTTTACTTTTTTTTTTTGTTACTTTATGGTACCCGAGAGACGGAAAGAGGAGAAGAGGTCGACCTTCAAGGCGATGGGAAGATGACATCAAGCTCACTGCAGGCCCATTCTGGGCTCGTGCGGCGAGAGACAGAGCATACTGGAGGGAGTTGGAGGAGGCCTATGCCAAGAGGCACACTGAGATTAGAGACCTGATTTAACTGCATACAGAAAAAAAAAAAAGCTAGAAAAATCTCAGAATAAAAGGCTTATTATTATTATTATTATATACTTTTCTTTTAAAAATACATACATATCCCCGACCAATGAAAATTCATGCAAACAAATATTTGCACTGAGCGGGGAATCGAACCCGCGCCCCGTCGTAGCATGCTACAGAGCCCATTTAAATAAATCCTCCTTTCTTCTTCCTCTCTCTCTTTCTTCTCTGTAATGAGTCCTAGCTAATTCCCCAGTACTCACCAAGCATCTGCAGTCCGGTGTAGTTCCTGTCCAATTTGATGGTGTGCTCGACATTTGCGGGCCTGTTCCGCGTCGGCAGCGCGAAGTGGAGCTCCACCTTGGCCGGGAACTCCCCCCAGCCGCGCCGGGAGACATGGTACGGGGGTTTACTGTACAAACACATAAATTATATTAACAATGAATTTGAGGTCCAGTAAGACCTGGGATGCGAGGATGCCTCATACTGCGGTAATTGAGACCTAAGACGGCGTGCGGTTCTAATCGGTTCGATTCCGACATAACCAACCCCCATGGCAGAAGGGGTGGTATCTGAGGGGATTTTCGCACGATAAAAAAACTTTTAAGACCAATTCAACTTTAACTGCGAGCCGATAAAGTTCCTGATTGACGAATGAGGCGCTGGCGCAGACTTTCCTCTTAGAGTTGAGGGCACGGTTATGACGACATTCGCTCCCATAAAAGCAGCATAAGACAAAGTTAACGAAGAAGTAGCCAGTACCCCTGGTTCTGAAGAGAAAATTTGACGTCACTAAAAAAAATGCCTAAAAAAGCTGCTACAAAGGTGGCCCTCAGCTTGACGGCCTCATCACATACCAAGGACCCGGGACTGTAGGAGGAAGGAAACACGTGCGCTGGTAATTATGGTGTATCAAATTCCAAGTTCCAATTTCCAAGTATTTATGGTGTATCAAAGAAAAGAGGCACCAAACTGCTTGGTTCTTGATGAAATTGTTTGCACTGTGTGAGGGTGATACCTCAGCCTGGTTTAGTTCTGTATAGGAAAGGAGAGGGTACTAAGAGCTTGGTACACTCGCTATGGTAAAGGAGTTAAAATACTATACTTACTCTATGTGTACGGTGTGATGTGGTGCATACGAATGGTGTAATTTGACGGTGACAGCGGTGACCACGTGAGAGATATCGGGCGCGTGGGGGGCTCCCCGGACGTACAGCAACCATTTGTGTGTGGAGCGATCTGCGCGGGACGCGGGGGGCGCGTACTTCGATGTGTTCCCTGGAATAGTACACATATTTAGTTCTGTGGGGGTAAGCCAAAGCCCAAGCACGTAAAGCCGTCGCTGTCCCGGCAATGACTTTTCAATGCTTTTCGAAGTTATGTGTGTATTTATCGCAGGTTTATTATTGCCTCGGAGAGCACGTTAAGCCGTCGGTCCCGGTTGCCATACAAACATCTATGGCAGTCGTTACGGGTAGTTGGAGCCCACAAAAGTCCAACCAATCTAACTTGGAACTTCGATATCGCCATTGGTCATAATGAGCATTGGTTGTGGAGGTCAGATGGCAGTCGCTCCACGGAAAATATCGAAGTTCGGCCGCATAACAGTTAGACTGGAAAGCCGACCCCAACTGAGTTGGGAAAAAGGTTCAGAGAATGATGATGGGGGTGTATGGAGCCCCACCAAGATGAGCTTAAACCAACGTTTTTTTATACTATTTAGGTGGCGGGCAAGCACCTAATGGTAAGCAGTCACCGTGACCTATGGATATGAGCTCTGGCTACCCTACTTACCTCGGGGAACATAACACGATTTCACTTTGTGGAGTTTATATATGCTAATCACATGATTTACCATCTGCTGACAGTGAAGCAAAAAAATAGTGAGGAAACCTACATATCCTAGAAGAAATTCTAAGGACATGTCCGATCCACCAACCCGCATTAGGCCAGCGTGTGTGTATTAAGGTCTAAACCCTCTCAGCTCTCTCGTTAGAGGAGAGGAAACCCGTGCCCAGCAGTGGGACATAAATGGGTTGCTATTATAAAAAGAAAGAGGGTTCGCACCCAACTCACCTATAACAATTCTGTACCTATACTTCATTTTATTCCTAGTGACTTCGTCCAAGGTCACCACGTTTGTGGCCTTAGGCTCCAAGTGCCTTGGCACTTTCTTAGGGCGGCTGCTGCAGGGCTCTTCTGATATGTCAGGTAACTCCACGTCTTCAGGTCTTCGGTCAGGTCGCAAGGTCTTTGTGGTATCCGCCGATATTGTGTAGTTGCGTTTTTGAAGCATTGCCTGTAAAGAAAGTATGACTAAAAATAGGTCCTGAGGATTAAAATTAAGAAGAGGCGAATTACCTGTAGAGATTTTGCCACACCACGAGCCGCAGTCTCGAAATTTATCGCTACGACTTTGCTACCGAAATCGCAAGCTAAGATAGCGACAAACATCTGTAGCAGTAACGATTCTTTAGTCTCATTTGGTAGAATCGGTAGTCTGTACATTTGTGATGGTCAGCAATATGGAGATATCGATAAACTCAGACCAGTAAAAAAGTATAGACGGAGCCATTGTGAACAATAGCGACGAAATAAGTGAAGCTTCTTGTGCAAAGTCAAAACACGTCACACGCTGACAATAGCTCTTCGGCCGACTACTCAAAGACTACCGAACCGAACGTCCGTCATAAGATTACCGAATCGTCTTATGTTGGTTGGCTTCAAAAAAAATGCACAATACTCCGTCTATACTTTTTTATTGGTCTGAGCCGATAAATCGTTAAGTTTGCGATGATATTCGTTAAGATACCGACAAAAATCGTTAGTTTGGAAAGTAGATACTGCCAAATATCGTTGTTTGCGTCGCTACGAGTTAGCGACCGAATTCGGTAGCTAAGGCGTTGCGATAAATGTCGAGACTGCCGACCCAGGATTTTACCAGAACATTATAAGCACTCTAAGTATAATCGTTAATGTAGTAGGCGTAGTTTTTATTTAAAGAGTACTAGTAACCGAAATTACTAATGTCAAGGTTACTTTAAGGTCAAACGGTATCGGTCAAACACGCCATGTTATTGTTAAACGATATTTGTACAAGAATGTGCATCGTACACGCAGACAAGCACACGGCCCACCTGATGGGAAGTGGTCACCGCCTATGGACATGTGCAACACCAGAGGCGTCACACTCGCACTGCCGACTGTGGGGAAATTGGGGGATGAGGGGGGGGGGGGGGGTTGTGAGCTCTGGCTGCCCTAATTAAGTACCCATTATTTCAATGATCTTTGAAATTAGATTTTAACAGTCGTGGATACCAATACTACTCGTATATAATAGGTTTTGAGACAACTTTTACCTTATTTGCGATCAGGGCCAGTAATGGGATTATGTCCTGTCACTTTGGGCATTAATCAGGCATTTATTCAAGCCTCTGTATAAATGCCCTATTAATGCCGGGCATAAATCCATCTATATAGATAGATTTATGCCCAGGCATTTTGGGCATAAATAATAAATGCCTGATAAATGCGCAATGCGGCTGGGCACATACCTATCACTGATCAGGGCACAACACTGTTATGATCATGATATGTAGTTTTAAAAGTACATACAGAGTAGTCCTTTCTCGTCTTGTTCCTTGGTTCTCTGCTCTTGAAGATCTCGTCGATATCAACGGTCTTCTTGCCAAGTAGCTTCCGGACGGAGGGGTGCAACCGACGCTGTCCATCTCGTAGAATGGAAGATACCTGGTGAAATAAACAATACATACTGGAAATTTTGAATTTTAGTTATTTTTTATATCACGTAGATGGCAGACAAGCACAACGCCACCTGATGCGAAGCGATAACCACTGCTATGGTTGTGTAGGGGCGTAACTCTTCGCGCTTCTACTCCTAAGTATATGTGACGAATAAAAATAAAAATATTAGCACTTAATATGAAGGCCGTTGCTTCACGGAAAAATATCGAGGTCCAGCCAAATCATAAGACTTGTAAAACCGACCCCAGACTCCGAGGTGAAAGCTTTGGATGTGACTGGGATTAACGCTCGGTTAAAGAGGAAGAAGCACTTAGTGAATAAGTCAATTTGATTTTTTTTTTGTTTTTTATACTACGTAGGTGGCAGACAAGCACACGGCCCACATGATGAGAAGCGGTCACCGTGGCCTATGAACAATGATTTATTTATAATGATTTATATGATATGAAATGATTTATAAATAACTTACCTCATTCCTAGCTCGGGGCTCATGCTGTGCAGCAATCTCATCCTGTGCCTGTCCATTGGTCAGTTTGAGCTTCTGCTCATTATAGTAACTAGTCACTAAGCTGTACCGGAGACGATGAAGTAGTCGGCGGGATGTTGTCATACTGAGGACAAGGTATTAATCAGTTTTATAGAGATCCGATTCTCAGCATTCCATAGATTCACCGTGGGGTCGCCGGGTTTTTTTTTTTATACCACTTAGGTGGCAGACAAGCACACGGCCCACCTGATGGGAAGCGGTCACCGTGGCCTAGGGACGCGTGCAACACCAGGGGCATCACAATCGCGCTGCCGACCCTGTCCATGGGGTGGTACAGGGAGGAACCCAAAGATGGTGGACCTGGGAGTTGCGACCCAGAAGTAGGTTTTTAGTGGGGTCCCCCCTCTACTGATCCAGATTTGGTACGATCCTATCAATGCCGTTTGACTATAGTAGACGTTACCAATAGTTAGACCCCTAAAATGTGTGGCAACTGGTCTAACTACAGAACATTGATATTGTCAATGGGTTGTGAAGGTCAGATTGTAGTAGCTTCTCAGAAAACATCGAAGTTTGGTCACTTCGTAGTTAGACTGAAAGGTCGACGCTGAGTTGAGAAAAGTCTTGGTCTATGATGACTGTTGGGCAGTGTAGCTATTATGTATGTAATTCCTGGGTTGGACAACATTTTAAGCTGTCACACACACTTCATAACGCAAATGATTATTAAGTAGTCTATTTAAGATTCAGCTGCGTAAACATTGCTATAGATATAAATGGTCTATTGTAGACCAATGTATAATTACGTATATTGATTTTGTATAATTTGTGGAGTTTTCATCATATAATAGTCAACTTTGTATACTCCTGGAGGAGTAGGTAGAGATGCCTTAACACGCACATTTCACAAAATAGGGGGTAAGCTGTAAGCCTATTGTTGACCATCAGGTGATTTGTAAGATCATGTAGGTATGTTCACTGCCCCAAAGATAGAGTACCTGACCATTAGTAAAAGACTAGAGTGACACAGAACACAGTGGAGTTGATACCTACATATTTGTTTAGCTTGGTCTAACCTTGAAAATATGTTTCTGTATCATTCATTATAAAAAATTCCTACATACATGTGTGATTTAATATCTATGTTACAAAAAGTCCATGATTCATGCTTAAGTTAGGTATAACAGAGTTTTAAAACACATTACGTTTTCAGAAAGTTTTAAAGCATAGTGTTTATTTATATTGTGAACAAAAGTCACAACAAAAGACCACATGGTCTTTTTACATTGTGAAAAGTACGTGTTAAAACATTAAATACGCACTCAAACTGGTTTTATTGGCGATTAAATGCGAAAACAAAGCCCTACTTACCGTTGATCTATTAGCATAACTTCATTTTCTCTGATTTCAAGTTCATTTAAAAATTCCCGCCGGATTATATCTTTGATTTTCTGCACCTTCTCCTCTTCGTCTAAGTTTTGGGGCTCCTCCTTCACAACTACTGCTGCTTCTGGATAATCAGGATCATGATATTCTTCTTTATTATCCATTTTTAACAAATTTTACAGTTAAAATGAGTGACGCCCTACAAGCGTTGCCGTACGATACACAGTTTATTTACAATTATTAAAGTCTCGGCACTATGTTTTTGGTAATTTATCACATATATTCACAGCACAGTTATATAGGTGGGATGTTTACGATAACGTAATTTAATAAAAAAACAATTATAGTGTTAACCAATATCCGCATTTGACAGTGGAAAGGTCAACAGCCGATTCATTCAAGTTTTTCATTTTTATGAACGCTGAACGCATTTTGTTGCAAGTTGCAACACTTGCAATCACGGAATAAAGAATACCTACTACAATGGAAGTGTGATACTACCTATTCATAAGGGAAACCGCTGTCGCCAAACTCACACATACAACCAGTTAATAATACATTGCACTACTAGTAAACAATTGTTTTGATTTGTCGCATATCTTCCATACCAAATTAGCCTAAATTATGCATACTGCAAAACGAAAATACCCCTTCCTAGTTCGTGTTAGAGATTTCTTTGCTATAGATAAAAAAAATATTTAGGGCGTTTCGTATTTTGAATCAAACAAACTTTGACTTAAGAAAAACTTCAGATAATCTTTCTCTCTCTCTATACTAAATGTCAGTATATTTTAAGAAAGTTATTTGAAATTTGAAACCCATAACATAAGGTTGGCATTGCCTTGAAGCATTATAAATATTGACCGCAACTAAGCCAGTGCGTGACAAAAAATAATGACATAATTGGTCAATATCGATAGATTTTGAGTCTAAAATGTTAGAGGATTACCAATCGGCGTGTGTAATTTATGATCTACTAGCTATTGCCCGCGGCTTTGCCCGCGTGGAATTCGGTTTCTGTTCCCGCTTCCCATGGGAACCCATACTAAGGATCAATAAAAAATAAGCTATTGCATAATATATACTATTCTTTTATTTCTTCGAATAAACATTATTACAGAATGTCATCTTCTTGTTTATCTGCAGTAGGTTCATTTTCGAAATCTTCACTGGATTAGGTACCTCTTCTTTTTTGATAGCATTGAGTGACAACTATCTAAATAATCCTCTGAATTTGGTAGCTGAAACAATATAGTATTGTATCTTTAAGGATCGGTAGCGTTTTATCATCTGTACCATGGTAAGTGTTCCAATGAGCTATTTAAACTGATTCCACCCTCTCACTCCCTGTCGTGAACAACACGCGCAGGACTTAGGTACCATCCACATACGGTGCAGTCCATACCACCGCGAACCAGGCGGTTCGGTGATTTCTTCCTTCGTCGTAGCTTGGTTCACGCTTAACTGAAAACTGGAAACGCTTGGTGGAGGGCTTCTTTTGGGACCCACCCCAGCTTACAACTATCAGGCGGTGTGCAGTCAATCAGGTGGACTAAACATAAATATAACAAAGGAGTTCCTATGGGTACCTTTCCACCCCATGATCAGATCCTGAGTACCATTCAACCTCATTCAACCGATGTTATCATCGGAGAGTTTGTATTATATAAACAAAACAAATGAGCCCAGCCTCGATAGGTTTATCTTAATTCAGTTAGTAGATTTTTTGATATAAAGAAATCGACTTCTGAGAAATATACAGAACATCTATATCTATCTATAGGTACATATAATAAATCTGTAACTGATCGGTGTCTGTACATGGAAGATAAAAAAAAATTATTAGGGGACTTTATGAATGTAATAGATGCCAAAACAATGATTTTTAAAATTTTTGTCTGTTTGTCTTTTTGTCTGTTTGTCGGTTTGTCCGTTTGTCTGTTTGTCTATTTGTCCGCAAATCTTTATGCGCGCTAAAATCAAAAACTACTGGAGGGATTTTGATCAAACTTGGTACGATTATAGTTCATAGCGCTGGGCAACATATAGGCTACTTTTTATATAAGCTGATACCCGCGGCTTCGCCCGCGCTTCGTTTTTAGGTCGTTTTTGGTCATATCTCCGGTTCTACTTAACCAATTACAACCAAACTGCTGACAGTCAACTGATCACAATCGGCTCATTAGAACATGCGATATAGTAAAAAAACGCGAAAATCGACGTCCACGCGGGCGGAGCCGCGGGCAACAGCTAGTAAATAATATGATCTGGATATTGTTGGCATCCGATGGACCGTACCAGTCGCATCTATCCATTTTTTTTTTGATAGCGGTGTAGTTATTATTATATTATTATTCAATTATTTATTTTAGTTCTTAAGTCTAAGTTTTTTTACAATATATCTATAAAAAACAAATTACAAAAATATTATAAAAAAACCTAAACCTAGAGCACCGCCAGCAGCGGGGCATTGCCCAAGCTACCGGTGGTTAGGGCTGCAGAGTGAGGAACCTCCTGACAATACGTGCCGTGTCAAGGAGTACTGCCTTCTGAATCTGACCCTTGATCCAGCCATGCAGCGAGAGCCTCTCGAGATGTTGGTCGAGGCACTTCGCTATAAGGCCGTTCGCCGAAACGACTATCGGGACAATACTCGTTGAGTCAACATTCCACATGGCGGTGATCTCGTGGGCCAAGTCAAGGTACTTGCTGAGTTTGTCCTTCTCGGCTTTCACGAGATTCTCGTCATGCGGGATGGTGATGTCAACGAGCACTGCCCGGCGTTGGGATCGGTCTACCAACACGATATCAGGCTTATTGGCTACAATAGTCCTGTCCGTGATGATAGACCGATCCCAATAGAGCAAAGCACGACCATTTTCGAGAACCGGCCCCGGTGCGTACTTGTAGTACGGCACCTCAGACTCGACAAGGCCGTATTGAAGGGCAAGTTGCTGATGGATGATCCTGGCTACTAGGTTGTGTCTGTGCAAGTACTCTCCGTTAGCAAGATGAGAACAACCGGAAATAATATGTCGGAGAGATTCTCCGGGACGGCGGCATGCCCGACAGATGTCGACCGTACCGTCCTTCATGATATATTTCCGGTAGTTGTTCGTCTTGATAACTTCGTCAGCAATTGCACAAACAAACCCTTCGGTTTCCCCAAATAGGTCACCGAAACGTAGCCAGTTCACCGACGCATGCAGGTCCACATCAGGCCCCGTCAGGGCCCGATAGTACCGCCCGTGCAGCTCCTTGCCTTTCCATACATCCTTGCGGTCATCAGTGCTAAGTACCACCGGTTTACGCCAGTTCTCGTTTGCCAAGGAGAGCGGCGTGAGGCCCTTATCAACTGCCACCACATCGCGATGCATCCCACACTCGTTGCTTAGGAAGTACTCCCTGAGACTGCACACTTCGCGGTTATGGAGGTTCTTAGCGTTCAAAAAGCCACGACCCCCCCACTTCCGCGGAATGTACAGTCTCATAACAGACGAGCGTGGGTGCAACATACGATGCGACGTTAGCAGTTGACGGACCCTTCTATCTAGGGCGTCCAGCTCGGTCTGAGTCCACCCTAGTATGCCAAAGGAGTATATCAATAAGGGCATCACCCAGCCGTTGAAGGCACGCGCCTTGTTGCCACCTGACAAAAGACTATTGAATACTTTTGTCAGGCGACAGAAGAAGCGCTCCTTCACCGACTGCTTGACGTCTCCTACAGATATACCCAACGACTCTGACATACCAAGATATTTGTAGGTTTCGGCCTCTGACAGAGATCTGAGAGTCATTGTCTCGGAAAGCTGTAAATTCGTAGAACTTATTATTATTATTATTATAAAAAACCATTTCAAAAATGTTTGTAAATTTGTCTAAGAACTTTAACATAAGATGTAAATCTATATCGATAAAACTGTCATCCAATTTGACTACCTCACTAATTGAATAGCGAAGAATTTTACATAATTCTGAAAATTATATGTGCAATTCAAAACAAGCTTTATTGTTAAGCAGCAAAGGTTGATATTGGTTTAAATTATTATTGAATTTTAATTAAACGGAATTCAATAAAATTTGTTAGAAAATCTACTATATCTGTACTCACCGGTGGTATGAAACACCTCCGTTCTTGATATTTCTTTTCCTACTATCATTTTTACATTGTAATATTGCACAATACACAATATTTGCTATAATTTATTATTAAAAGAAGCTGCCGCAAGACTACCATCTAAAACGTCATGTTAGACATGACTAAGCGTCAAAATTTTAATTTTTTACTATTATACGCATAGCTACGCGTACCAGTGGCACGCCTGCCACGCCCCCTTACCATTTCTACTTACTTCTCTTTTCTGTGCTTGCAATGATTGTTAGTTTTAAACTCAAAAAATAAACATAATTTTGGCAAAAATTTCATTGACTTTTTTATTCAAATCATGTAAAATAAATTATGAAGAATCTTTTAATTATAAAATATAATTAAAAGAAAATTTATTTGCAATTTTTGCAAATACCTCAGTAGAACACTGAGTGTTTTCTTTACTGTTTTGATACTTTGATACAAACAAACTTCCCTTAATAAGTAATTACTTAGGCATTTTACAGTGAAAATAGAACTATCTACTACGTATTGCGACATTTTCAAGTGAATCAACTATATAATAAAACTTAATAATTTCCACATTTGTAACGTTTTGAATGTTTTGATACTTATTTAACCTGCAACACCTTATTTTTAATTCGTAAATTTTTAAGGATGTCAATACCCCTGAAAACTGTCAAACTTGTTGCGACGTAACGTTGACATTTTCGTAAAGATTCTTTCTTTATCAATTTTAACAACACTAATAAAAACGGCGTTTAATAACGGCTCACCGTCGCAGGGGGAAAGGAGCAGGAGCGTCGACCGTGATGTGAGGGCTCGTGGAGACGAGCACACGCCTATGTCAGACTCTCAGACTAACGGGCCTGAGGCCATGTTAGAAAGACGTCACTTTTGCTATCCAGACAGTAGTAGTGATACAGAAGAATACAGAAGAGACGAGGAGAGGCGCAAGCGGTTGTCCAAACGTACTGGCCCTAATATTAGGACGCGACCAAATATGCCGCCGAAGAATTTGACTGCTAATACTCCGACGCCTTCGACCTCCACGGCTCAGGAACCTCCCAGGAATGGCCAAAAGGGTCTGCTGGTCGAGGATAGAATCACGTTGGTCGTAGACAACACGCGGTTCGTAGTGGATCCCGCGCAATTTATCGCTCATCCAAACACTATGCTGGGAAGAATGTTCAGTTCAAGTAAGTTGTTTTTTTTTAAATTAATTGGAATAGATAATCAAAAGCTCGTGCTGATTAAACGGTTAAAGTTAAAACTGGGATATATTTTGAAAAAATTGTTAGTTTTTTAAGAATATCAGTTGAATTTTTTTAAACTTATTTTTTTTTTGTTTAAATCATCCAAAGTGTACTATCTAGTATTAGTTTTTAGGTAAACTTATAATATCATATGTTTCATTTTTAAATATCTACATGGAGTTAATACTAGTTATTATATCATTATACTGTTTAAGTACTATTTTACAAAATTAAATACTTTATTAAGTATTATGGCTCCTAAACTGTTCAAATAATTTTACAAATTTAAATACTTTATGAAGTATTATGGCTCCAAATGTGGATTTAATGAGTATTTTCCTTGAAAATCTAGTCTTCGTAAGTAAACAAAAAGTTTAACAAGTTTTTCTGGATCAATTTTAAAGTTTTTTATTCTTGATTTTTGATATTTAGTACTGAAGAGGACTTCACACTATTTACAATTAACTAAATATAAAAATTTCTTTTCCTTCTTAGATTGTGAAAAGTAACTTGATCTATTACAGTATTACTGGCAAATCTTCTATACTCCTAACATAGTTGGTAGTAACCATTTGACATGAGTCCTAGTTTCAGTTTTTACATAAAGCATTAGTAAAGTTTGTTATAAATTAATGATGTGACAAATGTTTATAAATAAAAAAATAAGGCTCCGTAACATATACTTAGTATCAAAACTGTCTGAACTGAAACTGATGATAATTTTTTCAGAATATAAACATCAGTTCTTGAGAAAAGTAATTTTTTGCTAAACCACTTGTGAGGTTTATTCATTTCAAAATCTGTGCAATCATTATCTACTTTAGACATTGACAATAAATTACTTTATATACATTAATTTAGGTATAAAATACCATACAATAGGTATTCAACGGTGCTCCATGATAGGCAGATATCCACCCCCCCAACTAGGGAGGTTGAGAGAAATTGGGTGAAACGGCCCACCTAGGTATGGCTAATCATCTGCCGAACCGTGGGTGTCCCTATTAGTGATCTATAATATAAAAATGAATCGCAAAATGTGTTGGTAAGCGCATAACTCACCAACGGCTCTACCGATTTCACTAATTCTTTTTTTGTTGTGTTTGTTATTATCGGAAGAAGGTTCTTAGGAAAAAAAATAGTAAAACAGTTGTACAGAAAATTTCAGAAAGTAACTTTTCTTTTTCTCATACAAACTTTTTCTATTATGTGAGAGAAGTTTATGTTTACGTTACGGGATTAGTATTTAGTAGTAGTAAGTAGTAGTAGGAATGGGAATGGGAATGAGAATAGGAATAGGAATGGGAATAGTAATGGGAATGGGAACGGGAACAGGAATGGGAACGGAATTGCACGCGGTTGGAAAATATGGCGGTACGAAGTTCGCCGAGACAGCTAGTAATACAATATAGATACCTAAACGGATTTTGTATAACCAAATAGAATGAAATACGGAAACTAATTACAAAGGTCATGATCATTTCATCAGCGCATGAGTCACACGCACGTCAAACATTATCTAGATCACTTATGTTTACAACAACGCTGGGATGTGTGTTTAATGAGAAATACTTTGTTTACTTAATCTCACTCACCGTTTAAGGTGTTATGACTCAGGGTATCGGGACTTTCGTGTCAATAGTGAAGGGCTAGGACTTTCAGAAACAATACTTCGACAGCCCCTACCTATAGTATGGTAACTGCACTGCGAACTAACCTCTGTGATTGAAGAGTAGAGCGTTCCACTGCTAAGTCTGGGGTTGTGGGTTCAATCCCAGCTCAGTGCCAATATGCCCAGGTGAAACGATGGCCAACCGCGTTAATATAGGTGATTACTAAATTGGATTGCTTTATTAATACAAACATTACATGCTCACGCCTTTTTCCCTCCGGGGTAGGCAGAGACAACAGACCGCCATTTGCCTCTGTCCTGACATACTTCCCGCGCTTCTTCTACTGTCATTAAGCCTTTCATGCAAGCCCGCCGGTTTCGAGTGCTTTTGACCTGCCCTTTTTGCAATAACTCATTAATTTGGTCAGTGCATACTCTGCGAGGTCGACCCCGGCCTGCCTGCTCACTTACATGTGCCTTACATAATTTGGTGTCTCATTCGCTCAGTACTATAATGAGTAAAATCCTGCCTACTTATTAATATTATAAAATAAATGCGAAATTTTGTGAGTATGGGCATAGATAAGATACTCTGCAAAAACGGCTGAACAGATCTGGCTGCAATTCAGTACAGGGTTAGATTATAATCTGGTATAACATAATAGCATAGCGTAGCAGAACGGGGAAGCGTGATCGGGAACAGAATTACACTAGGGTGCAGCCACGTGCAAAACTTAGTAAGAAATAACATTAAAATAAGAACAAATATTTAGCATGCGCCATTGTTGTTGTAAACATTTGTTTTAGCCCGTTATAAACAAACACATTGCACGTCGTACCAATGTAGGTCATATTTACGTTAACATATTTTTCTGCCGGAGTATTGACCTCCTTACAATGCGTAATGGGAATTATTTGGGACGGTTTTTGTTTCGTTTAAATGAAACGAATTTCCTGGAGTTTCTTCTATAGTGTTATAAAATTTTGTTGTGTCTGATGGTTAGTCCTTTTGGGATCATAATGACCAATGGCGATATCGAAGTTCCAAGTTAGACTGGTTGGACTTTTGTGGGCTCCAACTACCCGTAACGACTGCCATAGATGTTTGTATGACAACCGGGACCGACGGCTTAACGTGCTCTCCGAGGCACTAATAAACTTTATAAATAACGGTAACTGTTTCAATTATTATTGCTATATCGCTGCAACCCTAATCGCACGCAATCTGACGATGCACTTCACTGATAAGTATTAACGTCATCGTCAGTCTCGTGAGATCGACTACGGAGAAACAGGTCAAAGTTTACATGGAATATTCTTGTTATATCTGTGATTTTGTGTTATCTGCCTTTGTACATTCAGCATCAAAAGTAGATTCCGATCCCCTCCTCTACCCCCAAGAGTCAGCAGCGCGAGTCTGACGCTCCTAATGTTACACACGTCGATAGACCACGGTGACCGCTTCCCATCAGGTAGGCCGTGTGCCTATCTGCCACCTTAGTGGTATATAAAAAAGCAATGCCCTAAGAAGACCGAAAAAAGTTGATAGCAGGAGGTGTCCATTAATTTTTTTTCGGTTTTTAATTTGTAAGGTGTAGGCGCAATTAGATTAAGTAATTAAACAGATAATTGAATTGATTAACGATAATATTGCACTTAAAATATATAAATCAGGAACTAATATCAAATATAATCATTTAAATTACTTTTATCAAGTCATTAGTGCAGGAAATATTCCTGAACAGCTTAAAAAATAATTGTGTCACTAGTGGCAAAAAGTACTGTATTAATTTTGATGAATTTTTTTTATTAGACAGGGCTTGGTCAGACTTAAAATTTTGATACTCAATACATTATGTTGCATTCCATAATGTTATAACTACAGATGTTAGGTTACAATTTCATCAAGAACCAAGCGGTTCGGTTCCTCTTTTATTTGCCGCACCATAAACACTTGGAATTCTTTACCAGCGCATGTGTTTCCTTCCTATAGTCCCGGGGCCTTTAAGCGGGGCGTGAAAAAGCATTTGATGAGACCGTCAAGCTGAGGGCCGCCACTGTAGCACTATCGGTGTATGTAGAGGTGACCCCGATCCTGAGACTTTAACTTACCATCAGGCGGGGTGAAGTCATATTGATGTGTCCAATATAAAAAAAAGAATAAAAGAGATGTTTCATGTTGAAATAAATACATACAGAAATAAAGAGAAATAATATACCGGTAATCCGAAATTCGAAGGCATAAATTAATAAAATATGAGTACATTTTTATAGTTTTAGTCCGCCATGTTTGTTGTGTTGCAAGAAAGTGTTTATTTAGTTAGATTCCGCCCATAATACGAAGCAATATTATAAGAATTGAATACTACATTGCCTAGCTATTTTTCTAAGTAGTGTACATTACAATTATCAGGCCCAAGGTCCATACATTTGTGAAACATCTCCTTTAATATAGGTACTATAACCAATAATCTTCGCGCATGCTTAGCAGGGAACATCAGCTATCCAGACGTTTAAAAACTACAAAATAAAATACCAATATAAGCCCTACGTTTAAGTGCTTCTACCAAAGGTCATTCCCGTCTAGACGAGACCCTTGAGTGCATGGCCGCGAAGGGTTCGGTTCAGTGGAAGGGTCGTTCGCCCCGGGCTGTGACCTCGGCCCGTCTGGGACGACTACCCGCGCTGACGAATTGATTTTAAGATGAGTGAGTGACTGTCTAATCTGTGCAAAATTGCGATGATATTGAGAAATGATTGCTTGATATACTCTTATGGATAAGGATTAAGAGGTACCTACCTATCGAGTTCGAATCCGGCCGGACAGTACCAATGTGAATTTCACTTTGAGGAAGTTATACGTGCTAATCACATGATTTAACATCTACTGACGGTGAAGGAAAAACATCGTGAGGAAACCCTAAGGAAGAAATTCTTAGGACATGTCCGATCCACCAACCCGCATTAGGCCAGCGTGTGTGGATTAAGGTCTAAATCCTCTCAGCTCTCTCGTTAGAGGAGAGGAGACCCGTGCCCAGCAGTGGGACATAAATGGGTTGCTATCATCAATCATGCCCTCGGATCCGCCTGTGAGTACGTCGATATTCACGTTTTTTTTTGACTATATCTCTGGTTCTACTCAACCGGTTGTGATTAAACATGCGTCAGGTTTTGAGTTTAACAAAGACTTCAAACGAAAAAAACCGCGTCAAAATTCATTTCGTAGTTTTTGCGTTCTTCGCAAACAAACGAATAGACATAAATTCCAAAAGAAAATTGTACATAATGCTCACACTTGATTCCCTCCCTTGTTTTTTTTAATTACTAATTAAATTACGATATCTTTTTAAGTAATCGAAAATCATTAAAGCTTAAAAAATCCTTTTTTTTTCTTCAATTTAATACGTTGTAATAATATATGTGTGCCAACTTTAAAATTATTCAAAAATTTGCTAAGAAATGAAAAAAATATTTGAAATTTGAATAGATATCTATATTATAAGCAAATGTGGCATTTTATTGCGGTAAAAAAATATCTATACTGCACAATGCTTAATAAAATAATGTTTGTCGCTAATAAGCACCCCGCAATTAAAAAAATCAAGAACCAAGCGGTACGGTGTTTCTTTTCTTTGCTGCACCATCAAAACCTGGAATTCTTTACCAGCTCACGTGTTTCCTTCCTCCCACAGTCCCGGGTCCTTTAAGCGGGGCGTGAAAAAGTATTTGATGAGGCCTTCAAGCTAAGGGCTACCACTTCCATAGACTTTACCTTTAGCTTACCAACAAGCGAGGTAAATCATCAATCATCATGTTGATATGCCTAACTTAGATAAAAAAAAAAGTTTCATATTAGGGTATTTGGTTATCCACGACTAGTTGAAAAATTTCGTAATGCAATATACAGGGGTATTTTACAAATTTGCAACGTCTTATTAATTTAGTTCCGAGCGTTGACATCGGTTCCATTTAACAGACAGACAGACGGTCAACTCCCTCTAGAGATGTCGACGTACTCTTCATCTTAAGACATTTTCCAAATCTATTGTGTCTCAAATAATGTTTCGTGATCTGAGATAGTTAGTTAATTTAATTAATTTAATTGACTAACGGGTGAGAATCTTAGTTTAAAGGACAAATTATTATTTTAAATTAATTAATTAATCAAAAAGATTAATTTGATTATTATAAAAGTTGTTCTTGTAACCAAAAGCCAACCATCCCAACCCAACTTTTGCCTTTTTTTTAATATCTCCAATGTACAGACACATCTACTTTACAATTTTATAATAATTTCCATAGACAAGCACACAATCCCATATTTGAATCAAAAAGATTGATAATTGAATGAAATTTTCATTGATAATACCACATAAATATCGTCATAATTGTAATGATCATTTGTCATAATGTAAAAGAAAAAAAAAGCGTTAATTCACTTTTAATGCTCTAATATTCACTTCTATTATTAAACGATAATATAAACACATAGATTTAATGCCAGTAACACCCACCTTTTCAGGTACATTCATATAGAGCTTATAGAGACTAAATTATTATTAATGAAAATCATAATTTAGTCATAACGATAATGATAATTAGTCATAACGATATTAATAATTAGTCATAATGATTATGTTACTTATCGATTCTTCCGTGGTAGGTTACACGCATACGAACGAGCGCGGTGAGTACGAAGTGGCGGAGGGTATATCGGCGACGGTGTTCAGGGCCATCCTGGAGTACTACAGGTTCGGCACCATCCGCTGCCCTCCCACTGTGTCGGTGCAGGAGCTGCGGGAGGCCTGCGACTACCTGCTAGTGCCTTTCGATGCCAACACCGTCAGGTGTCAGGTATGTGGTCATAGACTTCAATAATTATAACTATGAGCCGTAGAATATATCGGAAAATTTCGAGCATCTAAGATGGGTCCAGGTAGCTCAGTTGGCCAGAGCATTCCCCCTGTAAGGGACTGGGCACGGGTTCAAGTCACGTCCTGGATGATCATTTTTTTCCGATCAGAAAAGCATTGGCAATTATAACTACGTTTAAAAAACCGACTTCACAAACTAATATTATTTACTTTTTAGTGTAGGTACAGAAATAGAAAAGTACCTATTTATGAGGTTTATTATGTACAAAGGCATCAAAAACAGAATATTTGCCGTAAATTTGAATGAATTTTCTCAAGATCCCAGCATCAGATCCTGATACCCTGGATATGGGACCACCTCAGAAGTAGCCTTTTTCAAATCCATCCATAATTGGCGCCGCTATCGCGTAACATACATACAAAAAAATAAAAATCCTCCTTTTTTGAAGTCGGTTAAAAAGAGGTTCTCAATTCGAATGTATTTTTTTTATGTCTGTTACCTTGGCACTTTCTACTGGGTGTGTTTTTTTTTTCTATAAAGCTGTTACTTCTTGGATGGCACCTATAGTGGTAGGACAAGCTCAGAGGGCCAATTCTCATGATAAAAATATGGTCAAAATTCAGTCGCAGTCTATTTCCGATCTCATATCGATCTCCCAAAAGTAAAAAAAAAGTTAATTCAGTTTCAGTCTCCTTTCGATCTCATATCGATTAAAATCCAAAAAGTAATTCTTGTAACCAAAAGAGCCAACCAACCCAACCCAACTTTTGACTTTGCGAGATCGACATGAGATCAAGACTAGACTGAGACTGAAATTTAAATATACCTATGTATTTTTATTACGAGAATTTTGAAAGCTTACTTGTAAATGTTTTTACTTAGTCACACCGTTTTCCCATGGGGTAGGCAGAGACAACATCTTTCCACTTGGCGTACTTTGATATGTTCCGTGAAGCGACTGCCATCTGACCTTCACAACCCAATGGTGACATTAGGTGATATCGAAGCATTGCAGCTAGACCGTTGGTGTTGGACTTTTTAGGGCTCCAACTACGACTGCCATAGATGTTCTTATGGTATGTGTCAGTGAATGGTCACCCATCCTAAGACAGTCATTATAACAGACTCTCCTTCTTCTAGAACCTTCGAGAGCTCCTCCACGAGCTGTCAAACGAGGGCGCTCGCCGCCAGTTCGAGTCCTTCCTCGACAGACTCATCCTCCCCTTGATGGTCGAGTCTGCGGAGAGGGGGGACCGCGAGTGCCACGTGGTGGTGCTGCTGGACGACGACTCCGTGGACTGGGATGAACAGTACCCCCCCCAGATGGGCGATGAGTACAGCCAGACTGTGTTGTCCACTCCGCTGTATAGATTTTTCAAGTATATTGAGAATAGGTGAGTTGGGTTACTAATTAGTACCATTAATTGATGGAGGTAGGACAAATGGGCAGTCCGACTGGACACCGCACCCATAATTAACCATCGTGTTGTGTTTCCGGCGGTAAGTAGGGTAGCCAGAGCTCACTGGAGGGATTATGTGCTGTCAGCGCGGAGACAGAAGTCTCCCATTGTACACAATACAGAAAAAAAGAGAAGATATACTGGTTATCTCCGAAATTCAAGGGCGTAAATTAATAAAATACATTTTTATTACGCCAACATGTAATACAAGATGGTTGATATGATGGTCAGTACCGTTCAAAAACAGTTTACCTAGCAATTAACTTGAATAATTATTGATGTTTTACTTTTATTATTTTCTGTGTTGAATATTGTCCAGTGCACATATTTAAAGTCTATATTAGGATACCATACCTATTCTTTTTCGGTCATTAACTATAAGCACACTGATGATTTATGCGGTGTTAAACCTAATTTCAGGAATAAAGAATCATACTTTGTTTGTAAACGACTATGGTTTGACAGTTTATGGAAACTATCGATATTTCGGCAACAATATTTTTAGTCCGCCATGTTTTTTGTATTGCAAGAAAGTCTTTATTAAGTTATATTCCGCCCATAATGCGAGGCAATATTATAAGAATTGAATAGTGGAAAAAGAAAACTACAATTGCCTAACTATATTTCTAAGTAGTGTACAATTTCGGACCGAGGGTCCATACATTTGTGAAACATCTTGGTACAGAGATAGATTATAGTCTGGAATAACATAATAGGCTACTTATTATCCCAGAAACAGGTTCCCGTGGGACACGGGTAGCATATTATTAAGAATTTGTATAAATAACTACTTTTCTCCTTACAGAGATGTAGCCAAACAAGTCATGAAAGAAAGGGGTCTGAAGAAAATCCGGCTAGGAGTCGAAGGGTACCCCACATACAAAGAAAAGGTGCGCAAACGCCCCGGGGGTCGCGCAGAGGTGATCTACAACTACGTACAAAGACCTTTCATACATATGTCCTGGGAAAAAGAGGAAGCGAAGAGTCGCCATGTGGACTTCCAGTGCTTCAAGTCTAAATCTGTCACCAACTTAGCGGAGGCGACAGCTGATCCTGTGATCGAGTTGGATGCGAATAGAGTGAGGGAGGAGGAGGTGGCGGAGGTGAATCCTGACCCGGAGGTTGAGGAGGCGCAGTGATACGCTTACCGCTCGCATCGAGCGGTCAGTAAGTTGTTAATGGCGATGTTTTGTTGGATGTGAAGTTTTGAATAGTGTCGATATTGATAGCTGTGGAGGGTAGGTAGAGGTGTGTGTTTTGTCCCGAGAGTTGAATTCTATTTAGAAGAAAAAATAATAATATTTTTTTTTTAACTTGGAATCGAACCCAGGACCTTATATGTTTTATGTAAAAGGGAACGGGTAAAGTATTGACGCAATAAAGGGACCTAAAAACTCGTTTTGCGCAGCTATAGTACAGTCAACGTCAAAAGTAGCTGATGATTGCATAGGTTTCAAAATTGACAATCTAAATAAGATGATTTAAATTTGAATTTTAAAACATTTAAATTAAAATTCAGAGTGGTTGAATAATATCTTCACTATAAATTATTTTTTAATCTAAACTACTCTTGAATAATCTGAAAATTATCATCTAATTTTGATGCTGACTGTACAAGTATACATTGTCAAAATTATTATAAAATCGACACTAAATTCTACTCAAACTGGTTCTATATTGAATTGTGAAAGTGTGAACGCGAGTGCCAGAAAGACTTTTGTACTTATTATAAACGCATACCTATATACATTGTATTATAGTGTACACTGCCGTGTACAAAAATTGGCCAGTTGGAAATAGAGCGCTATGTATACGGGAAGTTGCTTTAATTAGTAGAATTCAAGTTATCCAAGGGCCACGTTTTTAAAACATGTGATTTTATTTCGATAAAAAAGAAAAACGTAAAATATCTTTAGTATTCACTTTGATATGTCAAAACAAAATATATCTAAGTACGTTTTTGTGAGGTTATTAAACCTTCAGAATCACTTATAATTTGATTCGTTTTCAGATAAGTTTAGAAATCACACGTTTTAAAAACACAATTTTACTAAATCGGGGTCCAGGACAACACATGCAAGGTTGAGGTATCACCCTCACACAGTGCAATCAATTCCATCAAGAACCAAGCGGTTCGGTGCCTCTTTTCTTTGCCGCACCATAAAGACTTGAAATTCTTTACCAGCGCATGTGTGTCCTTCCTCCTACAATCCCGGGTCCTTTGAGCGGGCCGTGGAAAAGCATTCTGAGTTGTATAATAATGTATTTTTATCTACTGGCCTATTTTGCACACTGCAGTGTAAAATTCGCGCCAAACTTGATGACCAGCGATTTGATGCGTCATCAACTTTGGCGGGAAATATAAAAATCATGAATAATCATTATTATCATCGTATTTAGAAGACATTTTATTTTACAATGTTATTTTAGCCACCATTTTTACTCAATAATATTATAAAAAGACAAGATTTACGTAATTTCTAATACCTGACGCCCCTGGTGTTGCACGCGTCCATAGGCCACGGTAACCGCTATCCATCAGTGTGGGCCGTGTGCTTGTCTGCCACCTAAGTGGTATAAAAAAAAAACCTATTTAGTTACACCTGCCTTCCCTGCTTTTGCGGTAAGGTAGGCAGTGGATTCTTACTTCTACACACGAATTAGGAACTGAAGAAATTTTACTACTGATTTTTTGGTCCTATGAGCTGTAAACGTCGGTAGCTTAGTGGTTAAGAAGTCGGCCTTACGACTAAGAGGTCCCGGGTTCGAATCTTGGCCATTACATTATCGACGTGAACCTCTTCCTAATAGAGTGTAATGTGTTTGGGTCACCTTATTGCGCACGTCCACAGGCCACAGTGACTGCTTGCCATCAGGTGGGCCGTGTGCTTTTCTGCCACCAAAGTTAATTTTTTTGTAAACGTTACATAAATCTTGTCATCAAAAAACAAAGTTTTTAGAAAACAATTTTATTTGTATTTCGTATATTTCCACAGCAGTCTAGCAAAAAAAACGCATGCTTTAAAATTTTTGAAAAATAAGACATTCCTTATGTGTGCGTATGTTTTTTTGCTTCGCTGGTTACCTCCTAAACTGATTTAAAATTGTACATATGAATTGGGATAATTCAACATTCTGGACGGGACTCGAACCTGCTACAGTCTCAGGCTAGATTACTTCGCTAACTGAGCCATCTGGGCCCGTTCTGGATTTGTTGAAATTGTCTTCCTATGTTTAAAATCTAGCATGTTAAGACTAACTATATACTTGTATAATGTATGTAATGCTTAAATATTTTTATCGAACCAAACCACATATTCTTAAAAGACATTCCTTCTGAATATCGCGTTTTATTCAACATTTAAACTTGATAGGCGGCAGTCTCGACATTTATCGCAACGCCCAGCTACCGAATTCTGTCGCTAACCTAACACAATTTGGTAGTCTCTACTTTCAAACCTAACGATTTTCGTCGGTATCTTAACGAATGTCATCGCAAACTTAACGATTTATCGGTATCTCTATATTGCTGACCATCCCAAATGTACAGACTACCGTTTGACGCAAGAATCGTTACCGCAACCGATGTTTGTCGCTATCTTAGCTTGCGATTTTGGTAGCAAAGTCGTAGCGATAAATATCGGGACTGCGACCCCTGAAGGTTGGATTTCATCAATGAATGTCCGTTTAACAAAACTGAGCGTTTTCCTTCCTCCTATAGTCCCGGGTCCTTTAAGCGGAAAGCTACAACCTGGGAGTCTTCAAGTCTAGAGTGAACAGGTTACTTCTAGGCAAGCGTGCTGCACCGTCGACTACATCATCAACCAACAGGTGAGATTGTGGTCAAACGTGAGCCTATTCCCAATAAAAAAAAAGCGGGGCGTGAAAAAGCATTTGATGAGGTCGTCAAGCTGAGGGCCGCCACTGTAGCACTATCGGTGTATGTAGTGGTGATCCACATTCCTGAGACTCTACCTTTAGCTTACCATCAGGCGAGGTGAAGTCATGTTGACGTGTCCAATATAAAAAAACTGGGATTCGACGCTTAAAAAAATATTAGTAACAAAATTACTAATATTTCAGCTAAGCTTAAATTAGCTTACATTTAGGAGTGGGTTCATGTAGGTAGTGTATTAGCCAGGATTTGAACCTAAGACCACCAGATCCTAAAACCGACTCCGAGTCTTCGACATTCTATACAGCGCTCTCTAGACCTAAACTAAGCTTAACTTAACTAGCTTGTCTTATGGGTTCTAGAATGCGGATAATACATTTTTTTTGTAAATACATAACTTGGTAGATTGGTTAAAATAATTAAGCATTACAAATTATTGTGTTACCCTTTCAAAATGTATGTGTATTGTGCTTATAATGCCTTATATTATAAAGATCACAAAACTTAGTCACCGGTTTCTTAAAATGTACAGTCAGCAGCAAAATTAGATGATGATTAATGATGAAAAACATGGTGAGGAAACCCACATGTCCTAGAAGAAATTCTAAGGACATGTCCGATCCACCAACCCGCATTAGGCCAGCGTGTGTGGATTAAGGTCTAACCCTCTCAGCTCTCTCGTTAGAGGGGAGGAGACCGGTATTTTACAGGCCACGGTGATCGCTTCTCATCAGGTGGGCCTTGTGCTTTTCTGCCACCTAAGTGGTATAAGAAAAGCCTTATATTTATCATACATACGTACATACATAATGCTCACGCATTTTTCCCTCCGGGGTAGGCAGCCTCCCAGCCCTCCCCCCTTCCCTTCAGGGTAGGCAGCGCGTGTGTCACTTAGTGTTGCACACGTTCATAGGCCACGGTAACCGCTTCTCATCAGGTGGGCCGTGTGCTTGTCTGCCACCTACGTAGTATAAAAAAAAATTATCTTTCAGGCCACACTCCTCTCGTATATCCTTATTCCTCTTCCTATCAACCAACCTTACTCCACATAAATAAGCTCCTTTAAATCCCAATATTCTCACAGGATCAATAAGTATTGCCAGTTCCAGTCCGGTTCTGGTGACTTGGTTTTGTGATCTTACCATGAAGCATAAACAGGAGACGATAGTATGGTTTCAAATATTAACCATCCAATACGAACAAACAAACACAAAATGATTTTTATATATTCTTAATGGAACTACCAATTATTATAAAAGCTTTTCTTAACCCAATTGTTAATTTCGGTGTAAGTATATTATCTAGATCTGAAATTTAATTTAAATATTTTGAATTATATCGATTGACAATTTTAGCCCCAAGTTTCCAATTGGTTGCAAAGTTTGGCTGCGTTATCAGCACAAAAACTCCCCCCCTCCAACCACCCTCACAATTCTCTCTCCCCCCAATCTACCTTACAACTCCCCTCCACGGTTGGCAGCGCGAGTGTGACACCCCTAGTATTGCACACGTCTATAGGCCACGGTGACCGCTTCCCTTCAGGTAGGCCGTGTGCTTATCTGCCACTTATGTATATAGTATATCAAAAATTGATCAAATCACTTGGGAAATTGATCTAATCATTTGGGAATTTGATCAAATCACTTAGGAATTTGATCAAATCATTTGGGAATTTGATCAAATCACTGCGGAATTTGATCAAATCATTTGAGAATTTGATCAAATCATTTGAGAATTTGAGCAAATCACTTAGGAATTTGATCAAATCATTTGGGAATTTGATCAAATCTGTTTTTATCATATTTCTGCAAAATTATCCATCTCGGCATTGATGGTTGGTTATTCAGTCAATCGGCGAATATAGTTTGGATATCAGTACTCTGTTTATGCGTCGTGACAACCCTATATGTGTTCAAACCGAGACTCGTACCTGCGACTCCGCTACTGGCCATCACCGCGAAGTTGCGCCTATGATTAGATTTTGTATAGACATAATTTGTACCAAACATGTAATGTGTTAGATTTTGTATTTAAATTAAACATATCTATATACTGTAATGGTGTTTATTTATTTGAAATTCCTTGAAAATCTATAATATGTACAAAAGAAAGTCGTGTAAGTTACACAATTTATAACTCAAGAATGGCTGAACCGATTTGGCTGAAAATTGGGAGGGAGGTAGCTTTAAACCAGGAGATTGACATAGGATACTTTTCATTTTTTTTAGTGGAGAGTGGAGTAGAGTCGAGTGGAGAGTCGTTTCCTACCTACTTCCACGCGGGCGGAAGCTAATGAAAGATATTTTCTCAACACGCTCAAGTCGTTAGATAAATCAGTGACTGACACAAGGATCTGGTGCAGGTTTTACTGTCGAGGTTTGGTGATTAGACGGCAGTCGCTCTCACAAAAGCCAAAATAACCCAAATCAACAAAGGAGTAACTGAAAGTATCAGTACTCATTTACCTCTTCAGCTATGTGTATTTAGATGTATGTATACACAGAACATATACTTACCAAAACATTTTTTAATTTTGTCAGTCTTGTTTGTTCCGGCTAATCTCAGAAACGACTGTAACAATTTTGACTTCACTGGCAGGATAGCTGATGTAACAAGGAGTAACTTAGCCTACTCATTTTAGAAAAAAAAAGGTTCTAAAAATTTAAATCTAAATCTATACGAGGGACGTCGCGGGAACAACTAGTGTAAAATATAATACAAAATCAATATTTTTAAAATATTTATTAAATACATAATAGATACACCGTAGTGTAATATTCTCCGTGTGCCTACCGCCGGTCGGTCTTGCCCACACCCCTCTTGCCAGCAAACAGGTGTTTCGGCATCTTGGTACCAATGAACCTGTCGGCCTCTCCCTTGAGACCCATCCGTTTGGTCTTCTTGGCGATGGCCACGTGCGCCATCTTCTTGGCCTTGCTTTGCATCTGGAATAAAAAATGTGGTCATTACAATATCATTCAAAACTCCTAATAGGCTAAGAGCCGGCGACAGTCGACCTTCATCAGGCAAATAATCAAATAGGGCACATTTTTTTATCAGATACTTTTCGTCTATTAACATACCTATGATGAGTTGCATATCAAAAAGTATTACTATTTTTAATTGAATTTTTTTATCACCTATTCACTCTTTCGATACCGAAAAATCTTTACACCTACCTGGCAATTAACATTTATATAATTACAGGTATAAATATAGGTAACTACACAGATCTAATAACTAACGAAAAAAAGGTAATAACGAAATCAATAGCATAGGCTTGCCTGCAGAAAATCGCTTATTAAAATAGCTAGGAACACTTCGATACGCGAGGCAAGTTAATAGACGAATAATATTTAATAAAAATATATCCCATCTGTTTATGAGATGGGTGTAGGTCGATTATCACCAGCTCCTTTACTACAAGGCAGAAAACTTATGTAATAACGGCTGTGCTATATGGTCTATTTGAATACTGCACGGCATCTAACTTGGCAAGATTTTGAAGTAGTGGTGCCCACACTACTCCAAAATCTTGCCAAGTTAGATGGCGTGCACTATAGAACGCCTAAGGCTAAGGCAACTTATATGCTAACTGCTGTACTATAGGCTTGTATTTGCCATGGGTAATGCGCATTAAACACACGCTTAATACGCGACCTTATGACAGAAGTTGCTGTAGGCCTCGGATTGACTGGGGCAGTGCAGGGGCACTGGCCAGCTTCGATCGGGCCAAGAGTACGAATAAGAATTTATTATTATTTTAGTCTAGGATAAATTACACAGCGCCACCTAGACTCAACTAAACAGAAGTTCTATATGGCTTTTAGAAAGCGGATAGATCTTTTAAAAATATCAATGCAAAGGACATGTTTCACAAATGTATGGACCTTGGGCCCGATAATTGTACACTACTTAGAAAAATAGCTAGGCAATGTAGTTTTCATTTTTCACTATTCAATTCTTATAATATTGCCTCGTATTATGGGCGGAATCTAACTAAATAAACACTTTCTTGCAACACAACAAACATGGCGGACTAAAACTACAAAAATGTACTCATATTTTATTAATTTATGCCCTTGAATTTCGGAGGCGAATAAATATAATAAAATTGTATTTTTGCCAATAACCGGTATTTTTTTTTCTGTAGTGTACAATTAGGGGGCCCAAAATGAAACATCTCCTTTGTGTATTTGCACTGAGCGGGAATCGAACCCGCGACCTCTGGCTTAGCAGTCGAATGTACTACTCCTTGTTGAGGTTGTCCTTCCTCTTTTTTGCATCAAAACATATACAAACATACCTTGGGCTGAGCGCTCATTATAGTTAAAAACATATTATGGAAGTGCGGACACTTAGAAATAAAATAAAGCTTTCTAATTACCTATAACTCACGTTGAGACAACTATCTGAAGACTGTCTTTCTCTAATATGTGGTAGCCTTTAGTAGTTAAAAGAAAATTCAACAAAAAACTTTTTTTATAGTCAACTAGCTACCCGGGACCCGGCTTTGCCCGGGTGTAAATTCCAGTTTTCCAATAAAATATATAGCCTATGACATTCACGGATAATGTGGCTTTCTATTGGTGAAAGAATTTTTAAAATCGGTTCAGTAGATCCCGAGATTACCCCTTACAATTTAACAAATATACAAACACACAAACTTTACCTCTTTATAATATTAGTATAGAAGTATAGAAATATAGATGGGTTCGCGTTTGACCACTTGAAATATAGAGGTTATGATACTCACAATCTTATCTCCGACACCCTCGGTGTCTCGCGCAGGCCTACTGACGGAGCGCCCGCGTTCGTCAACCCGCTGTCTCTTAGCCGCGGGGGCGGAGCGCGAGCGGGAGCGGGACTGCGAGCGGGTGAAGTGAGCCTCTTTGGTCTCCGACATGTCCACGCCTGGGGGATACACACAAGTTCAATATAACTATCGGTTATCTTAACAACAGTCTTGTATCAAGGAGGTAGGACACGACGGTATCTCCCGTCTGAAATTAGCTGTCCGACTGCGGTAGTATCTCCGCCCTACAGAACACCGCGGCCATAATAACCATCGTGTTGTGTTCCCGCTGGTAAGTAGAGTAGCCAGAGCTCACTGTACCCCTCCTTCCCTCACCCTTTTCTAACCCTCCCCCTTCCCTTCAGGGTAGGCAGCGTGTGTGTGATAGTGTTGCACACGTCCATAGGCCACGGTGACCGCTTCCCATCAGGTGGGCCGTGTGCTTATTTGCCACCTACGTAGTATAAAAAAATATAGGTTTGTATTTGCCATGGGTAATGCGCATTAAACACACGCTTAATACGCGACCTTATGACAGAAGTTGCTGTAGGCCTCGGATTGACTGGGACAGTGCAGGGGCACTGGCCAGCTTCGATCGGGCCAAGAGTACGAATAATAATAAAAAAAATTAACTTGCTGTAATGTTTTTCACTCGTTCGAGTAAAAACATTATTAGAGCTTCGATAAAAATTTACTGTCAATTTTTAATGAACGAATGTGCGCTCGCAGGCATATTTCGAGTCATGACATGTCGGTGCTGGCACTGTCGCGGTCATCCGGGATGTTTTGTGATTGTCGTGGTCAGTGTTCGAATTTTAACAAAAAAAATATTTTTGGATTTTAAAATTAATGGCTCTAATCGATCCTGTTATCGAAACTATGTCCAAAATGGTTTTGGACGTTTTGAACGTTTTGGACCGATATGGTCCAAAACGACTATAAAATCAACGAGGGCTTACCCAATTTCTCCATCTCCTCGCGTAGCTTGGTGGTGGAGCGGTCCTTGGCCCGCGCGCGGCTGTTCCGCGGCATCACGGGCTTGGTGGACTGCTTCACGAGGCGGGACTCGTCCTTCAGGACTGCCTTCTTGTTGCTGCAAGGGATATTACATTGAGTAATCTATCTACACTATTATAAAATTGTAAAGTAGCTGTGTTTGTACATTCGGGTATTGAACAAATAAAGTGTGGCGATACCACAAATATCCAGCGCCATCTAGTGACAGCACGACGAACTACTTCGATACTACAACTACGTCACTACGATCCTGAATCGCGAAAGTGAAGTTCGCGCGCTGGTGTAGCATATATACAAGATCCCAACGATAACCGTTGGTGGGCGGCCCGCCAGGCGTGATCACCTTGCCTGGTCGGAGGATCCTCCCTTTGTGTTGGAGGGACGTCACATCCCGTTCCTCCACAAAAGTAAATTGTGAAAAAATCTCTTTCAAGTTAAACAGTTTTAAATTGCATTTTCATCAGAACTAAAGACTTCTGCCAAATATCAGACCAATCAGACAACTGGAAGGGGGTCAAATTTCAATTACTAGATTTGACCCAAACAAATAGGTCAAGTTAAATAAAACCGTTAAAGTTTTGGGAGTTATGTTATTATGTACGATACTGAACACAAATATATTTCTTTTGGATTTCTTGTCTGTGTTAGCGATGGACGCAAAAAGGCTATTTAACTCAGTATTCACCCTGTAAGGGACTGGTCGCGAGTTCGATTCCCGTCCTAAATGTTTTTTTTCGACCTAAATTTTTAAGAAATTTTACGATTTGAAATGTTTCAAAACAAGTTTAAAGATGCAGTTACATTTCTTTTTAAAATGAATACTATACGAAGTTATTAGTATTTCTGCTAACCCCTCCAGCTAAGCTAAAAAAAAAACAATATCTGCGCTTTGTCACGCAGTGCTGCGACGACGATCACCTCTTCTTTCATGAGGCCGTCAAGTTGAGGGCCACCATTATGTCACTGTCGGTGTATGTAATCGGGACCCCCTTCCTGAGACTTTAGCTTACCATCAGGCGAGGTGAAGTCACATTGACGTGACCAATATATAAAAGTTAAAGACTCACCGTATCTGTATGGCGAGTTTCTTGATCTCCTTCATGGTTTCGTCGAGTTCGATCTTGGGCACGGCATACATACCGCCCGCCTCCCGGAGTTCCTCGTCTTTCTCTAGTTCAGCCAGTTTCTGTGGGAAAACATTACACACGTATTTAGATTATTCTATTATATTCGATGGCCGACGGGGGTGGAATCCGTGCGGATTTCCGCACGATGAAAAAATTCTAAACACATTGATTGAGATCTCTCCGACTACCCGTAACCGTTTTGCCGCACCATAAAGACCTGGAATTCTTTACCAGCTCACGTGTTTCCTTCCTCCTACAGTCCCGGGTCCTTTAAGCGGGGCGTAAAATTTGATAAGGCCGTCAAGATGAGTGTCACCATTATGGCACTGTCGGTGTATTTAATGGGGCGAGGTGAAGCCATATTGACGTGACCGACATAAAAAAAATGCCATAAATGTTCGTATGGCAACCAGACCTAAGACTAATGATAAGCACCATGTACACGTGTATTTGCCATGGGTAATGCGCATTAAGCACAGGCTTAGTACGCGACCTTATGATAAAAGTTGCTATAGGCCTCGTATTGACTGGGACAGTGCATGGGCACTGGCCAGCTTCGATCGGGCCATATATCCTCCCTCCCATCCCTTCCTAGCCCCCCCCCCCCCTTCCCTTCAGGGTCGGCAGCGTGTGTGTGACACCCTTAGTTGCATACATTCATAGGCCACGGTGACCACTTCCCATAAGGTGGGTCGTGTGCTTGTCTGCCACCTACGTAGTACATAAAAAAAAAAACATTTGTTTTCTTGACCATCCATTATATGATTAGGTATTTTATATATTTCTTGAGCCACACATTTCAAAGTTAAGTTAATAATGGTAAAATCTCAGGCCGCCTTTAAAAATAACCTTTAAAATTTTAAAAATTCGATCCTGTATCTCACCTCAAATATCTCGGGATCGATATAATCAGCGATGTTGTGTCCCTCCCAGAACTCTGGGATCGGATCGTGTCTCTCCTCTTCTGGTATTTCAGCGTAGTTCTTTTGAAGGTCTAGAATTGAAGAAACAAAGAATTAATGATAGATTAAGCTCGTGAAGCGATGGTAGCTGAATGGATAAGGACGCGGCCTCTACTCAGAGGTATCGAATCCGGCCGTACTAAGGACAGTACTAATGTGAATTTCACTTTGTGGAATTTATATGTGTTAATGACATGATTTACCATCTGCTGACGGTGAAGGAAAAACATAGTGTCCTCAACCCACATGTCCTAGAAGAAATTCTAAGGACATGTCTGATCCACCAACCCGCATTAGGCCACCGTGTGTGGATTAAGGTCTAAACTCTCTCAGCTCTGTCAGTCGTTCGGAGTATTCCCCCTGTAAGGGACTGGTTACGGGTTCAAGTCCCGTTCTGGATGATCATTTTTTCTGATCAGAAAATCATTGGGAATAGTTAGCATGCAATTGCTTAAAAATTTCATTCAATTTCTTTAAGGTTGCCGCTAGCCAGGCCCGTGGGGGGGGGGGGGGGGGGGGACAAATGCTACCCTGACTATATGGCCATTCCGACGCTGTATACTCTGTTTTTTAATTAGAGATACTAAATTGACAAGTGCAAATGTCAAATTATGAAATAATGATAACCAGCTTTGTGTTTAGTGGTATACTCGAAACTATCGGCAATGTTTGTTGCCTAAGATACAAGTGGTTTGGCTATAACATATTTTATTAGAAAAGTTAAATATAAGATGTTTGTAAGTTTCTTTTATTTAAATTACAGTACACCTATATACCTACATACTGTATACCTATATAAATTTTGTTTTATTTACCGATTTTTTTTTAAATTAATTTTATAGGATAACCTACAAATATTATGTACTTCTTCTTTCGTGTGAATGATTCGCTTCTTCAAATTATTCGGCCATAAATATCTGTACTTTATTTAATTTATCGATAACATTCGATAACTTTCGATACTGGTGGCACATGACTATTTTTTAATTTCAAAAAACCGGCAACACAGGCAATGTCAATTTAGTATCTCTAATTAAAAAACAGAGTATAGGTTAGTATAGTATTAGAAGTGTCGACACAAACTCACCAAGTACATAATCATCTCCTTCTTCAAGCTCAATCTCTCTCTCCAGCTTCCGTTTCCGGGCCTGCTTCTCGGCCTGCTGCTGTTTCTTGAGCGCCACTGAGGGGGGGATGACGGGAGGGCGCGCTTTACCGTCCCGGGGGGCGGGGACTGCTATATGCAGCCGGTTCAGTATACCATCCACCTGTTAATACGTGATATGGTACTTTAGGAAATCTAGGCAAGCGTGATTCATTATAGACCACATTGTCACTTACCATCAGGTGAGATAGAGGTAAAACGTAAGCCTATCATGGATAAAGAAAAATCGTCATAACCCTGATTACATTCAAAGTTTACACACAAAGACCAGCGTATATTTTTTGACGTTTTGTAATTTCCGCTTTAATGATCTCGTACTCCTTTCCATGTTAGGTTTATTAGGAGCTTGCGGTTAAGTGGTAACCTACTGTTAATATATTGTAAGGTTAAGCAGGCCAGGTCAGTTTTAGGATGGGTGACCGTAACACATGGAGAAACCTCCATGCCTCGAAGAGCACGCTAAGCCGTCGGTCTCAATCGTTATACAAATCTCTATGGCAGTCGTTACGAATAGTTGGAGCCCTAAAGAGCACTAAAGAGAAAGTGAGAGGATTTTTCTTGATGGTAAGCGGTCACCGTGGCCTGGCGGCAACACCAGGGGCATCACACTCGCGCTGCCGACCCGACACAAACCTTCTAATATCTTTCTTGAAGAACCCCATATTGTAGACGCTAGGGACAACCACAGCAGAGAGATTATTCCACAACCTGCGCGTGCGCAAAATTAAATTCCTTTTTAATATCCCTTGATTGATTCCTGCCTGATTAGTCCTGTTTAAAATATACTCATCTGATGGTAATGGAAGATTGTCATATAAATCAAATTACCTTTTTAGTCCTCATCTTCTCTGTGACTCTATGCGAGAGCAACCTCTCGCAAGCTTCTATTTTGACCTCCTGCACTCCTTCCTCTGTTATAGTGGACATACGCATCACTGGCACTATGGACAGGTCAGAGTTCGGGTCCGCACTGGAAACAAAGTTGAACATGATGATTATAATAATAATAGTCAAGTCTAAAGTACATCCCACGCCTATATCCCCGAAGGGGTAGGCAGAGGTGCTAGCACCAACATTTCGCCAGTTTATGTTTAGGTCCCAATGTAATAGGTGGCGAGCCTATTGCCATTAACCGGGCACTTATAAACCTGCGATAAATACACACATAACTTCGAAAAGTCATTGGTGTGTGCCATGGTGAACCTGGGATCGAACCCGAGAACTCGTCTCAGCAGTCCATTACCCAGACCACTAGGCTACCGCGGTTATTTCTCTAAGTTTCTAAGTCTAAAGTAGCGCAAGTATAAAGGAATGTGTGTGGTTAGCATAAGATTCTTGAATAACTGTATGTGGGTCGAAGTATCAGATTTTTAAGCACAGCAGTATGACTGGTTCAATTACTTACTTGACCAGGTTTCCTTTGGAGCAGTTCTCCAGCAGGTTGTCGATGAGCTGCTTCTTGGGGGGCGCCAGGTCTTCAGGCTTCACCACGTCCATCTTGTTGAGCACCACGATCAAGGGTTTGTTGCTGAACAATGGTTTAATACTCTCAAATAGTGATATCTGAAACAAGTATGTATAATATAGTAACTATACATAACATAACATAAACTCAACTCACGCCTATATCCCCGAAGGGGTAGGCAGAGGTGCTAGCACCCACATTTCGCCAGTTTATGTTTAGGACCCAAATAATAGGTGGCGAGCCTATTGCCATTAACCGGGCACTTATAAACCTGCGATAAATACACACATACCTGTTCTTCAATACTATGTCCGCACTGCTCCGAGGGGTCCACGAAGTACAGCACAGCGGCCCTCAGATGGGCGAGGGCGGTGACGGCCTGCATTTCAATGACGTTGCGCTCCTCTAGCGGGTGGTCCAGGATACCTGGCGTGTCGATCACCTGCACACACGCAATTAGTTCGATTAGAAAAGATGGAGACAGGTAAAAATTTTGTTTCTGATGAAAAAGCAAAAAAAAATTTTTTTTGTATTTTTTTTTTATTGCTAATAGGCTCGTGTTTGACCACAATCTCACCTGATAGTAATACTAAAACTAGTTTCTTGGTTCGGAACAAAATAAATTGAAAAAAAAAAAAAATTCCCAAAAATTCAGTTGTCATAAAACAAAAATAATAACTGTATGCAGCATTGTGCTCATTTCGAAAGCTTTTCAAGAAACTATGGAAAATGTTTTATAAAGCTATATACACACCTGCCATCTCAAGTATTTGTAGTCAGTGTGTCCCACGTACAAGCTCTTAGTTGTAAACGCGTAAGGCTGTACTTCGACATCGGCTCTGGTAATCTGTTATAAGTAAAAAATAATTACATTACAATATTATCCAACGGAAAGAAAGTGATAGTGGTTGATTGAGTGAGTGATTGATTGATAGGGTGAGTGAGTAATGAAACAGTGAATGAGTGAGTGAGGGAATAAATCAGTGAGTAATAGAGTTCGCGTCCCACCAACTCAGGCGCGGCGTCCATAGAGCCTAGATAGGCCATAGACGGATTAGTCTATTGGTTGGTGGTTCGTGAATCGTGGACTTTTGCATCTGTTGGTGATAATTTTTTGTATTTGTTTATAAAAACCTGTGTATGTTTGTGTCCATAAATAAAGTTAGTTTTCTTTCTTTCTTTTCTTTCTTAATATTTTTAAAAATTTCAATATAGTCAAACCAAATTTCTCAGAAATATAATATTTTGAAAGAAATCATCAAAAGTGACTTACCTTGTTGATAAAACTGGACTTGCCCACATTAGGGAACCCGCAGATGATGATGGTGCGTGTGTAAGGGTCGATGGACGGCAGACGCGCCAAGTGTTGACGTACCTAAGGATAATTAGAAAAAAACGAGTCGGTAAAGATTACGTCATCTTGTAGGGTAGGTTAAAATTGAATATAATAAAATAAGCTCATTTAAAAATTTGCTATACCAGCTGTAGAAGCCCTCAGCTCCGTCCTCATGAAATACCTATTATTGCCTTTTTATTGCATCCTTTTTAAAGTCTATAATGGATGGAGGCAGAAATTATTTTTATATTTTCAATCAATTTTCTCATTTTGCCGATTGTGTACTCTTGACTTGGCTAAATCTGATGCACACCTAGTGGACCCCTTACTAGGCTGCCCTTTCATCCTAGCCCCATACAAGATGGATAGTTATAATAGTTGGCTATTTGTTGCATATACATTCTGGATATACCTTTATTTAGGACCAAAAATATGTAAGTAAAAAACAAATAACTTTTCATACCTGCTCCAAATATGTAAGGTTGGCAGCCTGTCTCTTCATGATGGTGGCCATGCGACCGAGGGCCGCTCGCTTCAACTGCTTGCATCGGTACAGAGAGTCTCCGTACTTCAGTAGACGGACATAGTCTTTTGCTACTCTGTGAATCAAAAAGAACCAATTGTAAAGTAATGGTATACATATATATGTCGTACCTCAGAGAGCATGTTAAGCCATATGAACATCTATGGTAGTTGTTACGGGTAGTTGGAGCCCTAAAAAGTCCAACAGCAACGATCTAGCTGCAATGCTTCGATATCGCCTAATGTCACTATTGGGTTGTGAAGGTCAGAAGGCAGTCGCTTCATGGCGGACCCCAGATTCCGAGGTGAAAGCTTTGGATGTGACAGGGAATTAACGCTAGGTTGATGTTTGAAGAAAGTAGCTAACAATAGCTCTTGGGTAAGTTGTAACATCCTTTATTCACTGGTCTACATGTATAAATCTTATTCTAATGCTTACAATCTATTATTTACGTAAAATTAACTTATTAATAACATCAGTCAGCATCTGAATCGTGACCAGGTTGTCCTCGGACATAGGCCTCCTCCAGAAGGCGCCATTGGGTTCGATCCCTGGCTAATCTACGCCATCCTTGTGGTAGGTCATCCTCCCACCTTTTAGGTTGCCTTCCCCTTCTCCTTTTTCCATCTCTCGGGTACCAGAATAGCATTTCCTTAGTCCACTTGTCCCTAGAGGATCTAATTGTATGTCCTGTCCAGCGCCATTTTAATTTCTTAATTTTTCTAGAGACATCAATCACTCTGGTGGCCTTTCTTATTCTGGTTAATCTACATTTGTCTCTCAGCCTAATGTGTAGCATACATGAATAAAGGCTAATTTAATTTAATTAATTTTTAATTAAGTTGTAACATTTGGCACAACCGTATACCAGGTGACATTGGCTTGAACCTCAAAGTGGTTAGTTGGGCTATGTGCACACATTTGGACATAAAAAGCATTCGGTGTAAGCAACTTACGTGTCAATAAGATGTCTGGCGGTGTTCAGCTGTCCAAGACCGAGTTTGTAATGGTCCTTGTCATACAATACATTCATAAGATCAGCGTAAAATGGATGTACATCGTCTAGTTTAGGGAATTCCTGAAAAAAAGAATATATTAGATGGAATATAATGTATTTAAAACCTTTAGAGAAATAAAATAATTGAATAGAAGAGGTTATAATTTGTGCGTCCACATCGGTAGTGTAACGGTAAGGTAGCCTGGGATCTATTGATCATAAGACCAACTCTTAGCAACCACTATACTTTATTTAATAAAGTCTATCAGTGTGCAGGACCCTACCAATACCTCCAGGGCCCAAGGCAAACTTAGTTGCTAAGCTCTAAGCACCCTCTTTCCTTTAGGGTTCAATAAATATTCTATTAGCATACATTGGTTTATTTCCAGTGCTATTGTATATTGCGCAATTAGTGAAATTTAGTATCAACATGGTGATTTTATTTTTGATTTAAAATACCCTAATCTGGTCACAAGGAAGCCGTGGTAGTCTAGTAAGAGGTCTAGTGGGTATGAACACAAGCATAAAAATAAACTTAGAATGATTACCTGCCTTCTTAGCTAGCTGCTTAGATAATGGTTAACATTGGTATGTTTACAAAAGTACATAGACTATTATACGATTACATGCCTACTGTTATGTTCTAGTTAATTGGACCGTGTGTTATTCCTTACCTGTATAATTCTTGACAAACGATCGTGGAAGTTTTGCTGTGTGAATTTAACTTTTCTTATATAAAAACCACGTATCCTCGATATCTTATAATGCTTGTGTACAACTGTAGGTGTTTTCCGTTGTGTTTTAGACAATATAATGTCAATAAAGTCCTGAAAATTTAAAACATTTGTTATAATATAGGTTAAACTGAATTGAGTAAGTATAATATTATATTGTTATGAAAGTAACGATTTCTAATATTTACCTTGGCCGTAGGGACCACGGCAATCTTTTTGAAATTATATAAACTCATTTTTGCCTATTACATTAAACTTAAAAAATAAAAAGAACTCCACATGAGCTTCACACGTAAACACGTGTTTTTAAAGAACGAAATGTCAAAATGTTTGACATCAAATACGTTTTGCTGTGCGCCTTGATCGGATCGGATCTCTAGTGTTCAACCAAGTCAAATGTTTTTATTAGAAATACCTATAGCTGAAGGATTTTCGAGGAATTTCTATATTTATTTTCTAAATATATGAAATACCTACTGTTTTTATTTTGGTTCATAACATCTCTTTGTAATATTATTATAAAAAATTGAAGAATAATTAAACGTAGCTAGCGTATTGCGGGTTGCCATTTTAGAAATTTCTATTGTCACTGTTGTTTTTTGTTTATAATAAGGTTTATTTTATTATTAAATTATTCGCCAAACCATTCTACAATATGTAGTAAAGATTGCATTAGATGAAATTTTTTACTACATTTAACTAGAAATTAGATGAATTTATTGAAAAATCTTAAAGTTTATTGGTATTTTTACATGTTGTAATATCGTCTGAATCTATCAAATCAAAAATTGTCCGCGGCCGCTTTTAGAAATAAAATGTCTTGCATGATTAGGTTAGGTTGTGTTGTGCTTATCTATTATATGTTTCAAATAATGTCACAAAAATAATTGGAATCATTCAAACATATAAAATATATTTCACGAAGTATCCTGCACTAACAAAGTACACAATTCCTTACCCAACTGTGATTTATTGTGAGTATTAGATTGCATCATTTTTCATTTGTTTTTATACTTTTTATTATTGAAAACCGATTTCAACTCGCGAAATTTTGCTTCGAAACAATACCAACATATCAATAAATTAATTTCTCTTTAGTTTTACGTAATTATTACTTTAAAAATAGTGAGTGGTGTATATAAATTGCAGATTAATTCGGAAGTGAAAAGAACAGTCGAAAGATGTATTCGAGGTTACACAGCTGTGCGAGGGCTAGCCTGCAGTACCGGCTGGCATCCTCAAACCAGAAGTACAGCAGTAGCAGCATATTAAAAAAGAAGGAGTCCATTCCAAAACTCGTCCAACCAGGAAAAACGGTCCATGGCTTCCTATGCCAAGAAGTGGAACAAATTAAGGAATACAACATGACAGCATATTTTTTAATACACGAAAAGACAAAAACAGAGTACCTGCATTTAGATAGAGATGATTCCAATAATGTATTTTCTATAGGTTTTCGTACAACACCTCTAGATTCTATGGGTACGCCGCATATATTGGAGCATACAGTGCTATGTGGCTCAGAAAAGTATCCTGTCAGAGATCCGTTCTTTAAGATGTTAAATCGATCACTCGCTACATTCATGAATGCTTTAACAGGGCCTGACTACACTTTCTACCCGTTTTCATCACAAAATGAGATTGATTACAGAAACCTTCAGAAAGTATACCTAGATGCTGTTTTTAAGCCTAATCTGGGTAGACTGGACTTCTTGCAAGAAGGTTGGAGATTAGAACACTCAAATATCGACGATCTAAAGTCAAATCTCACATTAAAAGGCGTTGTCTACAATGAAATGAAGGGCGCATTCTCTGAAACAAGCTCTTTATTTGGACAAAAATTCATTAATACCATTCTCCCAACTGGAACCTACGGTTACGTATCTGGTGGTGATCCATTACACATTCCAGAATTGTCTCATGATCATTTAAAGAATTTCCATTCTACATATTATCACCCTAGTAATTCTAGAATTTATTCTTATGGCAACTTTCCTTTAGAAGCTAATCTAAAGTTTGTGAATGAGGCTTACTTGAGTAAGTACGACTATTTGGATCCCAAAAATACTATTGTACAACCGCAACCAAGATGGCCAACTCCAAAACGCGCAAATATAGCGTGCAGAGTAGATCAATATGGTGTACCTATCGAAAAACAGAATCAAATTGCCATTGGTTATGTAATGTCGGATATAACGAATATTTATGAAACATTCATGGTGATGGCATTAACGGAATTGATGATTATAGGCCCAAATTCTGCGTTCTACAAAAGTTTGATAGAGAAAAATATATCAGGAGGATATAATTCTCTGACGGGTTACGATAATCAAATACGAGATACATTGTTTGTTATCGGTTTGAGAGATGTTGAGACATCTAAATTTGAGATGGTAGAATCAATTGTTGACCAAACGTTAGACAAAATTCATAAAGATGGCTTTGACAAAGACCATGTCGAGAGTGTATTACATGGCTTTGAATTGTCAATAAAGCATCAATCACCTAAATTTGGGCTCAATCTTCTATTCAATCTCATGCCACTGTGGAATCATAACGGTTCAGTATTGACTGCTTTAAAAGTGAACTCTTTATTGGATCAATTGAAACTTGATTTAGTCAATCCAAGTTACATAAAGAAAGTAATTGAAGAGTACTTCATTCAAAACAAGCATAAATTGATTATGACAATGAAACCTGATCACAAATTTGATGATGTGTTTAATGCAGCTGAAGCCAGAGCCCTTCAAAGTAAAGTGGAAGCTCTCACTGAAGAGCAGAAATTAGGGATTTACAAAGAAGGGCTTGAGCTATCTAAAGCACAGAAAAAGACAGAAAATTTAGATGTTTTACCCTGTCTCAAAATTGAAGATATAACTCTGAATAAGACTGCTCCACCATTGAAACATACTGTCGCTGCAACGATTCCTTTACAACTCTGTGAAGCTAATACCAATGGAGTTACATATTTCAAGGGTGTTCTAGGAACTGAAGCCTTGTCTGAATCGGAAAGACTACTCATACCTTACTTCAACTATGTAGTCACCAAATTCGACACTAAGTCTTACAATTATCGAGACTTTGATAAATATGTCAGCAAAACAACATCTGGACTGGGTTTCCTTGCCCATATTACTGAACATATTGATCAAAATGGCCAATATGAACAAGGTATTGTCATCAGCAGTCACTGCTTAGATGAGAATCTTCCTAAAATGATGGATATTTGGTCAGAGATCTTTAACAAACCAAACTTTAGCAACACTGAACGAATGAAGATGCTTCTCACCAATTACTGCTCATCATTAAGCAATGGTATCATTGATAGTGGCCACACTTATGCTATGCAGGCAGCTAGGTCTTTGATTTCGTCTGTGGATGAGTGTAAAGAGAACCTAATGGGTTTGCATCATATAATGAACATGCAAGAGGTTCAAAAGAACCAGTCAATTGAAAAAGTACAATCGACAATCGAAAACGTTGCTAAGAAGATATTGAAAGGCACTAATCTGAGGGCAGCTTTTCACTATTGCAACACTAACGTAGATGCTCAAACACATATTGATAGTTTCTGCCAAAAATTATGCAAGGAAACCAAGCATAAAGACATAAATAGAATTAATTGGACTGATTGCAAGAAAATGCAGAAAGAAAATCGGGGCATGCACATTTTGATGAACATTCCAGTGAATTTCTGCGCTAAAGCCATTCCAACAGTCCCTTACACTGATCCAGATTATCCAAAACTGAGAGTTCTATCAAGGTTCTTAACTTCGAAGTTCTTACATCCGGTTGTCAGAGAACAAAATGGAGCTTATGGTGGTGGAGCCATGTTGACTTTGGATGGTGTATTCAACTATTACTCGTACAGGGATCCAAATTCTAGGGTTACGTTAGATGTGTTTGATGAGACAGCTGGCTGGATATCCAAGAATACTGATTTGATCAATGAACAAAATTTGTTTGAAGCCAAGCTCTCAATCTTGCAACAAATGGACCAACCTATTGCAGAATACATGAAAGGCATTGACCTATTCTTATACGGACTCTCATACGACATTTGGAAGACGCAACGGGAAAGAATTTTAGCTGTCAAAAAAGAAGATCTTATTGATGTTTGCAACAAGTACTTGGGAGAGAACTCATGGTCCGCTAAATGTGTTATCGGAGAGGGCTCGAAGGATCTCAAGGAGGGCAGTGAAGTTTGGGACACTGTCAGTGGTCCTCAGCAATAACTAGACGCCTGCTTGTAGAAATTAGTTAGTTTGAAAGGCTGCTGGCAAGCCTTTTGGAAGTATAACAGTTATGACTAGCGCTTTAACTTTGGAGTTAGCTAAAAGAACTTCTAAGAAATTAAAGAATCTAGTTCTTTGTTAAGAGTTTTGTTATTTTCGTCTATACAAAAAATGTGAAAGAACTTTTGTTGTGAAGGTATATTTAGATGTTTATAAAATATCCAACTACAGGCTCTCTTTCCAAATTCTTCGAAACTAGAATTTAGAATACTGTAATTATACTGAAGCATATATTATTCTAAGATACGACAGAAGAGTCACTGATTTAACAAGATTGGAAGCTTATTGAGAAAGTTAAGCAAGCGATGGCGTCTAAAAGCGAACGCAAAAGAATGTTATTTATTTCTGAGTATCGGATGTTGACTGTTAATAAATGTTATTTTATATTACTTCGTTTTATTTTTAGCTTCTAGGTCATTTTGTGCTCAGTGTGGGTAGACTGATTTTCGGTTTTTGTACACGGTTCTGAAATCCTGCTGCTGAGAATTTCCAACAAAAATATAGATACAATAAACCCAATAAAATACGAGAATCCGCAAATGGCCAATATTACAGAGAAGAAAGAATGTAGGACGATGTAAAAGATTAGGAATATTAAGATACCTAAGAAAAAGAATATATTATTAGACAATCTAAAGCGCTCACAGCTCTCAAAACCTACCCAAGTTACATCGTGTAGTAGTGGAGCTTCAGTGCAAACGGCTGACCTTGTCCGATTTATTCTAGCTACACTTTGTCAAAATCACGGGTTTTTGTCCGTGGTACGGTTAGGTTGTCCGGCAAACCGGACCATGGGGAATTCTATTTTTCCATGGTACGGTGACGCTACTTATTGACTGATTGTACATTTGGAAACCTGTACGTTGGTCCGGTTATTAAATTGCGCTTAAAGCTAACGTGATAAACCGTACCACGGACAAAGATCGATTGTCCGTGGTACGGTTAGGAACGCGGGCTGCACAGTACTGTTATCTCCAGAACAGTGATGAGTAGTCCACTGTTTAACGGCGTATCTATCTATTTATATAATATGAAAAGAAAGTGGAGAAACAAGTTATAATTTTAAAAAAATGAGAGGATTTGTTTATTTTAATACATCATCGTTTAGTCCACTTTACAAAAGTTTTTGTTTGTTTTTTAAATTAATATGTGTTTGTTTATCAGTTTTTTCTAAATAGTTCAAGAGACGTAATATGTTTACAGTATTTTTATTAAGTGCCCGATTAATTTTGGAGTTCCAGCTTTCTACGCTATTATTGGTGCGGTGCCTTTGCCCAAAGACACTGATATATTTACAGAGTGTACTGCTTATCCAAAACTTTTCAAAATATTGAAAAAACTTATTCATATATGCTTCGAAGATTGTTTCATAAGGTAAAAGTGGTATTTTTACAACATTTTCTTTTAAAGTAACCATAGCTATATCTACATCATTTTTGTCTTGTTTACATGGATGGGCATTCATGAGTTGGGTCGTTTTCAAATTGAGGGCCAAAAAAGCATGAATTTCATCAATTCATATTTTTTGTGATTTTTATGTTTTTTATTACACGGATGCGTTTGTTTATGAATAAAACACATTTTAATCAAACAGACCACTTTTTTATTTGAGTATTTATGCATAAATCAACATTTTTAGTGACACAAATGAGGCATAAAATTCTTCTAATGATAATTTCTAATTTACTAATGAGATCAAAGTTACACTAATGATAATTATAATTTTCATCTAACTGATCGGAGTCTAGTACATGAAAGATATATGGGAAAAAAATTATTAGGGGACTTTATGAATGTAATAGATGCCAAAACCAGCCAAAACCATTATTTTTACTCAGACCAATAAAATGTTCGTCTGTTTGTCTGTTTATCTGTTTGTCCGTGTCTCTGTTTGTCTGCATCAAATTTTTGTTCACGCTAAAGTCAAAAACTACTGGAGGGATTTTGATCAAACTTGGTACGATTATAGTTCATAGTGTTCTGGGCAACATATAGGCTACTATTTATATAAGCTGATACCCGTGGTTTCGCCCGCGCTTCGTTTTTAGGTCGTTTTTATCATATCTCCGGTTCTCCTTAACCAATTACAACCAAATATACGGTAAATTTTTAGTCTAAGCAAGACCTTTCCAATTTCGAAACCTGAACGGGTTTTGATGCGTTTTTTTAATAGAAAGGTCTTGGTCAGACTCAAAATCTTACGCATATTTGATCACAATCGGTTGATTAGAACCGGCGATATAGATAAAAAACGCGAAACGTGAATATATAATATTACTTCTCTTAGTATGTAAAATAATGATTTTTTTTATATAGTTTCTGTTAGAAATTTCCATTTATGTCTTTTCATGATTCATCATCAGTAATCATCAACACTCAATTTGTGAGGATTAAAGCTTAATCAGTCAAAGCAGCATTATCATCAGGCCTAAAGTAGGTATGTACATGTACCACTGAGCTAGAACGTATAAAAGCTGAACGATTGCAAGATCCTGATGTGAAAGAAATGTACAAAAGGAAATTGAATGACAGGCTAGAACAAAATTGGAGTGCCATAAGTGGGCAGGATGTAAAGGCAGTATGGAAAGTGTTAAAAAGTGTAGTAGAGAGTGCCATTGATGTATGTACCTAATGTGGCGAAAAGAAAGAAGAGAAAATGTGCAAAGGCTGATTGGTGGGATGAAAAAAGCTTGGCAAGATATTCAAGCGATGGAAGCTATTGATACAGTAAGTAGAGGTATGAACAAAGATGATATAAAAGAAAAGAAGGAAATATCGGAGTGTGAAAGCGACAGTTAAAGAATGCATTGAAAATAAAGAAGAAATTCGGAAGCAAACCGGATGAAATTTTGAAAGCGATAAAATATATGAGGGTGGAAAAGTCTGCTGGGTATGATAGAGTGACGATTGAAATGGTGAGGGCTGGCGAGGGATTAGTGGCAGGACTGTTGCACCACCTGCTCAACCTTTGTTGATGTTGCCAGGTCCCGGAAGATTGGAAAAGGCTTAGGTACAGCAGGAATGCCATAATCATCGCGGTATCAGTCTTTTAAGCGTGGTTGGGCAACTGTATGCCAAAATTGAAGGTAAATGCGTGAAGCAAGTGGCAGAATTTGTTTACGAAGGATTGGACGTACGATGGAGATATTGAAAGGAGAGTGACTGTGGGCAATCGTGTGAATGGTGCGCTACACTCCTTCATGAGTGGTCAATCTGTTGACTCTGCCTACCCCAGAGGAAAAAAGGCTAGAGCAATGTATAATTTATAAAAAATATCATTCGTGACACAATCAGTATCATTCGTGTCACTCTTGAATCGACACGAATGAGAGTAACACGACTGATAATTTTGGCACTATTTTGAATTTAACTCCTAAATGTAACGTTCTAGAACATCACCTTGTACTGGGAAAGCATTTGCCCTGTTATGCATAATTAATGAAATAGATCATATAGAAAATAGGCCATAGTTAAGTACAATAAGCAATGAAAACACTAATGAGACGATTTTGGCAACAAGTATAAAATTTTACATGATAATAAGATTTTCTTCCAAAAAACGGCGTTCACAATAAACCACCACAGGTGTTCGTCGACAACTAATCACAGGGGACCGTGTGGGGTAGAAGATGGGGTAGCAGAGTAGTTTAATTGAGTTTTCTTTCGAGTTTGAAATTGAATACACAACTGATAATTTAAAAAGAATCAGTTTTCTGATGCTGTGAAATCTTTTTATTTTTTACAATTTATATTGTTCCAACCGTTAATATCCTTCCTAAAGAACTGTATAACATAATCGATAAATAAAATCTGCAGTTTTCTGCACTCATTTTTAATTTACGAAGCATTGAACAAAAAATCAACGTTGGGTAGACGTCACACTTCTGAGATTTAGGTTAGTTTTATAGGTATTACTCCGTAATTAATAGCGATAGGAGATTTATTGTACTGGGCACAATAGCGTCTCAAGGAACTTATTGATTAATAGTAATGTTAAATCTGATAGCAACTACCACACAAGAATAAAATCAGAATATACGTGTTTGGCCCTCAATTTGAAAACGACCCAGTTGTGACCAAGAACATTAGAAATTTCCTTGTACTTAGCTGGACGATTCATTTCGAACGAGCGGTTGTCTCCAGGATTTTTGAATCTCGGCCGGAGGTCATCTCTCTCGCACACTGCCTAAAATTGCCATGATACGTTAAAATTTCCCAATCCAAACCTGTCAAAGTCAAATTTACGCAAAGGCTGAGTTCTTCGGAGCTTCATTTTGATTCTAGTTGAGCTTTATGAAAATTCGCAGAACACCGTACATATCAATTATTATTAATTGAGTAATATTTATAGAAATTAATAAAAAAATTGACACATATTCGCTTCTTAGATTGTGGGTGACAGCCATTTTAATAAAGAAGCAACACTGTTTACCAAAAATTCGTAAGGTGACCAACCATCCGTATTTTGCGGGATAGTCTCCTACTAGAAGCTCCTGCATTGCAATAAATACATAGCATAGTCCCACAAAACGTCAAATGCTTTCTGCACGTTTACAATATCCATCATAATATATTACAATATTAACTGTAGAGAGGTCAATTCTATACATCCATACTAAATTATTATAAATGCGAAAGTAACTCGGTCTGTCTGTCTGTTACGCTTTCACGCCTGAACCGCTAAACTGATTTTGATGAAACTTGGTATAGGAGTAGATTAGACCTAGATAATGAACATAGGCTATGTTTGGTTGCGATAACCGACATCCACGTGGGTGGAGCCGCGGGCAACAGCTAGTTGAATATATTTAAAAAATAACTACATATTGGGAAATAATTAGTGATCGATACTAATGCAAAAAATGCAATCAGTATTTTTTTTGTCTTTCTGTCTGTCTATCTGTATGTGCACGCATGGATCAAAACTACTGGAGGGATTTTGATCAAACTTGATACGATTATAGTTCATACTTCTGGGCAACATATAGGCTACTTTTTATACAAGCTGATATACCCATGGCTTCACCCGCGCTTCGTTTTTAGGTCGCTTTTGGTCATATCTCCGGTTGTACTTAACCAATTGCAAGCAAACATACGATAAATTTTGAGTCTAAGTAAGACCTTTCTAATAAAAAAGCCGCATCAAAATTCGTTCAGTACTTTTTACGTCCATTGCTAGGAAGCTGGTCATAATAAGTATATAATTTCAACTTTGACGCTTATTATTTATTGCTTTCTAGACATAACCTATACCTACTCAAGTAGGTATTAAGTTATCGTTTCTAAAAACCACTACACTTTTTTATTTGTTCACGACTGTACATACTTAGACCACGGTAGTATAAACATACTGTATACAGGTTGACTCAAAATATTATTATATATTTATTATTCTTAACATACAGACAGATAGAAAGACAAAAAATTTACTGTTTGCATTTTTTGCATTAGTATCGATCACCAATCATCCCCCAATAGTTATTTTGTAAATATATGCAATGAACAGAATTGACCTCTCTACAGTTTTATTATAAGTATAGATCATGTATTTGTCTTATTTTGTTCCTTAAATTTACGAAAGAAAGTATAATAATGGGACAGGGATTCACCTGACGATTTTTAAAATTCACATTATCTTTCAAGTCCGTATCGATTCATTCGTTTTAATCGACCTTTTTTAACAGGTCACCTCATTATGAATATAAAACTGACAAACGTCAAATGTTGCCTATTAATGTGACGCTACTATAGGAAACACCCTTTTGTTGCTACTCTATCGCATTGGGTTTGCCTGTAATGACACCGTATGTATAAAATAAATAAATACATAATCCTTCATTTAATGTAAATAATTTATTTTGTTATTACATGCTTACATAAGTAAGTCTCAATTAATAAATAAATAAGTTACAAAATTACTGTTTTCATCTTTAATAGCTTTTAAATATATTATAGTAAAATAACCTTTTCAATGAATTTGGCCTCTCTTTATAGTATTAGTAAATATGGAAACGTAGACTATACCATTTATTTTCATGAGCATAGACGTAAACTACATCATATATCCCAACCTTGCAATTAAACATGGTCACCGCAAAGAAAGGTACGCAACCCAACCAACTAGATGGAGACACTGCAATGTATGTCCTTGCAGTATCCATTGGTTCTAATATTCTTGGTTGTGACTTTAATAACATTTTTATTCTGGATAAAAACTAAAAAAAAAAACTTAAAAAGATTATAGCGTCGTCGACATAAAACCTATTTTCCGTAGTCCGGTGAACCGGACCACGGAAAATTCAATTTTCTCCATGGTCCGGCCAACCGTACCGTAAAAAAAGAGCTTTCCGTGGTCCGGTTCACCGGACAAACAAACCGTACCACGGGCAAAAAGGGAAAATCACTAGGTAGGTACATAATAGAATTCGTTGAAAATAGTTTTCTTTCAATACTTCTACAGCTTCACAGTTTCATCTAGGTGGAGATGTCTACCAATCTAAGAATTTTTACACCTAGTGCTTATTCTGCGAGCTACATTGATAACGTACCTAACGTTATCAACGTATCTCGCAGAATATAATCGCTCATAGACTTTCTACCCTAAAAGAATTATCTTGAAAATTTACTCCATAACCCACCAATAATCATAATATACATCTTCTTCATATAATATAGGTAGGTCTTAGAGCCTCGAGTCAACCTCACCTGCGAGGCGGTACGCCTGCTGGTTGATGAATGACGCTCTGGCGCAGGCTTTCCTATAAGATTGGAGGTCAGAAGGCCGTGATCTCCTAAAAGTCTAGATAGGCCACATAGGAGAAAATGCAGGCGAGTGGATGCCGGCAGAACCACTAAGATGTGATAAGACAATTTATGATACTACTAACACTACTCATCCGTGACTTTGGCAATTACCGATATATTGTAGTAGTTTTTTATTAATCCTTTTCAGAACAGCGATGTCGTTACCAAAGGGCTTCAATACCTCAGAAGAATATTTCACAGAATGCCTGAAATTCTTTGATGAATACCAACACTTATACGGAGTATCAAACGTTGAAATTCTTACACAAAACGTATTGGACAAAATCGAAATAAACGCTGAAGAATTCGATGTTTTTGATGACGATATAGATTTAAGTGCAATAAACGACGAGTTTTTGACTAATTTCTTTTCAAAAGTAAAGAAACTGCAAGTAATTTATGATGATTTTCATCAAGATGATCTGGAATATGTAATCAATGTTCCATTAGGCGCTAAGAAGAAACATGAGATTAAGTATTTGGCTAAACAGATTAAGGAAGTATGTGAAGATATCGACTGTGAGATCGTGGTGGACTTTGGATCTGGTTTGGTAAGATATTTCTTTATTTAACAAAGCAACAATTTAGTGCCAGCAGCATCATGAACTGTCTCTTAATAGAATCTCAGCAATTTCTCTAATGGCTGGTAAAATATTTCATAGGGTAAAGTTCTCTAAGGATGTATTAGATTAATTTATAATAGTTTATTTATTTTTTCAGGGATATTTAGATCAGTTAATATTTGAGACGACAAATTACAAAGTTCTAGGCATTGAAAGCAATGAAAGCCATTACGTCGGTGCTAAAAAAAGACAACGAAAGTACCATCAGAACTCTTTGGAAAATGTAAAATATATCAAGCATACTATATACGGGGATTCCCATGAGACAATTCAAACCTTCCTGGTAGAAAAATTCGAAAATCTCAACGATTTTTGTATCACCGGCCTTCACGCTTGCGCAGATTTGACTATAGATGCACTTGATATATTTTTAAAATTGGACAAGGCAAAAGCAATTGCAATCATGCCTTGTTGTTATCATAAAATGGTCGAATGTAATGGACGTTTTAAAAACTTTCCATTAAGTAATAGTTTGAAAGAGGTCTTTGCTGGAAGCAAGGGGGAAGAGAATATGAAAGTCCCGTTCTTAAGATTGGCTGCTCAACCACCACGGGTAGATGACAAATTACGGGATTTAGTTTTTAATTTACTCTCAAGAGCTGTATTGCAACTATATGCCTATAAACGTAAGTAATTTATTAAGGTTTAGCCACGGAATAAAGAATACCTACTACAATGGAAGTGTGATACTACTTATTCATAAGGGGAACCGCTGTCGCCAAACTCACACATATACCTAACCAGTCAATATCTTCCATACCAAATTAGCCTAAATTATGCATACTGCAAAAAGAAAATACACCTTACTAGTTCGTGTTAGAGATTTATTTGCTATAAATAAAAAAAATATTTACGGCGATTCGTATTTTGAATCAAACAAACTTTGACTTAAGAAAAACTTCAGATAATCTCTCCCTCTCGCTCTATCTCACTATGCAAACCTTGCGAAACAACGCGTACAAGTGACACGCGTGCCACGCCCACTTACCACTTCTACTTACTTCTCTTTTCTGTGGGTTAAGCCTATGAAAATTATAAAGAATAGTAAATAGTAATTCAGTTCTTCGTTTGCGGTTTCCTGCCCGATGGAACTTCCAAATTGAAGAAAAAATGTCAGCGTCACTTTTTGCAAACAACTAGAAATAGGTACTAGGTATTGCCGGGATATTTATCCTGTCCGCATTTTGTCGAGTTTCTCATAAGCAATGGACGTAAAATTACTGAACGGATTTTGACGCGGTTTGTTTTATTATAGAGGTCTTGCTTAGACCTAAAATTTGACGTATGTTTGATTGCATTTGGTTGAGTAGAACTGGAGATATGACCAAAAAGCAATAACCTACCTAAAAACGACGCGCAGGTGGAGGCGCGGGTATCAGCTTGTATAAAAAGTAGCCTATATGCTGCCCAGAACTATGGAATTTCGGTACTGATAAAAGTCTCATGATATAGGCAGGGATGTACCTACTTATCCCAAGCAAGGCGCTATACCACTGACCAAAGTAGCGAGCTCCTTTAAATGATTCTAATTATGTTGCAGATAACTGCAAGCTAAAGAGGAACAAACGAAAACCTGTTAAAACTAAAACTATGGATAGCAACTTTGACCAATACGTCCAAGATGCAGTTGAAAACGGCTTTACACTTACTAAGAATGAAACTCTATATTCTAGCAATGAAGCTGAAAATCCCAGTTTTGATGTCGAAGAACTCAAACTGTTGTGGAGCGAAATTGCCTTACCTAGGTTTAACAAGGCTGGTATCTATATACTGTTACAAAATCGTCTACAACCGGTCATAGAAAATTTTGTTTTATACGATAGACTAGTTTATTTGAAAGAAAATGGTGTAAAATACTGCGAGTTTAAGAAAATATTAGATGAAAAAACTTCACCCCGATGTTTGGCTTTAGTAGCATATAAAGATGAGAAGAATAGAGTGTAAAATTACCAAATTATTATTTGTATCTAAAGTTAAAATATGCACTTTGTGATTTTTATAAGGCATTTGAATCTCTACACCACTATTACTGGTGTAAATGGATAGTTTTGATTAGGTAAAATACGCTGATTTTTTCATTTCATATAAGTAATGTGCTTATATAGTTGTAATTAACTTATAACTTACTAAGAATTCAAAATATTTTAACTGAAGAGTAGGCATGCCTCAAGGCAGTATTCTGGGACCTTAATTTTTCTTGTACATTATTTTTAAGTACTGTATAATATTATATTCCTAGAAATATAGGTACATCTATTATTTCGAGAATTGTTTCATTGTAAGTTCAAAAATAAATGAAAAACGTATATTTAGTAACATTTTTATTATGAAACATTAAACTTTATACCACTCTTTAATACAAAAACTAAAAATTAACTAATTATTTTCTTTTCAAGTTCCAAACAAAAAACCAAATAATAACTTCTCATTTGTTCTTAAATTCTTTCACAGACTATTTTAATGGGACCATGGGAAACAGAATAACATATAAATAATTTTATAATTTAATATAATTTTTTCCTTGTCTGCTGCCTTGCACGTTACGTATGCCGTATAATTCGATAGGAACCGCACTTTTCATGCAAATGTATTAATTTTTTGCACGAAATGAAAGTAAAAGAAATCCTAGCTAGTGGGAACATGTCTCTGCCTAACCCAATGGGAAATAGGCGTGATTAGTATGTATATAATATCATATACAACATAAATCTAAATGTATAACTTACATATCTTAATTATCTTGAATAACTTTTTTTTCTCTAAAAACAAATAATCACGCCTGTAAATTTCCGAGGGTAGACAGAAGCTAATTGATTTCTTCATTTCCTCAACTGTTTTTCAATATCATTCAGGAAGAGGTTTGTATTTCTTTGTTCTTATAATAAAAACAATAAATATAGTCGTTTGTATTAAGACTTCTAAGTAACTTATCTGGTTGGATTCATAAGTCTCTGTGCCTCCTCAAACTGCTTCCAAGTACTCTATACCTCACTGCAGGCCCAGAATGGTATCATCTTCCCATATCTTTGATGACCAACCTGTATTTCTCTTTTCTTATCTTAGGTACCAGAGACTCCACAAGATATCAATAAGGTACCAGACAGTGGATTTTGGCCCATATCAAACCATATGTTTGGCCTACATCCACTTCCTAGAATTCCTAATCCATTGATAAATTGATGGTTTTTTTTTAATTATTGAGTTTTAGTTTCAATGATGATATGGAAAAACGTAAGTATTGATATTCCAATTAACTGAATACTAACATTTATATACCCACATCGTAATAATTCCTTTAACTAATAAGTTCATGGTTTAATAATAAGATATTTGTTAGTCATTATTACTCTCTTCAGTTTTTATGGTCTCTGCAGGAACCAAAATGTCAACGTCAGCTTCCTTTATCCTAGGCCTGCCTGGTTTCAATTGCTTTAATATTTTACTTTTCCATTCCAACACTTTATCCATTTCTGGATAAACAACTTTACCTGTAACTGGATCTATAGGATATAGACCATCAGGAGTATGTTTTTTCTTTGCCATATCCATACTATGTCTACGTTTCATGTGTTTGTTATAATTCGGCCAATTCGTAAAATCTCTTCCGCAGATATCACACGAATATGGTTTCACACCGGTATGTTGACGTATATGCTGATTTAAAATTGTTCTAAAACGGAATCCTTTATTACAATATGAGCAGACATGAGGTAGTGAGTCCGTGTGGATTATGCTGTGGGAGGTTAACTGTTTTTGTAGACGGAAACATTTGCCACATTGCTCACAAGAGAAAGGTTTTTCTCCATCATGCACACCAACATGGTTCCGTAACTGGTTTTTAGTTCTAAACGCTAATTTGCAAATTTCACAACGGAATGGCCTCTTATCCTCATGAAGCATCATGTGTCCAGCTAAAGTCTGTTTTTGCAAGAAGCATTTTCCACAAACTTCACAAGTGTGGTCACGTTTTCTGTCCGTATGTATCAACAAATGTGTGTTCAAAGATGTTTTTGTTTTATACTTTTTCTTACATATCGGACAAGATAAACTGTCTTTTAGTGCCATTAGCGGTACGTTACGTGTTCGTGAATCTTTGTAAAACAAACTTGAATGTTTTTTAAGTTCCTCCAAACTTGGCAGACATGTATTGCAGCCATTACATTTAAAATCTGTATCTATATGTGTGAGTCTATGCTTACTAGCCACATGTGTAGAAGAAAACGTTTTAAAACACTTATAACAAGACAACTGAAGATGCTTCCTATGGGTATGACTACGGATATGAGTTAGAAAACGATCAAGACGAATCTTCTTAACGTTGCAGTCAGTACAACGATATGCATTGCAAGCTTTATGGTACTCCATTGAATGGTGATTCAGTTCTGCAATGCTAGGAAACTGGTACTCACAATATGAACAAGTCCAAGTATAGTCTCTCCAAGTTAGTTTTAACTGGGCAAGCGGTATTGTATCTAAATCGGATACATCTTTTTTATCTTCATTTTTCTCATGACCTTTGTACTTTTTCAATGTTATTGGAGGTTTGGGACTTGTATCTTCCTTTATCGGCTCTAATTTTATGTCAATATTAGTGGTGTATTTTTCTTCTATTGTGTCGCAGGGACTGGATTCGCTATCCGAACTGTCCACCTCTCTTTTGATAGGCTCTGAGGAAGCTATATTTTTTAGTACCACTTGGGCTCTTTCTATAGCAATTACAAAGTCAAATGCACGTGTTAGTGAGTTCACACATATTAAACATACAGTTTTAGGCAACTTATTTTCATTGAAGTCCAATTGGCAGTTGAGAAGTGTTAATTTGTTTACTATTCTTTCACCTTTGTCTAGGTTAGATTGTAAATCTATGAGCTTGTTGCGTGGCTTAGACACAGCGCAAAGACGACAGTAAGCTTTTTCTGTGTTATTCATTTTGTAAATAAGAAAACAGTATTGCTTTCAATAAGAAAATAATGTTTTTAATTACAACATCACAATATTATAATTACAAAGACCACAGACTAACTAAATATTTTTTCTTTTTCAAAATTTATGAATGACATAACCACAGACTAGAGAATAATAGAGGTAGGATAGAGATTGCGTAACATGATAACATGACTATAATAATGAGGATAAAAGTTGAATACCAAATTCTATCCTCTTGGAGCAAATACCGAAATTAATTATCTAAGTAAATAACCACAATTACTGGATTATTTACTGGACAGTTCTTTATCGGTACCGAACCTCTTCCCTTCTCGTTAGAACAAAGCGTGCGTCACGAGCGCACTAGCGCACCACGTCCTTCGACTCAGGGCTTAATACTCTGCTCCGACTCGTTAATTAAACCATTAAACGGCCCTGTGCCTCCGCTCGCCACCTCAAGCCAGTAGCGTAATTCATTCAAATCTTTTTTCAATTTTCCCTAGTCGAAAAATGATATAGGAGGACTGTAGGAGTAGGTGCATCGTAATTCGTAAGGATTTAAAAGAAAACAAAAAATTGCTAAACTTTTTTATATTATCGTGCTTTACATAATATAGTTTCCCTTATTAAAAATATAATATTGCATTTTCAAACTTTAGGTGCTAAATAAAAATTATGGTTACATACCAACTAATACATAAATAAATCGTTTAATAATACTATCAACAGTTAAAACAAAAAGAAGTCGCGGCTCGCACATACACTTTATTCCCACTCACTATGAGGGAAAGAGATGGCGCTATGCACCGTGTATAGCGCCATCTCTTTCCCTCAGGTCAACTGCATCGCGTTTAGATTGCTATAAGAGCTCATGGTGAGGTCCCTAGACCATAGAACTAGGGAGTGTTTTAAATCCACTTATTCTGTACACAGAACTAATGGGATCGTCTTCTGACGGTGGGGTGTAAGGCGGCCCGTAGAGTATTTCCCTCGCACTCCGGCTTGACCCGGGCCATCTTCAGGTTGGAGATGAGAACTAATAAAACTACTGATACCCTGGCATTTTGGACATTAATCGGGCGTTATTCAATCCGCCCAAAATGCCCAGGCATAAAACCATCTGATTAGATGAGTTTACCTGCTACTTAATGCTACCGCACAAACCCATCACTGAGGGATAGAATACCTTGGCATTTATAAATGCCCGATTAACGCACAAAATTCCAGGTCATAAATCCATGAACGAGATAGTCGTGCACAGGACTATGTTGACTTTTATTCCCACTGGTTCTGAGCACAGAATAAAATTAAATTTTGATCCCGGTTCATATTTCATGTCATGTGAGAAGCTCGTTATATTATGTATTTACAAAAATCTCTCACGGTTGGTACAGTATCGTTTACACTTCATAAGGGTCCGTTCACACAGACCGGCTCGGAGAGGAGAGCAGATTCTTATCACGTTGAAAACAGACTTTTTAGTAATAGTAAATTAGTAAGTAAAGTAAGTAAATTATTTGTCAGTGTTAAAAGAAAAATGGGCGCCGATGCTCTCCGAGCCGGTCTGTGTAAACGGACCCTAAGTTATATTTTGTTCTAGTAGATTACTGTCAGCCGATAAAAGATATGCAATGATAACTTGGTATAAAATTATCGACAATATTTTGTAAAAGCTTTTATACAGTAACATACCAAGTACAAGGCATACCAGCACAGCTACTACCCGTTCGCGCTAAGTTTGCCGCTGTCAAATGTCGTCAGTATAGCGTTTTCTCACTGGAACTAGAACTGAGTGAGACAACGCTAAACGCGTGACAGTTGACAGCGGCAAACTTCGCGCGAACGAGTAGTAGTATGAGTTAAACAAGTTATACCTAGATGAAATGGATCCAAAGTAAAATACTCAACTTCCCGCGCATGAGCTTGCTAAAAGTGCTGTGTACTCTGTAGACATGTATAAAAAATTCACAACTGTCATCCCAATTTCACCAATAGCAACATTTATACGATTTGGTGCAATAAAGAATGAAAACTCTATAAACATCCATTGCAAGTTCTCTACAAACGGCTCTAGCTAACTACCCTCTTGTTTTATCACTTTTTTCTTCCCTCTCTTCCCCGGTACCATTATCTTGGTCTTCCATTCCTCAGTGCCCACCGGGTCCTCCACCTGTATAATCTGACCTGTCTCCGGATTAATAGGAAAGACTCCCTCAGGAGTAATCTTCTTCTTTGACGTATCTGTACCGTGTCTTCGTTTCATATGCTTATTATAGTTAGACCAGTTAGTAAACTCCATTCCACAATTTTGGCACGAATACGGTTTGGCTCCAGTATGCTGACGTTCATGATTCTTCAAAATCTGTTTAAATCTAAACGCTTTATTGCAATAGGAGCATACGTAAGGCATTGCATCCGTATGTATGATCTTATGAGCGTTTAATTGATACTGAAGCCTGAAACATCGGCCACATTGTTCACATGAAAACGGTTTAACACCAGAATGCATTTCGACGTGTCTCCTCAACATGTTTGGATATAAAAATGATTTGTTGCATATTTTGCAGACATGCGGACGGTTTTTATCATGTGATAATATATGAGATGTGAGTGTACCTTTATTGTAAAACATTTTACCGCAACGGTCACACGTGTAGTTTCTCTTACGGTCCATAGTATGAAGCTTCATATGGTCTCGGAGACTGTTGGGGTTCTTGTAGATCTTTTTGCAGAAGCCACATGTTAGGTCTTCGACAGTGATGGGCGTACCAGGTTTTCTTCGTGGTCTGCGCTTTTGTTTAACTATATTAAAGTCTTGTAGGTGAATTTTTAATGATTCCTCGCTTTTCTGGATTTCTCCGCAGAGTGGGCAAGCTATTTGTGCCTTTAAGAAATGACTGTTTATGTGAGCTGGCAAGTTTTCTGGTACGTCGATTGTGAGGTCACAGTAGTAACATTGGTGTCTGAAATATGTGAAATACAGGTTAAAGATTAGGTGATTCAAAGTTCCATGTGGTGTGGCTATCCTCTTTGGGGTTTGCCGTTTACATCCAAAGCTTAAATTCTAGAGCATGGGGTCTGAACAGATATGTGGATATAGATAAATAATAATATATCATCTCAATGAAATCACCTTTGAATTTCATGGCCTCTGAGTAGTTAAATTCTTACATACATACATACATACATACATTTCACACCTTTTTTCCATGGGGGGTAGGCAGAGACAACATCTTTCCACTTGCTAAAGCTTAATTATTGTTTACTCATCAAAATAATAAAGTCAAATAAAATAAAGGATTCAAGGAGGACTCGTGCAGAGAAGGAGGCTCACTGGAGGGTAATGGAGGTCTATGCCAAAAGGAACACTGAGACTAGGAATCTGATTTAAATACCAACTGCCGAGATAGTGATTATCAGGATAAGAAGGCTATAAATTAAATTATTTAGAATACACACCTCAGACTTTTCCGATGTTTTCTAACATGCTTTACAAATGATGCAAAATCTTCGTTCCTCCCAACTTTACAATCGATACACATAAAAGCAGCACATTTCCCATGGACCACTTTGCAGTGCGACCTCAACATATCAATGTTTAAAAACTCTATGTTACAAAAACCACAGACCCATGGATAATCTGTCCATTTTTTCACAACCTTTTTACTCAAATCGGCAATCTCTTTAGCGTATATAGTAACGTTGGAGGCAAAGGTAGCCGTGCACATAGCTGCATTAAGTATGTCTTGAACGTTGATATTATCATCGTAGTTAGTTTGATCGTCTAAATCTGGCTCTTCTTTAAGTTCCCGTTTTACTTCCACACTGATATCCACTACGGAGACTTCTGAGTCCTTATTGTCTTCCGTTTTAACGGATGCTGGCCCATCGTTACAAAGAAAATCGTCGAAAACCGTCATTCTGTCATCGTCTGAGAAGTCACACTTATTCTCGTCAGCGGCTGTGAATATATTAGCGAGGATGTCCTGCGCCCGTTTCACACCATCGAGGAACTCGTAAGCTTTATTCAGGTTGTTGTAGCAGATCAAACATACTGTTTTCGGTAACATATCGCTCCTTGTTACGTTGACATAGACAGCATTAACAAACGCAAGTTTCAGTACGATTTCATCGTATTTTTTCACATCGTCTTGCAAGTTCAACAGTTTGTCCGAGGTCTTGGGCTCAGCGCAAAAGCGGCAGTACATGTTTTCCATGTTTCCAGTTGTGATTAACCCATTAGTTCGACAAAAACGAAGGTTTTGGTAAAATAAATATACGAAAAGTATGCATCCGTCAAACTTCTTTTTTTATTTTTTTGTCAAACAAGACAAACAAGTAGAGGTGCGGCACAATAGTTTAGTAGTGTTTAGTGTAGCTCGAGTGATTTGTTTTATCGATAATTTACATTCAATAGTAATGAGTTATTTAAAAAATATCTTTAAAATAACTTAAGATTGTTGCGTATTCAGATAAAACATGCAATTTCTTTAAATTCGAATTTACACTTCAGCTATGCAAGCACATCACCCAGCAAACTGTACTGTAACTTTGCTAGTTATCGCTAGATGGCGTTAGCTACATGTGGTATCCGTATCACTGGTATCACCACACTGCCATCGATAGTACCTAGAATATAATTTATTGTGCCTAGCCTAGGTATGTACGTTAGTACTATTATTATATTCTGTGGCATAGGTCCTATCTTAGCGTATCTTAGGTACCCAAAAGTCAAGAGGAAGTGCTTCTCAGGTATTGTGTGCGTTCAACACAAATCGTAACGAGATCGAGTTTAACTGGATATTTGCTTGTAGGTTCTGTTCTGTTCTCTGTTCAATAACCTGACTACTTGGTGTGACGTGATATGAGATGTGAAGGAAGAGCTAGAGAAGAACTAACTCTCATCTAGGGAATGCAAATCTCGCGGAATTTGGCCTCAACCGACATACGCGAGTTTATGAATGCGATCTCGCGAGATTGGCAGTTTTTTTTTTTGCAAATAAATCACAATATTTGAATAAAATTATTGCGGAGTAAATAACGACTCGCTATATGATTTGATTGAATGATAATTTATTTACAAAATATACTATCTTAGATACTATACATACATACATACATACATACAAATCACGCCTTTTTCCCAATGGGGTAGGCAGAGACAAAATCTTTACAATTGCTACGATCTTGGCATACTCCTTTCGCTTCTTCAACTTTCATAATTGTTTTCATACATGCACGCCGGTTCCGGGTAGGTACTCTTGACCTGGCCTTTCTCCAAAACGCCCTGGATATGATTAGAATATGTACGCTTAGATCGGCCTTTACCGGGTTGCCCAATCACCCTCGCCTCATATATCTGTTTCGTCAATCTTCCTTCATCCATCCTCTCTACATGTCTGAACCATATAAGCATCCGTTTCTCTATCTTGGTCACCACATCTTCAATCATACCGCAATGTTACCTTATCACACTGTTCCTCACTCGGTCTATCAGCTTCACTCCAGCTCTTAGATACTAGTAAAATCTATATATTATTAGTGGGGATCTCGGTCTTACTTAGCAACTACTAGCGACATGTATTAGGTATAAATGCAGTAACAGCATTCATGATTGAGTAACTTCCTATGAGGAATTACGAAGAGATTGTGACGCTCTGCAACGTGACTGCACATGACTGCTGCCATAAAAATAATAAAAGAGGTAAGTGTTATAAAATGAACATTTATTTTCACGATTTTTTTCAATAGACATTGTTTGCATCAAACATTGTTTGATATCCGTAGGTATCTGTCTATAATTTTTTAATGAACTTCTAAGTTATAAACTTTGATGAACGTCATCATCATTCTCTGAACCTTTTTCCCAACTCAGTTGGGGTCGGCTTTCCAGTCTAACTGTGAAGCGGCTGGACTTCGATATTTTCCGTGGAGCGACTGCCATCTGACCTCCACAACCAATGGTCATTATGACCAATGGCGATATCGAAGTTCCAAGTTAGACTGGTTGGACTTTTTGTGGGCTCCGAATACCCGTAACGACTGCCATAGATGTCTGTATGGCAACCGGGACCGACGGTTTAACGTGTTCTCCGAGTCACTATTAAACCTGCAGTAAATATAGGTACACATTACTTCGAAAAGCATCGAAAAGTCATTGGTGTGTACCATGGTGAACCTGGGATCGAACCCGAGACCTCGTCTCAGCAGTCCATTACCCAAACCACTTGGCTCCCGCTACATCCACAATCCACAATCTGTAGTTAGACAGTTGTCAGTCTTTTAGGGCTCCTACTATCAGTGGCGGATTTACCAGTAGGCTGAGTAGGCTGGAGCCTAGGGCGGCAGATTTTAGGGGGCGGCAACTTTGAGCCAAATTTTTTTTTCTTTCATAAGAAAAAAATAACTTTATTATATACACAAACGAGTTTTGGGGAGCGTTTTCTTGGAGAGGCATAACTTAATCCACCTTCTAATTAGTACGCGTCGCTGTTTTTAGCTCTTCAATAGCAGGTATACTCTTCACTAGGGCACGTCACAATTACGCGTGGTCAGTCGCCGCCTCCAACTGCGCCGCGTGGTCGGCCGCCACCTCATTCTGCGAGCAAGTGATGCTCGAGAAGGAGGCGGCGGAATGGGTTCGGGAGAGGCTGCACAGAGCTCACCCGGACGGTGACGTGCGCAGACGCCGCAGGCGTCGGAGGTCTGATGACTTCCGTCCTCTATGAGCGCAGGCGTGGGGGTGACGGGTGGAGCCGTCTGTCACCCTAGCAGAAGCAGACCAAGGCGGCAGCGTGCACAAGCACGCCCCCCCCCCCCCCCCCCCCAATGCGAATACCGTGGTTCCCAAACCCGAGGGGGCCATCTCGAATCCGGAAATGGCCCGGGTCAAGCTGGGGTGCGAGGGAAATGCTCTATGGGCCACCTCACACCTTGGCGTCAGAAGACTCTAGACGGCGCACGTGTGGTTTTAGTCTAGTTCTAGTCTCCCTGCATTTACGGTGAGGCCGCCTGTTGCATGATGGATGGTCAATGCCTGGTGGGGTTTCTGGGGAATTTCCTTCCTTAGGGTACACGCGGGTTCCCCCCGTTGTAGGTACCCTAGACGGTACGCAAACACCTAGTGTGGTTTAATTCGGTTCGATTACGACATAACCACCTCACCGTTTAGTCTCGATGAGGGGTACCTGTGGATGCGTGCGAGTCAGAACCTCTACGCGGTGCACCCGGGCAACGGAGGCGAGCAGCGCCCTCCATTCGCCACGGGAGATGCTGCTGCCTTCGGCCAATCCGGCCGGGGTGGGAGTGGCTCTCTAGAGGGCAGCTCCGAGGCTCTCCACGTGTCGGGGCGAGCTGATTGTCCGCGAGCCAACGGTTGGTTGACAGGACGGCCGCCTGTCACCCTACACCCCACCGTCGGCGAAGTGGCACGATGCTTGCCCAACCCCCTTTCGGGGGGTCGAGGGGGCCATCTTAAAACCGTAGATGGCCCAGGATCAGCTGGTGTGCGAGGGATATGCCTATTAGGTAATCTTACACCCCGGTAATTAAGACCCCGAGACTGCTTGCGGTTTTAGTCAGTTCGATCCCGACATAACCACCCCCGATGGCTGACGGGGGGGGGGGGGGGGTAGACATGGAGAATTGTATAGCCTACTGGCGGCAAATTTGTAAATCCGCCACTGCCTACTATCCGTAACGACTCAAAGTCAAAAGCGGCACTTACAAAACGTCAAAACCAAAATTATTTAAAACCAGAAGCAAATGGACCACCGCCGGTTCGAAACGCGGCCCAGACCTGAGAACACTCCGGCAAGAAACTCAGTGAACTGTTTTTTTGGTCTATTTACAACAATTGCCTCAGTCAGACTGCCATACCCATATATGTATAAGTGTGGTACCATTAACTATTTCTAGCCGTTAGCGTCTCCCGTGGCGAGTGGGATGCGCTGCCCGCGTCCGTTGCCCAGGTGCACCGCGTGGAGGTTCCGTCCCGCACCCCCTGGCACAACTGGCTCGAAGGACCAAAACGATGTGTATGATGAATCTTTACCTAATGGTGTTTATTAGGAGTAACACTGTATATATAGGTAGGGACAACAAAACAACAAACAAAGCAATAATTTAGCACATTTATTTTGTTTCTATGTTCTACTCTTACTTATATCTAAACAGTTACATACATTTTCAATTTACAGAATAAACATTTAGATAGATACGTTTGACGCGTTCGAAATAATATCTAATCTTTATTTTCTCTAAAGAGCTGACTGCGAAGCTGATACAATATCAATTCTTTTACTTATAACATTTTCTTCATTCTTTCATCATTTTAACTGGATTTACAAATTTCTCATTCACCTACAGTGATTCCCAAACCCAAGGGGGCCAGTCAGCTGAAGTGCGAGGTATGCCTTATCGGCCGAGCCATCTTACACTCCGGCGTCTAAAGACTCGAGATGGTGTGTGATTTTAGTCGGTTCGGGTCAGATATAATAACCCACCGCAGATTGCGGGAGTGATATGTAAAAAATATACATAACTAGCTTCCGCCTGCGTGGAGGTCGGCATTGCCACCAAGTCATTTTATTATGGCAAGTTTTTTCATACCTTGGCTTGCAGTTTTAGTAGGGATCCCTATATTTTTTAATAAAATATATAGCCAATGCCCCTCACTGCAGATAACGTGGCTTTCTATTGGTAAAAGAATTTTCACACTCGGTTTAGTAGATTACCCCTACAAACTGACAAACTCACAAACTTTACCTCTTTATAATATTACTTAGACTTAGATAGGAAAGTGCGTTTTAGAAGGGTGTGGCAGTGTTCTCGCAGAGATTTCTGCCATATCCTCCATATTAGATTACTGCGTGAAGAAATAGGAGCCTCGCTTGACAGGGCTTTTTCGACGAATTAAGAAGTTTCCTCCTTTGTGGAAGTCGGTTAAATATGGAATTCGCAAAAATGTCTTTCGACAATTACCTAAGTACGCAACTCCATGGCAATATAGCTTCGTTGTCGTAGAAATCTAACACTTTTTAGCTTTTTTTGACTAGCCTGGCATAGATAGCCATTTTTTTCCAAAGTTGGACTATATACCTAAGGTAAGATTTAATAAAATTTACATTACATATAACACGACACAATACCAATAAAGGAGATGTTTCATTTCGGGCCCCCTAAGTGTACACAATACAGAAAAAAAGAGAAATAATACCGGTTATTGGTAAAAATACAAATATATTTATTCGCCTTCGAAATTCAAGGGCATAAATTAATAAAATATGAGAACATTTTTATAGTTTAGTCCGCCATGTTTGTTGTGTTGCAAGAAAGTGTTTACTTAGTTATATTCCGCCCATAATACGAGGCAATAATTATAAGAATTGAACAGTGAAAAATAAATAACTACATTGCCTAGCTATTTTTCTAAGCAGTGTACCTAGGTACAATCAAATTATCGGGCCCAAGGTCCATACATTTGTGAAACATCTCCTTTTAATATCAAAATGGGACATTTAAAGCGACGTTTTTTTTTATTAAATGTTATGCATCTATTTTATCTATTAACATGCCTATAATGACTTGTCTATCAAAAAGGGTTCAGTAATACCGCTACGCCACAAAAAGGTAGCCAGTCTATACAATAACATCAAAGAGAATTAGAAAAATAGATAATGTCTGAACAATAATTTGTAAATAATAATGTGATTATTACTTTCACGATTAAATAATTATTAATAATTAATTTATTATTAAAACTTGAATTATTAATAAGTTCACAAACATTAAATACAGCGGTATCTACTATAACATGCTCTACAGCTAAGTACCTATATATTATGATACACTTAATAAAGATACCTATTCGATATATTTGTTATATATTTTCGACATTGCTAACACACGTATGTAGTTTATAATATACAATACAATATAATACTTACTTATAATTAAATTATTTACACACTTTCGTAACTAGTGTATTTATAGAATGAATATTAAATATATATAATACATATATGTAAGTAATATATACTTATTTTATAATAAAATATAATAATAGAGAAATAACAATGTTATATCTCTCATAACTAGTAGTGTAGTAGCTTCCAACAAGAAAAAAACACGGGCTGATTCAGTAACGTCTCTTTAATGTTTTCAAACGATTCGATTTAAAAGAAAAACTTAAAAGAATAATTTTAATAATTAATTAAGATAGGTAAGGCGGGTAAAGGTAAGATAATTTTAGTTGCTCGCTGGCTGAGCAGGTATTAAAAATATTTGATAGATTTTTTAGTAAGTATATTCATTTATGGCAAACAATTTAAAAAAAAGATAGATTAAATTACCTAGGTAATTCTAGCCCAAAATTCTAGGCGTCTAATATATTTATTTCATAGTTTGAATAATTGCTTTTTTGAAGTCGATTTTTGAAATTACTTTTTACAATATTTACAATAAACGTACTTAGTTGATAAATGTAATATCTAGGTACGTACTATTACTTAATAATTAATTAATTATAAAAAAGTTGCTTATTGTCTTTCACAGCAGATATAATCTAAACTTATGATTAATTATTTATTAATATTATAGCCTAGGTAGGTACTTAATAATTACAAAGACTGGCTATACCTAAACATAAACTGATTATGTGGGTATATTGACTGGCACAGTAGCCCACAAGTGTCGCAATAAAAACATCTACCCTAAATTCATAATATTGTCTCATGTTATAATAGTGACGGTTAGAACCATACACTAAATATTCAGTCCCAATATTTTTATATATTTTGATCTATAAATAAATAAAAATGAATCACCGGAATGTTTGTACGCGCATAACTTTTGAACGACTGCATCAAATTGGATAATTCTAAGTGTTTTTGTGATTGTCAAAATAAGGTTTGTTTAAAAGATTTTTTTTTATATGGTGTATTATTTTAATAAAATTGTAATAATATAATATGCTTGCATGCACCCATTTTTTGATAAAAGCATCTGTACAGTACGTATGATATATAATAGTAATAGTTATTAAGTACTTAGGTATAATATAAGTATGATATATATACAATGTTTTCTTATATAATGCAATGGTTATTGTGCGTTACTTTTCAATTTTTATGTACATAAAGCGCGCTTTTTAACTATTTTTACATATAGTAATTTATGTTTTATAATAAATACCTACGTATAGCTAGTAAAGGATAACTTTTATTACATATATACGAATGTATGTTAACAAAATAAATATATATAAAGTCATTGTTAATTAGACAACCGTGGTAGCCTAGTGGTTTGGGTAATGGACTGCTGAGACGAGGTCTCGGGTTCGATCCCAGGTGCACCACGGCACACACCAATGACTTTTCGATGCTTTTCGAAGTTATGTGTGTATTTATCGCAGGTTTATTAGTGCCTCGGAGAGCACGTTAAGCCGTCGGTCCCGGTTGCTATACAAACATCTATGGCAGTCGTTACGGGTAGTTTCGTACTTCGATATCGCCATTGGTCATAATGACCATTGGTTGTGGAGATCAGATGGCAGTCGCTCCACGTAGAATATCGAAGTTCAGCCGCATCACAGTTAGACTGGAAAGCCGACCCCAACTGAGTTGGGAAAAAGGTTCAGAGAATGATGATTGTTAATTAGATTCATATAGGTAGGTACTGGTGTAGAATATTTCAGTAAGTAACAGTTGTACCTACCTACCTATTAGATTGCCTATTGTGTTAAAGTGATAATGAGGAATTTCAAGTATATAAAGGTGACATTTCTTTTCGCAATTAGTGTTTAAATAGACTCATTTGTGTGAATACGTATAGTTACACTGGAAGGTAAGAGATAACTCTAGTAGTCATGGACTAAATAAGTGAATTATTATCTAGGTATGTATAGTGCTGAAAATAATTTTATTAACTGAAAAAAAAAAACAAATATTAAGGTTTTCGAATAGATCATATTACATCCAACTGTAGAATACATAAATGTATGTACTAAAATTTTGTGTACCTATTGTGCCGGCACCGCGTCGCATACGCGATGTCAGCAAAAGTCCCCACTGTAGAGCGACGGGGCGCCCGCGCCCGGAACACTAGTTCATACTGCAGGCTTGCCATAGTCAGCCGCATATAACTCGCTTCACTTATAGATGTTCTAAGTTAATATCAAGTGTTATAGTAATTCTAATATAAGTCGTACATACAGTGAGACATATGTATAATTACAAATAAACGTTCAAAGTGTACGCTATCTTTTATTGATATACTCCCACGTAACACCCATAGGTATAGCCTCTAAAGTGGTGACCCCGAACGTGAACGTGGGAGTCGTAGGTTTATAGGTTATATAACCTATAACCTCGTGTGTGTGAACTTTTGTGAAAATTATCGAACTTTGTGAACATTAGCGTAACAATGGCAAACGACGGAAGTGCGGTTAGTGTAAAATCAGAAGAGCAGGTGATCACAAGCATCGCGGTTACGACGCGTATTCCAGACTTCTGGTGCGACGAGCCCGAGCTGTGGTTTATCCAGGCTGAAGCAGTATTAAACCCGCAAAAGGCGTCGGACGAATCAAGGTACCAAATAATTGTATCGAAATTAGGCAAAGATGTTCTGACGCAGGTCACGGACATACTCAGAGACCCCCCGCAAACAGACAAGTACTCTACGCTAAAAAAGCGATTGTGCGAAATCTATGCGAGGACCAAGGAGCAACAGGTACACAGACTCATGAACGAAATGGAATTAGGAGACCAAAGGCCGTCGCAATTATTGAGAAAAATGCGTGACATTGCACGTGGCAAGATAGAAGACGAAACCCTCCTCATACTGTGGCTCAACCAGCTACCAAGCACAGTGAGAGGGATTTTGGCAGCTACGGAGACGAACGACCTTAGTACCTTAGGAAACATAGCGGACAAGGTCATAGAATCCGTATCACATAGAGAGACAGTCAGCAAAGTAGATGCAGCTACAGGAGGCATGTTATACATAGATCGTTAAAGGCCGCACTAAAAGCTAAATTAGACAACGAAAATTGGTTAGGGGAATTACCGACGGTATTATTGGGATTGCGAGCAGCACCGAGGTGCGACACTAACGTAAGCGCAGCGCAGCTAGTGTACGGCTGCACCATTAGACTACCCGGGGAATTCTATGACAGCACAGACAGAAAGTTTTACGACTCACAAGAGTACGTACAACATCTAAAAGAAGTAATTAGTAAATTAAAACCAAAACCGGCGTCTCATAGATCATCCAGACCTATTTTTGTCCATCCAGAACTAAAAAAATGTACTCATGTGTTTATTAGAAAAGAAATAAAAAAACAGGCACTGCAACCCCCGTATGAAGGTCCATACAGAGTAATTACCCGTACAGACAAAACCCTCACAATTCAGTTGCCAGATAGAATTAGTAACGTATCCATTGACAGAGTCAAACCAGCATTCTTATTAAATACGGATAGTCAGGAAAACAGCAAAGCCATCAGCCCCCTACCAAACAGTCCTAATACACAATCAGAGTCAGAATCGGAGAGAGAAACCACACAGAAAGGTATCTTAGTCAAAGAATCCGCTTATGAAAACGCTAACACTCGTACCTCGCGCAGCGGTCGTACCATCAGGCGGCCAGTAAGGTTTAACATATAACATGTGCGCAAATGTAACTCAACACAGCTATTACGAAATAATAAGTTGTAATTGGATAGTGGAATTGCACAATATACTGATACCTTTGTTCAAAAGGCACTCATTCACAGTTTGTCACTGTTAAAAGATAGAGCTTTATAATAATGGGTAATAATCAAGGTAGCGAACAAGTAATCATTGCCCAAGAAGGACCAAATAATTCAGACATACAGTACCAGATATCAAAGTTCAATATAATACTGTTCGCAATGCTAACAATAATAAGTGTATTAATAGCTTATTTGGCTTTCAAGAAATGTAACAAAAGAACAAAAAATTGGATAGGTAAACAGATGACAGCAGCAGCAGTTAATTCCGGTCGAAACCCCGAAGGGCCCAGAACAATTCCACTCTCCAAAGTAGTTGTCACCTAGAACATACTATGTAAGTAAAAACCACAGGAATGCCAGCGGGAGGTATGATGAGTAGTGATGAATGGAAGAAGTTGCAGGCGCTGTCGTGATGGACGCTGAGGATCCCAAGGGATGTAATTAAATATAGCAGAGCGGGTCATCACGGCAGCTACCATTAAATAGGCATGAATGTGTATAGAATAAGTAGTATAGAAGGTCTCTGCTGACCACATGGGCATGCACAATACTTTATATGTAATAATCTTTACAACAGGGCACAGTGTTGCGACACCGGATGTGTTACGTAAACACAGTAGCAGCGCCCGAGTGTGCAAGTCAGCAAGAATCGCACGGAGACCATAAGCGATGCATAGTTTAAGAACAATGTAATGATGTACTGTTTTTGATGAAACTTTTCTTTAGTTATAGATGTGATTTTTTCTCTAAAATTTTTATATAAAAATTTTTAAAAATAAGGGGGGAATACTGTGCCGGCACCGCGTCGCATACGCGATGTCAGCAAAAGTCCCCACTGTAGAGCGACGGGGCGCCCGCGCCCGGAACACTAGTTCATACTGCAGGCTTGCCATAGTCAGCCGCATATAACTCGCTTCACTTATAGATGTTCTAAGTTAATATCAAGTGTTATAGTAATTCTAATATAAGTCGTACATACAGTGAGACATATGTATAATTACAAATAAACGTTCAAAGTGTACGCTATCTTTTATTGATATACTCCCACGTAACACCCATAGGTATAGCCTCTAAACCTATCTTAAGTAGGCACTAAATTATAATACGTCTGCCCATAATGAAAGTGTAAGGTTTTTCTGAGTTTTACATGTAAGTTTCTTAATTACATAGACACGTAAGTTATTATAAGTTCTAGTGCAGATTTTTATAATATATTCTAAACTAAAAACTCGAATTCGAGAAATATCGATATGTTTTTACATTATAATAGACTTGCCTATCCTAATTACTTGAGTATTTCGATCAATATGGAATCTCTTGCTTAAATACCTATATAATGTGTTAAATTTATTTTACACAATATAATGTAGTTGTTATACAATATTTTTACACGATATTTACTTATATTTACACGCTAAAACCTTATCTAATGGAAGACCTTTGTGATCTTGTATGTTGTCATATTTCTTAGTCGGCTACTTAACTAGAACTGTAATGAAATATAATGTCTTTTGGATATATTCCTAAACCATCTCCCCGCTAGACTAGCAAAAACTGTAATGAAAAATAATGTCTTTCTGATAAATTTCTAAACTATACACCCATATGTGGGTAAATTACTTAAAATATTCGTAATTAAAAATATCGCGGCAAAATGGGGTGAATAAAAATCAAACGGTGAATATTATAATAATGGTCAGATGAACTTTGCAGTTGTTTTCTTCAAAGTTTTTTAATGAAACTGGAAAAATGTGTAGAATTATCAAAATACATGTTAGAAATTTTGTAAAACAAATTATTTAGGAATTCTCACGACATCATAATTCGCGATTTCCCTGTTGCATTCAAATTTTACACTTTCAAGCTCCGGGTCCGCTTTTTTTTTCTTATATCTGACCTCTCAATTTTGAGAGGAAATCCTGCTCCTGAGCCGCATCCATTGGTCACCGATTAACAGGTGTGGCTCACTTGGACCCCAAAGATATTGACCTACGGCACTGTGCATTCAAGAATTTTTACCCACGATTTCATTTTTATTCACCGCCTGATTTTTATTCACCCTGTTTTATAGAAAAATAAAACGCCCAACGTTTTTATTTTTTTTTGTCTGATTAATGCCCTAGATTGATGAAGAGAGTGGTGGTATCTACCTAATACCTACCAAATTATTTTTTGTGTTCCAATTTTTCAAACAACATAGAATCCCTGACATTACATCACCCTCATATGGTGCAAACAATTCCATCAAGAACCAAGCGGTACGGTACCTCTTTTCTTTGCCGCACCATCAAAACCTGGAATTCTTTGCCAGCTCACGTGTTTCCTTCCTCATACAGTCCCAGGTCCTTTAAGCTGGGCGTGAAAAAGCATAAATGAGGCCGTCAAGCTGAGAGCCACCATTGTGGCACTATCGGTGTTTGCAATGGTGACTCCCATTCCAGAGACTTTGCCTTTAGCTTACCATCAGGCGAGGGGAAGTCATGTTGACGTGTCCGACAAAAAAAAACTTACGTAATTATTTTTACACGATATGTACATACTACACTCTTATCTATTGGAAGACCTTTGCCATACGTTTGTTGAGACATTACTTAGTGTCTATAAACTTTTTTAACTTCTAATGCTAATTTATTGAGTCATCATCGTCAAATGCTAGTTCTTTTCTCAAATATTTGCAGTCGGTGCAATGTCATTTTCTTTCATATATTCCTGGGCCTCGATTCTGCTAAAGCCAAACCACTGTAATACCACTGAGGCACTGACACTCTAAAAATGCTATTTAATTGTAGACTTTACCGTTATACAGTTAAAGTCTAAAATCAAATGAAAAGAATTCATTTAAGTTTTTCATTCACTCTACAAAATATCATTTGACTTTAGACTTTAAGCTGATAACAATCAGACGTAATTTCTCCACCTTTCATTCAATTCATTTCTCTTTTCTCGGACCTAACTATGCACCTGAATGCCTCTACATTAATAATTTGCTTAAGTATTTTGACCAAAATAGAATCTCGTAGTGTCTTAGGAAAATTATTCATTTATTTACCGACTCTTATTTTATTTATTTTTATTTATTTATTTAATATTTATGCACACACAATGTTAATTAGTACAGAAAATGGAAGGTGGAAAGAATAGTACAATGGAACTGCTTATTTCTAAAAGAAATTTCTTCCAGCAGACCGGCGAGAGGAGATCTTAAGCAAGAAGAAAAAGGTGTACAGACGTGTGTATAGAACAAGAAAGGATAGCATAAACACACACAAACATACATAAGTTAACAAATATATAAGTATATTTAGATACACAAACATACATAAACTAAATATATATACATTTTACTTATATTTATATTTATTTTTATATATTATTTACATTCTAAAGCCTTATCTAATGGAAGACCTTTGTGATCTTGAATGTTGTCATATTTTATAGTCAAATAACTTACGTAGGTATAGAAAGAGAGAGAGAGAGAGAGAGAGAGAGAGAGGGGGTAAATACACGTGCCATTGTGATATATTCATAATTAATCTATTTCCTTACAATTATTATATTATACTCAGTTATTCAGCTATGAGTCATAAAGATACTCAAAATAAAATAACAAATATCTATATTAATCCCCAGACGCGATTATTTAGATAAAATATATAATTTCTTACGTTTAGTGAACGAATACTTACATTATATTTATTTTGCATTATATTTATACGATATGGAAATTTGATTTATATATTCATTTACACGCTATAACACTTATATAATGGAAGACTTATGTGATATTGTTTGATGTGATATTTCTTGGTTGACTAATACTAAGGACATTCATACAATCACGCTCATACATACTTATATTCGTTAATTTTGTCTGATATTTAAACACTTCTCACATGAAAATCTCTCACTCAGTTAAACATTATATTCATACACATCTCTATTGAGGTAGGCATGAGACGTACCTAATCTTTCCACTTGCTGCGATCCTAGCATATTATATGCCTTTCGCTTCCTCTACATACAAAATTGTTTTCATACATCCTCTCCCGTTATTTACCTAAGTATATATTACAATTAAAACTGCTTTAAAAATAATAACATAATATTATGTCCACATCATACTTTGACAAAAACAGTCACTCATTCATTCATTAAATATAATAATAATATTAAATATAACACCCAACATTTTTATCATTATAACATATTTATACGTGCACGCAATGCAACTCAATAAAAATTATGACTTATTTTCATAAATGATTTCTCTTATTTGTAATTTAGTCACCATAGCAAAAGAAACTATAACAATGATCAAAAGGCTAATAGATCGACTACAAACTTGATTGAATCGTTTTAATTACTCGCATCACATACATTTAAGAGTTATTTTGGGTTATTGAACTATTCTCTATTCGTCGCATGAAATCTCACCCTATTTCGAAATTTCTTGAATCATTCCAATTTTCATACCTCCTCATCCCATGGCATTTTTATTTATTTTTGTATTCTCAACTTATCCCATTTTGTATAGTCTACTAATCTCAACACTGTCCATCATAAATAACTCATTTATCTTCTCATTTAAATTATACCGTATTTCGTGCAAATAAATTAGAATCAATCACGCATTCATTCATTCAATTAGAATAATTAATACTTTTACTTAAATATAAATGACTAGCTGTTGCCCGCGGCTCCGCCCGCGTGGATTTCGAATTCTGGAGATAAATTATAGCCTATGTTACTCACAGATAATGTAGCTTTCTATTGGTGAAAGAATTATTGAAATCGGTCCAGTAGTTTCGGAGTCTATTCGTTACAAACAAACAAAAAAACAAAAAAACAAATCTTTCCTCTTTATAATATTAGTATAGAAGATGTACCTACTTCTAAATCTTAGATAATATACTTACCGCCCCATGTTTATACATTTTGAAAGTACTTAACACTAAATGTGATATTAGGTACCTACTATAGCTAGTTAACTATGGTAGTTTCTATACTATTCACGTGTTTCACGATAGAGTAGAGCATTAAAATTTGAAATCTATCAAATCTATGGTAAACCAATATTTTGAGATTTTTAATTTAACTATAACTCGATGCATTGACAGTTCGAAGTCAATAACGGTTAGGAAATTTCTAATGTTCTTGGTTTTACTTTATATTGTAAGTAGGTATTAAGTATTGTATTTATTAAATATGTAGAAAATCCATTAGTTTTTCATGGCTTTTAAGTGTTAGTGCTGGGTCAACATATGTTAAATAGACGGACCATTAAGTTTCCGGAACTTGCGATCCAGACGTTGATTTAAGTTATACTCCTATGCAGTAGTCTCCCTCTACCTTTCTTATTTCTGGTTGGTCCGTTAATTTGATTACACCCTGCCTAATAGTATGATGAGGTAAGGAAAAGCCTCAAAAGTAGTCATTTTGTCCTCCAACCGGTAATCGTAGAAGTGCATGGTCTTTAGCGATTGTATTGTAATTTACGGGAGTACTGTAAGGTCAGCTAGTCGTATTTTGATTCTTTGTGAATTTAGCTAAAGCAATATGTCCGATATAGATACCGAGCTAAAGATATCTTCTGGGATATTATTATAATGTCTTGATTATCCAATTAATCTTCTAACAGTTCCAGCACTTAAGACCAAGTAATTTTGTGATGTATTTTTAGTTCTAATTTCTTGCACAAAGATACTTAATATTATTACGCAAATTAGGGAGAGTTAAAGTGGCGATATAGCCTATTAGGTTACAACAAGAAATAACTATGCTACATTTTTATTATACATAGTATAACTTATACGATATTGTAGCATTAGTAGTAGTAACTATATTAGGCTAGTGTCGCTGGTCTACATATCTACACATAAAACTACCGAATAAGAGTTCCCTATATACGCTTTCAATAAAAATAAATACAGTTAGCATTTATGATTACTGTAACGTAAGCCTACCTATTAGCCAGCCATAGCCAAAGCCAAAGCCGCCATGTGACCTTCTCGATCCGCCAGCCAGCCAGTATGTCAGTCAGCCTAATATGTTTATGCCTTATGGAAAGAGATGTGTCACATGGAGCCAATGCCAGCCATTAGCCAGCCATTTTTGATTTATCTGATTGCAAATAAAGCCAATAGTCAACGCTCTGTTACTTTTATTTACCGCCCGTTTCACTATTTCATCACTTGTCAAGGTGGGATAGTGGTGAACTAGGCATTATCAATAATTAAAGAGTTCTAGGCAATTGATTCAAATTAAATGAAATTTTGTAGCAACATGTACGCTAACTTTTTCTTTACATTTAAATTGAAAAGTGAAAATTTCGGATGGGAGTTGAATAAATAGGTAAAATCCAGGTCGATTAATGCTACTCGAGGTCATATCAAAGCCGGTTCAGTCGAGGTAATTGCCTGTTGGGCCACCATATAAGCTTTGGCCTAGAAGAACCGAATGGCGTGCTGTTTTAGTCGGTTCGATTTCGACATAACCACCACCGCTAGCGACGGAGGTGGTAGGTATCCGTGGGGATTTCCTCACGAAAAAAAGATAGATTAATTCTGATAAAATATCAACTTTGCCCGTTTTAACTATAACAGCAAGGCTTTTTTGAACTACTTACGTTTCATTTATACAACATCAACTACACGACATAAAACTACATTTTCGATCGCTATCCATCAACACGAATTGTTAAAATTGAAAAATTTAGGGAGTCCAAAACAAATAATTGACTGGTAGGTTTAAATGAAAGGTAAAAATTGAAAATAATAAAAAATCAACATAAATGAAAAATAAATTTTAATAAATGAAATTTAGACACAAAATAAATGTTACATTTAAGTTCGTTTAAATTACGTTCGATATTGTCTTGCCAACAGATTTATATTTCTTATATTATTATATAATTATTATTCATATTAGAATCCTATAATATGTTTAAATGATTTTATAATGTCATTTACATTCAATGAAATAAAATTAATAAAAAAATTATAATATTCTTATAGCCTAGTATTATATTTATTTTCTTAGTTAATATGCCATGTACTTAACTATATTAGTTGTGAATGGTATATTATTATTATTATTACTTATTATATTTATGTGCAAGATTACATAAAAACTTAATTTTTTAATATTCATAGTACCTATTCAAAAAAAAATCTTATTATGAATAATTGTGCAGAATGTAGTTATTTTTTTGTATAAAGTAATATAATTAGTAAAATCAGTATAAATATTGTAATATGAGTGTTCATCCCATTGAGATAGTAGATAGTAAGTATATCACACAGAAATAATTAGTTATCTTACCCCAAAAATATTAAATTTTCGGGAATAACATGTTAACACATTAGTAAAAACCTCCAACATTAAATAAAAATCACCAAGGGATAACACTCTTTATATTTACGGGTAAACTACTTATAGGGGTAAATTTCATTATAAGGGTAAAACTAATTAATATAGGTAAAACGTATTAAAAAGGGTAAAACGCATTTAAATTACTGGAAAGGGGTCCTGCTGCAGTTGCAAGCTGCTCCTCCTTGTCCTTGGCGGCATTGTACATTGCACCATGCTGCCCACCCCTCAGAGTTGGATGTTGAGCGGGAAGCCGCGCTTGTGGACTCTGGTGACACCGGTGCAGACGTATTTTCGCATGTTGAACAACCTAGGGGTAATACTAATTAATCAACCAAACCTATTAGGGTAAAGGGTAAATTTATCGATCGAGTTTCTTCGAAAACAATATTTTCTTCTAATGCCGCAAGATAAACTAAACAAAGTCAAAGTAAAAAATCATTTATTCTGTGTATATCATTAAATGCGGAACTTACAAAACGTAAAAATTAAAAATATTTAAAACTAGAACCAAATGGACCACCGCGGATTCGAAACGCGGCCTAGACCTGAAAAGACTCCGGTAAGAAACTCAGTGGGCTGTTTTTTTTTACATATCAAGTATGTAACACTTAAACTACTAGGGTAAAGGGTAAATTTATCGATTGTGTTACTTTTGATACAACTAATTCTCTTAGATAAACTAAACATATCAAGAGCGTACCTATAACTTTAAGTGCCATGGGAAGGGAACCTGCTACTAGGGAAGGGAAAGACCACTAGTTTAACTCACCATTTAGAGTGTATCCCTCATGGCAAAAAGCTGTGCATACTGAACTCCAGTTAGTCTCGTGGTCCACTTCTTGTTCAGCACAGTTGCATAGCGGATCACCTGTTTGAATGGGTTGAAATTAAGAATGACACTTGATTCTCCGACAGTAAATACCGGGTATCCCGGCCAGTGGTGGCATATTATGTTGGAGCAGTATTAGACAATTTTACTGAAGACTTCTTAAAGTCATATCGCCGGTTCTAGAGGTACTCAACCAATTGCCAGCAAACTGTCTGTATACAAGAAACTGGAAAAGGCCGCAATAACCTTCTGGCAATGCAGAAGGATGATCGGCAAAAAGTGGGGGCTTACACCAAAAATCATCCTATGGATTTACGAAACAGTGATCCGCCCCATGATAGCGTATGGCGCTATAGTGTGGTGGACAAGAACTGTAAACAGCACAGCATCGGCTAAACTACAGAAAACCCAAAGACTGGCCTGCATGGCAACCACCGGATGCATGAAAACCACCCCTACGGCGGCAATGGAAGCCATGCTTGGGCTCCCACCTTTGGACCTGTTCATCAGACAGGAAGCGACAGCTGCTGCTATACGCCTAAGTGCACTCAACTTGTGGAGCGAAGGGCACACACAACATACACTACTGCTCTCAAACCTCATAAGGGAGGTGCCGATAATAGGAGCAATGAACGATCGAGTACCGAAACAGTACATCTTCGACAAGAAATACAAAATCCAGCTCTATGAAGACTACCGATGCGAGGCGTTATGCCTAGCGGAGATGCGTATCTTCACGGACGGATCCAAGACCGACAGAGGTACTGGCGCCGGAGTCTTCTCTGAAGACCTAAATATCGCCATCTCAAGACCATTAGGGACCCACAACACCGTATTCCAAGCAGAATGCATGGGGATTAACCTGGCAGCCTCAGCAGTTACGGCCAGGAAGGTGAAGGGTCACTCAATAAGAATACTCTCGGACAGTATGGCCGTGCTACAAGCATTGAACAGCCATATCATAAACTCAGGACTGATACTGGAGTGCCACTACAGGCTGAACCAGATAGGCAGCACGAACAACGTAATCTTACAATGGATTAAGGGACACAGCGGCTCGCGAGGCAATGATGCAGCAGACGAACTCGCGAGAAGAGGGTCTGAGATGACCGCAGTGGGACCCGAGCCCATCATACCAATCCCCTTCGCATACCTACGAACCATCGTGGAGAGACGGACAAGGGACCAACACAGCGACTACTGGACTAACCTAAGCGTATGTAGACAGGCCAGGGAAGCCCTCCCTGTGCTCGAGAAGAGACTGACCAGACGTCTCCGGCTCCTGTCTAAGCAACAACTACGCACGGCTACAGCTGCCATCACGGGACATGGCACATTTAATAAACACCTTTTTACTTTAGGCATCACCGACAGCCCTCTATGCAGAGCCTGCATGAGGGAGGAGGAAACGGCAGCACATGTGCTCCTGCACTGCCCTGCAACCGCCACATACAGGGTCAAGTACTTCAGCAATACAGGTACGCTCCGGGAGATCACCAGCAGTATAAAAAGTCTGCTGGCGTTCTTCCAAGAGGTCGGGTGGATCGAATGACGTGCCCACCCACACGCAAAAACCGCGCCAGGACGTGGAGTTGCGGATAACAGCCCGTTAAACCATACCATACCATACCAAACTGTCTGTATGTATGTGCACGCAATAACCTAAAACTACTGAAGGGATTTTGATCAAACTTGGTACGATTATAGTTCTTACTCCTGGGTAACTTATAGGGTATTTTTATACTATCTGATGTCTACGGCTCTGCCCGCGCTGCTTTCGATAATGATTTTTAGGTCATTTCTCCGGTTCTACTAAACCAATTTTATTTTTATATTTGATCAAAATCGGTTGAGTGAACCGGAGAACGTGTCCTATATAGTTATGAAAAAAAAAATTAGCCAAAAAACGTGAAAACCGACATCCACGCGGGCAGAACCACGGGTGTAGGCTAGTAATTACTATAGAGGGTACAGTTTCAAGCTCACCTAGTTGGTTGCTGCACAGCGAAGGGCATACAGAGTATCTGGGCTGCCCGTACACCTCTGAGTCGGTCAGGTTGTGTTTCTGCAGGGCTGACTTCAACCCCACAGGGATGAGTTGGGGGCAGGTCGAGCCGCAGGCCTCGCCTCCAAGACCTGGTGTCAAAATACTTAGTGGTTAGGGTGTACAGGGCCCTATTATCTTTACCAGCGCATGTTTTCTTCCTCCTATAGTCCCGGAGCCTTTAAGCGGGGCGTGAAAAAGCATTTAATGAGGCCGTCAAGCTGAGGGCTACCACTGTAGCATTACCAGTGTATGTAGTGGTGACCCCGGTCATGAGACTTTAGCTTTAGCTTACCACCAGGCGAGGTGAAGTCATTTTGACGTGTCCTATATAAAAAAATCTTAGGGGTCTAAATCAACTTCACCTGCTAGTGAGTGCACAGCGAATAAGGTGCAAGATTTCCTGTTAGTTGGCAGTTCAGACGGCAGTCGCTCTCGTAAAATTCGAAAACCAAACATATAAATAATATACGGACATTGGGCTCCGGGCAATCGCCAGGAGAATGATGACGAGTTTAAGTTTCTTTTTGATTTCATGTACAGTCAAATTTAAATGTATGTATACCATTTTAAATCAAAACAGTAAAAATCTGCATTTAATTTAAAATATTAAATTATATTTTAACCAAAATTTAAAAAATATTATAAGTAACTAAGTATTTTTACTAAGAAATGTGAGTAATTATATCAAAAGCGGTATCACTTTTGTACTTGAGCCTTAGATTATAATTATTATCATAATAACAGATTGTAATTAAAATAATTTCAGTTTATTATTTATTTTTTTATTTATTTTTTCATCTTTATTAATAAAATAATAATAATTAGAAAAAATACTTTAGTAGTAAAAATATACATAGTATTATTGTATGATTATTTCTACTATTAATTTGATAATAACACGCTATAATATGTCCGTTATACTCTGCTATTTCGTACAATATACATACAGTTTTGACTTTAGCTTAAATATAAATTAACCTACTGTGGTTTTAACGTCTAAAGAGAAAATTGATTTCAGTTATCTTAAATTGAAAAAAAAATATTATTAATAGGGTTAAAATTAATAAATGTCACGTGTATATTGAGTAGAGATAGAGAGAGAGAGAGAGAGAGAGAGGTACCTTTATGCATAAAATAGTTAATTACAAAAATGTTTCAATTATTTTGTGATTCATTGTTATTTCAAATAAAATAATCCAATTTATTTGTATTGCGAAATTAAGGAACGTGGAACTAATTTATAAAGAAAAGAAATAAAAATAAAAGACAAAAATAGGAATAAGAAATTATATTAAGTACCTATATTATATTATATTTTATGATAATATAGCTCTATTTTTTATTTTTGCATCATTAGAATGAATGTAGCAAAAAATTCAATACTACTAAAGTGACCGAGGAAACTAGTTGCCACATTAAAAAATTGAATTGCATAGAAGCAAAAAAAAATGAATTAAAATAAATGGAGAAAACTTGTTAAATGATGATATAACTGCTCTTTTAGTTCAAAAAATCAATTGAAATTTAAATCTAAAAATTATGCCAACTATATAATAATATATGATACTAGCTGGCCATCACCGACTTTGCCCGTGGCGTATTTCCCCCCTTTTTAACTCATATGCTCATAATTTATCAGTTTTCCTAAAATTTATGGAAATTCACCGGCTTTTTTCAGATTAATGATTATTGCTTCGCTCCCTTGGGCAGTAGCGTGATGATATTTAGCCTCTATAGATATAATAAAAAGTAATAATTATTAAAACTTACCCATTTTCCAAATTTATCACAACACACTCTTAAACACAAAAACCAACACAAAACCAATAAAAATTAAACCAATATGGCGGCAAAACCACATAAGCAAAGGAAACAATGTTACTCGGCCAAATTATAACCTGCGTGGCACAGGTCCGCACACAGGTTGCCTCGGGCAACCACTGAAGGAGACCATCTCTTCATATTTTTGCGAAACTGAGTCAGATATATCTTATTCAGTTCACCCCCATCGTATTTAAGCTGTAAAACAACCTCTGGAACATCTATTTGTCTCCCTTTTTCTCTAAGGGATGGGATTTGGTCGGCGTCGGGGGCGGAATCCTCTGATTGGTCAGCTAAAGTCGCCCTTACGAGAACCACGCCCAGAATAAGGGTAAATAATTTGAAGTTCGCCATCTGAAAATGATTTTTTGTTTGGTTAGTTTTAAACTTATGAAATGAGTTTCGTGTTGAGATTGTTCAAGATATTTCTTTTAGTTGGGAAATCCATTTTACTTATAGTAACACCTACCTACTTATAAATCTATAATAGCTTGCTCTAGATCGTGATTTCGATAAATAAATCATCATCATTCTCTGAACCTTTTTTCCCAACTCAGTTGGGGTCGGCTTTCCAGTCTAACTGTGATGCGGCTGACGATATTTCCCGTGAAGCGACTGCCATCTGACCTCCACAACCAATGGTCATTATAACCAATGGCGATATCAAAGTTCCAAGTTAGACTAGTTGGACTTTTGTGGGCTCCAACTACCCGTAACGACTGCCATAGTGGCAACCGGGACCGACGGCTTACGTGCTCACCGAGGCACTAATAAACCTGCGATAAATACACACATAACATCGAAAAGTCATTGGTGTGTGCCATGGTGAACCTGGGATTGAACTCGAGACCTCGTCTCAGCAGTCCATTACCCAATCCACTAGGCTACCGCGGTTACGGTTCGATAAATATATATTTTCTATTATACCTAACCAATTGGCGATACCCTTAAAATACCTACTTTCCATCTAACTAATAACCTTACCGCAATGCCTCAAAACGAAGGTCTTCAACCAGTGCCTCCTACCAGTCATGACTTACAGTACCAAAACGTGGACATTAATGGTGGGTTTAGTCCACAAATTTAATGTCACGCAGCGGGCTATGGAGCAAGCTATGCTTGGATTCTCTTTTTTTTTATACTACCTAGGTACCTACTTAGGTGGCAGACAAGCATCTTTAAAGGATAAAATTCGCAATCAGGTCATCCGACAAAGAACTAAAGCTACCGATATAGCTCGCAGAATAAGCAAGCGAAGTGGCAATGGCCACATCTGTCAAAGGACAGATGGCCGTTGGAGTAAACGGGTCCTAGAATGGAGACCGCGAGTCGGCAAACGGAAGGTGGGACGCCCCCCAGCCAGATGGACTGGATGCGCAAGGCAGAGAATCGGGTGGTATGGCGTTCATTGGGAGAGGCCCATGTCCAGTAGTGGACGTCGACAGGCTAATTGATTGATTGATTTAATAGGGCAGGGTTTCTCAGACTTTGGGCTCTACAAACCCCTGTTCAAGTTTCTAGTCTAGATGACAGCGAACCACCTTGTTCCTAACTTGCGGATACATTCATCATGCGTACCGTACAGCTAAGGAGTGGAATTCCCTGCCCGAGTCTGTGTTTCCGGAAAGCTATAACCTGGGAATATTCCAGTCACGAGTGAAAGGATCCTTCTAGGCAAGCGTGATTCATCGTAGACCATATCGTCACTTACCATTAGGTGAGATAGTGGTCAAACGTAACCCTATCCTGAATAAAAAAATATCAATTTTATTCTCTCCCCATCCCCCCTTAAAAAAAATTAAGAACCACCTTCATTTATCACATTTTTTATATTTTTTTGTAATACCGACGTCCACGCGAGCGGAGTCACCGGCACAAGCTAGTATTATATAGAAAAGCATTTGATAAGGCCGTCAAGCTGAGGGCCGCCACAGCAGCACTATCGCTATTTGTAGTGGTGACCGCCGGTTCTGAGACTTTAACTTTAGCTTACCATCAGGCGAGATAGTGATGTTGACGTGTCTAACTTAAAAAAATAATCCCACGGTCGGCCATGACAGTGCTATCAAACTTAGCTCGCAAATATACATCAAAAACTTCTAATTGAAAATCTATATCCACCAGACCTATCAAAAGCCTTCGGTAGACAAAGACAGATATATACCACACAGCCTGTGTTAGAAAGAGACGGGTTGTAGACAGAGATGGTATGTACGTCCGGTATTGATCGAGTTATGTAACCAAGTACCTTTTATATATACTATATATTATTGAAATGTATGTTGGCTCATCATTGTTCAAGAATGCCCTCTGGTAAATTAGGTGCTTTGTTTTTGAGGATAGACACTGTTTGATTTCTTTTCATGCGTGAATCAGGGGGGGGGAGGGTCTTGATTAATTTGTTGATACCTACTGGCAAAATAGAATACAGTATAACTCTTTTAACCGACTTCGAAAAATGAGGAAAAATATTGTTCAAATTGGCCGTCCTTTTTTTCATACCACTTAGGTGGTTGATAAGCACACGGCTCACCTGATGGGTAGCGGTCGCCGTGGCCTATGGACATGTGAAAGAGCGTCACACTTGTGATGCCGACCCTGCCAAAAACCTTCCAATGCCCATTTTGAAGAACCCCACATTGTAGACGCTAGGGAAAATCATCCTCAATCTAAAGGCGGCTAAGTTAATCTACATTTGAGGATCAATATCGTAAAAAAATATGTTCGAAATTGAGTCTCAGTCTCGTCTTGATCTCATGTCTTCAGCTTACCATCAGGCGAGGTGAAGTCAAATTGACGTGTACTATATAATACTTATAATATTATATATAAACAGATATCGATCTCCCAAAAGTAAAAAAGGCATTCTTTGGGTTACATTAATACTTTTGAGATGGCCCTCTGGTCAATTTTCATCACATTTTAACACAAATCTAATACTAGTTGTGCCCCACGGCTTCGCCAGTGACATACTTCGTCCCCGTGGCACTAATTTAACCCATACATGTACGTAATTTATTCGTTTTACAATAATGTATTTAACAAACTCCCAAGCGAAATTAGAGATTTACATGTACTTATGTAAATAAAAATGTTAAGTAAAAGAAAACTTTCCCAAAAAGCGTACTATAAAATTCAAGATTATTTGAATGATAAAGAAGCTTGGAAATGAACTGTTCACTCAACTATGTTACTCGAACTAACACTGTATCTAGACTAAGGCAATTATTGTAAATAGACCAAAAAAAAAACAGCCCGCTGAGTTTCTTGCCGGAGTCTTCTCAGGTCTGGGCCGCGTTTCAAACCGGTGGGCCATTTGCTTCTAGTTTTAAATAACTTTAATTTTGAAGTTTTGTAAGTGCCGCTTAAAATAGTCTATACAAAATAAATGATTTTTGACTTGGACTTTTTTTTTTAATTTGCCCGATTCGTTTACGTTACATGATTACTGCTCTCGTCTCCTGGTAACTCGCCTAGTAGCGTCATAATATGTGACCTACAACCTTTCTCGATAAATTAACTATATTTATAACTTAAAGTTGGTACTTAACTATTTAATAAAGTATAATGACTCACCGTGGTCAGCTCGTGAGAGTGTTGCTAAATCATATGAGCTAATAATATAGCTACTGTATCATGTTGGCCACTTTATTGCGTAGGTTAGATGCGCATGACAGAGGCCCTATTAATATTTGCTTGCAAAAAATAAATTAAAACGGACGCATAAAATATAATTAAATAGTTGTAAGATCCTCTATTCCTTCCTCCTACAGTCCCGGATCCTTTAAACAGGGCGTGGAAAAGTATCTAATGAGGCCGTCAAGCTGAGGGCCACCATTGTAGCATTATCGGTGTAGGTAATGGTGACCCTTACTCCCTAAGAATTCATCTTTAGTCTACAATTTGAGCGAGAAGAAGTTATATTACGTGAATATAACAAACCAAAAATTATCAATTCAGCATGAATACTCGCCATTAATTACCAGTGACATGCTTAGGTACCTACCAATGAATTTTTGTACAACGTAAGAAACCAGTTCAGTTGATCAAGGAATACATTTATTTTATAACTAGGTGCTATCTGACATAATGGCACCAAATCTGTTAAGGTATTCTTTATATAAGTACCTACTTTAATTTTATAGAAATTAAAAATTTAACACAAATATAGAACTGACGTATCTCTTTTTTTAAGTCGGTTAAGAATACTAAAATCTTCTTCGGAAGTTAAAAAAATACTTTTCTGAGAACTTTACCGATTCAATCAAACGCGAGATAATCACGGATAAACATATATACAAACATACAGATCAAACAAATAACCTCCTTTTCGGTCGGAAGTCGGTTAAACAGAATTAGTCTCTACATCTGTCACCTACTCTGTGAGCACTTTCATTTGATAATATATTATCTAAAACGCAGGCTTTTAGGAAAATCGGCCTTTGCCTGATAACGGTTATCAACGGTCACCTTCCACTGAAGCACTATAATTTCAGGAAAAATCACTACTTGTTTATCATAATATGGTCACGACAGTAATATACCCGAGGAGCAAGGCAGTGGTTTGATTGACTTAACCACTTTTTTTTTTTCCGTGCGGAAATCCTCATGGATACCCACCCCGCGGCCAGCGGGGCAGGTTATGTCGGACTCTTACCGACTAAAACCGCACGCCGTCTAGGGTCTTCTGACGCCAGGGTGTAACGCCAGGACTAATGTATGGAAAGGAGATGATGTTTCACAAATGTATGGACCTTGGGCCCGATAATTGTACACTACTTAGAAAAATAGCTAGGCAATGTAGTTTTCATTTTTCACCATTCAATTCTTATAATATTGCCTCGTATTATGAGGCGGAATCTAACTAAATAAACACTTTCTTGCAACACAACAAACATGGCGAACTAAAACTATAAAAATGTCACTCATATTTTATTAATTTATGCCCTTGAATTTTGGAGGCGAATAAATATAATTGTATTTTTGCCAATAACTGGTATTATTTCTCTTTTTTTTCTGTATTGTGTACAATTAGGGGGCCATAAATGAAACATCTCCTTTGCCCGATTCATTCACATATAATATGATTACTACTCTGTTCCCCTAGGCAGTAGCGTGTTGATATAGCCTATAGCTTTCCTCGATAAATTCATAGAGATTCAAGATCATAAATAATTATTCAATTCGGACCAGCAGTTGCTGAGATTAGCGCGTTCAACCAAACAAATAAACTCTTCAGTTTTATAATATTAGTTAGATTATATAGATGTCTGTTTTACCCTTAATAAGGACAGCGTTTACTCAGCATTTATCATTTCTCATAAAACGACCATAACTACAAGACCATAAGCTAAAATACAAACTTACAAAGTATGAACGTATGCCAACCTTTTACGTCCGTCCCCCTCCCACTGGGCGTGTCCACACTGACGTCATACCCACCCGCACGAGAGGTGGGGGTCGCCACCCTCTGGAGGAGTTCGTATCGACAAATAGTTCCGTGTTGTGGAGTAAATCTCGGGAACGGAGTGCAGGGAATATCTGGGTTTTAAGAGTATGTAAATTGTTTGACGCGATGGTAGCTGAATGGATAAGGACGCGGTCCCTACTCAGAGGTATCGAGTTCGAATCCGGCCGGACAGTATCAATGTAAATTTCACTTTGTGGAATTTATAATGTGCCATCTGCTGACGGTGAAGGAATTGTTTTTGGGCTTGGAGATGATATTATTTGAGAACTAGCTGTCTTCTGAATTAGTCCGCTTGGTTTTAGATTCTTAAGATTTTAAAATCAAATTCGAAGTCAAAAATCATTTATTATGTATAGACCATTAAACGCGGCAAATACAAAAAGTCAAAATTAAAAATATTTAAAATTAAATAGTAAGCAAATGGACTACCGAACCGGTTCGAAACGCGGCCCAGACGTGAGAAGACTCCGGCAAGAAACTCAGCGGGCGGCTATTTTATTTTTATTTTTACTCAGTATTCTAATTCTTTTTCGAAAAATATATAGGTATGATATCTTTGTTTATATCGGTCACGTCAATATGAATTCACCTCACCTGATGATAAGCTAAAGGTAAAGTCCCAGGAATGGGGTTCACCATTATCAACGCCCGATAATGCTATAATAGTGACCCTCAGCTTGACGGCCTCATCAAATGCTTTTTCACCCGGGACTGTAGGAGGAAGGAAACTCGTGAGCTGGTTACTTTACCTAAATTACTCCTTGTTACATTAGCATTAATCAGTGAAAGTGCCATCAAAATCGGTCCAACCGTTTTAGAGATTACCTCTTTCAAATAGACAAAAAAAAAAAATTAGATTTTGAAAAATTTTTGCATTTGATTTGTTTGAGACGACTATGCACCAAATCAATGATTTTTCTTTCTTTCTTTCTTCACAGACAGACGGACAAGTGTGTGATCTTATAAAGTTCCCTTTTTACCTTTTGAGGTATAGAACCCTAAAACTTATTATTTGATATTTTTACAAAAATAAATGTGCAGAAGCAAGCGTAGGCGTTTCGACGTGGGCGGTAAACCAGCCCACCGAGATTTGTGAGCAAATTGTTAGAGGTGTGAAAAGGTTGAAGGTCAAAAGGTCAAAATCAATTGCCACTAGCTCAAAGGTTATTAAGTGCGGCTGTTGTACGTAAGATCACGTCAATATGATTTCACCTTGCTTGATGGTAAGTAAAGTCTCAGGAGTGGGGTTCACCCATTACCAAGGATATCATAACCAAAACAAGGAAATTTTTAATGTTCTTGGTCGTTACTTTTATAAAGAATTGCGGGCCAAGTGATATTATTATTTAAATTATTATGTTCTTTAATTTTTTTGATGAATAATAGAATCTACTGTTCAAATATTTGTACGCCGCTAAAATAAAACGGTTAAACACATAAACACGATAGGACCCTTTAAACTTGATACCTTGCATGACTATGTATGTATACACGTGTTTGAGCAAATAAATCATTATCTTATCTTATCTAAATTGTTAAACAAGTCTTACACCACATAAATTAGTAATTCATCTCCAATTTCATGTTCTAGATATCTGTACTTCCACCAACCGTATAATTACGGTTCTGCCAACACCAGACCCCGGCGACGCCCACCAATGACCTGGTTACCGTATTGACCAGCTTCCCCACCCCCTCGGGAGCCTGAATATCACCCCCACGACCTTTTCAGGACGCATGCGCCAGCCCCTGAAACGCTCGCTCCAGAATACCTCATTTCAGTCTGCCTGAAATTTTGACTGGACAACAACGTGTTGTAATTTTCCTAATATTCAAAGAAATAGCTTAAATTCTTCATTTATGAGAAATACTAATTTAGACTTCGGCTATATTTTTTCTCAACGCCATATTTTAATTTGTTTTTCGACGAAAAATATTTGTTATAAGTAGTGCAACACTGCGGCAGAACTAAGGTATGTAGACGAAATTAAAAAAAAATATGTTCATAGAGTAGATGTGTATTGATTTATATTTATTTTTAGACACATCTTTCATTACATTATCTTCTGATAAAGTAATAGAAATCTAAAATAAATCTATTTCATTATAAATCACTTTTAAAATATAGCTTAAAGTGATTTTCACTATTAAATGTGTGGAATTTGACTTACGATGAGTAATTTCTTTTTTAAAGATGGCGCCCTGTCAGAATCATTAACGATCTATTTCTTTCTGTTCACAGAACTTTCTAAAAGTTTCTAGTTATGTCAAAGCTGAGTTTGGACGGCTTTTTTTCCTACTGCAAGCAAATAGCTGAGCATATACAGTTGGTTCGTTGAAATGATCATATTAGCCGCCATCTTGTTTGATCCGCCATATTGGATTCATACTCTTTGTTCTTTCTTGACTGCTATTTCTTTTTTTTAAGTATTGCATGGTTTTCGTGTAGATTTGCATCCTATTTATCTTTCTTAATATATTTCTAATTATTTTTAGAATTATTAAGTGTAATGTTAGATTAAGAAAACTTCGTAGACAAAGCAGTTTATTTTATGTAACCGCCTTACAGCGCCATTTTGATGTGTACTGCTTCGAATCGGTCGATTGAAAATACTTTGATCTCTATGTAGTAAGGAATAACGTTCAAATCCCTTTGCTAGCTCGAGTGCTACGAGGTTTTTACACCAGTTGACCGTTGATAGTTATTTTTTATCAAAATACTCCGACTGTACAATTTGAGATATTAAAGGAGGACATTTTAATGTAATCGGAATTATGGTAGTAAAAGATCTTATATTAAACATAATAAATACTAAAAAGTTGCTCTTTATCATGCAATTTTTAACAATACGGTTTTTTTTTAAATAAAATAACTTATATTTGTCTATGGTTAGCCTAAATTTGCGTGCTGTTTAAAAATAATAGCCATAAATTTTACTGTTTATGGTTTAATTGCTTCATCCCCCAGGGGATAGCTGAAGGGGGAGGGGGAGGGAGGAGAACCCTTGCATGAAAGTCTCTTTGAATCGCGCTTGCATAGGTTTTATAACTATAATACAACCTATAACAGGAGAAACGCAAGACCTGAAAATAGTTTAGATTTGGCTTCTGAATCGGTTAGAGTAACTTAAAACCATTATTAAAATTATAATAGTCGGGACCGCTGTCTCCTTTTTTGGTTTAGCTTATATGTCTTTTACGGGACCAACTGTCTAACCCGGGAGGAAGGCCTGCGCCAGGGCCCAATTAGCCGATGTACCGGTTTGCTACTGTGATTTGTACGGCTTTCAAGACATTAGTGGAGCCTTAGTTGCACAATAAGAGATATTATTTAGTTTCTCAATTATACTAGCTGCGCCCCACGATTATACCCGCTGTAACCGATTCTATTCAACCGCCTCGCATAGCCCGCCCGTGTCTTTGTCATATTTTTTTTAATTGCTTAGCTCCTTTTTCAATTCGCACGTATAGTTCCAGAGTTTACAGCATTTTTTATACCATTTAAGTGAGAGAAAAGCACACGACCCACCTGATGAGGAGTAGACACCATGGCTTAAGGACGTGTGCAATACTAGGGGTGTAACACTCGCGCTGTTGACCCTGCAAAAACCCTTTTAATGCCCTTCTTGAAGAACCCCATATTGTAGTCGCTAGGGAAAACCATAGCAGGGAGGTCATTCCATAGCGTGGTTTTCAAACGAAAAAAAATAACTATTCAGCTTTATTTTAGCATACATAGCATATATAACATAAAATCACGCCTATATCCCCGAAGGGGTAGGCAGAGATGCTAACACCCAGATTTCGCCAGTTTATGTTTAGGTCCCAATGTGTGTCCCAATATCAACAAAGGTGGTGAGCCTATTGCCATTAACCGGGCACTTATAAACCTGCGATAAATACACACATAACTTCGAAAAGCATCGAAAAGTCATTGGTGTGTGCCATGGTGAACCTGGGATCGAACCCGAGACCTCGTCTTAGCAGTCTATTACCTGTACTACTAGGCTACCGCGGTTATTTTTGTTAGCATAGATAGATGGATAGATAATCTAATTAGGGCGTATGAAGGCTTGCGTAAATCCTGTTATAGGTTGTATAAGTATATAATATTTTGTTTGTATGGTCGTGACAAACTCAAAGAGTGTTTTTGTGCGCAGGGCGAGAGAATGGCGTCGCTTTCAGGACAGGGCACTCCCAAGCTGACTTCGGCCGTCGGCAACCTCTACTATGACTGTGAGTACTACTTTAAGGTATTAAGTGCCTCTTTTCTTTGCCGCACCATCAGAACAGGGAATTCTTTACCAGCTCACGTGTTTCCTTCCTCATACAGTCCCGGGTCCTTTAAGCGGGGCGTGAAAAGAATTTGATAAGGCCGTCAAGCTGAGGACCACCATTGTGGCACTATCGGTGTTTACAATGATGACTCCCATTCCAGAGACTTTAGCTTACCATCAGGCGAGGTGAAGTCATATTGACGTGACCGAGATAAAAAATAAAATTAAAAAAATAAGTGTTTTAGATTTTATGGGAGCGACTGCTGTCTGAACTCTTTTTTAACTCCGAAAGAGGAGCATCTGTCAACCAGCAGGGGTGCAAGGTTGGCTTAGGCTCCGAAGACCTCAATGTATAACCCTGTACTTAAGACCCGAGATGGCGTCTTGTTTTAGTCGGTTCGATTCCGATATAACCACCCCCAATGGCCCACGGGGGTGGTATACGCGGGGATTTTCACACGATAAAAAAAGGCCACAAAAATACCAATGTTTTAATATACATTTGTTAAAATATAAGTTTAAAATAAAAACAATTTCATATTATAAATGTTCTAGGATATTCTACACAGTGCTACAGTCTGTATTATGTATTCTAGGGTCTGTATCCAAGTACACATAATACAGGTTAATTTGGATTTTATTTTTCTGGGTACCGTAATAAAAATCTAAAACAGAAAATTAACATAATTTGCTATTATCGTTATCTACGGCGTAGCATAATCTACGCCGTAGACAAAGCTACGTCGTAGCAAAAAGACTACAAATTCTAATTACTTTCGATGGTTTGGTAACAGCTTTTCCACTTGCTGCGATCCTGGTACACTCATACTTTATCTTTCTTTTTTACCACTTAGGTGACAGACACACGGCCCACCTGATGGAAAGTGTTCACCGTGGCCACTTTATCTTGCTATTTTTTTAAAGTTACCGAAATTACTCTCCTGCTAAGCTAATTTGCTTATGTTAGGAGGAGTGGTTTCACATCCGTAGTGTTGACCAGGGATTCAAACTCGGGAGCGTGGTAAAGTCTCTCGATCGTAAAGCCACTGAGCTAAGCTTGCCAGTTTCGGGTACTAGGGTCTTCTTCTTCTTCAACCTAGCGTTAATCATAGTCGCATCCAAAGCTTTCACCTCGGACTCTGGAGTCCACTTTACCAGTCTTAATTGCGGATTTGGCTGGACCTTTCCGTGAAGCGACTGCCATCTGACCTTCACAACCCAATGGTGACAGGCGATATCGAAGCATTGCAGCTAGACCGTTGTTGTTGGACTTTTTAGGGTTCCAACTACCCGTAACAACTGCCATAGATGTTTGTATGGCAACCGGGACCGACGGCTTAGCGTGCTCTCTGAGGCACGATCAGACCAATGCAAATACCCATATTCATGTATAAAAATATTTGCACTGAGCAGGGATCGAACCCGCGCCTCCTGCGTAGCCAGCGGCTGCGTTCACTACCGCTACGCCACAGAGGCTAGTTTCGGTTACTAGGGTACTAGAAGTAAATCATCAATCCTTTCTATGATGACGTCACCAATCTGAATGAACGAAATGAACGAATTAATCCCCTACAGCGATCAGTGAACCCCTACAACATGGTTTAACTCCTAACACCGCTTTTAACTTTAGATTTTAATTAATTGTCGTGGGATGACGTCACGGTGTACGTTTTAGTTAATGACAAGATTAAATTATCGTGTTTTAAGAGTAACACTAGCTGTATACGTGACTTGGTTAACGAGTACTTAGATCTAGGTTTTATTTGTTTGCACGGAATTGGTTTTGATTGGATTTTACTGCAGATAGCTAATAAAAAAAATAAACTTGGAAGATTGCAGACAGAAAGACAAGAAGATATTTTGACGTGAGAATTTTCGATTGAAAATTAGGGTGTTTTTTCGATATTAAGTCAAAATAAGCTGAAAAAATAAATATTTCAAAATCAAAAAAATGACAGTGTCTTTGGGACATAAAAAGCTAAGTTTTCACCAAATTTCGTGGAAAACAAATTTGTTTTGCTTAAGATAAAAATAAAAAACCAAAAACTTGATTATTTGAATTTTTCACATACATTTTGAGGTTATGTGAAAAAAGTGAAAATCCAAAAGTTGTAGGTCTCTTTATTACCTACAACTTTGTCATTTAAATTTTTTCCATAGGACTTGTAGTTTTGCCGGAAATCGAGATAAACCGTTTTAACCCTTAAAACTCACCCCCCTCCCCACTTCCCGACCTCAGATAGCCCGTAATTTATTTTTCCTTTCAGTTTTGTTATATTCTCATCTTTTTCCAATAGGTTTCATCCTACTATAATTTTTTTTTGTCTCAAAAATTATCTGCACTGGTCTATTATTTATTTTCGACGGCCTCTGTGGCGTAGCGGTAGTGCATGCGACTGCTACGCAAGAGGCGCGGGTTCGATTCCCGCTCAGTGCAAATATTTGTATGCATGAATATGTCTATTTGCATTGGTCTGGGTGTTTCTATGTATAATAAGTATGTATTTACAAAAAAAAAAGTATATAAGTATGTTTATCAGCATTCTAGAACCCATAACACAAGCTAGTTAAACTATGCTTACTTTGGGTCTAGGGAGCGCTGTGTAGAATATCGTAGAATATTTATCGTAGAATATTTATTTATTAGGTCTCGGTCTACGACCGACATTACTTCATATCTATGTTACGATCTTCAAAAACGGAGTTAACTAACTCGTTATACATGATACCGCTCGCTTTTCTTATCAGTCGCTCCCGGCAGAGATGGATGCTTCCGGACCGGAGATGACGCCCCCCACTTACATTACGCCTCACAAGGGTAGATGATCTGTGAAACTGTTACATTTCCGGTTAGATTATGGTTATGTTGCAAAGATATTATCGAGAACTCGTCAAGTGCGAGTTGTACTCACATACTTTACCTCACACATTCTGTATTTAAATACTTCTTTAAGGTGCTGCGCAAACGTAGACACTTTTGTTTCTTGTGTCAGATACAAGCTACCAATGAATATTTGAATTCTATAGAACAAGTATGAAATCATTCAACTCCCTGCGCATACGTGAGTCCAGTTGCTTCCACTTAACACTATATTCAGGACGATCAAAAAGTGTTCGGTGTCGGTAACTGGAAACTAAAAGTCGTCAGTTGAAGACACAAGCAACATTCACAAACGTCCATCATGAGACTACGGAAAACAAGCAGATACAGCAACTACAGCTACAGTTTCTTGTGGTGTGCCGTGTCGGTGACAGGGAACCGGCAACTGTGTCCGATTGTCGATACGGGACACAGGTTTTCTGTGGCGGTGTGCCGTGTTGGCAACAAAAGTGTCTACGTTTGCGCAGCGCCTAAAGAAAGACAATAACTATATATTTTTTTGGTTACGTGTCATATAATTAAGCTTATTATAGCAATATAAAATAACACATTCCATCAAATGTTAAGAATGGTACGCAGTGCGAGTGTGACACCCTTTGTGTTACACACGTCCATAGGCCACGGTGACCGCTTCCCATCAGGTGGGCCGTGAGCTTGTCCTCCACATTTTTGTATAAAAAAAGACAATAACAATATATTTTTTGGTTATGTGTCCTAATAATTAAGCTCACCTATAAAGCAATATAAAATAACACATTCTATCAAATGTTAAGAATGGTAGGCAGTGCGAGTTTGACACCTCGGTGTTACACACGTCCATAGGCCACGGTGACCGCTTCCCATCAGGTGGGCCGCGTGCTTGTCTGCCACTTACGTAGTATAAAAAAAGGTCAAGGGTACTAGCAACCGGCGTGCGTGTATGAAAACAATTATGAAAGTTGTTGAAGACGCGAAAGGCGTGTGCCAAGATTAGCTAGTGGAAAGATGTTGTCTCTGCCTACCCCAATGGGAAAAAGGCGTGATTTGTATGTATGTATGTATGTCGTCAAAAATGGTTCAAAAGGGTTAAACAATAACACACAAACACAAATGAAATTACTCATTTCGTTTGTTGCGCATGATCTGGTCGCGGAGTTTATAGATAAAAATAAAATAAAAAATAAATATTCTACGACATTCTACACAGCGCCCTCTAGACCCAAAGTAAGCATAGTTTAACTAGCTTGTGTTATGGGTTCTAGAATGCTGATAAACATACTTATATACTTTTTTTTTATAAATACATACCTACTTATTATACATAGAAACACCCAGACCAATGCAAATAGACATATTCATGCGTACAAATATTTGCACTGTTTGCAATCGAACCCGCGCCCCCTGCGTAGCAGTCGCATGCACTACCGCTACGCCACAGATCCATCCATTCTTTTTTTTATTTTATTTTTTTTATTTATTTATTACAGATTATTAAAAATACAATACAACATACAAATAGCATAAAAAAACCACAGAGGTTTGTCCTTACGCTATAAGAACGAAGGAAGTACGCTTTTAAGGTAGGCACACTACATATTACTTATAATGTACCCACCTCAACAACGCACCTCTTTTTGCAAACATGATTATTTAGGTAGGTACCTATTAAAAAGTAAACAATATGTAGGTAGTTATTAGGTGATAAGTATACAGAGATAACAATAATAATACATGAATACATGAACCAGGCAAGAATTTCAGTTATGAGTGATGTTTCCAATGTTATCTAGAAATATTTTTACCCGACTGCCGAAGAAAGGAGGGTAATGTTTTTCGAGACTATGTATGTATGTATGTATGTCCATTTCTTTGGCACGGCCTACAGCCTAAACGGCTTGACGGATTTTGACGTGCGAGGTATCATTCGATTCGTCGTGATTGTGTGAGTGACATTGGGTATATTAAAATTTCTAGAAAATCAAAATGGCGGATTTTTGGCGGCAAAATGAAAATCTTGAAAATTTGTCTTGCACGCTCTACAGCCTGAACTGCTTGACGAATTTTGACAAACAAGGTGTTGTTTGATTCGTCATGATTGTGTGAGTGACACCAGGTATATTAAAATTTTTAGAAAATCAAAATGGTGGATTTTTGGTGCCACAAACATTTGACTGCGATGGACGCAAAAACTGCGGAACGAATTTCGATGCAGTTTTATTTGTTTAAAAGGTCTTGATCAGACTTAAAATCTTACGTTTGTTTGATTACAATCGGTTGAGTAGAACCGGAGATATGAGCAAAAATATAATAATTAAGGTTGAATTTCGGTGATGTCCCTTCACTACACGAAAATTATTAACTCCATAAAAGATAGATTTTATACTTCATTATTATCCGGGCAGCTAGGTATATAAATACTTAACTAAAAAGTTTAAAATAAAAAAATAAATTTAAAAATTCAAAAACCCGACTGCCTAAAAACTGAAAAGAAAAAAACAAGCACTTAGATTGATGTCCGGTGGTCTAGAAACATAGCAACTGAACAGTCGGGATCCATTGAAAAATTAGATTGGCTGTCGAATAATGGATCCCGACTGTTCAGTTGTTATGTTTCTAGACCACCGGACATCAATCTAAGTGCTTGTTTTAAGATAGGTTTAATATTATTCTTACACCTATGTTCTTTGTGTATCATAGTATTAGTATAACTAAAATGGAAACTACACTATTTGTGTACTTATAAACCTCAATTGATTACACAAACATACGCGTCAAGGGAGCTTTTAATTAAATTCCCGGCATTGGTCGCAACTCGCAGCTGCGTCCGCGGTGCACGGCGATGTACAATATTGCGACTAATCGGACGGGTGGGGGCATTCCAGGGATGCCGACGGGATGGTATACCCCGGCACGAGGCTAGGGTTAGACGTAGGGCTGTCACACGTTTAGTAATTTAAGAACTTTCATTATACTAAGGGGAGATGTAGTGCGCCGTCTCGATGGGCGATACCTATGCTTGGGCCATCTCCATAAGTAGCGGTATTGCCGTGAAACCAATACACCACGATGGTAACATCGACATGAGACAAGAAGAACTATGCGTGAAATTAGTACCCTAAAGTAGCTCTACCCCAAAAAAGATTGATTGTATGAAAAAGAAGTTCAGATAAAAGATGTAGAGAATTTTATGCTCTACAACAAATGTAGGTACAAATCTCATTTACGCAATAGGAAACGAAATATTGTGACTTTTGAGACAACATTTAGAACGATAAAACAAAGGTTTATACCCATTTATAGCTTATTATCTTTCATTCCGAGGTCGGCCCCTTTTTTCACCTATAATGACTGGGCTAATTATAAACAAGCTTTCATAGAACAACCGTTATGACGTTTAATAAAAAGAAACTGATTAAACGGTACGGTTGACAACCCTAGATTGAGCGCATGGCGCGTGCCAACGATGCGAGGGTTAAAATGAAAACGATGAATTCTTGCGCGTCATTTTTGTTAGCCAAATATTTTGCTCTATTTGTTTAACTCAATGGCCTTATATTAAAATGAGGTCTTAGATATATTACGACTTCAAAACTGTACCGAGTTATAGACAGGAGATCTATACTAATACTAGCTGTGCCCCGCGGCTTCGCCCGTGGCGTACTTCGTCCCCGTGGCAGGATAAATATCCTATGTGCGTCTCCTAGTTCTAAGCTACCTCCCCACCAATTTTCAGCCAAATCGGTTGAGCCGTTCTTGAGTTATAAATGTTGTAACAAACCCGTCTTTGTTTTATATAATTAGATTATGAAGAGGTAGAGTTTGTGAGTTTGTGAGTTTGTGAGGTTGTAGGGAGTAATCTTTGGATCTACTGCACCGATTGTGAAAATTCTTTTGCCAATAGAAAGCCACGTTATCTGTGAGTGACATAGACTATTTTATTTATTTTACTAAAAAAAATAGGGATCCCTACTAAAACTGCAATAATGTAAACCAAGGTATAAAAAAATTTGCCATGAAATGACTTGGTGGCAATGCCGACCTCTACGCGGGCTAAGCCGCGGGCGGAAGCTAGTATATTATACTGTGTTCTTGCTTGCACTCGGTGATTAGTGTCGTGTGAAGTGAGAGAGGCTAATTAGCCTCGCATTGATCGAACATTTAGCACTTGTGCCGTATTTACCTTTTTGGTATTTTTCTGTCTCCGGAGCTCACACTTTAAATCTTGATTTGGTTTATCGTAGCTATTATGGGAACGACTGTTATCTAATCCCAAACCCCCAAAATACTCTAAAAATAAGATCTCAGGACAACTAAGACTGCCTAGTCAGCCTACCAGCTTAGACAGCGGTCTAAAAATTAAACCCCGAAGCACAAAATTAAAAACCCCCAAACGTTATCAGAGCGTATTATTAGCGTAATAGGGACTCCCATTTCTGAAACTTAATCTTCAGCTTACCATCAGCCGAGGTGAAATTATATCGGCGGACTGAAAAAAAAAATAACTCATAAAATCACAGTCTATTTCAACCCAACAAATTACCCAGCCCAAAAAATCCAACTTGCGTATAACCATTACTTAAAGCCCGCCATTAATAACGGCAGAGGCGCCATCTATATAAATATACTGATATTAAATCCCCATACAGACGTCAGTGTGTGTGGGGGGGTTGGTTCTTGGTCACAATTGATAGACTATTGGGTTTAGAGGCTTTCGGACGAGATAGAATATTTTTTTTGGTTCCGTTTATTTTGGGCAAGTGGGATGGTGAGGATGGAGGTGGACTCTTTTAAATAGTTTTAAACAGGTGGTTCAAATCTATACTAATATTACGAGTATTAAAGCTAAAGAGTTTATTTGTTCGTTTGATTGAACGCGCTAATATCAGGAACTCCTGGTCCGAATTTAAAAATTATTTTTGAGTTAAATAGCTCATTTATCGAGGAAAGCTATTTGTTATATAATAGGACACGTCAAAACGAATACACCTCGCCTGATGGTAAGCTAAAGGTAAATATTAACTTTTAAACTTTCGCGTTCCATGATTATAATAATATGTAAACGGGAATTAACGCGATCATGGTATAGGCAAAGATATTATATAAGTAAAAAGAGGGGTATAGGTATACCTTTGGAATGCCTGAAGTTTCGACCAGGTTACATCAGCCGTGGTCACCATGACTGTCTCATCATAAACACATTTGCGTTCATAACATAACATAACTCACGCCTATATCCCCGAAGGGGTAGGCAGAGGTGCTAGCACCCACATTTCGCCAGTTTATGTTCATACACCAACACAAAAACGCCGACTCCATACTTTCAACCGCCTCTCGCCAGCAACCCAGTGCTCTTCACAAATAAGGGCTTAAGGCTAATTCTCCATCATTACGCTCTCGGGCCGCGGATCAACTTGTCTCATCTCTGGGTATTTACTGCGCCCAGCGCCCTCGCACTGCAGGCCCTCGCACTAATTGAAATGATATACAGAGAAGTATTTCACTCATTGGGGTTGAGAAAACTCTCGAATTGCTTATTGTTTACAAGTTTTTATTTAAGTTTTTTTTATATCGGGCACGTCAATATGACTTCACCTCGCCTGATGGTAAGCTAAAGGTAAAGTCTCAGGAAGGGGGTCCTATTACATACACCGACAGTGACATAATGGTGTCCCTAAAAGTTGAATGTTTGTTATGTTTTATCCGCATTCTAAAACCCATAACACAAGCTAGTTGAACTATGCTTACTTTGGATCTAGACATACTGTGTCGAATATCATAGAATATTTATTTATAAATATTTCGTTCGTCACTTTAAATACACCCCAACTGATGGTAAGCTAAATGAACACCAGAAAAAGAGGAAGGAGTTAAGGTCCTTATACTACTTTCACATTCAGTATATTGACAATTAACTTTAAACAAAAACATGCTTACATAAAGTAACGGAGTGATGATAGACCATAGTCGGGTTTTTAGGACCCCACCAGGATCTTCCAAGCCCCAACTAACCTCACTGTATTTAAATGAAACAATTATAGGTTTTTTGTAATATAGGGTTAAGGGTATTAGAAGGTTTTTACAGGGTCGGCAGCTCAAGTATTACGACTGATACACGTCTATAAGCCGCGTTGACCGCTTACCATCAGGTGGCTCGTGTGCTTGTCTCCCACCTAAGTGGTATAAAAAAAACTCAGAAGCACAAGCCATAGTCACAGCAAAATAACCTTTTAGGCATGGAGATACGATGCATAATCGACTACACATATTATTAATACCTAAATAGTTTTTGATCAGATACTATTGCAAGCCACTCTGTACTTTATTACGTTGGCACCACAGTCTCTATTTACTTAACTGTTCTCAAAGAGTCTGAAGCACTCGAAAAGCTGTTACAAACAGACACTCAGGCTTACAACATTAACTCATATTTACACTCCGCTCCATCTAAAAGCACAGTCACTGACTATCGGCTTATGACGTCACAATACACCCTCACAAACAACTTATATTTCACCTAACTTAACTCTTATTACAATGACATAAAGTTCAAATTCGTTTAGCAAGAATACAATACATTTTTGTACAAATATAACATCTGGAATGTGATGTAATGCTTCGCAAATACTGTAAGGGTACTTAGAACCGTTTGTGTTGAATAGTAAACTTTATGTGTGATAAAATAAGTCCCAAATTTCAGTAACATAAAGAGGGTAGTTAGAAATTGTGTACAGGATAAGTAATACTGGACTCTAATATGTAGTATTTTGAGTTGATATTTCTTTGGCGGTAGGTTTTAGCTGAAACTGACGTAAGTGGCTCTTAATAGATTGTATGGGAGATTCTTTGAAGAGGTCCACGTTTGGGGATTCTGTTGTAACTGTTCTAAGCAGTATGGAGATTGTCAAATCAGCTGTAGCATATTGACTGAGAGGTTGTAGGTTCGAAACGAGAGGTTATAATAGCAACCCATTTATGTCCCACTGCTGGGCACGTCTCCTCTCGTCTCTAACGAGAGAGCTGAGAGGGTTTAGACCTTAATCCACACACGCTGGCCTAATGCGGATTGGTGGATCGGACATGTCCTTAGAATTTCTTCTAGGACATGTGGGTTTCCTCACGATGTTTTTCCTTCACCGTCAGTATATGTTAAATCATGCGATTAGCACATATAAATTCCACAAACTGAAAATCACATTGGTACTGTCTGGTCGGATTCGAACTCGATACCTCTGAGAAAAAGCTGCGTCCTTATCCATTCAGCTTCCATTGCTTGTATGTCAATAATATTAATTTCGCAACTACTTTCCCTCAACATTTAATGACACAGATCACCAAATTTTTCATCTCCGGAGGGTCCCAGCGGGTGCGTTTGACGTGTGCAGATAACTCCGGCGATGCGTGATACTAGGGGCCAACAGTACCTCGATTCTGTTTAAACAATACACTAACATGCCACTGATACTTCAAAAAAAAACCATTTAATTATCGACTTTACTGTTGTCAGTTTAAAGTCCAAAATTAAATGATATTTTGTAGAGCAAATAAAAAAAATCTTTTCATTTGATTTTAGACTTTAACTGTATAATAGTAAAGTGTATAATTAAATAGCATTTTTCAGAGTTCCAGTGGCCTGACAGTGGTTGGCAGAACAGAATCGATGCCCTTATCTCGACACTTTACAACTTATAAGTGAAGTTCCATGTAGGGTGGTGTGAACTCAAGGGCTGTGGGCTAGTGTAGGATTTTTAAGTACATTTTACAACCCTTTGCTGTACCTATCTGATTATAGAGAGCTTTGAGTGTTGATATAATAGTCTTGTGGGTCTATAGGTTTGTGGTTGATAAGTCCTGAGTTTGATTTCCGAGTCGGCATATATGTTATTTGCATTTTTTTGTTGTGTTAGACGGCATGTTAAGTAAGGTCTAGTAACTATAATTATCATTTGTAAAAAAGGTATAAGTAAGTAATTACACTTAAGGGAAATGGGTGAAATGGCCAACAAAGGTGAGGCTGATCACCCGTCCGGCAAACGGGCGTCCCCAAAGTAAATAATAATAATAAAAGTAATTAAGGTCAGTACGGGGAAGTGTGTCATACTTTTTGCGAAGTTTACTTTGAACATAAAAATCACATATTTTTAGGTATAATTTCTAAATCTCGGTGCAAGCAAAACATGATATGGTGCATAATTGGCTGAAAACAAAGTGTTTTAGTCAATAATATTCATTAGGAATTAGTTTTTAAGGTCTAATTGTAATTGCTATGGTAGACACACTTCCCCAACAATGTGAGGCAAGTGTGACTATGTCTTTCGTGTACAATAGACAGTTATTTTTAATTTAGAAATGCAGTATTTAAGCTACTCGATCGTGTGAACGAATCAATTGATGTTAATACTACGTAATATACTGTGGAAGAATCTTTCAAGGGTGTAAAAGTTATGAGGTAAGTGTGTCATATTATGTTGGGCAGGGATAGAAAACATTTTTAGGTAAAAGTCATAGCTGATGGATAATCTTCACTTTTATTTAGAGTTTAATAAAATTAATATCAATAATATTAAAATGTACTTATTGAAAGGTAAGTAGGTATTAAAATGAAATATGAAGGTAAATTTTCTTCTTCCTACGACATTTTTTTTGTTTCTGCAAGAAAATTTATTTTTCATCGATAAAATAAATTTTAGTATCTTCCATAAAAATTAAACGAAGCTAATAAGTAAGAAAATCACAGAAAATATCAACATATTTAAAATTTTACCTTGCTTACTGACTAACACTTTTAGTGTGTACAGGTACCTACAACCTTCCAGAGATAATTAATCCAATACAATATAAAATTGTTAACGAAATAAATAATTAAGATTACTGTCTACAAACAAAATTACAAACTATTATACAAACAAAATTACAAACTTTTTCTTAGAAATTATATACCTAATTCTCAATGTTTTTAACCTCTGACTTGGGGCAAGTGTGTCATATAGACACACTTGCCTCATGGATAGTAGACACACTTTCCCAGTTACTTGATTTAGAGGTTCGATTTTTTTAATGGACGTAATTCTCTCATTTTCAACAATTCCGACAATATTATAGGAGTAATAATAAGTTTAATTAGTATATTAACTACTTATGGGTACAAAATACACAGATTTACACAAAAAACCAAGATTTTTATGGATTCAAATGGGTGATGTGAACTCTAATTCGTCTTACAAAATGTGACATATTTAAAATGGCGATAACTTCATAAATGCTTGACCAGTGCCATCTAATTTTAAATTATGTAACTAGATATTTGTTTCCACACAAGAACAGATGGCACTTTCATCAAAAGCTCTAATAGTTTTCGTAATATAAAGGGCAGTTACACTTGCCTCATAGCTACACTTCGCCGCACTGACCTTACACCTCTGCTTACCTGCTTGGCGATATACAGGGACATCTTTACTGTTATAAAATTGTAACTAAGTTGTGTTTGTACATTGAAGATATTTAAAAAAATACGTGAGTTATGTTCGTATAAACGAATGATTCTAACATTATTATTTTATTGGCATTTATGTTTATTTGTTCGCGGTGAACGCAAAATCTGCTAAACGGATTTTGATGCGATTTGTTTCTGTTTTTTTGTTCGCTCTTGATCATAATTTAATCTGTAGAAACGATATAACATCTTTCCCCAGGTCCCGGGTCCTTTAAGCGGGGCGTGAAAGAGCATTTAATGAGACCGTCAAGCTGAGGGCCACCATTGTGGCACTACCGGTGTTTGCAATGGTGACTCCCATTCCAGATACTTTGCCTTTAGCTTTCCATCAGGCCAGGTGAAGTCATGTTGATGTGTCTAATATAAAAAAACCAACGCAATCATTTCCCTATAAGAACAAAAACATGCAAATTATTTCTTCAAACTTCGTGGAGCGTAAATCCCTCATTGTAATCTCCGAGCCGAGTCAGGGGGCAAGCAATCCTTCACACGAACAATCTCCTGTCTGATCAGCGCACAATGGGATACACAACAATACGAACGTACCTACATCTATATAGATATTTCCCTCTTGTTGTTAGAAATTTTGAATACGTTTCTAAGCTCAAATGTTAGTTCAATCAAAAAAATAATAATGATATGGAGGTTAAAAAAAATATTTCAAAAAGTCATCCAGTTTTGACTTAACATGACTTCACCTCTCCTGATGGTAAGCTAAAGGTACAATCTTAGAAATGGGGGTCACCATTATAACACAATGGGTATTACAACGGTGGCCCTCAGCTTGTTAGCTTCAACAGATGCTTTTTCACGCCCGCTTAAAGGACCCGGGACTATGGGAGCAAGGAAACATGTGAGCTGGTAAAGAATTCCAGGTGTTTATGGTGCGGGCCCGCGGGCAACAGCTAGTATGAATACATATAATGGACTTATTCCTTACCCAGTCTCGGTATTAACTTTTCATAATCTGCTTGTTTTTAACCAAAAATTGTAAAAAAAATCTCAACTTGGTATATTGTATTTCTATATTATGTAGCTTATTACGAAGTGGTAAAGTTCAAATTTGAACATCTAGTATTTGCATTAGTACGGCACAAGTTTACAATATAAATCAGTCACATCTGTGCTTAGCGAACAATATTGTACGATATTGTAGTGTGACTATGAAGAACGAAATAATTCCGGGACACAAAATAAAATCGGTACTACATCTGACGTCACTAGGTCTCAACCAAGACTGCAGTTTGACCATGATTTAGTTGCTTTAGAGATAGTTTGTGGATGTTTTAAACGCTTCAAACGACAATATAATAACAACATAGCATATAGTACATCGCACATTCAAGGCTGTCAACTCGGAGTCCAGGGTCCGCATGTTTTAAGTTTGGTTATTTGGTCAATATCCATACTACACGAACAAACGGAGTAGTCCACAAAGAGCACCTGGCTGAAAAGCACATTGCCTAGTCCATGAAGAGCACCTAAGCGCTCTAATCGCGCGCGGTACCTAATAGCGGATAGTTACTCCAATAAAGTCAATAGGATATTGCTGCTACGGCAATTCGAAGTTTTGTTGCTTGTATGCCCATAGCAAATGTGAGTTCGACTGTATTTAAGCCGTCAGAAGAGTATCAACCATGACTCACCCTCCCTCCCGCCATCCTTCCCCCACCACTTCCTAGCCTTCCCATCTATTAGCTTCCCATCAGGTGGGCCGTGTGCTTGTCTGCCACCTAAGTAGTATAAAAAAGTCATGCTCCAAGCTCAAAGAAAGATATTCAAAATGAACTAAAATCAAAACAATTCTTACCTGGTATTCCCATAATGATTATTGCAACGTTCTCATACTTTGCTTTCTGACATGTGATGTCAATTTGTCCAACAATTTCCGAACGTGTGCTGCCCCTACCACCACACATTCCTGGACGGAGGGCGCGCGATATTAAAAGCAGTGACTTTTTAATCAGTGGCCCTCTAGACCCCGCGGTGGGGGGAGGGTTATTGCGCACAGATGTGTGTAACGGCGCAATTTTGTTGGCACGGGAGGGGTTATGAAGGAAATGATGGCTCTTTAAGAAAATGGCTATACTTATGAAGCTAAATATACCTCATTTGTGTTGAGGTTTCGTATTTGAGATTAATACACGATAAAAGCAACACCAGGGCTGCCACAAACGTCACAAACGCGCTGCCAGCCCTGGAGGGGATAGAGGGACGAGGAGAGGAGTGCGTACTGCTAAAGAGTGGAATGCCCTGCCTGAGTCTGTATTTCCGGAAAGCTACAACCTGGGAGTCTTCAAGTCTAGAGTGAATAGGTTACTTCTAGGCAAGCGTGCTCCACTGTCGACCACATCATCACTTACTAACAGGTGAGATTGTGGTCAAACGCGAGCCTATTACCAATTAAAAAAAATAAGGATAGGGTTAAGTTGGTGGGGGGTTAAGAGAGTCTATGAACGTAGCTCTGGCAGGTTTTCTACCGCCTCTTCGAGTGAAAAAAGACTGTAGTGGCAGTCAAAAGAAGACAACTCTTTTTTAAATTACTAGCATCTAGAACAGTGGTCTTTGTCTTTACCATTCTGCCTGGCAATTAGCCTGGCCACTTCTGACCTCAGATGCTGTATGTTCCGTTTCCTTGCAGCGATCCTGCCATATCGTGAAGATTCGCAAGCCCAAACGCGTGAGTTCCTGGCGAGGGTCATCGACGTGCTTCTGGACTACGTACACGCCGTCAACGATCGCAATGAGAAGGTATACACACCATTCTTTCACTCCAAGTAGTTCACCCTGGGCTACAGAGACGGCAGCGCTTCTTACTCGTAGTGGAGGTGCTGCCGAAGTGGAGTGTTCTTGTCGAGGGTAGCTCGGAGTCTCTTCACTTGTCCTTTTGACTAGCATAGGGTACAGTGGAGAACAGGCAAGGAGCGGGTAGACCCAAAATCGGCTGGGGAGCGTGGGAAATACCTTATGGGCCACCTTACACCCCGGTACCTGAAGACCAAAGCGGGATGAAGGTTTAGTAGGTTCGAGCCCTTCATAACCACTCCCGCTGGCCGGTGGGGGTGGTTATGCTATTCTCAGTACTTCCGGGGTCCCAATAGCAATCCATCAATTCAGCCCCATATCAGCCCCTTCGGTTGCCATTTCCTCATTCGGTAACTGTGTTTCGTAATCAGTGACGTAGAAGGTACGTGATCATGTAGAAGAGTTGTTGGGGAAGGTTCAATTTCCTCATGTCCTCAAGAGGAGGCTGGAGGCTGTGCTCCAATCATGGAAACCCTGAAGATTAAAGTCTAAAGAGTAAATAAAAAAAATGTTTCTACGTAGATCTTGGAGTTTAAAATGCCGGAGGAGATGCAGAAGGTGTTGGACTTAGACCTGCACGACGAGCCGCTGCCGCTGAAGCAGCTGCTTGAAGACTGCAAGACCACGCTGCGGCACCAGGTCAAGACTGGTAAGTTTTTTGTTTGTTGTATAAATATAATGTTGCATGTATGAAGTTGAATTAATATTCACAGATTATTTACTTGACAAGAGCTTACCTAAAATACAATTATGGAATTCTACCCCTTTTTTTCGTGCGGTAATACCCACGGATACCACCCCCGCGGCTAGTTGGGGTGGTTATGTCTGTCTTGGACCGACTAAAACCGCACGTCGTCTGGAGGTCTTCGAGCGCCAGTGTGTAAGGTGACCTAAGAGGCATTTCCCTTGAAGTTCTAATCCTTAGCAGTATGCTTTGGATGTCCAAGGTAGCCTGCAAGCCGGTACACCTGTTGTTAATTAAAAATGAGGCTCAGGTGTTCGCTTTCTGTCGGGATTAGGAGGTCAGGTAACAATAATCACTTCTATAACATAGTATAACATAAACTCACGCCTATATCCCCGAAGGGGTAGGCAGAGGTGCTAGCACCCACATTTCGCCAGTTTATGATTAGGTCCCAATGTAATAGGTGGCCGTGGTAGCCTAGTGGTCTGGGTAATGGACTGCTGAGACGAGGTCTCGGGTTCGATCCCAGGTTACCATGGCACACACCAATGACTTTTCGATGCTTTTCGAAGTTATGTGTGTATTTATCGCAGGTTTATAAGTGCCCGGTTAATGGCAATAGGCTCGCTATCTATCACTTCTATACACCTCGTATGACTAAAAATGTCTGTTATCACCTTCCGATCTATTATTACTGGGATATTTTTTTTATACCATTTAGGTGGCAGACAAGCACACGGCCCACCTGATGGAAAGAGGTTACCATGGCCTATGGACGCGTGCAACACTAGGGGCGTCACACTCGCGCTGCCGACTCTTTTTTTTAATTTTTACTGGCCTACATATAAAAAAAAGCTAAGAAAGGTAAAGATAAAAATAGTTAATAAAAAAAATCATTATTTCAGAAAATAAATTGAAAATTCCTATTCTGTGTAGTTAAATTGATTAAAATAAATGCCCACTTGAGCGGTTGAGGCAAGTGTAGCAAATCGGTAAGGAACGCAATTACAAATAACTGTGCGCCATTCCGCTCAGCCGGCCGCGAGTGATGGGGGCAAGGGTCTGAGCACACTGATGCGGGCTGGAAACGGCTGCATAGTCTTTTTTTATTAAATTTATTTTTTGATATAACTTTTTTTTATACTGCTTAGGTGGCAGACAAGCACACGGCCCACCTGATGGGAAGTGGTCACCGTGGCCTATGAACGTGTGCAACACTAAGGGTGTCACAAACGCGCTGCCTACCCTGAAGGGAAGGGGGAGGGCTGGGAAGGGGTGGGGAGGCTAGGACGGGATGGGAGGAGGAGGGGTACAGTGAGCTCTGGCTACCATACTTACCGGCGGGTACACAACACGATGGTTATTATGGCCGCGGTGTTCTGTAAGGTAGAGGTACTATCCCAGTCGGACAGCTCAATTCGGACTACCTCTAAACTAAACTTGCCTTGAATATTTTCCCTCGGAATTAGGGATTAGTCCATTATTGCTGTCAAAAAATAATATCTGCCTTATTTCTCTTAACTTGGGAACGAATTGATATCATCCGGCGTTAAAACGTTTAATCCAATTGATATAAGTATACGCCATAACAGCAGTCAGTACCCAACTTTGATAGTGAATATTTAGTTAACTATACACTATGTTTGGAGTGTTCCGGACTTTCAAGTCAAGCTAACCTCATCTACAAGCTGCTGATTAATGAACGAGGCTCTAGTGCACGGTTTCCTATCGGGTTTGGGCGGTCGGAGAACAGTCGCTCTCATAAAAGTCAAACCAAAAAGAGGAGTCAAACCTTAGTGTTGCACACATTCATAGGCCACGGTGACCGCTTCCCATCAGGTGGGCCGTGTGCTTGTCTGCCACCTTCGAAGTATAAAAAAAGGAGAAAGAGTAAGCAAACCCTGGGGTCCGAGATGAGTGCCTAGGATGTGACGGGGACTTTTCAACTAGTTTTCACACCATACTTTTTGCTGTTTATTACTGCATTATCTAACTAATAATAACTTTACATCAATAAGCTGCAATTGTAAGCTCTAATGTGTGCTTACCTTTATATGTAGGGGAACAATCATTCCGATACATTTGCGGACATAATTGAATTGTTTGCCGCGGCGGGCGAGTTCTGGGGATCGGCTGTTGTTGGAAACTGTCGTATTAGATACAGATGAGATACTCGGTGTATCGCACTCGGCAATGTTTAACTATTGGCGAGAATTTACGAATATTTTACGGCAATAGAAAAATAAGGAGAGAAAAAAATATTTTATTATAAAATACAACGCATATTACGAATTTTACCTACTATGAATATTTTTTTTATTTATAGTTTTCGATTTGTGACATGACGAAATTGTAATATAATTTATATTATATAGTTTAAATAAAAATTATTATTAAATTATAGATATAGTGATTATCGTCTTAAAAGTTTACACTTTGGCATCCGACGTCTGCTCTTTTACTCCTACCTATGTTGTTTTTAATATATCTTGGCTTTTAGAAGAGCAACTGACATTTGAAACCCAACCTTCAGAGAGAAACACACCAGAGCTTCGTCCATCAATCAAAAAGTGTACCAGCAGCTTGCGAGTAAATTTGACTAGGAGTCCGAAATCTCAGTAAAAATAGATTCAATCCAGAAAAATTAAAGTCAAAGTAAAAAATCATTCATTCTGTATAGACCATTGAAATAGTACGCACAAAACCTCAATTCTTATTTCGACGACTACAAAATTAATAAAATCATTGTATAACCTAAAAATACACTATTTTTTCCATCAGCATCACTCAGAGAGTTAACAATTATACCTACGGCACGATATGATGGCCGGTTTGACATATTACAATAGTGACGGAAATGTCAATTTACTCTCGATAAAAATATAATCAAATCAAATAAGTTTTTATTGCAAGCAGTACTTACCTAGGTACCTGATTCAAAAACTTTAGTAAAAAAATATAAATTTTTACCTACTTAATACATATGAACGAACTGAATATTGGAATTAGGAATGAAAATGAGTATATATTAATCCAGCTTCCTTCAGTGATTGCACTAGCTTTTTTCTTGTTGGATACTCCTTACTGGTTTTGCTCGTTTTTTTCTGTGTGTGTGAAGTTTATTTTCTTCTGTGCCAGTCTCGCCAGATTTTTCTTTAGTTATCTATTCGTCTAACAGTTATAGGTAAAATTGACCTTCCATTTTGAGATTCACGATCGAAATGTTACGAAGGCGTACCTATAACGAACACACGTGCCTGACTGTTTAGAACTCAGCTCTGCGTATGTTCGGCCATATCGACGAAGTCCACAACAAAAGGCGTAAACAGAGTAAGTTGAGGGCTACCATTATAATTATCACTGTTAGTGTATGTAATGGGGACCCCTTCCTGAGACTTTACCATCAGGCGAGATTTACCATTTAGCTTACCATCAGGCGAGGAGCTCTAAACTATATCGCAATCGCACTGCACTCCTAGTTTGTACTTTTCGAAGCAACGTCAAGTCGAAAATGCTTTGTTTTGACGTAAGTTTGCCGGAGGTATTATTGGGCTTGCCAGTGGTCCTAGTGTCGATTATATAGATTTTATTTAAAGAAATTGAATTTCGAAAAACAAATACCGAGTTGTGTGAAATAAGTACACCAATAGGTAATTATAATCTTATAAAAATAAAAAATAAATGATCGTGGGACACTAATATACATTATATAATTCAGAAATCAATGTAATAAATAAATATTGTGTCCTAAAATTATACCTACATTCGATAAAATTTTATGACTTACTGTACGTCACTATTGACAATAAAGAACAGCAATTTGCTCTTTCAAAATGTCACAATAATTAATACGAAACTTCATGAGCGGACAAACGTCAAACCGGCCATTATATCGTGCCGTAGGTATAACATCACTAAAGCCTTCTATATCCTACGATGCACTCTAAAACACCTCACCCTCCCGGAGGTGGACCCTCCCGCATCCCAATTCCACTCTCAGATTACGCGCTCCGTGGAGCGTGAGACGATCGCTTGTGCCCTGATCTGATGGATGGAGTGGCTCCTGATTGTGAACGTTTTAAACATTCGGATTGATGGGAGATTGTTTTTGAAAGATGTGAAAGTTCTGTTGATGGAAACTTTTGTTTTATTCATTTTTTTCCCGACTGCCAAGAAGGGTTATGTTTGCTAGATTCTTTACTACCTCATTTACTTCCAAACCACTAGACGGATTTCTTTAATTAACATATCGTTAAATTCGTCTCGGTAACCCAAAGGTGGAGCAAAAAAAAACCAATATGGTTGCTGTAAAACGCTATAGTTTAAAGGGGAAAAATAAAAATAAATATGGATATCAAATTAAAGGGCTTATCACGAGGATTTCAAAAAGGTATTAAAAAAATTTATCTAATTTTTTATCATACAAGTTATGCGCGGATTGAGGTTTGTGAACTTAGTGATGAATATACACTAAAACTAAAAAGTATAAAATAAAATAAAATAAAATATAGAAAAAATCAAAAAACCCGATTTTAATTTTTTTGATTTGTGAAGTGATGACGATGGAGCACGCTTGCCTAGAAGCAACCTATTCACTCTTGACTCCCAAGTTATAGCTTTCCAGAAACACAGACTCAGGCAGGGCATTTCGCTCCTTAGCAGTTCACATAATGAAGCGATATTAAGTTTTTTTGTGATTAAAATTGAATCTATTACACTTTTATAAGAGTCTACATCGGTAAGACAGTAGTTAGTAAGTGCGATTACTATTTCTAAGGTCACAGACGCGATCTGCAAAAGGACTTATCAGAATAATTATTTGTAAAAAATTCTTAATGATAAAGTCCATGGGCCGCGCCTATAGGTGGGCGCGTTTGCCACATAAATAGTATAAAAAAATGGCTGAAATAAGTTTCTAGTTGGCGGGAATATGGTTATACTCTACGTGAGGTAGGCGCTTACTACACTTCTGCCTACCCCTTCGACATATTACAGAGTTGAGTAAATAAAAACAAATAAATGTTAAAATCAACTACATATATATGCTATGGTGTCCGCTTGCCATGAGCAATTCAAAGTTGTACAAAAAAAGTATTTTCTTTTCTCTAAATAAATAAGCTTGCATGTTTTGTTTTAAAACCAAAGCCAGCCACCCAAACCAAATTCCATTACAAGCTTACCTAAAGCTATAAAGTGTCGAAAATGGCCATAAAAACGACAAATAATGACTTAAGTCCCTTCTCCACAAAGCTTATGGAGTCCATAGTGATGGAGATGCGCCGCACTGCCACTAATAACACGCAAATCATAGGATTACAGCGCTTAGAGAAGGGTGCACATCAATTAGGGGCTTTTGCGGAAAAGTCTTGGGAAAATTATGGTAAACAATTTAGCATCAGGCTAGTTCTAAGCAGAAATAAATTACTTACCTGTTTATTTATTACTTACATGTTTATAAATGTGCTGTAATTATGTATTATGTACCGCCAATGTATGCCATATCTAAGCAAATCAATATAATTACGAATGTGAACATAAATGCGGAATTAATATTTTTTCCGAAATTAATAAAATAATAGTTACACTTTTTGTTTTTAATTATCGGATTTATTCATTATGGTAATACTTTAATGCCGTCTGTTTATCACTGATAGCTTAGGTAAAGATAGTTTTAGGTCAAGCTTATTACCATATAGGTACATGACTCCATAACTAACTACTTTGATTAAGATTTAAAATTAAGTTTTAGTCAAAGTAGTCAGTAATGGAGTGATTTTTCTGTTGGTAATTTTACCAGCAGAAAAATCAATAACTCCACGATTTTATTGATGGTTACCCTACCACGCCCCTGTACGCATTGTTCGCTGTATTAACATAGTTTGATAGATCATCCCTGCTTACCCCACATCCCTTTGTTGATCAGGATTCAGGTTATGGATTGATTTTTATAGTGTTATAGAGGATGGGGATTTAAAATGAGGATTTGGGCACCCGCGAGGTCTCGAGGGTTGAGGTGTTACGATCAAGTATCTATGTTTTTTCGTGTGTATATGTAGAAGATTTCATGAGATAGACTCGGGTGAATAACCTTAGTGTTATTCTACACAAATAAAGAAAATGGAAGTGTCTGTTTGTATTATAAAAAAAGATTTTAAATGAATGCATGTGAGTGTATGTACGATAGAGTATGTCTTTCTGTCTATTTAAAAAAGGTTATCTCTGGAACGCCTTAGCTGGTAATAGCCGATTAGCCGATAGGTAATATTACAAGGCGTAACATAGGTTACTACAATAATTTTGGAAAACTAATTAGGGTTCGGCGAAATAAATAAAGCCTTAAAAAACTAAATCCACGCGACAATTTTAATATTAGCACAGAATTTGAAAAAGATAGCCTTTATTACGTGGCAACCAAAGTTATTAGCAAAGTATGGGTAAGCAGGGGTATACTAAATTTACCTCTACTTAATCTTTTGAGGATATACAGGCGTGAGAATTTTTTTTCAACATCTTTAAATCATTATCATCCTTCAACATAGTTAAAATCTCGACATTCGTATAACAAATTCTATGTTGTGTGTATCGGATTTCGTATAACAATACTGCTAATTGTGATACACACTGCTTTTCACCAGCGAAAACTAGATTAAACCGGATATATCCAGTGAATACGCTCGTCAGCGACCGCACGAGGCAAATTGAATCAAGGACTGTCGCGTGCCGCATTCATATCGTGGACACCCTACGCATATTTAGTTGATATTGTTGGTTCGGAAATTATACGTGTCAATTATTTTGGACGTGATCTTTGAGTGTCAGACATCGCGGAGAATAACACTTGTAAATACGTTTTAAAAACGTGTGTATTTAAAACTTTCTTAAGTTTCGGCAGCGCGAGTGTGACGTCCCTAGTGCTGCACACGTGCATAGCTTGCCATCAGGTGGGCCGTGTGTTTGTCTGCTACCTAAGTAGTATAAAAAACTTACAAAAACATAAAAAAATCTTCTTTACATTTTATGGGTACAGTCGGTAGTTGCTCCCGTAAAGGTCAAGACCAATCAATCTATAAGGAGAGGAAGGAGGACCCAGGCTTCAAAGGGCAACCTTTGGAAGGAACTGGGGTGCCCTTGATAAAAGGAAAGGAGGAGGTAGGACACGACGGTATCTCCCGTCCGAAATGAGCTGTCCTCTGGCCTACAGAATACCGCGGCCATAATAACCTTGAGCTGTGTTCCCGCCGGTAAGTAGGGTAGCCAGAGCTCACTGTACCCCTCCTTCCTAGCGTCCTCACCCGTTCCCTTCAGGGTAGGCAGCGCGGGTGTGACACCTTTAGTGTTGCACACGTCCATAGGCCAAAGTGACCGCTTACCATCAGGTGGGCCGTGTGCTTGTCTGCCACCTACGTGGTATAAAAAAAAGAAAGGATTTTCAGCTACAATTTTTTCATTATAAGAATAGAATTAAAAAGCGTACACTACTGGTAATACAACCTTAGGTTATGGTAACCACTTACCATCACCATCAAGTTAGACGTATATTTGTTTGCTACCACAATAGTGTACAAAATTGTATCCCAAACATTCTTGCATTCACATAAATCTTCCCTCTCCCTCTAAGCGAGGATTAAACAAGTATTACACCGCACCTGACTTCGTTGGTATACCGGTTCGACCCCAGCTGTTGTAATGTGAGGGATTAGGGTACAATTACTCTTGACGTATTATATTACTTTGTTAGCAAATGGGTCTGTAGGGATTTTGTTTTAAGAACTTTGGTATAAAATATAGGCATAAAGCCTAAAGCGTATAAGGACGGTTTCTCAAAAAATGATTCCTAAAAGGACAGATTCTCAAAAAGGCAGATCCTTAAAATTACATATTTTAAAAGGACAAGGACAGATTATCAAAAACATAGTTTCTTAAAAGGACACACGACCGTAGGTCACGGTACCCGCTTCTTATTATGTGGGCCGTGTGCTTGTCTGCCACCTAAGTAATATATCAAAAAACTTGGTACTTTTTATAATGCAAATATTTTCAAAAATCCATAGTTAGTTCGAAGAAGGATTTTTAGAAATTTTACCCCTAGGGAGGTAAAACACAACATTTTTGTGTTTTACCTCAATCACCGTGCCACTTGCACTTTACCACTGTGCAAAGTTGAGATGGACCTCTACTGCATAAAGAATTTTTACGATTACCCTAAAAAATATCCCACAGATAACGGCTCCCCACTAAAGCCCGCTAATAAATTCCGCCGCCTCTAAAGTGTCAATTGATAAAGTAAAACCAACACAGAGGGCGCGCTCCCACGGGACGGTTTATCTCGCCCTACAGCCGCGGGTAAGGATATTAAATCAAAACTGGCTACAATAGTGGTGGTTTTAATTGTTTTAAACAGTGATAATTATATTTTTTAGGATGACAAATGAAATTATACTTAGGTACTATTATATTAACCGCGGTAGCCTGGGTGGTTTGGGTAATGGACTGCTGAGACGAGGTCTCGGGTTCGATCCCAGGTTCACCATGGCACACACCAATGACTTTTCGATGCTTTTCGAAGTTATGTGTATTTTTTTTTTTTTTTATTATTGCTTTTTTTTTTTTTTTTTTTTTTTTTATTAGTGCCTCGGAGAGCACGTTAAGCCGTCGGTCCCGGTTGCCATACAAACATCTATGGCAGTCGTTACGGGTAGTTGGAACCAGTCTAACTTGGAACTTCGACATCGCCATTGGTCATAATGACCATTGGTTGTGGAGGTCAGATGGCAGTCGCTCCACGGAAAATATCGAAGTTCAGCCGCATCACAGTTAGACTGGAAAGCCGACCCCAACTGAGTTGGGAAAAAGGTACAGAGAACGAAATGAAATTATACTTACTATACTTGCGACTCCACCCTCTTAAATTCAGTATTTGTGTTATTAACTATAACTCCAGTTCTATCAACCGTTTGTGATCAAGCATGCGTAAGAGTTTAAGTCTGACCAAGACCTGTCAAACAAAAAAAAACCGCATCAAAATCCGTTCAGTAGTTCTTTAAATAAATATTCTACGATATTCTACACAGCGGCGCTCTCTAGACCCATAGTAAGCATAGTTAACTAGCTCGTGTTATGGGTTATAGAATGCGGATAAACGATAGGTACCTACTCTTTTTTGTGATACAAAAAACCACCCAGATCAATGCAAATATTCATATTCGAGCACACAATTATTTGCCCTGAGCGGCTAGCGAACCGCGACCTTTAACTTAACAGTCGAATATTCTACCGTTACGCCATAGAAACTGGGAAAAAAATCAGAAAACTTTAAATCTATTTCAGTATGTATCCCATGCAGGCGGAGCTACAGGCAACAGCTAGCTAAATGCCATATTTAATCTGTCCAACAGTTTATCAAAACCATTCTTTTCATTCCGTTCACTCCCCCGTCCCTCGGGATGTATCTGTCATTCATATTTTTTATCTGTGCCGCCTTCGTCGTACAAAAAATGTTTTTCTGATAAAGTGTGTACTCCAAAGCGTCCTTATCTGAAACGTATGTCTGTCTGTCATAACCATGGGGCCTTTTGAGGGGTGAGCAGAGTTATGTGTTTGTTAGCTGGCGATTTTGAGGGTATTGAGAACATTATGACGAGGATATGTGTACTATAAAATGTAAGATGATCTCTTTTGATCAGCAAATAAATGACGATTATTAGTATCAGAAAAATAATAGAAATGTTCTTTATTGCGATACCTATCACAGTATCTTTAAGTGGGTACTGAAAATTATCTAAAGAGGATGTCAAATGGGACTCCATTATTTAGCACTTTTGGCGTCTGCATTGGTGGTGAATTAACTTAAAATTCAATTCTACAAGGCGTAGCGGTAGAGAAAGCTTGGATGGATCTATGGGTGTTTGTTACTACATCAGAATGACTCAACGGATTTAGATGAAATTTAGCATATCCTGGGAATACTTTCTGGGAATGGGACCCGTGTGTATTGCCCAAATATCGCTAGAACACGTGCTGCGTGCGGGTGGAACCGCGGACAACAGCTTGTTCTAGAATAGAATAGAAATCTTTATTCGCATGAAAAACAATAGGAATGCTTTTAATTTTAAAAATGTCTTTGCCGTGAGCTTGTCTGCCACCTAAGTAGTATAAAAAGAAATAAAAAAATCACGAGAAGCAATTCTCCTTTTATAAAGATCTAGCGACTCGAGACCCGGCTTCGCCCGGGTGTAAATTCCAGTTTTCCAATAAAATATACAGCCTATGACAATTAGCAATAATGTGGCTTTCTATTGGTGAAAGAATTTTTAAAATCGGTTCAGTAGATCCCGAGATTACCCCTTACAATTTAGCAAATATACAAACACACAAACTTTACCTCTTTATAATATTAGTATAGAATATACTCTCTAACTTCTACATTACCCAGTTGTACCAAAACAATAACAAGAGAGACTTAAAACAGCTATTTCCGTTGCGACCGGCCACCATCGTCCCGTTTAGCGACGTGTGATATTACATCCGTACCCAACTTCATGTGTGATCACGCGAGAGAACTTCATTCGTATCGATTTAGTATCTAAAACGGTACAAAATTAAGTTAAAGATACACGCCACGAAATTTTCGTTTTACAAGTTTTTTTATTTAGTTTCACCTGTCCCGTTGTCTGTAATCAAATCTTGCAAGCTATTTTTCGACCACTTCTGGTTATCCGATTGAGCTGAAATTTGGTACATAATGTAAGTCCCATGACAATGCAATATTGTCTATACATAGGTATAATAAATCTGTAACTGATCGGTGTCTGTACATGGAAATATGTGAGAAAAAAAATTATTAGGGGACTGAATGTAATAAATGCCAAAACAATGATTTTAATAGCGATGGTCGTAAAAAGTACTGAACGGGGTTTGATGCGGTTTTTTTATTAGAAAGGTCTTGGTTACACTCAAAATCTTTCGCATATTTGATCACAATCGGCTGATTAGAACATGCGATATAGTAAATAAAACGCGAAAATCGACGTCGACGCGGGCGGAGCCGCGGGCAACAGCTATAAATAATAAAAGCTTGTTTTTAAAAAGTTTTTTTTTTAAACAGTAGCTTGTTATTGAACACAATAACACAATAGTTTAGAACACTATACGAGTATACTCCTACGATTTGCGGGTTGGCAAAAGACGCACCTATGAGCGCTTATATATACCTAAACCGTAAATCACCGCTGGTCTTCCACCACTCTAACTACTTATAAAATAGTTTGCCTTATCTATGCACTTAATTCATCATCATCAAAATAAACTAAACCATCTCTTCCCAGGACACCCGCACTTCTTCAACCAGCTGTCCTGCGGGCTGGACATCATCTCCTTGGCAGGCGAGTGGCTGACCGCCGCCGCCAACACCAACATGTTCACCTACGAGATCGCGCCAGTCTTTATCCTGATGGAGAACGTGGTGCTGGAGAAGATGAGGGCCATGATCGGGTGGAAGACTGGAGACTCCATTCTAGCTCCAGGTAAGATGGGAAATTTTGTTGCTTTGTCTGTGGATTTAGACAGTGAGAGGCATTTTATTCCACGCACGCTAGGCTGTGGAATGATCTCTCTGCCGTGGTTTTCTTTAGCGTCAACAATATGGGGTTCGTCAAGAAGGGCATTAGAAGGGTTTTACAGGATCACGAGTGGTATGCCCTTGGTGTTTCACACGTCCATAGGCCACGTAACCGCTTCCAAACTTACGCTTGGCGGTCGAACTGCTACCTCGGTGTTCGAGGGTTCGATTCCCGCTCAATGTAAATATTTTTATGCATGAATATCTATATTTGGATTGGTCTGGGTGGTGGTCCTCATCTAATGCTTTTTCACGCCCCGCCTAAAGGACCCGGGACTATAGGAGGAAGGAAACACATGCGCTGGTAAAGAATTCCAAGTCTATATAGTGCGGCAGAGAAAAGAGGCACTGAACCAATTGGTTCTTGACGATTTTGATTCCACTGTGTGAGGGTGATACACAGTCTTGCACGTGTTTTTCTGTATTGTATGATTGGTAATATTCATATTTTTGTCTTCCACCAGGTGGCTCCGTATCTAACTTGTACGCATTCCTGGCCGCTCGTCACCACAAGTTCCCGGAGTACAAGGAGAAGGGACTCAGCTCCATCGGTGGCCATCTCATCATGTACACTTCAGACCAGGTCAGCACTTAGATAACACCACACGACACGACGGTATCTCCCGTCCGAACTGAGCAGTCCGACTGGGGTAGTACCTCTGCCCTACAGAACACCGCCCCCATAGTATGGTAGCCAGAGCTCACTGGAGGGATTCTGTGCTGTCAACGCGGAGACCAGTCTCCTGCGTTGTCAACACAGAAACTCTCTCAACCTCCCCCAACTCGTCCTTTCTCCAAGTCCCCTCCCATTCCCTTCAAAATCCCCTCCAGAGTCAGCAGCGCGAGTGTGACGCCCCTTTTTTTATCGTGTGGAAATCCCCATAGATACCACCCGTTAGACCATCGGGGGTGATTATGTTGGGATCGATCCGACTAAAACCGCACGCCGTCTCGGGCCTTAATTACCGGGGTGTAAGGTTACCCAATAGTCATTATTCCTCGCACCCCAGCTGACCCCGGGCTATCTATGGTTTTAAGATGCCCCCCTCGCGACCTCGATGGGGGGTGGGGTGAGCATCGCGCCACTTCGCCGATGGTGGGGTATAGGGTGACAGGCTGCCGTCCTGAATGTAACGCCCCTGGTGTTGCACACGTCCATAGGCGATAAGTGACCGCTTCCCATCAGGTGGGCCGTGTGCTTTTCAGCCAACTAAGTTGTATAAAAAGCCTAGTTTAACTAGCTTGGTTTATCGATTATAGATTGTAGAGATTTTTTTTTAATTGGACATTTTTTTTCCACTAGTGCCATTACTCTGTGAAGTCCTGCGCTTCGGTCTGCGGGCTAGGCACGGATTACTGCATAGCCGTGCCCTCTGACGAGCACGGGCGCATGATCCCCTCGGAGCTGGAGAGGCTGGTCAAGTACCACAAGGACAGGGGCAATGTGAGTCACTCTTTATACTACTAATGTACGAAATATGAAATTGGCCAAGTGATACTATGTGGACACATTTGAAACACAGTATTTCTTAGTCAATGTGGATGATAAGCGGCCACTGTGTGTTACCATTTGTAACACAAAAGACTTACGTGAATCTAGTATTAAAAATGTAGAAGCAGATGTGGTGAACACGAAACCAATACTCAACTCAACCAGCACTCTCAGAACTAACTTCCATTGAGAAAGTGGACACTTGAAAATTTATGTTTCTACCAGCTGTTGACCGTGGCTTCACCTGCGTGGATATCTCTCCCCGATCCCGTAGCCCATGGAAACCTTTCCCAGGGTTGATAAATAGCCTTATGTTGTTCCAGAATATAAATCTACCCCTGTACTTAATTTCGGTCAAGTTGAAAAGTTTCAATCATGCTCAAACGACTGAATGGATCTGGCTGAAATGTGAAAGTTCACATTTATTATATACTCGTTATACTACTTAGTAGGATTTTTTCCATGATATAGTTCACGGCATCTAACTTGGCAAGGTTTTGGAGTAATGGGGTCCACACTACTCCAAAATCTTGCCAAGTTACATGCTGTACACTATGCGTAGGATCACAATTTGAGGGGGTCCTATGCTTCTGCCGTTTCTACTATAGTAGTGTATGTCTTTGAACCAGGTGCCTTTCTTCGTGAATGCCACCTCCGGCACGACGGTGCTCGGCGCTTTTGATCCGCTGGTGGAGATCGCGGACATCTGTCAGAAATATGACCTGTGGATGCATGTCGATGTGAGTTTTTTTATCATCTTAACAGCTTTTAACCACGGTTTCATTTGCGGTAATGTATGGCTGTCTGAAAGTTATTGGCGAGGGGAGGAATTGTTGAAAATTTTAATGAAATTTTGCAACTATAAGTAAACTATTTTTTTATCGAAATACATATTTTAAGAGCCAATAAAAGGGCTCCAAAGTGAAAACATTAGATGCAACTGGAAAATTGCTATGACGATGAGTTAAGTCTTTCTAACACAATATTCGTTGTCTTTTCAAAATATCATAAAATGTATTGTTGTCAACACAGGCCGCGTGGGGAGGCGGTCTACTCTTCTCAAAGAAATACCGTCACCCTCGACTCACTGGCATTGAGAGGTAAGACATCACTTTTTTCCTTTGACCTCGATTGACCTCTATCTCGCCTGGTGGTAAGTGACAATGTGCTCTAAATTGAATCACGTTTTACTAGAAGGAACCTATTCACTAGTAACTTGGAGATTCCCAGGTTACAGCTTTCTTGAAACACAGACCCAGGCAGGGAATTCCAGTCCAAAAACTGTATGCTTATTGAATGAGGTGGCAATAATCCGTCTTCAACTGCACTACTAAATGGAAACACACAAGAAGCAACAGCTTTCAAATAAAAACATAACATAACATAAACTCACGCCTATATCCCCGAAGGGGTAGGCAGAGGTGCTAGCACCCACATTGCGTGGCGATTGCAGGTGGCGAGCCTATTGCCATTAATCGGGCACTTATAAACCTGCGATAAATACACACATAACTTCGAAAAGCATCGAAAAGTCATTGGTGTGTGCCATGGTGAACCTGGGATCGAACCCGAGACCTCGTCTCAGCAGTCCATTACCCAGACCACTAGGCTAACGCGGTCAAATAAAAAAAGAATTATCAAAATTGGTTCGCCCAGTTGAATTGAGAACATCCTCCTTTTTTGAAGCCGGTTAAAATTAGTGGTAGACCTGCAACTTTACGTCTTGTGTTTTAAAGGTCATCCTAAAAGGACGATGCTAGTAGGTACTCAATATGTGAGAGGCTGACACTTTTTCGATAGATAACTTAAGGTTGTAACACTATTACAACGCATCAACTTTACATTACTTTAGCATCAAGTTCTTTCCCAATTTCAGTATCAGAGCAAACTCTGCTTACACCCTTGTCAATTAATTACATTCTTGTGTACTGCGCACAGCTCCAAGGGTCCAAAAAACAAGTAGCTCCGTACATTGGATATTAATCCGGCAGTCATTAGCGCCTATCAATCATGACTGTTCGGCACTAAATGCCGGAGGCCTAAGCCGCGAGAACAGAGTGAATAGGGACGGGACGATGTAGTTATCGATAGTCGTGACCCGCAAGTTTTTATTGCCATATTCTTTTCTCACAGAAGTCACAGAATTTACAAAGCCTTGCAAATTGGGCTGAAAAGGTAAATGAGGTTGATCTATATAACTGAAATATCTGTAGTGTAATAGAGGGCTTATAAATAGGACCATTTCATATTACTAGTTCAAAATACTGCGTTGAAAATGGAACCTTAACTTAATCTATCCTAGTTCCCCTTGAATAAGCTAGTCAAATTGGCTTAAATTTCAGTCTAAGTAGGTACCACATACAAGGTTTTATAATCAAAGCCAGCTGGTAAAAGAAATCTAATTATCATCAATAAATTGTTCCAAAACGTTTTATTCTGAATTAATTTGTTAATGCCAAGTAATTATCATAGCATATCAAATGACTTAAAAGTACTTTTATATCGATGAGTTTACAGTAACATACACATCGATATCGTCATATATGTAACAGGGGACACCACTATGATAAAACAACGAGGCTTCGGATGTGAAGTGCGGAGCAATGCGGATCAAAATCAAGCTAAATGTGGCAGACGCGTCCGGTGGTGCGTGCGACACATGACATAGGGCTGCCACCAAAATATTTCTAGAAACTGTCTTTCTAGATTATACAGGGTGAATTTTTCAAAAGGGATTGGATGGCCAAATCCGAAACTATAAGGAATAGCGAAAAATGCTCAAAGGAGTCACGAGCCCGATTTTGATGAAACTTAAAACCTCATCATTACATTTTTGAAAAACCAATAAACCTAGCTGAGAATCGAACCCGTTGATTTTGAAAAAAAAAACACACGCTTTATTATTACACCATACGATAGTGTCGCTGTTAAGGATCAAATTCTGCGAAGTAATAATAATAAAATAATGATCCTTAATAGCAACACTATCGTATGGTGTAATAATATAGGGTGTGTTTTTTTTTTCAAAATCAACAGGTTCGATTCCTAGCTAGGATTATTGGTTTTTCAAAAATCTAATGATGAGGTTTTAAGTTTCATCAAAATCGGGCTCGTGACTCCTTTGAGCATTTTTCGCTATTCCTTATAGTTTCGGATTTGGCCATCCAATCCCTTTTGAAAAATTCATCCTGTATACTCAATAAACTTTAGTATCGTTGCAATATTTTTATACACTTTGTCTACTCGATGCAATGGTGAAGCAAGTTTATCTATGAACCCTAAAAGTGTCATACGCGTTTTAAAAATATTGTAAGTAGGTAACTATTGTTGTACGTATGTGTCCCATGGTCGGGCATAGAGTTATCCGGTTCTCCGTTTGTACTACCAAATGATACACTGTAATAGCATGGAATCTGAAAAAAAAAACGCTCTATAGACTGCAATAGACCCGCTCCCCGTTCACAAGAGACCAAAAATGTCGGTACAAAACTGACTCTAACTATTTTTTTTATTATGCTCCTCTGTATTTCACATCACCTGATGGTAAGGTAAAGGTAAACTAGTATTTGCGATAAATAATTTTTTAACCTCAAAATCGGTCAATATAATATATCTAAAACTATTTTCGACAGCCCTATGACTCACGTCAGAGATTACCGTCTCGTAGCAGGTCTACGGCTACGGCGTAGCAGCCCGCACTTCCCACGTCTCGTCACTCGGGGTACCCCTCAATCCGCCTTGGATCACCGCCTTCATTCCTCGTCTTTTGATCCGAACAGCTGTGAATACTTTAACTGATATTAATGATATTAATGTCACGATTGAGAAGTGCTCATAAAAGACAACACACCATACATCTTTAAAAAAGTAAAAAAAATATCTTTCTCATTCGAGTCTTTTCATTTATTTTATTAGTAACTATGTAGGTACTGTATACACCCACACCATGATTGCGTTAACTTCTGTTAACTTTATTGTGTATCATACAAACAAAACGTTTAAAAATTAGTCCCTAAAACCTCTAAACTTATTCCCAAAAATAAAAAACAACAATCTCCCATTTTTCACCTAAAGTTTGCCGAATCTCCCCTCGAAAACGTCAGTATTAAACCTCTTTTAAGATTAATTAAAAGTCCCTTGGCTGCAAATTGCGAGGGTCTGTGCCTGTAATAAAAAAATAAAAGCAGTGTGCGCGCCCGCACGGGGGACGTGCGTTTTATCACCAGGCTGTTTCATGGACGCCTATCACACCGTGAAGGTTTTAAATAGAGTGTTTTTACAAGTTCATGTTCTTTTTAAGTTGTACAAAATAAGTGATGTTTGCATTATAACATAAGATCTCAGTCTTGAAAGTTAACACGAATGTTACTCATTAAATACTCGCATGAGCAATGACTATAAAAATAATCAAAATGTTCGGAAACAATACAAAATAAATCACCGTAAATTAAGCGTTAATTCGGCTATTCAACTCTTTTTGAAACTATATTATGTAGTTACTTCTCATTTCTCGTTAGAAAAACAGATTTAAAAATATAATAGAACCACTCACCGATCATGGCAGATTACGCCACAAAATATGACACGTAACCAATTTGTTCAATTGCGTCACAAAGTTCTTTTTTTATACTACGTTGGAGGCAGACAAGCACATGGCTCACCTGATGGGAAGCGGTCACCGTGGCCTATAACGTGTGCAACACTAAGAGTGTCACACACGTGCTGCCTACCCTGAAGGGAAAGGGGGAGAGCTGGGAATGGGTGGGGGAGGAGGGGTACAGTGAGTTCTGGCTACCCTACTTACCGGCGGGAACACAACACGATGGTTATTATGGCTGCGGTGTTCTGTAGGGCGGAGGTACTTCCCCAGTCGGACAGCTTATTTCGGATGGGAGATACCGTCGTGTCCTACCTCCTTAAGAAAAATATTCGCAAGGAGGCTATTGAAATGTTCATTTTATCATTCCAACATTCAGAAAACTTCACGTCACTAAGGAAAGTTAAACCTTAAGCATTAAATTAAAGTAAGACTTCTAACCGTAGCCATAAAATTGTATTTTGGACACCAAATAATTCGTAAATTGTTTCCAGTAATTTTTTCTTCTTTTCACGTCCCAATCGCACAGTGTACACTCACTCTAAACCTAACAAATACATGCTACACTTCGGTGTGAGAGCATCCTAACAGTTGCGAGCTGTGTTACCCCTTGGGAGCCGCGGACTGAGTCAACATGAGATACAACCCACTGTTTGAGTTTGTACTTAACAATTACATTCTAGTGTTTTACAATTTCACAATTACATATTCACTGGTTTACATTTTTAGATTTATAAGTGTCGTTACGGGTAGTTGGAGCCCTAAAAAGTCTATCAACAACGGTCTAGCTGCAATGCTTCGATATCGCCTGATGTCACCATTGGGTTGTGAAGGTCAGATGGCAGTTGCTTCACGGAAAATATCGAGGTCCAGCCAAATCCGTAGTTAAGACTAGTAAAGCGGATCCCAGACTCCGAGGTGAAAGCTTTGGATACGACTAGGATTAACGCTAGCTTGAAGAAGTTGTTGTTATATTTTGTGAACTACATGAATACAGATATTTTTATGTTTTCTTAATAAACTATTCTCTAATGGATGGTTCTCATTAGTTCCAAAATCAAATTATCCCATGGAACTAGTGAGATTTAACTAAGTATACCTAAATTAACTTTCTCCTTAATTTATTCGTGTTATAAATCAAAGGAAATATTGAGGTAAAGAGAGAGAAAGGCCACCATTCTAGGGGCAAACCTTTGAAAATCGTAGCCTCTATTTATGGATTTCACCTTAACTTACCATCAGGTGGGGTGCAGTCAATTCGACGAACTACGTAATATAAAAAATCAAGAGACACGTTTTAAATTTACTTCACTGGTTCCATAGAGCTTCAAAATAGAATTAGTGGGAAAATAATCTCACTAATTCCATTGGACAAATGACATTCACGCCCTCTTACCATTGCCTGGTTCGAAAACGTGTTCATAAGGTAGAAGGTAGCAAATTATCCCACATCCCACCTGCCAGTAAGTGGGTATTAAAATAATCTTATAACACCATATTGTTTATAAACCGCAAGATATTAATGTAAATCAATTTCGTACAGCAAATAGAAGGGGTGATGTGGGGTGCTGATGGACAATTGATTAGCGAATTATGTAAATGACCCCCGGGGGTGACACGCGACCCCTCGTGCCGTTGCGTTAGTCAAAAATCAACATTGAATTTTACAATCAATTTATTTAAATTTGTTAGGGATGTAGTTTGTATGTCACATAATAATAACAAACAAAAAAGTAATAAAAAAACAAAATACGCACTGAAAATTTAAAGATAATTAAATTTCAGTTTTAATGCAATAGATAGGACACGACGGTATCTCCCGTACGAACTGAGCAGTCCATCTGGGGTAGTACCTCCGCCCTACAGGAGACCGCGGCCATAATAACCATCAACTAGAGTAGCCAGAGCTCACAATCCCCATCTCCTACCCCTCCCTCCCTAAACCCTCCCCCTTTTCAGGGTCGGCAGCGCGAATGTGACGCCCCAGATATTGCACACGTCCATAGGTCCACGGTGACCACTTCCCATCAGGTGGGCCGTGTGCGTATCTGCCACCTAGATAGTATAAAAGAAATAGGAAAATAGAACCGACTTACATTCTTTGCTAAGTTGGTTAAATTTTAATAGTGTTGAAATGACTTATTGTTTGTTTATACTTACTGATTTCTTTGTCCGCAGGGCTAACTCCGTGACCTGGAACCCACACAAGCTGATGGGTACTCTGCTGCAGTGCTCCACGGTTCACTTCCGATATGAGGTACGCATATTATATCATTGATTTTTATTTAATACTAGCTTTTGCCCGCGGCTTCGCCCGCGTGGATGTCGGTTATCGCAACCAAACATAGCCTATGTCTCGAGGTCTAATCTAATCTACGCCTATACCAAATTTCATCAAAATCGGTTCAGCGGTTCACGCGTGAAAGGGTAACAGACAGACAGACAGAGTTACTTTCGCATTTATAATATTAAGTATGGATATGGATTATCTGTCCCCGCAATTTCATCCGTGGTTACTTAGATCTGGGTAATTTTTTTTGCATGGAACCCTAATTTTGAGTTACTCCCTATAACATCAGTTATCTACGGCCGAAAATCCAAGTCATTCCGAAGATTACCCGGAACAAAACAGACAGATGAAATGTTTTTTTTTTGTTATATTTATCGTTTTAAATAAAAGCATATGAAACAAGCAATATTAAAAAGCAAAAAAAAAAAGGTATTAAAAACCGTAAAAAAAAACTATTACAAAGAGATACTTCAATTGCATTTTTTTTATATTCGATCAAATATATCTAACTATACCTATTAATTAGCGTATATAAATTACATATTTACAATTAATTATATTAATAGATACATTTATTTGTATAAATTATTATTATTAATATTGCGGGCTATATATTTCGCCGTAATTCGTAAATACTAGATGATACGAAAAGATCGACAAATAATAGGGTTTGCTTGCAAAATAGTTGGTTGAATACCCTTTGGGTGTACCCTCCTTGGGTAACATATGTACCGAAGTGTTCGTAAAGGAATTTTAATTAAATGTACCGCGTGCCGGCAGTTGGGCATAGGGATGCGACTGGTGTATCGATAGTATTATAATGTTGTGGATTTAACTGACACGACTGGTGTATCGATAATCTGATGGATTTAACTATAAAGATAGAAAGAAAGAAATAAATAAATAAAGAAATCATTAATTAGAACTTTATTTACTGAAAAGTATTATTAAAAGGTGATAATTTTTTGGTCTGTATTAGAAATTTCTATGATAACAAGGGCCACCTGCCGTTTGACGGACGAAGCTCTGGCTTTTTTCTTAGGGTTGGGGATCAGACAACAGTAGCTCCCGTAAACCCAAAAAAATTAGGAGAGCGAATCCCGGACACCCAATTACCTACCTATTTTTCCGTGCGGAAATCATCATGGATACCCTGCGGCCAGCGGGGCAGGTTATGTCGGACTCTTACCGACTAAAACCGCACGGCCGTCTAGGGTCTTCTGACGCCAGGGTGTAAGGTGGCCCAAAGAGCATTTCCCTCGCACCCCACTACCTACCTGCCTATAAACTTTGTATGTAACCTGCATAGGCATATATGAAAGGAGAAGAAATTACACTTGATTAAATTATATTTTTCGATATTGACATTGTCCCTTCCCTACCAAAGGAAGTACCCCGTGTAGGCGGGGTCGGTAAGAAATTTATCATGACACATATTGCGCTGACGTGCCTCAGCCACTTAACTATTACAAACAAACACTCTTATTACAACCACATAAGGTTTATAATCAGCTGCACATAATTCAGTTGTTGTAAACAATTGGTTGTTTTCTGTCGAGTAAAATAATTGGCGGGAAGTCAAGAGGAATGGCGGGAAAGTTGATATTGACTTTGGAATATTAATGACTAGTATGGCAGGGGTTATCTTGTCCTTTACGGGAGCGACTGTCCTCTGAGTTCGCAACCCCAAGAACCTACGGCTAGGTCATAATTTTCTCTTGAGTTTATAAATAAAATAAATTAAGATTCTACGACATTCTACACTTCGCTCTTTAGACCCAAAGTAAGCATAGTTTAACTAACGTGTCTTATGGGTTCTAGAACGTGGATACACATACTTATACAAGTAGGTATTTTTTTTTGTAAATACATATTATACATGACTAGACCAATGCAAATCGACATATTCATTCATACAAATATTATTTGCACTGAGCGGGAATCGAACCCGCGCCCTTGGCTTAGGAGTCGAATGCACTACCGCTACGCCACAGTGCCTTCATATTCCTACTGTGTACCGGTAGGGTGTACACTGTACCTACAGATATTCGTATACAACCCTCTGTCTACCCTTTCGCGAGGGTAGCGCTGACATACCGACTTAGCATATAAATCACAGACAAACATCTGGACGCGACAGATAACCACAGATCTGCATAATGTACCACAGACAATGAATATACTGTTTATGGATAGAGGCGAGAGGTTTAGGAAGTTATTTTTTAATTACTATCTAGTGTTTATTTTTTTAAACTAGTAATAGGCTCGCATTTGACCACAATCTCACCTGTTGGTAAGTGATGATGTGGTCGACGGTGGAGCACGCTTGCCTAGAAGTAACCTGTTCACTCTAGACTTGAAGACTCACAGGTTATAGCTTTCGGGAAACATAGACTTAGGCAAACTGGAATTCAGGCAGGGCATTCCACTCTTAGCAGCACGCATAATGAATGTACTGCTAAAACGTTGAGAAAACTGAAAGGCTAGCATAGTTCAGATTTGATTATCGACGCCCTGTTGAAAATTTCACTTTGTATGATCATGAATAGACGTATTCAACGCGTACCCAAGCGGGAATCAAATCTGCTACCTTCGATCCGATGCAACATTCGAAAACTCTATCGGCACACCTAGAGATGTTGTTGGTGATAAATATTTTCCATTACAAACTTGATTCTAACCACCTCCTTCTATTCCCAGGGTATCCTGCTAAACTGCAACGCCATGTCCGCCGAGTACCTGTTCATGACAGACAAGATCTACGACCCGAAGTACGACACGGGCGACAAGGTGATCCAGTGCGGACGACACAACGACATCTTCAAACTGTGGCTGCAGTGGCGCGGCAAGGTACCGCCGAGCGAATGAATGAACCATGGAATGATTGAATGAATGAATTAATGAAATTTTGAAGCAATTAGTATAACCAAAGACCATGATAACTAGTTATATCATGGTCTTTAGTATAACTATGCTAACTATTCATAATGATTTAGATAGGAAAACGTGAACATCCAGATGCGTGATTGAATGAATGAGTGATTGAGTGAATGATCGAATAATCAAATGAATGAATGTTTGAATAATTGTATAACTAAACTAGCCGATGACCGCGTGAATATCGGTTATCGCAACTTTTGGTTATAATCCCGGTTCTACTCAACCAATTGCGATCAAACAAACGGCAGATTTGACGTCTAATCAAGAACCTGATGCTAATAAAAACACCGCATCAAATCCATACAGTATTTTGGCGTTGATTGCGAACAGACAGACAAAAATTCCAAATACTTAGAGCAAAAAATTCTAAAAAGCAAATTGAATGATTAAATTCTTGAATGATTGAATGACTGTTTGAATGAAGCATTGAATGACTGAATTTTTGAATGAATGACTGTTTGATAGAATGATTGAACGATAATTAATATCCTTCAAATAGAGAAAATCTAAGATGTATTACATTAAAAAGGCTAATTCACCTACTTATAACATGTTTATTCCCGATTGCCTCCAGGGAACCTCCGGGTTCGAGCGTCTAATGGACCGCCTGATGGAGCTGACCGAGTACATGGTGCGCCGCATCAAGGAGCAACCCGACAGGTTCCACCTCATCCTGGAGCCCGAACTGGTCAACGTCTCATTCTGGTACCTCCCGAAGCAGCTGAGGGGCATCCCCCATGATGCCAATAAGGAAATCAAGCTTGGCAAGGTAGGTTTTTTATAATAATATACACTCACACCATAATACTTCTTTCGGGATAGGCAGAGACAATAGCCTGCCATCTGCCTATTGTACTTATACCTAAAAAACCTCCAGGTCTGCGCCAAGCTGAAGGGAAAAATGATGCAATCTGGTACTCTCATGGTGGGCTACCAGCCGGACGACCGCCGCCCCAACTTCTTCCGCAGCATCATCTCCTCAGCAGCTGTCACTGAGAAGGACGTGGACTTCCTCTTGTCAGAGATGGACCGCCTTGGGCACGACATCGTGATTCAGTAAACAGTCTTCACAAGGACTCTTGAAGACATCTTGTAGACAAGATATTATTTAATAAAATGTATGTTGTTTATCCTTCGACTAATTGAATGGAATTTGAATGTTTTTACTCATAAATGTAATTACCGTAACGGACTTCACTCAAATTACTTTTATCCTTATTTGAATGTTGGCAATCGTTTAGCGATTTAAAAAAAACTGTTTCCGAAAAACGCGGGAATTTTTTGACAAGATAAAAATTTATTTAAACATGTATAAAATATTAATTATTACAGAATATTTATTTCATATAATATTTATATAAATATTAAATTTGATTTATATATAGGTACCGAATATAGAAATTGAGGAAAATTATTAGAAGCGTGGTTCAACGATGATGCAATTGTCTTTGCCAACCCCAAGAAAATATTTTTCAAAATTAAAAAAAAATCAAAATTCATTTAATTATTGTTTGTCACAGGTAAGAGAAGATGTGTTTCGGGTTTCTTCAATCTAGGGATTCGTGATTTTAATTGTTTGTGGTTGCTTCCATTCAGAAAAAGGATAAAACATATTGAACGTTTGTAATGTAATGTATGTCAAACTGTAGAATATAAATGTAATACAAGTCTTCGCCGTTGATGAATATATTTAATGTCTGGTACGAACGAATATCGAAGTTTAGTAATTTATTTATTTAGACTAATGCTGTAAAGAAAGAAACTTATTTGGGAATGCGTGGAGAGAATGTCTCAAGATAACCAAAATGCTAAGGCTTTAGAGTCGCCATCTATTGAGGAGTAGCTAAGTAGGAATTACGAATTTTTATTGGTACTATTTTCACTGACATTACACACGAAGGATTACTTTTGAATCGCAATACTTTATTGTATTTGCCGAATGTGTCTTGTCGGTTCAGTTAAGTATCAATTTTAAATAGTTGATTTTATATGGTTTTAGTATAGCGATAAAAGTGCTTTTCAGTAGAAAATATTATCGTTGTAACAACAACGACTTTATCTAACTTTCACACGTTGATATTTCCTACTTTCGCTAAGATTCACATAGCATTGGTAATGGGCAATATTAGAAAAAATAAACAAAAACTCAAAAATGTTAGACTCCTCTATGATCTATGGTCCACTGTCTTCCCGTAACGTAATATTTAATTAGTGTGTCTTGTAAGAAATGGCGAACCGTCTATCAAATGAATATATATTGAGTGTTGGTTGTTCTCTTTATATAATATTAATATATATTTGAAACATTTGACAATGAAAATATATGTTGAAAATAAAAAAGGAATAAAATTTAGACAAAGCTCAAGTATTTCCATTTGGCTCTATAAGTATGTGTTTGTATGAAAAGATTAAATTAAAAAATCGTTAGGATTGTTGAAAGTTGTATGTGTATGGATAATTTTATGTGAGAGAATGAATTGTTAAAATATTCTAGAGTTAACTAATAATACTAATATATATCTATTACATAAATATGTATTTCATATCGAACAATATAATATCTTTATGCAAAAAAGACATTTTTAAAACTACCTTCAAGGTTTATTTAGTTCCTAAAAACTATATTACTTGAATTTCTTATTAAGTTGATGCTCAGCCTGTAACCCAAATATGTACAAGCGTATTACGAGCCACTGAAAAGAAAGCGAAGTAAATGGAATGGAGGTAGGAAGACCTTTGCCGGAGTGGAACCTTAAGAAATAATATAAAAGCCATAATTATTTTTTTCATAATATACGTTTAGATTGTAAGTGACGCTTGGCGCTATTCATAGGTACAAATAGATTGGTACTTATCGCTAACAACGTTATAAATACATTTTACCAGTCTCTTTGTATAAAAATGTTGATTAAATAAGTGTAAAATTTTCACATTTATTATAAAAATTGAAATCGCATTATATACAAAACATATCTCCCGTTTTGCCAATTAAAGAGTATTGTTAAATTTTTATATATTATGTTATGGAGTGCATTGTAGACAGCTTTTTGGTGCTTAATTAAATAAAATAATTTTCGTCGAAATTATGAAAAAGTCGCCTAAGGCGCGTCTTCGAGACATAAAAATCATATGATTAGTATACCGTATACACAGTGCCATCTTGTAGGGAAAAATTAATTTAGCAGTTATAGATTTTATTAATAGATGGCGCTGTACTAAGTTATATTTTGGAAAATGTTTTAGTGGTGTATGGTTGCAATAATATCGCTAATCAGTTGCATTCATTCGATGTTAGAATGTAACTTGGTGTTTAGTCATAGTCATAAGTATCTAGTTGTTAGAGTTGAGTTGTTACATAAGTGAACTGTCTCTTTAAAACCTTTATTTCAAGTTTGGACTGCGTGTATTACATAATAATTAATTTGTTCGTTTAATTTAATATTATTTAAGACTTTCTACGTTATTTATCTTTTGAATTAAATCAAATTTATTATTTTTGTGCTATTAATTACATCAAATGATAATTTATTATATTAAGCTAAGGTAATTTTAAAATAATAGGATAACATGTAAATATAAGAAAATGCGATGTGACGACGACAATAGAAATCGTAGATTAGATTGTATGGGGGATGGAAATCTCGAGTGTTAATGTTAAATTAGGATTAAGAATATTATCATAGAAGTTCGTACTTCGTAACTCACAATTTTAGGTTTACTTATTAACGATTTATTTTCTAATATAGTTAGACAATATTAGTGGAATTGAAGTCAGCATTATCTAGCAGCCGATAGATTATTTGAAATCGAAATGGATACCAACAGTCAAATTATAAAATTATAAATGTAAATAATGTAGTACGTGTGTGTTTAGGTGAGCGATTAGAGCAGCGAACGAATGGTTCATTCGAGTGAATTTTGTTCAAATTATTTTTACTATTTTATATTAGGCTACACGGCAGAGCGCTAGTTGAGTAGATAAGTTTACTATAAGCAGTTATAGGTATTCACAAATCACATTGCTTCCATTTTGTGTAGTATGTAGGTAGAATAGAATAGGTTAGGTACTCAATGGTAATATACTACAAGATATATTTTCAATGTCAAATAATACATTATTGTTTTAATGAAATGAGTCTTCCATAATTGTCTTCCTTTTAACGAGTTTTGTGTTATATATGTATCTATATAGATATTTATTATAAAAATATTTAGCGTTTCGAAACATTTAGTATTTAGATGCATTATACTGTTCACTTTTCGATCACTTATTATGTGTGACAAAATTAGCCAAACTATCCTATATTATTGTTGCTATATGTAAAAATCTGTATAACCAATTAAATGGTATTGTTGTTAGTTCGTTTTAGTTTTTATTTGAATCTAAACCTCAATAGTAGATGCAAATCTACTCAAACCCTGTATCTAAATACGGAGAAATCGAATTGCATGTCCTTTTTATAGAAGCGGCCTTTGTAACTATGCAACTGCACTGTGACTAGCGCCTACATTGACATCACGTTCAGTTTCAGCTGTCTCCAAATATAATTCTACTCGATGCTAGATGGCGATACTTTGTATAGCGTACGCACTTATTTTTAGTGACATCTAGCGTGCGATAGTTACACCACGTTGTAACATAGACAAAGTGGGCGGTATCTAACCCTCCCCACCTCATCACGCCACGCTTTCATTTTTGCATGTACGGCCCGTGAGGGTTATATGGCCTGAAACTTCGGGCATTTATAAACTATGTGCGGCTCTCTACGACATAAACATTGATTTCTTAAATCTTCCACTTCAAAATCCAAAGGAACTTTCATTATTAGACGCGATGCGAGATTCGTGGTGTGAGCATTATTTTGCTTGTGCACAATGGCAGCCGACATCTGAAGGCTGTGTCACAGTACAATAAATAGGTTCACTACTTATTGAAAAATAAAAACAAGAAGTTGAGTTTTTAATAGTTTTATTGGAAACAAAATAATAATTATGCTATATATTGCACGTGACTCGCAAGTCTTAGATCCACACTTTGAGCAAAACCCACTTTCACTTACATATGACCCGACTTCGCCCGCCGCACGCCACTCCAAAACGCGAGTCGGCGCGCGACAGACCGCTATACAGCGTCTTACAAACCGTACTTACTGCATATGATATGAAACTTTTGAGACAATAAACTTGGAATCAACTGACATGGTTGGTTGGATGATTCGCAAAACATTATCAAAGTTTCTGTTATAATTATATATTTTTTAATTTACCAAAGAAATAGTTATCTGAAATGTCACAAGACCGTCCGCTTTCTACATTATGGAAGTAATTTCGCGATAGGCAAGACAGGTCATAGGGAAACGGCTGACAATGAGAGTTAACTATTTCTCAAGGTACAATACTTAAACGTATAGAAACAATAGCTAATAATAATATAACAATCAATAAACAATATAGAATTATTTAAAAAAAAGACTTTTATTATCAGATAGCCATTGTTTCGATACAATTAGTTTATTTAATATTTTTTGGGGGTAGTTTAATATGTCTAAGCATCTGTTCACTGAATGTTCGATAAGACTTAGAATAGAAATAACAGTTATAGCTTTAGTCGGTAAACAAAACTCATAGATAGACATCTTGAATCGTTAAAACGCAAGCCAATACATAATATTCTTTCACTCAGTAGAAACATTAACAAGCTTTAAAAACATAACCAGAGTAAAAAAAACTTCAGTGTTGCCAGACAAAAAAAATCGTCAAAAAATGTTGACATGTCAAATAATAATATAAAACAATGTCCAGTCAAAATGGTTTGTCGATATTTTTTACCGTACAATAGATGGGAAACAGATGCTTCGAATGGGAAATAGTACATTGGGGTTTTACACCTAACACATGGTCCCTCGCGACGGGAACTAACAGTGGGTAGTGTTGTTGCGATGCGGGTGATGGCACTGGCCAATATGATCAAAGTCTTTCACCAAATAAGAGTTAGGGTCATTGTTAAATTGTACCTGACGTACATACACACACGGCTCTGGGCCTCGATTCTGCCAAGGCAAACCATTGTTATGCTACTGACACTCTAAAAATTGCTATTTAATTGTGGAAATTACCGTTATACAGTTAAAGTCTAAAATCAAATGAAAAGAATTCATTACACTATTTCATTCGCTCTAAAAAATATCATTTAAGTTTGGACTTTAACCTGATAACAATAAAGTCTACAATTAAATGGTATTTGTTAGTGTCAGTGGTATATCAGTGGTTTGTCTTTAGCAGAATCGAGGCACTGGTCGAGCAATTACTTGTGCCGTGTAAGGTTTACATAAATGCATAAAAATCTGGCATTTGATCCGTGACAACTATGCAAAGATCTATTATTACTTATTTACACAAAAATAAGTATAACCAAAAAGAAAACAAAATAGTAACATTTTTTTTTAAATATGGATTAATATTTAGGACATTGTATATTTAGGTATACCTAGTAAATGCCTCGGCATGCAACAAATGCCTTCATTTTTTTATAGGCGGAACCATCTCAGTCATTCGAACAATTACGTATCAGACTTCAATGATTAATATAGGAATGCATAAAGAAAAACTTTTTTTATACCACTTAGGTGGCAGACAAGCACATGGCCCATCTGATGGGAAGCTGTCACCGTGGCCTATGGACGCAACACCAGGGGGCGTCACACTCCTTTGGATGAATATGTTTTGATCATTGGACGTTTGAAGAAATGTTTTCAGATCAACAAGAATCTCGTCATAGCGGATCGCCCGCAGCGCAACAACCTCGCTACATCGCCACATAATATCAAATTATTCCATTTCCTCAACACAACATGATTGATCAACAAAAAATGCAATATAATCAAAAAAGGTTCAATATATAAACCAGTACAAAACGTTCCTACAGCCACGAGTGAGTTGGGGCTAGTCGAACGATTATCTGTGATCATTGAAAATGTACAACACTTCATACCCTGCTACACGTATTTTGAGCTTATACAAAATAAATACTACCCGTTCGCGCTAAGTTTGCCGCTGTCAAATGACGTCGGTATAGCGTTGTCTCACTGAAACTAGAACTGAGTGAGGGAGACAACGCTAAACGCGTGACAGTTGGCAGCGGCAAACTTAGCGTGAACGAGTAGTACCAATTCAATTCATGATGTCTTGGTAGGTAACACACGAAAATGGTTTACTTACTTTAATACCGGTGAAGTAAGCTCGTAAGGTTTGAACCCCGCCTAATGATCCCAAATCACGCTACCACACTTCTAGATAATTTAACAAAAATATTGACTGTTCATAAAAAAAAATGCATTATTTTGCATAAGCTCAATTTCGTAATACAATGCAACACTTCTTAGGGACGAAAGAGATGAATTATATTTTCACAGACCACAGATATTGCGTAGTTTTATGTTTTATTACGTAACCATATACGCCTAGTTAACAGATGTAAGGCAATCACTTAAAACTTAGAAATGAAACCGTCTTTTTTTCAGTAACTTATAAAATATCGATATGCAGCGTTGAAAAGGAAATAAAAAAGCTGCAGTTATACCAACATTTCGGCGAAATGTGAACCTATTTTCAGACTATCACATTGCCAGTAAAACAACTCACTTATTTATTTAGCGGTAGACTAAGTAATTGTTCTTACAGTCTGTATTTTTTAAACATTGTCTGCAGCCCATATAAAGTTATAGTATATCACAATTGCTAAATTTAATAATATTGACATTAAAATAAAAACTAAAAACTAAACAAATATTTACATTATTTATTGCTAAATTATTTTTGAAATTCATTTTAGAGAGCGTACCAGCAAAATTTTACTTTTTTTACAACTTTAGACTTAACCACAGACAACTTTTAATAGGCAAGAAGATCATTTAAGCATGTATGGTTACAAAACAAAACGTGGTATTTCATATAGTTGCCCATAGTAAAAATACAAGACAAAAGTGAATGTTGCCATTGAAAATATTCGAGTTTACTGTAGAGTACAGTATTTTTTTAATAATGTTATTATACACAAATGCAGCATAAAAATATGCTTTAATATCTTGAAGTTCAATACATTATTTTCGAGAAAATAATCACTGAATTCTAGTTTCTAACTTGCTTTGTCTTAGCAAGGGGCGGTATTTTTTGACGTTAAAAATTGACAAAACGAGTCAGATAGTTATATCCAATCAAAAGTTTTGAAAACGAGTGTAGTGTTTAATTAACCTCCCCTTGCATAGACTACACATTGACAAATTTTCCAATATTTTGTATCCTAACTTTTTTTTCACTCTGGTCACAATGAGAGGTTCTGATCATTTCACTATCGTATAATAAATGATTGAAATTCGTTAATCTGTCCACTGCTTGTGTACATGTCCACTGTGTTACTATAATAATACTATGTAACACAGTGGACATGTTAGTTACAATTGTCGTACACAAAATATTGGAGTATATGAAAGTTGTTTCATATAATATTATTAATTAATTTTGATATTCATTATAATTCGAGTGTAGTGGAATCCAACGAGTGTAATGTGGAATCCAACCATATAGAGATTACATTACTTATTTATGAAAAGGTGTGTATTATACGATTCAAATACCAACCATAGTAAATAAGGGTTTTTTTATTTAAACTTTCAGCCAATGAAATGTTTTCAAAATTGGAATGTTGATATTTGAATCGTAAACACAAAAAGGTTTTATGCAACTTCATTAAAGTAGTATTTCGAGATAAAAATGATGGTTCTGTTTGTACTAATTTAAAAACAACCAATTCATTTATAGGCATAGACAAACTATATTAACTGAGATTCTGTTACATCTTTCTAGAATCACATGCACTTAAACAAAATGGAAAACATACAGCGTATAAATAGCATTTAATTTATGGCAACACTGTTTTAGACTCACTGTGTTGCCTGAATAAAAATAGTAGAATTTGGAGCTATTTTTATTCATAATGCATTTTTGTCTAATATTTAGCATTATTTTTGAAACGAGTCATCAATTTAATGAACTAAATTCAATACTTTAGGATCCGAATAAATATTTATTTTTCTTTTTAATTGTTACCAAATCTGTCGTGCAACAATATCGGTACAATTTCCAACGACATTAATAATAAATATATTTATTTTTATAAATAGAAGCAGCCACACCAAGCGGTATATAAATTGGCAACATTGATACAGTGTTGCCACAAACTTAATGGACAGTCGACAGACCAATCAGAGAGTAAATTGGTTTAAAAATACTGTCTTATACTGTAATAGACACAGACGAACGCGTCGTAGTATAGGGGCTAGGCAGGGGTTTACAATTAAGTAGAATATCTATTAGTAGTTACGCGCACTCGTGAATATTTTGTGTTTATATTATAGGTAGTTCTAGTGTGGTACTTTGATTTTTAACTTACGATAATATTTTACGATTTTTTTTTATAAAAAACAAATGAAATGTCTGACTTGTCACACCATGTGTCCCCCGCCCAACAATAGCCCCTACACACGTATGTTAGCATAAACAATGCTCTATCTCGCTCTCACACAAATTGTTTCGCTCACACATCACGCACAACCACTTGTTTATATTTTTTTATTCATTTATAATAACTACCACGTCGACGGCTCGTGTTGGTCTCATACTTTTTCTTTAATTTTGTGCGTATACTGATTTTATAAATAAATTTTTGTAGTGTATTTTTATGAATGAAAAAAATTGTGTAATTTTTTTTAAATCATAGGCGTTTATATTGATAAATAAACGATTAACTTTCAAGTCCCTTTCAAACTGTTTCCGATAATTTTGACAAACAGTCGTGATAAATATAACAATATTTTTTGTTGTCTATTAAAGAAACTATCCAACCACGCAGATTTGTGGTCGTTGAACCGATATCTCTAACAAAACAACTCGTAACCTCTTGAATTCCGAATACCGAAATGTCCCGACATTGGACACTTGCGTAGAGCTAGACCGACACGAGCGTCGCGCCGCGTGTACACTAGTGAGTATACACGTGCCGCCGCCGGACGCGACACGTGTAGCCATAATACTAGAGCGCGGACCCCGCGCGCTGCCGCCCGCCCCAACATACGACATGATACTTGTAAAGTTATTGCTTTGTTGATTTATAATTCTATTTTAAGACTAGGAAAGTGGAGTTTCAAAATTATTAACACTCTTATAACTCCCGAGCTAAATGCTCGACCTACGAGTTGAGTGGAGTCGGTATAGTGGCCGTCACGGGCCGTGAGCGCGTTCCTATATTGTTATTTTATGTGGATATTTAAATAATTTAAGTTAATAATTTTGAAAGTCAGCCAAAAAGTGCAAAAGAATTAATGTAAAAAAAAAAGCTATTTCAATTTTGTCGAATTGGAAAATCTATAAAAAGTTATCCACATATTAAATACAATAACACCAAACTTCGTTTGTCCATTTAAAATGACATTAAATGTCAAATAATGCTCACAACCAGTAATGGGTTCATGTCCTAACACTTCGGGCATTTTTTATGCCCGGCACTAGTCGGGCGGATTTAATAAATGCCCGATTAATGCCAAAGGTCGCCATAACTGCTCACGACTCGTAAAGATCATTATACCGAACCGTATTCTAATGACGATAGTTGTATAATTCTTATATTTCGCATTTAAAGTAGATACTACTTTGATGATTCAGAAATACTTAGATAGTCGTATGATAGTTTCAGCAGGCATTTCGCAAGTCATCACAGTCAATATAATCGAGCTAACACTCACTGACGTGGACATCACCGCCATCTACAACTTTATATTTGCGTTACACGATCATAAATATAATTTTACGCGTTCATGTCAACGCGGCCATTTTGTGAACCGATCAAAATGGCGTCCGGATTCCAACATGGATGAATTTTGTGGAACTAATTTTTTATATAATTTTATATATATGGAGACGACCAGATATAATAATATTCTTACAAATATTTTAATATAACTGAGCCTAAGTTTGATAAATTTATATCTACGACATAGATATTCGTGAAGTTTTACACAAGTGAAATTATGAAGTTAAATTGTGTAGAACGCGGACAAATACCAGTTGGCATATAGAAAATACCAATAAGTATACACAATTATTTCGCTAGTAGAAAACTTTTTGCCATTACAAAGACACTAATATATGCCTTCTGAAATAGATTTCGTGCGAGAATCGTTTAAAAAGTTGTTAGATGGGTCGTCTCACCGTAGATAATTTATAACAGGGTGCAGGTTCGATGTCGGTGCGGTGACCACGTCGGTAATTAGCGAACAGGAGTATTTAGCGCCAACTGTGAAAATAAAATGCAAACTTAAGAATAAGATTCTTGCAAGACATAACAAATTTAATTGGACAAATCATTTTGTTGTTACTCTCATCATAAGCTAATTCATTTGATATTGTTCAGACTGCGCTAGTGTCAGTATTTGTGTATGAGTGTAATGTGAGCAAGTGTCCGTGTAATGTGTGCGATAGAGTTGGTGTAATGTGTGCCAGTGATAGTGTAATATGCATAACATAACATAAACTCACGCCTATATCCCCGAAGGGGTATGTAGAGGTGCTAGCACCCACATTTCGCCAGTTTATGTTTAGGTCCCAATGTAATAGGTGGCGAGCCTATTGCCATTAACCGGACACTTATAAACCTGCGATAAATACACACATAACTTCGAAAAGCATCGAAAAGTCATTGGTGTGTGCCATGGTGAACCTGGGATCGAACCCGAGACCTCGTCTCAGCAGTCCATTACCCAGACCACTAGGCTAATGTAATAGATTATTAGTGTATGTGTAATACATGTGAATGTTCCAGTGTGTATGTAATATATCTCAGTGTTCGTGTAATATTTCATTATGTGTGTATGATAGCGTCAGTGTGTGTGTATGGAGCAAGTGTGAGGCGGGACGGGACTCACAGCACTTGGTGCGGCTGTATGGCGGCGAGGTGCGCGGGCGAGGGCGGCACGCCGGGGGGCGCGGGCGGCAGCAGGGTCTGCGCCAGGCCCTCGAAGCGTCCGCCCGCCTCGAACCCATTCTGGAATACGCACGTATAACCTCCTTCATCATCTGACCTCTTTTAGATTGGAAAAAGCAAATATATAAGTATATGGCATCCTAACTATGGAATCCTTCCTATGAAGCCAAATAACGAATCTATAATGATGAAGTTATGATTGGGAAAAAAATAAAAATATCGATGTGTATGTAAAAAAATGTTGTTAAAAATTTTTTCTATGACTTCAAAAATGTCTACCAAAAATAAATTCAAAACTAGAATAAATATAATTAACTAAGTATTCAAAAAACATCATTTTAAACATAGATTCTCACTTATACAGAAAAAAATATAACCTAAAATTTTCACTTTGAAAAAATGTCATCTGCAATCTAAAAATTAATTTAACAATACGTACGGGTATCATGATGGTAGGTCTGAGCGGTTGTATGGAGGGCTGCACTGCGGTCGGGTAGTACGGGTAGTACTGTACGGGGTACCCGATGTACCCGGGGTAGCCGGCGGCCGCCGCGTACATCGCCGCAGCGGGACTGTACATTTGCTGCAATCAGAAATAACGTCGCATCATGGATAAACAACTTCTGACAAGGACTGTTCAGTTTTGAAAAATTAATGGACTTTTACTGTTTCTATAGCGGATTTGAATAGGCACCGTCAAACGGTGTGAATAGGGATAAAATGGTCATAAGCCTTTAGTCGCATTATGTCCAATTCGCAAAATGTCCAGCGGGCTCAAATTGTCCAATTCTCACAACGTCCAATTCGCAAATTGTCCAATTCTCACAACGTCCAATTCGCAAAATGTCCAATTCTCACAACGTCCAATTCGCAAATTGTCCAATTCTCAATTGGTCCAATTCATAAAATAGGAGTCGTCTTTGATTACGGCAGGCCCCTTTTGACAACCTTTTGCGAGGCGTGATTCAGCTCGAAGTAAAAATGCATTTATAATTTATGATCAACACTTTTATTTAACAAATAATATGTAAAATATGTATCATATCTATCATAATTTGGTAATAATTATGATCAAAACATATGTAATTATAAGTATTTTTATTTTATAAACTGAAATCAACATAGGTATTTTAATCCTAGTAGGTAGTTATATTTATATTTTCATGAAATCGAATAATTGCGTTAAGTCATAAGTCTTTTTTATGAAATGGAAACAATATAGGTATTTTAATCATAGTAGGTAGGTTATGTGTATATTTTAATATTTTCATGAAATCGAATAATCACGTTATGTCATAATTATTTTTATAAAATGGAATACATGAAGTGATGTATTACAAAATCATTGCTTAAACAATGTAAGACGAAGAAATATAATTTTAGTGAAAAAGCCTTTAACACTAAGTCTATCATTTTGTAGTTCGATCAAATATTTGTTATACTTTTTATCAAATGTGCTCTAACATTATTACGTCGAGCTGAATCTAGCCTTGATTATGAGAAGTTTTTTTTAAGGTTGTCAAAAAAGCTGGGTGCGGGCCGGAACCTCCACGTGGTGCACCCGGGCTACGGAGGCGAGCAGCGCCTCCCACTCGCCACGAGAGACGTTGCTGCCTGCGGCCAATCCGGCCGGGTTGGGAGTGGCCCTCTTGAGGGGGCTGCTCCGAGGCTCTCCACGTGTCCCTCTGACTAGCAGAGGGCACAGTGGGGAGCGAGCGGGGGGCGAGCTGATTGTCCGCACGCCGACGGTTGGGTAACAGGACGGCCGCCTGTCACCCTGTCGGTGAAGTGGCGCGATGCTTGCCCCACCCCCCTTTCGGGGGATCGAGGGGGCTATCTTAAAACCGTAGATGGCCCGGGGTCAGCTGGGGTGCGAGGGATATGCCTATTGGGTAACCTTACACCTCAGTAATTAAGACCCGAGACGGCGTGCGGTATTAGTCGGTTCGATCCCGACATAACCACCCCCCGCACGATAAAAAAGGTTGTCAAAAAAGCTTCTCGTAATCAAGGAGGATCCCTAATTACGTACTGGACCAATTGCGAACTGGACCAATTGCGAACTGGACTAATTGCGAACTGGACCAATTGCGAACTGGACCAATCACGAACTAGACCAATTGCGAACTGGACCAATCGCGAACTGGACAGTTGGACATTTTGCGAATTGGACATAATGCGACTAAAGGGTCATTAGAATGTGTTAAATATTTTTTTTACAAATTTTCAAGTATTTAACTGGATATTCAATGATTCTCTTCGACGTGGTTTATAGTTTCGCATAGAAGTTAATAACTGTAAAATTTAACTGACCATTTTATCCCTATTCACCCCGTTAGACCGTATATGAAGACGCCATCAAGACCTGAAATTCTTTGCCAGCTCACGTGTTTCCTTCCTCCTATAGTCCCGGGTCCTTTAAGCGGGACGTGAAAAAGCATTTGATGAGGCCGTCAACCTGAGGGCCACCACTATAGCATTATTGGTGTTTGTAATGGTAACCCCCATTACTGAGACCTTTAACTTACCATCAGGCGAGGTGAAGTCATATTGACGTGTCCGATAAATAAAAAAATGCCTTTAACAATCAGGTTTCTCGAAATCTATCTGGTTTGGAAGATCTTCCTCCTATGCCTAGACGCTTGGCTGCTCCTATTTTTATTCATTTTTTAAGTAGCGATTGCAGTCTAACCTCCCAATTCCAAGAGGAAAGTTTGCACTAGAACCTTGTCTCCCAACTAGCTTACAGGTGCTCCAGCTTGCAGGTGGACCGGCTGGTAGGTAAGGTTGGCTTGATTTCCAAGGTCTTGTTGGGCCCTCATCCGATGGTATCCTAATACATTTGGTTTGGGTAAATAGCTGCATATACACACAAAGGTTCAAAAATCGACTTACCGGTAACTGCTGGCTCAGAGCTGGTATGGCCTGGTGGTGCTGCAGCTGCTCATAGGGAGGCGGAGCGTACACGCCGCCGGCCCCTGCGCCCGCGCCGCCGAACGTCACACCGTACGGTGAACCGCCAGCAACTGAGGTGTATACTATACGTTACCGATGGTAGTATTACGTCGGAAACACATTGTGCTAAATTGCAGTACGCGTCTAAATACCAAGCTAATGATGTTTTTAACACCCATAAGGGGCCGTTCATAAAATACAACTCTTCCCATTCGTACCCTACCCATCACATTTTTTTAAATTCGGTTTTTCGACAAATGATAGACGTCCCTCAGTACATGTTATAAAATTAAATAGTTATAAAAAAAAAGAAATTCAAAGAATTTTTTTTGAAGAGGGACGCTCGCATTGTCATAGTAAGGGACGCTCTCATTGTCGCAATCAGGGACGCCCTCATTGTCACAGTAAGGGACGCCATCTTCATCACAGTAAGCGACGCCTCTATGTCACAGTAAGCGACGCCTCTATGTCACACTAAGCGACGCCTCTATGTCACAGTAAGCGACGCCTCTATGTCACACTAAGCGACGCCTCTATGTCACACTAAGCGACGCCTCTATGTCACAGTAAGCGACGCCTCTATGTCACACTAAGCGACGCCTCTATGTCACAGTAAGCGACGCCTCTATGTCACAGTAAGCGACGCCTCTATGTCACAGTAAGCGACGCCTCTATGTCACAGTAAGCGACGCCTCTATGTCACAGTAAGCGACGCCTCTATGTCACAGTAAGCGACGCCTCTATGTCACAGTAAGCGACGCCTCTATGTCACAGTAAGCGACGCCTCTATGTCACAGTAAGCGACGCCTCTATGTCACAGTAAGCGACGCCTCTATGTCACAGTAAGCGACGCCTCTATGTCACAGTAAGGGACGCCATCTTCATCACAGTAAGCGACGCCTCTATGTCACAGTAAGCGACGCCTCTATGTCACAGTAAGCGACGCCTCTATGTCACAGTAAGCGACGCCTCTATGTCACAGTAAGCGACGCCTCTATGTCACAGTAAGCGACGCCTCTATGTCACAGTAAGCGACGCCTCTATGTCACAGTAAGCGACGCCTCTATGTCACAGTAAGCGACGCCTCTATGTCACAGTAAGCGACGCCTCTATGTCACAGTAAGCGACGCCTCTATGTCACAGTAAGGGACGCCATCTTCATCACAGTAAGCGACGCCTCTATGTCACAGTAAGCGACGCCTCTATGTCACAGTAAGCGACGCCTCTATGTCACAGTAAGCGACGCCTCTATGTCACAGTAAGCGACGCCTCTATGTCACAGTAAGCGACGCCTCTATGTCACAGTAAGCGACGCCTCTATGTCACAGTAAGCGACGCCTCTATGTCACAGTAAGCGACGCCTCTATGTCACAGTAAGCGACGCCTCTATGTCACAGTAAGCGACGCCTCTATGTCACAGTAAGCGACGCCTCTATGTCACAGTAAGCGACGCCTCTATGTCACAGTAAGCGACGCCTCTATGTCACAGTAAGCGACGCCTCTATGTCACAGTAAGCGACGCCTCTATGTCACAGTAAGCGACGCCTCTATGTCACAGTAAGCGACGCCTCTATGTCACAGTAAGCGACGCCTCTATGTCACAGTAAGCGACGCCTCTATGTCACACTAAGCGACGCCTCTATGTCACACTAAGCGACGCCTCTATGTCACACTAAGCGACGCCTCTATGTCACACTAAGCGACGCCTCTATGTCACACTAAGCGACGCCTCTATGTCACACTAAGCGACGCCTCTATGTCACACTAAGCGACGCCTCTATGTCACACTAAGCGACGCCTCTATGTCACACTAAGCGACGCCTCTATGTCACAGTAAGCGACGCCTCTATGTCACACTAAGCGACGCCTCTATGTCACACTAAGCGACGCCTCTATGTCACAGTAAGCGACGCCTCTATGTCACACTAAGCGACGCCTCTATGTCACAGTAAGCGACGCCTCTATGTCACACTAAGCGACGCCTCTATGTCACAGTAAGCGACGCCTCTATGTCACAGTAAGCGACGCCTCTATGTCACAGTAAGCGACGCCTCTATGTCACAGTAAGCGACGCCTCTATGTCACAGTAAGCGACGCCTCTATGTCACAGTAAGCGACGCCTCTATGTCACAGTAAGCGACGCCTCTATGTCACAGTAAGCGACGCCTCTATGTCACAGTAAGCGACGCCTCTATGTCACAGTAAGCGACGCCTTTATGTCACACTAAGCGACGCCTCTATGTCACAGTAAGCGACGCCTCTATGTCACACTAAGCGACGCCTCTATGTCACACTAAGCGACGCCTCTATGTCACACTAAGCGACGCCTCTATGTCACACTAAGCGACGCCTCTATGTCACACTAAGCGACGCCTCTATGTCACACTAAGCGACGCCTCTATGTCACACTAAGCGATGCCTCTATGTCACAGTAAGCGACGCCTCTATGTCACACTAAGCGACGCCTCTATGTCACACTAAGCGACGCCTCTATGTCACAGTAAGCGACGCCTCTATGTCACACTAAGCGACGCCTCTATGTCACACTAAGCGACGCCTCTATGTCACACTAAGCGACGCCTCTATGTCACAGTAAGCGACGCCTCTATGTCACACTAAGCGACGCCTCTATGTCACAGTAAGCGACGCCTCTATGTCACACTAAGCGACGCCTCTATGTCACACTAAGCGACGCCTCTATGTCACAGTAAGCGACGCCTCTATGTCACACTAAGCGACGCCTCTATGTCACAGTAAGCGACGCCCTCTATGTCACAGTAAGCGACGCCTCTATGTCACAGAAAGGGAAGGTATCTTCGTCACAGGGACGCTCTAATTGTCACAGCAAGGGAAGGGACGCCCTTATTGTCACAGTAAGGGACGCTATCTTTGTCACAAAAAGCGACGCTATCTTCGTCATAGTAAGGGACGCCCCCTTTTGTCACAGTAAAAGACGTCCTCCTTCCCATAAGTGTGAACGTATTTTATTTGAACGGCCCCTACGAATATATGTATGAAACGTTCTGATGCTACTATTAGCACAATATAGTCCCGACGTATATTCCCAACCAGCATTATGTCATTGCTGACCATAACTCGCTAGTTTGCTAACGTACACTCACCTCCATACTGCGGCGCGGCCTGGTGCGGTGGCGCCGGTAGGAAGGGCCCTTGCGGCGGCTGGGGTTGCGGGTACGCGCCCAGCGGTGGCGTCACTGCAACAACTCGGAAGTTCTACACGCGAACGAGTCTACCTTCACGCGCGTCCGACACAACGCACACGGTACATCACTTATCAACTCTATGGTATTGTAATAAAATCGTTTTTTTTTTTTCAATTTTATTCACTTCTTAATTTAAGTGAGGTTATATTGTTTTGGCATTTTTTTAGAATACCTATTATTAATAAAAAAAAAATATGGTGATGTAAGTGTGACTATGTGGAGGACGCGCTATGTCGCGCATAGCGCGCCGCAACCCAAGCCCGAGCATTCACGCTTGACGCAGTGGTGGCACCGTGCTAAACGTATATTCGTTTAAACGTGTAATTAAATTACTAAGGAAACAATTACCTACTGAAAAATTTAGGTTTATCTCTTTTTAATATTTCAGTGGAGAAATATAAAAAAGAGCAGTATTTAGCACGGCGATGAACATGGGTGAAACTCTTTTTTTTTAAATTTCGTATTTTATTTGACGACAAAAGTTAATTTTGAAGACAAAGAAAAACTTTTTGATTATTTAAATATCACCCATGTTGTGTTCACTCGCGTCAGTGTTAACGACAAGCGATGCCCATACAACGCGTTACCACTAAACAGAGTCTTTCAAAACTAACATTTAAACACAAATATTTGAAAAACTCGTTAGTGTGGTGACAACTCCCCGGACCGACCGGCAGAAATATTTTTTCATCAAAATATTTACGTCTTCGATCCAGAGCACAAGAATACAATAAATTTGGTAGGATTCGTTATGTTTCAACACGACTGTGAGTGCTGAATACCTACCAAATTAGTTATTTACAATGCATTCCTTATTTTTCATGGTCACCCTAGCTTGACTGACCATATGATCTAAAAACCATATATTATTTAAAGCCTGTCTCGATATAGACACGCTAAGTTCATCACATTTACAGATAATAGATGTTTCCATATCGATACCGTAGGGTAGAAAGGTCGTAAAAGCCATATTGGCGAAAATGACTTAATGATGCAGTCTTGTTCAGAATTTCGCGCTCTATCGATCTGTATATTTAAAGTTTCAAAAAGATGAAAAAAATGGTTTTTACCCCCCGGTAATTTTTGTGTCCTAAACATCTTTTTTAAATAAAAAATGTCGTAAATTCTATTTTAATTTTAACTCATCAGTAATTTGGGCGTATCACTATCGTAAACAAAATAGTTTGAGTAAGTGCCAAAATTAACTGGCTTTTACGCCGTTTTGACTTCGCTGAAAATACAATTATTCCTTTTACACCTTAAAATGTTTTCGCAACTAGCTTCTTATTCCTTTGCGAACGTGTGAGTTACACTTAAATTGTATTCGTGTTTAGCAAAAAGTCGTGCTCACTTCTATTTTCACCACGCTTTTGTCTGAAACTTCCCGCTTTGCCACAAAATCACCAACTTTGGATCTTAGCTATACACCTCTACCCTGCTCAATCCAAAGATTGTAACCCAAAATCACCAATCAATCATCAGTCATCGGATTTGGAACTCGGCTCCCCGCATACAGATTCCTGCACAGCACAACCAAAAGCCTCTAATGCTGAGCCGTCTATTGAAACATCATTTTTAAATACCCTGCCCCTGCCCTGCCTGTTAAGCAATCTTCTCCATCACATGAATTCAAAAAAGATTCAACCTGGACCTTCTAACAGGCGCAATAGTTTACCAAAAGATTCGTAACAAAAGAACACGCCCAATTTCATTATTCAAAAAGTCATGTATGGATTTTCTACCAAAAGGAGAAGTACTTGATTTTTCTGCAGGCTGTTAATATGATTGGATTTGCAAAGAATCTGAGTCTAGTAGTGAATCTCCTAAAAAGGAAAAGAAGAAATTAAATAAAAAGGAAGTGATTAATAAAGAAGAAATAAGCAATAAGAGGAATAAAGTAGTTTTGGCGGGTATTTTTTTTTCTTAAGACATCAAAGAACGTACAGACGATACAGATAAACTATTTGTCGCCAGGGCTTACATGCCCGTTGATTCCGTTCATGCCACAATAGAACGTGAGGTTCAGAAAATGTCGGTTTGGAGTCCCTCTCAATGGGCTCCTTATATTTTGTCAGCTTGAAAACGACCACGCCATACAAGTTGTAGTCATGGATAACGCCGATTTCATTAGTTGGAACGAGCTTGCTTCTAAAACTTTTACAAGGGGAGCTCTCAAAAAAATAAAATTTAAAAATATTTGAATTTTAACATATAAAAAACAGACTGCCCACCAAGTCAAAATAAATGATGAATGAGTCTTGTAGAACACAACACTGTTCAATGAACCTGGAAATGAGCAGAAAACAAAAGGAAAGGGAAAAATAACAGGAACGGGTACAGGAACTGGGGAGGGAAAAGGCACAGGGAAGTGAAAAGTTCAGGAAAGGGTAGTTGTATGAAAGAAAAAGACGATAGTGGAGAAATTCAGCACCAGGAATTTAATTTTGTACTGCGGAAACTATACAATAGCCGACTGCCGATTTCAGTCGCTAAATTTAAAGATTTGAAACATCTTTGCGATATTGGATTAATACCTAGACCGTAACATATTGCATTCCTCCAACTGCCCCATAGCAAATAGACTAAAGATACTTTGAATGAAACGGACGAAGAAGACGAAGTAAATGAAGACGATAATTAAATAATTATAAAAAATTACAATAATTAGAAATAATGTTCTGTATTTATTTTTACTACATTTCCAATATTTCTATTCCAATATCTCTATCTCTGTACCAAATTTATGTAGATCCATTGAGCAGTTGTGATGTGAAAGAGTAAAAACATCTATACATCCTTACAAACTTTCAGATTGCTAAATAAATCACTCATGGTATTAAGATTTATCATTTTAAATTTGGTTAGCGTAGTATTTAAGCCCTTATCTAACTCCAGTAAAGTAATAGAAATGTAGTTAAGCCCTTGATAGAATACAAACATTGAATTTTATAGGGCGTATCCACCACTTTCCTATAATTTTTGGGTCGTAACTCCAAGCTAACTTCTACATTACGCAGTCTATTCTGATTATGAGTGTTTTGCTTTAAAATACATTAAAACATAAATATTTATCACTAGTCTGTATGATTATAAGTCAAAAATTGAAAAAGTTATGACAGATTTATCTTTTTTATTTTAGTTTTTTGCTTCCCTTGAAAAGTTCGTATTTTGTCTTTTACGACCTTTCTTCCCTACGGTATCGATATGATCAGTCACATGTCAATATAAGCTCTGTGCAAAGAAGCTAGTGTGACCATCCAAATAATTTTTCATTAAGAAATCTTAAATAACAAAACAATCATCACACGATAAGGAACCTTTTAAAAATTACAATATTTATTTATAATTTACGACTGTGAACTTTGACACTGCAGATTTTCCTTGTTGACAATTTGATTCATAATCTTACAAATGTGAGTTTATAATTTAATTTTAAAAGTTCAGAGTCACAAATAACGACTGCCAAAACTGGCTTTCAAAACGTGTATACAATATGTGAACATTCCTCGAAATAAAAAAATATGTCATATTCTATTATAATGTCTAACTATTCAACAAGTGTAAGTATACCAAGATTTTTTGTTGACTTTATTATTTAAATATACGATATTTTGCTGTTCAAATCTAGAAAGCGTTTAAATGCAGGAGAAGCATAAAATAAAAACAAAACTGATATTAGTGCGTTGAAGGACAAAAACATGCACAGGTGACAACACAAAAGTTCTAAATAAAATACAAGGCATGCAACAACAAACACGATCCAAATTATCCAAAATGTCCTACGACTAATAGTAATAGTAAAATATACTTCAACGTCTAAGTCTAACATTAAAACGACCAACAAAAGGCTACTTTAAAAGCACCAATGAACAAAACGGTCAAGTCATGCTCATCACAAAACAAACTCTAGACGGCTGCTAACAACAGCAAAATTGTCATATAAACTGATGTCCAACCACAAAAAACCTTGTAACATCCCTCACCTAAACATTAAACACTAAAATTATAACCGACGCTGAAAATATTGCCATCCATTTCAATTTATTCCAACTGGCAATCTCTTCAGTGCGGCCAGACACAAAATACTTTGAAGTAGTAAAAGCTTAACTTTATGGTTTGCATTAAGCAGGGCAGTTTACCGCTATACTTGTATAACGATAAACTGTTAAACGCATATTATGACTGCTGTGAATAAATTTAGTTAAAAATCATTTGAAAATCCGGATCCCTGTAAAAGACTCGGAAGACCATAGAGAAGACAAAAGAAATTCGAATAAAAGAAAAAATAAAACTGTAATAATAAAAATGTGGAGCCTATGTAATGGTGTTGATATAAAGTCCGTGTTTGAAGTGTTCGTTGTACACCGAGTATTTAAGACAACTCTCACAACTGGCATACTTCCCTGTCCTTCAATTAAGCTTATAATGGCATGCAGTATTGTCTTCAGCATAAATTAATGCTAAAGACAAAATACAACAAACATGTATCACATCCCTTTACCAAAATACAAATAACATTTTTGTATTTTGTATCAACAATGTAACATTTATTTATTTGTGATACATGTTTGCTCACTTATATCTTATCACACACGCACTAACATTGGTGTCATTCCTGTTAACATATTCAACTTGTTTTGACTTAAAATCCAGACATTATACTCTTAATTTAAGTAAATGTTTAGGATTTGAAGTCACATCTTAGAATATGTATCTGTGCAAATAAGATACATCATCTAAAATCATTGTTAAACATATTTGTGTAATTAAACATACAACTCGAAAAATTGGCAATAAACAATATTTTTTAACTAAACTCTTATTTATTCATTAATTAATATCGTCAGTGCCAATTTCACCATCACCTTACATAGAAAATGTCCACAAAAATACATTTGTAGACACATAAACACCAAATAGTGTATCCACTATTTCCATATTTCCTGGATTTTCTTTCATTTTTTTACACACTATTTTGTGTTTATTTATGTTAGTATTAGTAAACACACAATCTTATGAAATAATAGATACGACTTTTTGTTTTACTATTAATATTTTAATTAATAATTCTGCAATGAAATACAAAAGTCGAATCTGTCAGTAACAAAAAGTAGCTAGCTTTTTGTGCCATTGTTTTTGAATCCTTTAATAGATAAGGATTCAGAACAACAAAAAATAAATGTCAAGTTTTTTTATCAATTATTTTTCAAATGATGTTTTAATTATTGACTTTTCATATGAAATAATCGTTTATTTCTGCAGATGTTTCTATGTTTAAAATAAAATAATTTAACATTTGTCATTTATTTTTATAACATTATCAATAAAAAGTTAGCTTTTCTATAGTAGAATAACGAAAATTAAACAAACACAAGACATCCCTATTTTTAAAATTGAAAACACAATAGGGAAGCTGAGCCACTGATGACGCAATATAGATACTTAGCTTTTTTTCAATCCTTCGACATATTGCGTCATAGTTATTTAAGGTGCATGAACTAGCAACAATTTAATAATTACTGGTATGTAGTTATAGAAAAAAAACTTTCGTACCAAGATCCATTGACTCATTACCAGTAATCATTATAAAATAAAAAAATAAAGTGTTAAAATAATAAAAAATAAGCTGTGTAACTAAATTGTTTAAAAAAAAAATAAAACAAAAGTAAATAGCTAAGACACATATTAGAAAGGAACAAGTCCTGTCTTATAATAGATTTAATTGTCTTTTGTATCCGACAGCACTTGGGTACTTAGAACAACTTATTTTTTAAGGTAAGACATGGTTAACTAAGAAATGAGACGGGCATTTGTGTGTCCTATATTGTCACAAATCATGGACTTCTTAGAAGTATACAAATTGTATCAAGCAAAGACATCTACTGTACAGCCAACCACTTAGCTTCAACATCAACAAGTCCATTAGGATCTGTGTAGCGATTACAAAGTCTTACTACATAAAAAAAGTTATAAAGTATTATTTATGTAACACACAAGTACCTGTCAAATTCATTTAGAAAAACATAATAAAGACATGACTGCTATAACTTCGGTACTCATAAATATTTTTATTACAAAAACTGTAATGTACACTACAAAAAAGACGCTTATATAAGACGTCCATTGATATATTTGTTATAGCAATCCTGTCAATAATGAACAGGTTACAATCGAATTAATAACACATACGATCGTCCACACGCCGATACGCACATATCATATTTGTCTCTCTTTTACTATGTTTCCAAAAAAAAGAAAAATAAAGAAAGAAAAATTCTATGTGATTTCATTACATGATAGCGATTAGTCGACTGCCGCGCGGGGACTGCGCCGGCGCACTCGCGGCTCCTGTAGAGGGGGGGCGGCGACTGGGAGTAGGGAGGGTGTAGGTAACTTGTATTATCATCATGTCTCAGTGTTGCACGCAACAGGCAAAACTGTCTCACATCCTAGGAAAAATACCTTGCACATCCCTCAAAATCTAAGCGTTGTTCTTATTCGATTTTATTTGGAACCTTGGAGGACATCACTGACTGACTCATGCTGAGTCATCGTTTACCATCGATGTGTAAGAGATTTTTCTTAATTTACTGCAGGAATAATTTTTATCCCAATCTTTATACCATTCAGTGTCATGACTCAAAAGACTGTATTACTCAGTACCCACTACAGAGTCAGTCTTATTAAAAAGTATAATATTTTAGAAATGCAATGATAACTATTTAAGCTTATAATATTGGAGTCTCATCATTTTGACATTTGTAACAGCATCAAGGCCAATACTGAGAGTTAACTATTATTGTGTATCAAGATCACGGACAAAACATAATTAATTATTATTCTAATTTATACACAAATTTGTTCTATGGACACAGGGTCAACATCTTTTCATGTAATAAGAAAACTTGTGTATTTTTATGCATTCATTGTATGTTAATCTGATGAACAAATCAAATTCCTAACTCAACTGGTCAAGTTGGAAGGGATAATTGAGATGATTTGGTATGTTATAAGATGTCTAACAGTTAACTAAAGTCATTGTGGAGTTGAATATTTAATGTTCTCAATCTGATAAAATGTCTACTAATCTCTTAATGAAAAATACATCATGTTTGGATGAAGATCGCCATAAGTCCTACAAGCTGTAACATTTTTCTAATAAGGTTTATTAAAACTACAAAACATATGTTCAATAAATACAGTATATATACGTGTCTTAATCATTTTCATGTCCTAAGTAACGGTTCAACTATGTATATAAGGCTCCTGAATCAATTGGAATGATAAACGGAGCTAAAATTAGAACAATTGTATCCCGCCTGAGTTAGGGGTAGTCGACCATCTTGGAATCTGCTCTTTATCGATCTACCGCGCCTTACTTCTAAATCAATATTTCAGCCATTTTTTTTGCAAAATAAACTTCTCTCGACGCTGTTCTAGCTAGTTCGAGGATAAAATAATCGTTTTTATTAACTATAACTCGTATTTCAAGGCCTTTCTATGACGTTACACATGTCAAAACGTATTATATGAAAAGAACAAAGAAATTAATAATTGAAAAGCTCACATACCTTTTTTGTCTGCCATTTAATATAAACTATGTGTTTAATAGTAAAAACTTTAATATATTGAGTACAGTGGCAAACGTAAGAGCAAATTTGCAATCAAAATTTAACGCAGTCGCAGGCAAACGCTTCGCAACGATTCTCACGACTGCTAGTGATGTGCCTGACAGTAGTGACAGTCCTTGGATGAAATAATCATACTATTGAACATAAAAAAATCGATTCAGATTAAAAAAACACAATTTATTTTAAAATCTGTTTGTAATCCTACTAGTTAATATATGAATGCGAAAAATTTTGTAGACGTTTAGATATTTGGATGTTTGTTACTCAACGCTCTAACAGGTGAACTGATTTGTAAATGTAGTATATTGCTTCATTGACTAAACTTCGATAGTAATCTTTTGTAAGACGAAACGATATTGACTTGTGAAATTACAAGGTCTTAAAAATAATTAGGAGTTGTATAAGTATTCAAACTCCACCAAAACCAATGAAAGCAGAATGCGCAGTGCAGTGATGGATTAATACTCCGGCATTTTGGGCGGATTGGATAATTTTTCTTTGTTCTGTGTGGGATAAACGATCGATTACTACCCGAAATACCAGGGCATAAACCCATTAATGGACTGAGATGATAACAAATAATTTAGCACAATAGTCGATTAACTCATATTCGACTTGAATTGAAATATTTTTATCAACTATACACTGCACTATTCGTCAAATTCACAAAACTATTGATTAATTCCCTCGTATTGCCATAATAATAATTTAAGGAGTTATCCGAATTCTTCGCTTTAATAATTTTTTAGAAAGTGATTATAGATAGCGGTATGTGAAATTTGTTTATAATGAAGTTACATAATCATAGAACTTTGTACAAAGAACAAAATTCTGTTGCGTGGCAATTTATGATAAATTCAAATACAATAAAAATCAGCGCCACTACTTCAATAGTGCGATGCAGGATGTAATAAGTAGTTTAGATTGCCGTCGCTAGATGGCGCTGAGTACATGTGGATTGAAAAGATGCCCAATTAATGCCCAAACTCCCAAAGCGGCAGCGAATAAATCCCTCCTTGGATATTACCACTGAAACAAGATAATATATCTATACTCGTATTTCAAAGGGTAGGGGATACCCGTAAAAAGCTGGTTTGACTTCGCAGAGGATGATTATGTAGGTAGTGGGAAAGTGGGATGATGTAAATTAATAATTCAAAGTAGAATTGTTAAAAAAAATTTATTTTATGTACAATATCGTTAATACTTATACTAGAACTAGAGAGATTTCATTAAATATTCGAAAACAGCGTCCATTTCCCTCCACATCTGAAAAACAGAAAAAAATTGGTTAGAAGAATAAAAAACAACTTTTCAGTGATGTAGCATGACAATTGGTGTATGGTATGACCACCACCAAACCCCTCCCATTTTTCGGTGGCAAAACGGGGTGATTGGCTCAGCCAGGGTACAAGGTAAATTCTTGGGTCTTTTTCCGATTCTGACAAAACCACCTCCGAGGGTCTACGAGGCTGGTACAAAAGGGTTATACCCTGGAAAGAATCTCCAGTAACCATATTATCTATCATGAACAGGGGGGCTAAAAAGGCCACATTGGATCACATTGGATGTTTCATAATGTGATCATCTTATCTGTCAGGTGACATAATTTACATAATAAAATATGTCAAAATATGTCAACTAACGGATATGATGAACACAATATGAAACATCAAATGTGGCCTTTTTAGCCCCCCTGGTAACCTCGTCAACCTCCCGCTACGTACCTGCAGGCCTGCAAGAAGCGCGCGTCGCACGCCCTCTGCAGGGGGTGGCGGGCGGGCTGCGCGGCGGGCAGCGCGCGGGACCCGCAGCGCGCGCACTGGCGCCAGCGCCCGGGCCGGGCTCCGCCCCCCAGGAACATGTACCTGCCGACACAACGTGCTTATTACTACTGGACACTGTTTGTGATCGAGAAAAATGTCATTATTTGTCTTTGTATTTATCGCAGGTTTATAAGTGCCCGGTTAATGGCAATAGGCTCGCCACCTATTACATTGGGACCTAAACATAAACTGGCGAAATGTGGGTGCTAGCACCTCTGCCTACCCCTTCGGGGATATAGGCGTGAGTTTATGTTTATGTTATGTTATAAATGTCATTAACTACACTCGCATCAGAAAACGGAAAGTAGGACACCCCCCAGTACGATGGACGGACGATCTGAAAAGGAATAGACTGCATGCGCAAGGCGGAGGATCGAGTGCTATGGTGTACATTAGGAGAGCCCTATATCCAGCAGTGGACTGCAATAGACTGATTGATTGATTGATTAAAATACACTGTTAACTTACGAAACAAGAGCATTATATTCTTATCGGTGGAATAATTTTATTAAAAATAAAAATATTAATAAGGGTTCTTTGCAACAAGATTATAACCTCAATCGCCTTACTTACATACATAAACTTGTTTAAACTTAAAATCTGTCTACAACATACTTTCAACATTCTGGTTAACACTAAAAACTTTTAATTGGCCGTCTCCTAGTACCACTATAATTGTAATACTAACGATTAGCTGTAAGTTTTCCTAAAATGTTTTTTTTTTTTTTATTGGTAATAGGCTCGCGTTTGACCACGATCTCACCTGTTGGTAAATAATGATGTGGTCATGGTGTGATGTGATGTGATGGTGTGGGTGGATGGTGTGAAATGTAATAAATAAATAAATAAATAAATAAAGTGTTTCCTTCCTCATACAGTCCCGGGTCCTTTAAGCGGGGCGTGAAAAAGCATTTGATGAGGCCGTCAAGCTGAGAGCCACCATTTTGGCACTATCGGTGTTTGCAATGGTGACTCCCATTCTAGAGACTTTGCCTCAGCTTACCATCAGGCGAGGTGAAGTCATGTTGACGTGACCGACATAAAAAAAAAAAAAAAAAAAAAAAGTTACCGTATAGAATCCATAGTGGTGGACGGTATAGTCTCGCATTGCACGTAGGCAGGCGGCTCCGGGTTGTACCGCAAGGATTCAGGTTCGACGCCATACTCCAGCTAAACAGACAACAAACATTATACTGTATGATTCACAGTGGTATAAGATTTCTTTGCAAGATAACTGATTGACTGACTGATTGATGCATCAATGCAGAGACTAAACCGCTGGATACAAACTTGAAATTGTGACAGTAGATGCTTTTTATGTTGTATGCATCCATTAAAAAGGATTTTTAGAAATTTGACTCCTAAGGTGGCAAAATAAGGAATGAACGTTTGTATGAAAGTCCGTCGTTTCCAAAGTTAGATGAATGAAATGCATGAAATTCCGTACATTTACTTTTCATTAGAAATAAATGTACATGTGTATCAGTGTTTTTCAAAATTTTACCCCTATGAGGTTGAACGAGGACTTGAAACTTTATATGGGAATTAGTTATTAGCTATTTAAAATAGCTTTAAAAGAAAAAAACTGAAAGTACTAATAATAATCGATTTCTCGATAATTTTTGTCTAGTTAGTACTAGTGCCTGGGCTTTCTCGTTTTGAGTAATATCGACCAGAATCCTCACTCCATAGTTCCCATAGCTTTGGTGGCAACCGTGACAAAGCTAGGTTTGTGGAGTGCATGAGGTGTGTGAGGTACATACGTAGAGAGGCCAGGCGGCGCCATGGGGAGCAGAAACAGCGCAGCGGGGGAGAGCCTCCCACACACGAGCACCCGACCACGCGCCCGTCAGCGCACAGCACTCCTCTGCAATATAGGAACGAATGAATGAACTTGAATGAATTTGCACGATACGTCAGAAACCCGAACCAAAGACCGCGGTAGCCTAGTGGTCTGGGTAATGGACTGCTGAGACGAGGTCTCGGGTTCGATCCCAGGTTCACCATGGCATACACCAATGACTTTTCGATGCTTTTCGAAGTTATGTGTGTATTTATCGCAGGTTTATAAGTGCCCGGTTAATGGCAATAGGCTCGCCACCTATTACAAATGTGGGTGCTAACACCTCTGCCCCCTTCATCCATATTCGTAACTGAAATTTCGTAACCAGTTACAAGAAAAGAATTATTTTTCGCGGTTTGGTAACTAGTTATGAGAGAAGAGTTATTATTCTACTTTGGTAGCTAAACTCACCCAAGCAGTGTTACAAAAGCAGATTTTTCTATTGCTCTTTAGTTATAGTTGCGAAAAAAGAAATTGTTTTTCCACTTTTATATAACTGTTTGTTAGTTACGAACGTAGAAATTAGTAGATTAGATAAGTTTAGTCACCAAAGCAGAATTATAATTCTTCTCCCATAACTAGTTACCATACCGCGAAAAATATTGTAACTGGTTACGAGATTTCAGTTACGAACATGGATGAAGGGCCTCTGCCTATCCCTTCGGGGATATAAACCCGAGCCGAAGGGGGTCGGTAGGTTAGGTTGGGTTAGGCTCACCGACGAGGTCTGGCTTGGGCGTGGATGCGGCGGCCAGGCGCGCCAGGGGCCGCACGAGGGGCTCGGCCGCGCGCCCCGCCAGCCGCGCCGCCGCCGCCAGCCGCCGCAGCAGCGCCACCGCCGCCCCGTCCGCCCACACCTCGTACCTGCGCCAAGCGGTAACGTCACATCAACCTACTTACAACGTTGCTCGCTAGATGGCGTTGTGCCATTCTAGATCGCGATTGTGTTTAGTGTATCCGGTTATAAGCACACTTTTTATTTATAACAGTCATGTAACCATTATGATTATGTATCTTCTGATTATCTATTTAGAAACAAAACAAAATTACCAAATATTTATGTATATTTTTAAAATCAACCTATATTTGTGAAACCAACAGCTAAATGACAATAAAATACATAATAAAATTGAGTGAAAGAGAACCAATTTATAGGTTTCCACGAATAATAATGTATAATAAGTATGTATTTACAAAAAAAAAAGTATATAAGTATGTTTATCCGCATTCTAGAACCCATAACACAAGCTAGTTTAACTAAGTTCACTTTGGATCTAGGGAGCGCTGTGTAGAATGTCGTAGAATATTTAAAAAAAATAGGTATTAGAACATATCAGATATCTGAGAACAGAATAGAACAAAATATATGAAAGAGTAATAAATCAACAACGCTACATCTACCATCTGTGCGAAGGTGGAAGGGGAGGTGGAGGCCTCGCCCTTGGCCTCCAGCGGAACTATAAAAGTAGACTCACGAGTGGTGCAGCAGGTGCTGGTGCTGGTGCTGACACAGCGACAGCAGCGCCGTGAGAGCGATGTCCAGGCCGCGCTGCAGCACCAGGCGAAGCGGGGCCAGCGCCGCCGCCTCGCCCCCCTCGCCCTTGGCCTCCAGCGCCAGCAGGCTCTTATCGTGATCATGCGCGTGCTCGTCCAGCAGCGCAGCAAGCGGAGCGGAGTCGGGTTTGTCATCAGCACGTAGGGCTGCGCTGACGCAGGCCCAGGCCGCTTGCGCACTCTGCAGGCACACCAGCCACGAGCCCGAGCTCTGCGCCGCCGGCACCGACCTGCGTACGCATACACAGCATAATTATTTAGGTGTGCTAAATCTATGCTAATATCAAAATTTGCTTCCCCCTTTTAAAAAAAACAGTGGCACTCCAGGATTACCAATGGAAGTGAAAACCGAATTATAACGATAAAACCACCAATATATCAGAAACCTTTAGTGACCCCCTCAATAGTCTAGAACCACACAAAAAATTACAAACCCTCAATAACCCTCTGAAAATTTCGACAACCCCAAAAAAAATTCTAAATCCACAATAACCTCAAAAAGTCAAGAACTCTTAATTAAATCTCCTCAAAATCTCGAGAACCTAAAAAAAACAAAAATAATGGCCTCTGAAGGCATATACACATTGATATAATAGGTCCTTTAACAGTACCAGTGACGTTCCATCCATTCTCTGAACCTTTTTCCCAACTGAGTTGGGGTCGGCTTTCCAGTCCAACTGTGATTCGGCTGAACTTCGATATTTTCCGTGGAGCGACTGCCATCTGACCTCCACAACCAATGGTCGTTATGACCAAAGGCGATATCGAAGTGACGTCACTACGTTATTTAAGTAATTAACCAATTGACTATTGGAGTTGAGTTTACATTATATATCTACTAATTTTAATTACAATTATACAAATTAAACAAGTTTACCCTGAAAACTATCAGCAAATAACTTGGCACCTTTACCTGCACAAGGCGATCCTTAGCTTCAACCAGCTGTGGAAGTAAAACTGCTGGAACGCAGGCGGCTGACGCTGGAATGTTTCTGTCAATCTGCAAACAAAATTGATACATATTATATGCCCAGGGCTTTTCCCCTTCGGGGTAGGCAGAGACAACAGACCGCCATCTGCCTCTGTCCTGACATACTTCACGCGCTTCCTCTACTGTCATTAAGCCTGTCATGCAAGCCCGCCGGTTTCGAGTGCTTTTGACCTGCCCTTTTTGAAAATAACTCATTAATTTGGTCAGTGTATACTCTGCGAGGTCGACCCCGGCCTGCCTGCCCACTTACATATGCCTTACATATTTGGTGTGTCATTCGCTCCACGTGCCCAAACCACCTTAGCATACCCTTTTCAATGAAAAATTAAGTCTGATAATAACACCGGCTCGAAGGACCAAGTGCTTCCCCGCATGAGTGTGGCTTACCTTTCATAAATGAGTTCGACGACGCTGTGTTTGAGCGTCATGAGAATGTCGAGGCAGTCCACTCCGGAGACCATCGCGTACTCCAGGAGGCTCGTCGCGTGCTGCACCGTCATTGGAGTCGCTGTAGTCACAAAGATATTACAGTCGCTTTTATTGCTACCCGACTGCCGAAGAAATGAGGGTAATTTTTTACTAGACTAGTTTAAAAAATTAAGTAACAATTTTTTTACGTTAAGCGCTTTTATGCACTAAAATTGCCATTTTGATTTTTATTTTTATTTCACAGTGAACTATATTCTACTAGTCTAGCCCTTTCGTTTGATATCCATATTGCGGTAGTTGTGGAAAAATACGTTAGCCGCCATTTTGTAGCGGCGGCCATCTTGGATTAACAATGATACAGAATAGATCAACTTGTATAATTGTCACCAGAACTGCAGATAATGCAGAATCCGACCACAGGAAGGGGGTCAATTTTCAATTACTAGATTTGACCAAAACAGGTCAAGTTAAATAAACTCGTTTAAAAACAGCTCTATACGTACGTATGTCGGCCCAGGGCTGAGGCAGCTTGTACAGGTGCAGCTGCGCGTGAGTGTCGATGACGACCGCCACGCCCCCTAGCTGCGACATCTCCACGCACGACACCATCGCGCACCCGCCTCCGCCGTTCTGTGGGAAGAATTCAACATTCATATCGAGTAATCCAGGATGGGACTTGAACCTTAGACTGAACACATCCTAGATATTCGAAACTCTCCGATACATTTTACGACTTTTTTTTTATATACCACGTAGGTGGCAGAAGAGCACACGGCCTACCTGATGGGAAGCGGTCACCGTGGCCTATGGACGTGTGCTGGCCACTCTGAAGGGAAGGGGGGAGGGCGAGGAACGGGTGAAGGGGCTAGGAAGGGGTGGAGGGAGGAGGGGTACAGTGAGCTCTGGCTACCCTACTTACCGGCGGGAACACAACTCAAGGTTATTATGGTCGCGGTGTTCTGTAGGGCGGAGGTACTACCCCAGTCGGACAGCTCATTTCGGACGGGACATACCGTTGTGTCCTACCTCCTCGAAAAGGCTTAGGGCGCCGTAGAGCCATGTACCATAATTCTTGCGAATTAAAGAAACTTCGAATGATGTTCCAACTATTAGCAGTATGGCAATACAGTTGACTACTCACGGCTACTCCGGAACCATATTTAGCCTTCTTGGGCGGTGTGGTGGCTACTTCAGCCAAGCTCGAACCACCACTGGTGATGACTGGGCGGCTACATAGCTGCAAAAATTTGTTAGATTAGAGAATTATAGTACAGCGATCGTACTCTAAGTGTGGGTATATGGGACTAAAAAATCTTTAGGACCCAAGCCAACGTCACGTCTTGCGAGTTGGTACACGTGCTGATCAATGGACAAGGCTCTAAGTCCTTTTTGGGGTCAATCGAGTACTGTTGTGGTCCTTCGAGCCGGGTCATGGTGGTACTGTTAGGTGAAAGTCTTGAAAATGTTTTGAATGTTGAAAAAACCCGAATACTTAGTTGATATTCATAAGATCAGAACTGAATTTTGATAAATTTTATAACGAGAATTGACTTTTTAGACTAGATTGTCGGAATCAAGATGTTATAATTTATTATTAGCATCATATTGATCACCAATTTACAAGTTAAGAAGACAATAAATATTGGTTGTAAATGATTTTTATACGGCTAAGAAGGACCATGCAGTGTGGTCCTTCGAGCCGGACGCTGGTGCAGTAAGGTGGTGTACGTACGAAGTGCGGGTTGTCCTTGGCGACGACGTGCAGCGCGCGCGCAGTGGCGAACAGCGCGTGCTGCGCGGCGGCAGGCGGCGCCCCCCGCGCGCAGCACACGCGCCCCGCGCCCTCTAGCGCCCACGCTGCGCTCTTCTGCCACACCTGCCAAACACCACAATCATTACACACCTTACTGATGGGTTATTACCATCTCTAACCCTGAACGTATAAAGAAAGAGAAAGAACAGAGGGGCTAAAAAGGCCACATTGGATGTTTCATAATATGATCATCTTATCTGTCAGGTGACATAATTTACATAATAAAATATGTCAACTGACGGATATGATGAACACAATATGAAACATCAAATGTGGCCTTTTTAGCCCCCCAGAACGGGTCGAAGAATCAACTGACGGCATGCACACGAGCCGGCCATTAAGCGGCAAACGTCATTTGAGTTCACGTGGCAAAAAAAATACAGCATGTCTTGTATAGTGGAATGGTGTAAAAACCGTAGCACCATAAACACTTGGAATTCTTTACCAGCTCACGTGTTTGCTTCCTCCTATAGTCCCGGGTCCTTTAAGCAGGGCGTGAAAAAACATTTGATGAGGCCAATGAGGGCCACCATTATGGCACTGTTGATGTATGTAAAGGGGAAAGACTTTACCTTTAGCTTACCATAAGGCGAGGTGAAGTCATATTGACGTGACCGACATAAAAAAAGAAAAAAAATCCAGTAATCACATTTCAATCAAATTTGGATAACACGTTACATCCCACTCACACATAGTTGTTTAAGTGACACTGTCTATTCTACAGTGTGGTCTATCCGTAAGTTTTATACGTTAATGTTTGTCTGTATAAAATGGAAGTAAGAACTCACCAACGTATTGAAGCAGTCGGCTCCAGGCTTCGTCCCTCCGCCAGGAGTACTGCTGCCTTGTAAGGGTCCTTGTCACGAAAGGTATTTTATTATTAAAGATTTAAATTTGAACTTAAATTCTTCAAATCAAGGGTAAATAAGGATCTTCTAGGCAAGCGTGCTCCATCGTCGACCATTATCACTTATAAACAGGTAAGATAGTGGTCAAATCTGGCCTAGGTTTCACCATTATCTCACCTGTTTGTCGACTATTTTAATAATGGATGAAATAATATTGTGAATTATATTCTAATGCTGTTCGGATATGTTGAGATAACTTTACATTTCAAGACATGATACTCTTCCCGTGACCATGTGAAAATGATATATTTTTCAGACCAACAGGTGAGATTGTGGTCAAACGCGAGCCTATCCTACTAATATTATAAACGCGAAAGTTTGTAAGAATGTATGTCTGGATGTATGTTTGTTACTCTGCCACACAAAAACGGCTTGATGGATCTGGCTAAAATTTGGTACAGAGATAGATTATAGTCTGGAATAACATATAGGCTACTTTTTATACAAGCTAATACCGCGGCTCCGCTCGCAAAGTCGATCGGTCGGGATTTCTAGATATATCTTTGTTACTCTTTCACGTAAAAACGGCTGAATAGATCTGACTGAAATTTGGTAACAAGATAGATTAAAGTGTGGAATAACATATAGGCTACTTTTTATACAAGCTTATACCCGCGACTCCGCTCACGGAGTCGATCAGTCGACCCACGGAGTAGATCAGTCGGGATATCTGGATGTATGTTTGTTACTCTTTCACGTAAAAACGGCTGAATAGATCAGGTTGAAATTTGGTACAGAGATAGATTATAGTCTGGAATAACATATAGGCTACTTCTTATACAAGCTAATACCGCGGCTCCGCTCGCAAAGTCGATCGGTCGGGATGTCCAAATATTATGTTTGTTGCTATTTCACGTAAAAACGGCTGAATGGATCTGGCTGAAATTTGGTACCGAGATAGAGTGTAGTGTGAAATAACATAATTATAGGCTAATTTTTATATAAGCTAATACCCGCGGCCTCGCCCATGGAGTTGATCAGTCGGGATATCTGGATGTATGTTTGTTACTCTTTCACGTAAAAACGGCTGAATAGATCGGGTTGAAATTTGGTACAGAGATAGATTATAGTCTGGAGTAATATATAGGCTACTTTTTATACAAGCTAATACCCGCGGCTCTGCCCGTGGGAGTCGCTTGGTTGGTAATCGTTTTTTGGTCATATCCCCGGTTCTACTTAACCAAATGCAATCAAACACACGGCAGATTTTATGTAAAACCAAGACCTTTCTAATAAAAAGGCGACATCAAAATTAGTTCAGCAGTTTTTGTGTCCATCACGAACAAACAGACAAGGATTGCAAAAAAATAGATATTTGTGGTCAACATAACCAAGTCTTTTTTTTAAATATCGATTATTACAACTAAAAGTACTGTTATAAAGGGATATATATGTTCACACCGTCGCCTTAGGTGAACCCTGTAAAGATGGTGTAAAGTGAAACCAATAAATAAGGAAAAAAAAAACTTTTGGTCATATCTCCAAATTTTAGGTCTAACCAAGAAAACCGCACTAAAATCCATTTAGTACTTTTTATCCGAAAGGTTTTGGCTAGACGAGTGGAGACCAGTGGAGTGGAGAGTGGTGCGGAGTGGGAGTAGTGTGGAGAGTGGAGTGGGGAGTGGTCTGGAGAGTGGAGTGGAAAGTGGAGTGGAGACTGGAGTGGAGTGGAGATTGAAGTGGAGAGTGGAATGTAGGGTGGAGTCGGGAGACGGGATTGGACAGTAGAGTGGAGGTCGAGAGTTGTGTGGAGAGTGGAGTGAACAGTGGAGTGGAGTTTGGAGTGGATAGTTGAGTGAAGAGCCGTTTCATTCAAATAGACTTGGTTGCAATACCGAATTCCACGCGGGCGAAGCCGCGGGCGGAAGCTAGTTACAAATAAAAAGAAAATAATAAGTTACCTTTAGAGAACAGCTTATGGACCTGATGGGACCGCTCGGTACACTTCCACAGCGACAGCGTGCCGCAGGACACCAGCAGGGAGTCGGGGTCTTCGCGGTGCCACCAACTGATCGATACTGTAATATACATGATTAGGATGCTCGATTAGGGGGGGGGGGGGATAGGACATGACGGTATCTCCCCTCTGAACTGAGCTGTCCGACTGGGGTAGTACCTCCGCCCTACAGAACACCGCGGCCATAATAACCATCGTGTTATGTTCCCGCCGGTAAGTAGGGTAGCCAGAGCTCACTTCTATATAGTGTTGTTTGCTCCTGCGCATTTAGGTTCCGCATTGTGTGTGTGTGTGTGTGTGTGTGTGTGTGTGTGTGTGCGTACGTACCTGTCTGCGCGACGTTGTGGTGCGGTAGGTAGATGGTGGGCAGCGGGGAGAGCGCGAGGCGCGGCGCGGGCGCAGCCGGCGACACGGCGCAGTGCGCGCACACCACGCACCAGCGCGCCGCCCCCGCGCGACACACCGCCGCGATCATCAGGCTGCCGTCTGCGGGCCCACACACCCCTATAGCCTCACGCGCATACCATAAACAACAGGTGTACACCCTCACCTGCTAGACAACACTTGCCAGGCTTTTCGAAGGTCAGACTGCTGGTTAATAGGATGGAGGGCGGACTGCGGGCGCCAAATTACAGCATGGTACCAAGATTGGACGGATGATGATGATATTAATTAATATCCGGCCATTCAATTCTATTCTTTTGTTTCGTGAATACATGTTGCTATAGATGTTTACAGGGTGCTTTTGTTACATACTATGTTCTGCCGATAGGCATACAAAATAACATGCATTTATTACAAATTCCTCAATTCTATACCGTCAGACAGTTCTTGTTTAATTTAATGTCAATTTTTAAAATGTAAAATTGTTGAAAATAGGACAGATATATTTTAATTTATTAATGTCAAATTTAGATAGTTTTGGATCAAATTCTTCATCATTTTCAATTCATTATCCGAAATTTAAAGGTACAAAAACGTTCAGTTATTTTCACACATATACTATACATAATCGTTTCATACAAATTTGTACACCCCCCTCCCCTTCCCTCAACCCTCACCCTGTCAACTAAAACCTAATTACCCCCAGTAATGGTAATTATAAAACAGCCTTTCTAATCAGCATGACTTACTCTTATGCGCGATGCTAGCCGTCGTGATATGGTCCCTGGTGGGCCTCAGGCAGTCGGTGGACACCTGGGCTCTGATGCTGTCTGCACTCGAAGGCGGCGTTAGGGCTCCGATCAGGCCCGTAGCTGTTATGATCAGGGCGCCTTCTAAGGGTGACCCACTGCAACAATTATATGTAAAGAAATTACGTTACGTGTAGTTGGAGCCCTAAAAAGTCCAACAACAACGATCTAGCTGCAATGCTTCGATGTCGCCTAATGTCACCATTGGGTTGTGAAGGTCAGATGGCAGTCGCTTCACGGGAAATATCGAGGTCCAGCCAAATCCGCAGTTAAGACTGGTAAAGCGGACCCCAGACTCTATTGACGTAGGATCCACGTGCCACTTACCCGAATCCTTTCAAGGTGGGAGTGGACCGCATCAGCTGTATCCTCTCGGTGATGGGCACGTCGGGCTTCTTCTCCACTGCCACCACGCGCCGCCCGTTGTGGAAGAATATTGATCTGATTATGTGCTCTCCTAGAGGAAGACATTCGAAGATTTAGTGTAAAAGGTTATGGCGGATTTAACCAAGGTAGGTAGAGACTCTCGTTCATTTACGGTGGTAGGACACGACAGTATATCCCGTCCGAACTGAGCAGTCCGACTGTGTACCTCCGCCCTACAGAACACCGCCCTATAATAACCATCGTGTTGTGTTCCCCAAGGTAAGTAGGGTAGCCAGAGCTCACTGGAGGGATTCTGTGCTGTCAGCAGGGAAACCAGTCTCCTATGATGTCAGCACAGAATCTCTTCTAACCCCCCTCCACCTATTTCCCCTTTCCAATCCTCCCAACCTATGTTCCAGGGTCGGCAGCGCGAGTGTGTGCCCCTGGTGTTGCACACGTCCATAGGCCACGGTGTCCGGTTGCCATCAGGTGGGCCGTGTGCTTGTCCGCCACCCAAGTTGTATAAAAAAGAAACAACATCTTTCCACTTGTTACCTGATCCTGTCATGGAGAAAGAGTAAGAGAACGGATGGAGTTGATTCTTGGACATCATTTAGTCAAATTACGTGGTGGAATAGAAGAATCCAGGAATCATATTTCAATCAAATTTGGGTAATTGCAACCTAAAATACATTGACACATGGTTAGTCACTATTTTTGTAATAGTCTCGTCTCCGGCGCGTTCTGTCTGGTCATTTATACATTCTGTTTTCCAAAGGATCGTTGACAAATGTTTCTACGAAATACTTGGAATATGTTGAAGTACTTTGAATATGGAAAACACTTATAGGTTTATTACATAGATAAGTGTTTTCATTTCATTAAAACGTGGCAGCGGAAAATAGTTACAGTTATCTTAAGAAGACTGGAACCGCTGAATGGAATAGCTTCTAGAAAAATCACCGTATCGCATTCGTACCGAAAAAAAGGTTTTTTACCCGACTGCGCAACGCAAAGGAGTGGTAATGTGTTTAACAGCCTATATATGTATGTATGTTTGTATGTTCCTTTGAAGCACTATACAGACCAAACGACTGGGCCGATTTTTATGATTCACACGTCAATCGATTCCTTTTAGTCCGGGGAGTGTCACTAAAGACACGACGTTAGTGAAAATTCAATATGGCGACTACTGGACAGTAGAAAGTCCAATCGGGTACAAGCTAGCTAGGTAAAAATTAAAAAACTAAAAAGAAGAAAACAAGCACTCAGATGTCCGGTGGTCTAGAAACATAACAACTTAACAGAATAATGGATCCCGACTGTTAAGTTGTTATGTTTCTAGACCACCGGACATCTGAGTGCTTGTTTTTTTCTTTTTAGCTTTTTACGCAGTTGGGTTTTTTTATTTTTTAAATTATATTTTTTTTTATATCGTTCATGTCAAAATTACTTTTCTGCCTTGGCGGTAAACATCAAAGAATAAGCTTGTTTCAAATATTGATTGGATACGTAGAGACGCTTCGTTCAAAACCTGACTATTTTTAAATTGTTGGGGACTCGGTGTAGATGGAAACAAAAGTTGTCATTTACTAAAGAGTTGCAAACAGTTGGAAACACTGAAAGTGCCAAAAAATTTAGGTTGACACGCACCTTTAGCCACACGGTATAGCGTGATGTTACGTAGTCAAGTGCTACACCTACACATGCCGTACGTCACTCAAGCACTTTACAGGTACATAAATCTACGTATATATGACAGGAGATAGCACATCGACTTGCATTACATAGTTCCTGCTTCTGCGCATAACCGCGCGATAATCACACGCGCTTACCATGACGTCTCATAAGTTGGTAGTCCTTTATTGTATCGTTATTGGTGCACACGCGCGCATCATTGCCTACAGTTCGATGTAAGTTCGATTTAATTTTCAATTTTTTTTATAATACTTAGGTGGCAGAACTGGCAGAAAAGCACACGGCCCACCTGATAGGAAGCGACCACCGTGGCCTATAGACGCGGACAACACCAGGGGCGTCACACTCATGTTGTCGACCCTGTAAAAAACTTCTAATGCCTTTCTTGAAGAACCCCATATTGTAGCCGCGAGGGAAAACCACAAACCACCGGCAGATAGATTATTTCACAGCCTAAGCGTTTCAAGGAAAGGAAAAATATTAAATTAGAGGTTGCTACTGTCCCTCTCCGCTGTTGTCATAGTGTTACTTAGCGTAATCAATTCTTTGATCCTTTAGTTATCCAGTGGTGAAATCGAATTCTCGATGGAGATGACAGATATTCAGTAGTATTCACCAAACTATATCCCCCAATCATGTTATTATTATTTTTAATTCCCTTCTTTTTTCCATATGGCAACCGTGTCGAATATGTGAATGTTCGAAAACTCTGCCAATATATTAAAATGTTAACGGGAATTAACGCGATCATGGTATAGGTTTGAACATACCTTTGGAATACCTGACGTTTCAACCAGGTTGAACCGGCCGTGGTCACAGGCAGACAGACCATGATCGCGTTAATTCCCGTTAACAATTTAGCACATAATGGAACGCGAAATTTTAAAAGTTAGTCTAACTCTGCCAATGTCAAACATGTGATGGCAATTAATTTATATAGAGACTTCTGCTTGTAAGGAAACAATTCTCAAGTTGGTAGGACACGACGGTATCTCCCGTCCGAATTGAGCAGTCCGACTGGGGTAGTACCTCCGCCCTACAGAACACCGCCCCATAATAACCATCAATCAATTAACTAATACAATTTTTTAATGTGTGATTTACAGACGTATTAACGTCAAAAAATTACTGCGAAACAAATTTCATTAACCATTGCCGAGCAGGTACTTAATATGATCTTTTTCGCCAGGAAGCAACCAACAGTAAGCGAGCGCTGTAAACTGAACTCAGTGACGCCGGTATCCTGTTTTGACGTCTACGAGTATCCCCCGAGCTGGTTGGTCCCGCACCCGGACGACTGCCGGCTATTCTACTACTGCGTCCTACCATACCTCCCACCCGTGTGTCGACAATGCCCCTATAATTTGCATTTTAACCCTACACTACAAGTATGTGACTGGCCTCATCAAGCCGGTTGTCTAAAATCACCTACCACTACAACAAGCGAAACTTCGACCACAATTGAACCCACTACCAGAGATTCGACAACGATCGAAGTCACAACTACGGCTCAACCCAGTACAACTGAGGCGACTACGACTGAAGCCACGACTACATCTCAACCTAGCACAACTGAGACGACTACGACTGAAGCCACGACTAAGACTCAACCCAGTACAACTGAGGCGACTACGAATGCAGCCACAACTGAGACGACTACGTTTGAAGCCACGACTACGTCTCAACCCAGCACAAGTGAGCCGACTACGACCGAAGCCACAACTGAGACGACTACTACTGAAGCCACGACTACGGCTCAACCTAGCACAAGTGAGGCGACTACGACCGAAGCTACGACTACGACTCAACCCAGTACAACTGAGGCGACTATGACTGAAGCCACGACTACGGTTCAACCCAGCACAAGTGAGCCGACTACGACCGAAGCCACAACTAAGGTGACTACGACTGAAGCCACGACTACGACTCAACACAGCACAAGTGAGCCGACTACGATCGAAACTACGACCTGTTTAACTGCTCCCCCTCGAAGTCGGATAGTCTTCGATTTTTGTAAATACCGAATGGGTTTACCACAAGGTTTCAAATAAATTTATTACTAATATTATATTGTAACTAATTAACAAATCATTAAAGGAACATTGTATTAGTCCTCCTGTATCAACCAACACCTTTAATATTATAAAAGGTAGCAACCAAGCAACCTGAATTCCTAATGGATGAACCACACTTCGCTATTCACCTTTATTCACGTGTATAAATCGAAGTGGGGAGGGCTTATTCGTGTATATTTGCTTTATTCGCACAAATATTCACCTTAATCTATAACGTAGTTCTATAACGGATTTTGGAGGGTTTAGTCATCTTTGAGAATTTTTTGGAATACAATATAGGCGAATAGCGAAGTGTGGTTTCACCATATGAAACCGGTATTCCTAAAGCGGTTCTAACTGTGCTCCTCTGCATGAGTTCTGGCAACCGTATCTACCAGCAACCAGCAGCAATACAGCGAGTAGTGATTCACGAATGAGTAACCCTGCAGATGAATCCGGCTATTCCACCTTTCCCACTTGGCCATCCCATCTTCCCCCCATCCGTCCGAAATGTGGAGTGGTCTAAATTTGAGCGGAAACGAGATTTCACAAATGTACGGACCTTGGGCCCGTAATTGTACACCACTTAGAAAAATAGCTAAGCAATGTAGTTTTCATTTTTCACTATTCAATTCTTATAATATTGCCTCGTATTATGGGCAGAATCTAACTAAATAAACACTTTCTTGCAACACAACAAACATGGTGGACTAAAACTATAAAAATGTACTCATATTTTATTAATTTATGCCCTTGAATTTCGGAGGCGAATAAATATGACAGTATTTTTGCCAATAACCGTCTTAAATACTAAGAGACCGTGAACCCCAGACCTTTGTTACTTTGTAAAGCTGAAAGTTTGTCAGCGCATGCTCCAAACACAGGTAAGAACGATGGACCATTATGTATTTCGGGTCATCGTGGCTTTGGCAGATAAACGGTACTAAAGGGTAGCGAGCGCAAAGCAGTGGGTACGGGTGAGACGGCGAGTCAGGTCTATTGCAATCCCTTTTTTTATCGTGCGGAAATCCCCATGGATACCACCCCCGTCGGCTATGGCCTTCTCGAGCCCCCGAAGGGGGGTGGGGCGAGCATCGTGCCGCTTCGCCGACGGTGGGGTGTAGGGTGACAGGCGGCCGTCCTGTCACCCTACCGTCGGCGCGTGGACAATCAGCTCGCCCCCCGCTCGCTTCCCACTGTGCCCTCTACTAGTCAGAGGGACACGTGGAGAGCCTCGGAGCAGCCCTCTAGAGGGCCACTTCCATCCCGGCCGGATTGGCCACAGGCAGCAGCGTCTCCCGTGGCGAGTGGGAGGCGCTGCTCGCCTCCGTTGCCCGGGTGCACCACGTGGAGGTTCCGGCCCGAACCCAGACTATTGCAACCACTCACTGCGCATGTATTGGAATTATAATTCCAATACATGGGCAGTGAGGGATCGCAATAGACCTGACTCGCCGTTTCACTCGCACACACTGCCTTGCGTTTCCAACCCTTATTACCGTTCTGCCATATCTTGGCAGTACAGTCACTCCTTATCTGATTTCTCAGTACCCTCACCATATCATCCACGTAGCTCTTGCAACGTGATCTTAAGAGGGTGACATGAGTGCTTTATAACAAGCACTTGATTAAGCACTTGACTATAATTAAATAGTGGTGTGTATGTAAGGGCAGGAGTCCTAGGACTTGCTTCAGTTACTCTGCTGTTCGTTGGGTGAGCACCATGAATTCTTACAAGTTGTTGGTGCTGTGTTGCGCACTCGTAGGTGCGTTGGATTTGAGCTTAGCGTAAGTGCGATTTATTATTTTACAATTTTATAATAGTCAGTTGCTTATACGTTTTTTTTTACTATTTCTCCGGTTCTACTCAACCGGTTGTGATCAAACATACCAGAAAGTCTAGGTCTGACTTAGACGTTTCAAAAAAAAGCCACATCAAAATTCATTCAGTAGTTTTTGCATCCATCGCGCCTAATCAGACAAAGGATTAAAAAATATTTTGTGTTCAGAATCGTTTATGTAACATAACCCAAGTATTTTTTTTGTATCTCCAATGTACAAACACATTTTATTTACAATTTTTTTTTATATCGATATATATATGACTTCACCTCGCCTGATGGTAAGCTAAAGCTAAAGTCTCAGGAAGAGGGTCCCCATTACATACACCGACAGTGCCATAATGGTGGCCCTCAACTAGACGGCCTCATCAAATGCTAGATAGATAGTTAAGTACTGGACGCTGCCTGGAATAATGGATTTGGGAGAAAGTAATGCCTCACTAACTCCAAATTTCCAACCAGAAAAATTAACTTTGTACTCTTACAGGTTGCGAGTCAATGAAACCGATCGCTGCGAACAGAACACCATAACACCTTTATCCTGTGCCGACGTCAACACCACAGACTCCCTAGTCCCACACCCTGACGACTGCCAACTATTCTACTACTGCGTGCAGCCGTACCTTCAACCAATTTGTCGAGAATGTCCATCCAACTTACACTTCAACCCTACGCTACACGTGTGTGACTGGCCGTATCGAGCTGGATGCCATATAGAGAACGCTACTTTAGGTGAAATCCCGACTACAGATGCTACAGCCAATGATACGAATACAGAGGTCTTAGATGAAACCACGATTTCTGTCAATGGAACTGACTCGCCAACAGTATGTGAACGTATATATGATGTTATTCACGATAGTCTGCCTGATAATATACAAGATCTGGACTATACATCGCTTAGAAGCTTGCTATATGTTTGGCTGAGTGAGCAACCCAATTTGAGAGTTGTGGTCGAATTTATGGATAACAATTGTTGATTTGCGAACGCGGCATATATACCTACTTAATATAATAAATAAATTACACGGAGCTTATTGAATAAAGAATAATAAAAAATTGAAAATTATCACTGATTTTTTTTCTAAATTTTTACTATCCAAAAATTGCATAAGGTTTTACCCTAGGCGCACACTTGGCGACAGCGATAGCTCGACGTCTACCGCAGCCTGTTGTCGCGTCTGTCAGTGTATAAATTATGTAAGTTATACGCAAAGGGTGGCTATTTCACCACCTGTCAAAGTAGTCCAGTACCTACTTCTACCAATAAAACAACCAGGGCCTCGATTCTGCTAAAGGCAAACCACTGTAATACCACTGACACTCTAAAAATGCTATTTAATTTTGAACTTTACCGTTATACAGTTAAAGTCTAAAATCAATTGAAAAGAATTCATTTAATTTTTTTCATTCGCTTTACAAAATATCATTTGACTTTAGACTTTAACCTCATAACAATAAAGTCTACAATTAAATGGCATTTTATAGAGTGTCAGTGGTATGTCAGTGGTTTGTCTTTAGCAGAATCGAGGCCCAGTACTTTTAACCGTAAGCTTGCAGTCAAAACTCTTAACCAGTCAAAAGTACTTTTAACTGAGTCGTAGCAACGTATCTGTGAACCGAAGACGGACGGCACCGTCGTCGTTGCTTCAGTGTTGCCAATTGAGAAATATTATTCACCTGCCAGCCCACCGGCCAACCTAGCGCAGCTGTATGATGCTCGCCCTCATTTTCCCTTTCTCCGGGGGGGACATCAGGGTTCTAAAACCCGAAGGGCCATCTCGAAGCCGGAGATTGGCCCTTTTTTTAAAGTGATAAATGCCTGCTTATGCATGATTCCGGGTTTGTGGCGTCGCTTTAGTCAGATCGCAGGGTAGGCAAAAGTTTACTCACTGCAATCTGACCAGCGTTTGTTGCCCTAGGTCAGCAGGGTGAGAGGATCTCTTGAGTTACCTTACACCCGGTGTCCGAAGACCCAAGAAAGAGCGTTAGTTTTTTTTAATATTGGACATTTATACATATTAGTCCGACATAACCAGCCCCAATGGCCAACGGAGGTCGTATCCGTGGGGATTTTCGTCTAAAAAAGCAATCGAACCCGGGACCGTTCCATCGTAAGCGCGTTTCGTTACCCACTAAGCTATTTGCTTCTCAGTAGCTTATCTTATATCAACGTGGTCTCTAAGTGTTCTTTCGAGGAGTGCTCATGATAAATAATAATTAATCAAGTACTATGTTGTATGTCGCTATATATCATGGCGTCGCGTCGTAGGAGTTTCCCCAGTGGTTCAGCGATCGCCGGGTGAGCAATATGACATCACGTACATTGTTGGTGCTATGCTGCGTCCTCGTTAGTGCGCACGCGCGCATATTGGACCCCAGCGCAATGTAATTGCGATTTTTTTCTTATTTATATTATTACTTATTGATTTTTTTTTCATAAAATAATTAGCTGATGCCATTAAGTTCTGTTCATTGGAAATGGGAACGCCCATTTCCTATAGGAACAGTTTTGTTCCGGCTTATCTCTAAAACGCAGTGCAGTTGCAGTGGAGTTTGTTGCGCCGTTTCTTCTCCACTAGCGCCTAGGAAGCGGTGTAAACTTAGTATTAAGTAGTTTTTGACGCCAAAAAGATGTAATTACGTTGCATTATTTTGAAAATATAAAATAAATAAAAACAGTAGCACCAATTTTGACGGAACTTTCACTGGCAGATTACTCATTTAACAACTCAACAACAACACAACTTGGAAAAATAATTAGGGTTCCGAGGTCAAAACCTATTACTACGTAGACGAAGTCGGTGGACAACTAGTCTTTAATAAGTACTGAGGGCAAGCAACCATTTTCAACTTCCATTTTCAACAAGAAATTCCTGTTGCCAGGTCGCTGCTGAACGTGAACGAGCGCTGTAAACAGAACTCAGTGACGTCAGTATCGTGTGCTGACGTCATCATCTCGGACTACCTGCTCCCGCACCCAGATGACTGCCAACTCTTCTACTACTGTATACTACCAAGTCTTCCACCAGTTTGCGCACAATGTCCGTCTGGCTTGCATTTTAATCCTACCCTTCATGTGTGCGACTGGCCTTATCAAGCTGGTTGCCATACAGTAACTACCACAGAGGAAGATACATCTACGGGTACTACATACCCAACCACAGAGAAATATACATCTATGGGTACTGCATACCCAGCCACAGAGGAATATACATCTATGGGTACTACATACCCAGCCACAGAGAAATATACATCTACGGGTACTACATACCCAGTCACAGAGAAATATACATCTACGGGTACTACATACCCAGCCACAGAGGAATATACATCTACGGGTACTACATACCCAGCCACAGAGGAATATACATCTACGGGTACTACATACCCAGCCACAGAGGAATACACATCTACGGGTACTACATACCCAGCCACAGAGGAATATACATCTACGGGTACTACATACCCAGCCACAGAGGAATATACATCTACGGGTACTACATACCCAGCCACAGAGGAATACACATCTACGGGTACTACATATCCAGCCACAGAGGGATATACATCTACGGGTACTATATACCCAGCCACAGAGAAATATACATCTACGGGTACTACATACCCAGCCACAGAGGAATATACATCTACGGGTACTACATACCCAGCCACAGAGGAATATACATCTACGGGTACTACATACCCGGCCACAGAGGAATATACATCTACGGGTACTACATACCCAGCCACAGAGGGATATACAAGCACAGGTGCACCTTCAAGTGTGTACCCAGGTACGGAGGAATATACATCTACGGGTACTGCATACCCAACTACAGAAGCTTATACCATTATGAGTGAAACCAGCAGTGGACTGACAAGTACTGAAAGCTCGACTACAGTGGAACCCACCACAGATCTAAGGACCACTACGACGACTACAACTACTACGGTGGCGCCTGCGCCGAGTTGCACCAAGCACTGGTGGCAGTTTTGGAAGAGGTGTTAACATTTGTAATGAAACCGATAGGGGCAAAAATTTAACCTGTACTTAATTTTCATCATTGATTTAAAACCTGTTATTTCAATATTAAACATTAACACTTTAATTTTATTTATCAGTAGCCAGTCAGGCCAGTATTTGGGCAACTATAATGTTAACCCTCATTCCTGACACTTTTCCCTATAGCTGACCATCGGGCAAGGTTCATCAACATAAAAAATTATGTAACTACTCGGCATAAATCCTCGGTATGTTTTTACACCAGTCATTTATATCAAGTAAAAAGGTTAACAATTTCACTTACCAGAAAAATTGGCAGTGTACAGGCAGGTCCACTCGTTAAGTAAGTAGTCCTTCTGCGTGAAGACTGAAACGTCTCCCGTAGTTGTGGCTACTAGTAACTGTTTGCCTTCTAGATCCCATTCTAATGTGGACACCTGGAACGGAATTAGATAATATAATCAGACCAAATAGCGGGATGTATGCAAACCTCACAACGCAGTTCAGATCCACTTTCTCTTGAAGTACTAAAACTCTTGAAAGTGTTTTTTTTTCAACTATGTAGGTTGCACCTGATGGGCAGCAGTAGGAGGGGAAGGGATAGGAAGGGGTGGGGGGAAGAGGGTACAGTAAGCTCTGGCTCTCTACTTACCGCTGGGAACACAACATAATGGTTATTATGGCCCTTGTCTTCTGTAGGGTGGAGGTACTTCCCCATTCGGACTGCTCATTACGGATAAAGGTAAACCTATCATGAATTTAAAAAAATACTTACAGGGTATGAAGTACTCGTAACTTTGTGGCTGTCCCACGGAGTGTCTAGGTCACACACATATACATGTCCACCCCATGTGTCACCTTCCGAGTCTGTCAACTCCGTAGGTGATGAGAAAGCTATGATGTTGGCATTGGATATAGTGCAGATGGGACGTACCACCTCATGATCTGACGGGCTAGAACCGAGAATAAAATGGTAAACATATACCCTATTAAAAAGTGCCCAGTTGATAGTGAAAGGTTCACCTCCTGCAATGTTAAATCATCGAAAAGTATGCTACAGGTGTTAGTGAAGTTGGTTGGATATTCAGTAGTAAACGGAATTCAAACAAGTTGGAAAATCATACTTTTGCAATAACAAACAAATTCTTATTCATTATAATGTTAGGAGAACATAAATTGATGTTTCTTAAAACTTATGACACTTTCTTTAGAAACTGGAAACTATAAAGTATCACTACGTATAAATTCACGATAAACTCTGTAAAATTTAGTCTCTAAATACATTTTTTCACTAGATGATAAACAAAGTTTTGTTACACTGAATTTCATACCTTTCAAAGTGAGGTGGCTCGCATTTTAAGGGCTTTCGCCTCATAGAATATATCAACTCCATGTTTATCAGTCCGTCAGTAGTACAGAAAGTTTGAAATTACAGACAAAAACTATATTAAAGTTGTAAATAAATACAAGCAGTCCATGACACACACCAAGTCGAGAACGTCGAAATTAAAAGTGTTGACATTACTGACATAACTGACATTTGTTGTCATTTGTCATGGTCTTTTTTTTCTCTTGGGGTAACCGCGTTCCAGATACCAAAAATATGTTTTAGAGCAAATCATACAAGGGTAAGCTTTATTGCTGTGGATATTTTGGCGGTTCCGCGGAATCCGCGGATTGCCTATAACCACGGATACAGGTGCGAGCGCGACTGTACGAACGTGATTGTGACTTTGTGAGTTTTGCGACTCTTACAGAACTACTTCCATTGTATTGTACTCTATGAGTATAATAAATGAAATGTTGGCACAAATCAACAAAAAAATAATAATGGTACTTAAATCAGTGTGCCTGTATTAAGTGCTATACAAAAATATTAGTATTAGACAAGGTATTTTGTTCACATTTTTGTAGGTCGATATAGTCCTAAAAACGTTTCATTTTGATTCAATGAAATAGTTCGATCAGTACGGTACTGATCGAACTATTTCATTGAATCAAAATGAAACGTTTATATAAATAAATGCAGGAAGCTGCTGAAGCTAAACTATACTCACAAAAATGTGGGACAAGCTAGTCCCTTCCCTCGGGGTGCGAGGGAAATCCTTTTGGGTTATCTAACACTCTAGTGATTGAAGACCCGAAATGGGATGTGGGTTTTAGTTGGTTCAAGTCGCATATTATAACCACCCCCGATGGCAGCTGCGTTAGTATCCGTGGGGATTTCTAAACAAAAAAAAGTTAGTTCCTTCCTTTCTAATGTAAGGTGAGTCAGATGGGTAGTTGGATAGTCATTTTAAAAATGGATTTTATTTAATAATTTTATTTTAAGGCAAACATGTTAAAGAAAAATGAGCAATGCTTGAAGATATAATTATTACCATTATAGTATGTGGAATGCCAATCGGCGTTTAGTTATACATTTTTGTTGATTATTTGTTTCTGATTCAACTAAATTATTACCTAATGAATAATTAACTACGTATTTTAAGGTTAACAATTTCAAATATTCTTCATTATAAGGAAATCCTACGGTAATTATTAAGTTTGATTTGATTTGATTTACTTGACTGAGTACTTTCACAAATATGTCGATAAATAACAAAACGTGATTGTCTTATCCAGCCGCCCTCTAGTACTGCAGCTATCTTCAAAGCATTTACTTCCTCTCAAATGCAGCAGCATTCACGCAAGATATGCCCGGGCATTGCCCTTTTCATTATTGAGTTGTTTCCGAACGTAGCAGTGTTCGCTTGAAAATGGCGGATCGTCGGGAGTAACGTTGCTCTAACGTTGTGTGAAAGAATAAGTTAAATATTAGTAAAACGTATGTGAAAATGTGATTAGCATGAATTAAAACATATTGTGTAGTGTTGTTGTAGTGGCTTGCAACATGTGCCGGACAGGGATGTGTCGTTTCGGTGTCGGGAACTGGATATTCTTGTTCGCCAGTCTCCATTTGTTTACATACGCTCAAGGTAAGCCCTTCATAAATATTACCATTTACTATCGATCGCTATTCTTAACTGTCGGTAATGACAGGGTCCGTATAATAAGTAGTAAATTAACTTTGTATGTATGGATTATAGATATCGGAAAAGTGCATTTCGAATCGCTAAGTCAAAATATAAGTTCGAAGTTATCGGATTAAGTAGAACTGGATTTCTCCAAGCTGTAAAGGCAAAGGCAACATTGTTCATGTGGGCCAACTGCATTAGCAGTACACAGTTTGTTGTTATTTTTTTAATTTAAGAACCAGTTATTTATTCTTGAAGTATCGCTGTTAGTTCTGGTATCGTTCGTTTGTTTCATTTTAATTCAAAATAGTGTTTATTGTGTTAAACTTAAACAGCAATACATCAATAGCTTTACGATACAAATAAATCCGGCGTTATTGAGTGCTTTCGGTTAATTAGGTGGTTTAATTCGCTTGTAAACAGATTGTAAATTTTTACTGGCTTACGATTCTTATTAGAATGCGTCTGGAACGCATCCAAAAGACGGTCATTATAGTTTTAAAGTTGTTTATTTGGCGGTAAATTGATGAGATAGGCTTTGTATTGTGTGCATTTTGTGTGCACTGAAATAGATTCTCTCGGAATAGGAATAAATGGCTGATTCATGGAGTGAGTGTACAGAGTATTCTCATAAATAACGTGTAGGTAATTGTACCTATGTAAACTACCTACCTATCGTAAATTCTGTTGGCTGTGCCATAGGTAGAGTAACAAAAAGACCAAGTTCGAATCCTGTTTGTTTCTTTTATTATGTTTTCGTTATTCTCGATTGTAGATATCCAAAGCCTGCAATTCCATGGTGCGCTATTCTACACTTCCACCGCCTGATATGGCGTAGGTAGGTCTCTTGAGTTTTACGCTAGCAGCTGCCGTCCTACCTTCCGACCTCAATAAGAAAGCTTGGGCCAGAATGGTTACCTAGTAGGATTGGGCCACGAAGGTCTTATTAGAATGATCCTACCTATACACTTTTTTTACATCACTCTGCGGCCCACGGGAGCAGTTAGGTATGTCGGACTCGAACCTACTAAAATCGCACGCCGTCTCGGCCCTTCAAGCGCCGGGGTGTAAGGAAAAAGAAAACTGAAGTCCTACTCTCCTCAAATTGAGAAGTCCCAACAAACTTACTGGTGAACTGTAGATGTCCACTAACTCCTTTACGCACTTAAAAAGAGACCTCCTCAGGACCTCCTCCTGTTGTACAATAATGATCTCAAAAGACCGCATAACCATATGGATGGATGGAGTGCGATACTGGGCGTGTTCCATCCATACCGAAAATAATATATTGCACTCTCCAGCTAAATGCTCAGTCAAGGCGGTACAAGGAGGTAGGACACGACTGCATCTCCCGTCCGGAATGAACTGTCGGACTGGGGTAGTACCTCCGCCCTACAGAACACCGCGGCCATAAATGCTATGTTTATACTAATCTAATAAATAGGTAACTACTCAATTTATTGTATCAGTGGCCATTCCTCGCGTGTCCCGTCCGAAGATCGTCCCCAATGCAGCATATAAATAGGGATTTAAAAATATTTTAATAGCCCCGTAGACATGGGAACCAATAAATGTCAAGTACGCCAGCGTATTTACGGAGCAAAAGCGTTATTTCGCGGGAAACTAAGGATTGTTGCTATGATACTCACGTACGGATATTGTAGTGCATTTAGCCCCAGTATGTTCAAATTGCACTTTGATATCGCCAATGGTTTTTTGTATAATTCGTTTGCCAGATTAAATGTACCCCGCCTGATGGTAAGTTGAGGTGGAGTACATAAAAATACCTTCTTCTTGATTTCATGTGTTGATTGCAGTTATCAACATAGGTATTTCAAGTAATGAATAAGTGCTATACCGCTATTTATAACTTTCTAGACAAATATTTAGCTCTAGAAAGGCGGTCTTCCGCAGTTTCATTATGAAAGCGCGTTATATTTATGGTCAAATATAGATTCTATATAAAATCTGTACAACATGACTGTCCTTTAATAATCTTTTTACATGTCCCAATATGAAAATATTAAGTTTAATACACTGACTTCTTAAGAGGAAGAAATTTCCACGTCACTGGCGTATTCCATATATTATGATATTGTGTTTTGACAAAATGAGAATGCTTTTTTACGGTTTTGTACCTAAAAAGGTAAAAAGGAACCCTTGTAAGATCTCTCGTGTAGTCGTGTCCGTCTGTCTGTCCGTGTGTGACCGCCGATTTTTTCAGGAACGGGTAGAAGGAAGGAAGGAAATTGCGTAGTTTACTTTTCTAAAAACTGCTGTTTAATTATTTACTTAATGGGCTCTATTGAAATACCTAGTTTAAAACTTTGATTACGATATAATGAACAAATTTTATTTAGATTTTAATTTTGAAGTCTGTATATCTACGTCGCCTACAGTACATTACTGAGAAAATGTCGAAAAATCTAGAATTAATCTTCAACATAAAGGCATGTAAGCAATCAAGTCTGTTAAAAAAAATATCTAAAATCCCCAGTATCTCGTGTGCGTGTGAAATTATGAAAATGTATTAAGAATGAGGTATTTCCAAGGCTGCCAACATTGCCAGGCTTTCCCAATATGGCAACGGGCGCCTAATTAATTACAGACTACACCGTGTACATTACTTTTTCTTGCTGATTTTTGTGTGGATTCTTAGGATCCGACAGGATTTTATCTCGCAGAAAAAAAGTTTAGTAATAGTTGAATAATATGGTGCTGAGGGATTAGGAGTTAGGAGAGATTAGGAATATTTGTATTGTTGTAGTGGAACTTCTTAAAAGATTGGAATGCTTTATCCATTGTTTAGTCTTAATAGACAAAAATTTTCGGCTTTGCCAAGAAATAACTTCGTAAAAGCTCTATAATTCAATTACAATGCCAGGTACAGGTGCGAAAAATTAATAAAACCATCTTTAAATTGAGTTGTAATCGAGACAGAATTTAGAATCGATGCAGAACTTTTTGAGTTTTTGAAAGGATCACAGGAACTCCATTGATAGGATCGTACCAAATCTGAATAGGTAGAGGGGGAAATACTATTGAGGGTGGAGGTCAGCGCTGACGCGTTGCAAGGTGGCCTAAACCTACTCCTGGGTCGCAAGTCCCAGTCACCGTCACGGGGTTCCTCTCTGTACCACGCCATGGACCCGACGACCGCACGGTGAATCCATGGAATGCTGAGAATTGGGTCTCTAACAATGGAATGTACAATGGGCGGCCTTATCGCTATAAGCGATTTCTTCCAGGCAACCGTAGGATGGACAGCAACATGACGGAAGCACTAATACAATATAGACGTACCTTTTTTTTTCCCGTGCGGAAATCCTCATGGATACCCACCCCGCGGCCAGCGGGGCAGGTTATGTCGGACTCTTACCAACTAAAACCGCACGCCGTCTAGGGTCTTCTGACGCCAGGGTGTAAGGTGGCCCAAAGAGCATTTCCCTCGCACCCCGACTTTGTATAGACGTACCTACTCGTATATCTGTATGTAATGTACAATGTACATGTACCTATGTATTATAATGTAGGCACGATATTACATTTGTGAATTCCCATTCCGCGTAAAGTGTATATTGTATTGAATATTTGACAAAATCTCATCTCACATCTACGAATATTGGTGTACAATTTTAGCGTCGCCATCTTAATATAAAATGGATGGTAAAAGCACCTCCTGGCGGCAGTCTGCTCACGTACGCCGTGTAAGGAGGTATTTCTAATAATAACGGAGAAGCGTGCCAGTATTGCCGCCATCCCTGCGAGCTTGTCTATATTGATGATGTTGGGCTATTTTTAGAATTGGAATACTCACCAAAGAAAATACTCGCTAAAGAAAATACGGCCATGGTTTTTTATAGTTGTCCTAGTATTAATTTTGCTGAGGATTAGTACAGGGAGTACATATTAAGGGTTTTGGCACCAGAGGTTTTGACGAGCTCATTATAATAACAGGACTTCGCCAGTATCATACATCGTCCCCGTTGCCGTGGAACCAATTTATCCCAAACATGCCTGTAATTTATAAGTTAAAAAATTAAGAGAATTTGTCCGATTTGTTGACATTTATATGATCACTGCTCCGGTCTCTTAGACAGTTAGCGTGATGATATATAGCCTTTTACCGTTCTCGATAAATGAGTTAAGTATCCATCACAAAAATATTTTTTAAAATCGGAACAGTAGTTTCTAATATTAGCGCGTTCAACCAAACAAAAGCTCTTTAGTATAGATCAAGAACATTAGAAATTTCCTTGTAGATAGATGTGGTTAATGGTTATATCTGACAGGTGACAGTTGACAACTTGGTTGGACAAAATACACTGGGTTTAAACTAATTTTGTTGATAGCAAAATGGTTAAGATGCAAGGCTGGCAGTTTAAATACAATTATGGTAGCAGGGGGTTTGTTTTAATTGAGCAGCACCCTTTGAGACGGGTACCCGTGGCGATACACGCCACCCGACACTGCTTGACGGGCAATGATGAAGACAGCGACCAGATAAGAGGGAGATGAATTAATTGTTGAAGTAATTTCTATGCTTTGGTCAAAAAATATTGTTATAGCAAAGTTTTCAACATCCAATTGTGTTCAACGTAATTGTGACTGAATTATGACCGTTGGGAAAAGGGCAAGTAAGGTATTCTGCTAGACTTGGTAATTGATAAGTACGTATAATAGCAACCCATTAATGTCCCACTGCTGGGCACGGGTCTCCTCTCCTCTAACGAGAGAGCTGAGAGGGTTTAGACTTTAATCCACACACGCTGGCTAATGCAGGTTGGTGGATCGGAAATGTCCTTAGAATTTCTTCTAGGACATGTAAGTTACCTCACGATGTTTTTCCTTCACCGTCAGCAGATGGTAAATCATGTGATTAGCACATATAAATTTCATAAAGTGAAATTCACATTGTTGCTGTCCGGCCGGATTCGAACTCGTTACCTCTGAGTAGAGGCCGCGTCCTTATCCATTCAGCTACCATCGCATTAGGTACGTATATTGTAATACAAATGATACGTAATTCATATTCTCTTTAATCTTTAGGTATGGTTTAAGTTTGACATTTGTGAGATCGAAACTGAACTTTGAACAGATTTTATTACGAGAGTTGAGCCTCAGGCCTGTCTCTGTCAGTCGCAACAGTCAAGAAGCTGATAGCTATATTCCTTCTAGAAAGGTATACCGCTGCCTCTGGAATCATGTCTTGAAACGGAAGTTAAATATGTTGTACTGTTTGTTACAGGTAAGCTCGAGAAACTGGAATCAAAGCGGATACGGGACCCGTTTTATTTGTCTACTTTCTACAAGTAATCAGTGAATGAGCACACCGTTCACTGATGGTAAGCAGGACCTAATTGCACAAGGGAAAAAGTGACGAACTTTCCAGGAGAGACAAAAAGCTACTTAGAAAACTTTTTTTATTTTACCGATTTTAATAAATTTTAACTTCGTTAACTTTCAAAATTAGTAAGAACTTTAATATTTTATTTAGTTTTTAGCACATTTTTGTCACTTCTGGAAAGTTTGTTAGGTTGCACATACGGACGGTCATATCAACCGTTGGCATACATAGACTGTCAATATAGGTTTAGGTTTCTGTATTTTATTTTTTATTGTTCACGAACGGTCAGATGCAGCGGTATCGTCAGTTATTGAACCAACATTATTGTATCGTAATTTAAATTTTTTATCTTATTGGAAGTTCATAAAAAGTTCCGTAGAACCGCTGAAGTAAGAAAAAAATATAACGCCTATTATTCTGCTGAGACCGCAATTTATTTTAAAAATGTATTGACATTGACCCGCCAATAATGTCTTTTTAGACTTTTTTATCGGCAAAGGAATTATTGATACGGCCTATCTCATTGAGACGCTGCCCACGTACTAACAAAGTTAGATTTGCGGTTGCTAAAACGGCTTTTGGCTATAGATGTATACTAGTTCCAAATTCGACAAGTATACTAGTGTGTTGGCTTTGTCCGGCTAGTGAGGGATTCTTGAATTTTAATAAAAGGAAGTATACTCAGGGGTGAAACGTGGTTGGATGTCGGAGCTAGGGCTGTCGAAGTTTCTCCGGATGTCAGTGTATCCGGCAACTTTGACTGCAAGCCGTGACCGGTAGCAATGAGTCATATAAGCTTATAAAGTGGGTGCATTTCGACGGATTGGAAACGTTATGTCGCAGATTTCTACTAACCGGACATATGCCGACTTACTGATAATCCTAGGGATTTCCTTTATGGGGTAGAGTGTATCTAGTAATAACGGCTCACAATCACAATTGCCTACACTCTATCTCTCCATGCTGTTGTCCCACTATTGAACTCACCGACTCGCACACATACCTAGGACTCAGAATAGACTCTAACCTAAATTGGTCTCACCATATAGAACACGTATGTCAGAAATTGAGACAGTTTTTGGCAAATATTACAATATTGAATAGACGGATACCGTATAAGGTGAAAATAATGTTATACAACTCATTGGCGGAATCCCATGTTCAGTATTGTCTTAGTAGCTATGGTCGTACATACAGGACACATTTAGACAAAATTTATAAGTTGCAATTACGAATATTAAAGAAAATAGTATCACCTAAAACTAAATTAAAATACATAGATGACGAACTAGGCCTTTTCAAGCATTGCAATACATTACCAGTTCACCACCAAGTACAATTAAATTTAATCAAAGAACATTTTTTTGATCCCAACGTATCCACAAAAATCGAACATACTGTATGTACGAGAAGTGTTACTCAAAAAAAACTGTGTACCGTGCGGGCTAATAACACGTTCGGTGAAAGAACAACTCGCTACTTAGTTCCTCGTTTAATAAATAATCTACCCACAGATTTGCGAAATAAAATAACCAAGAATAATATTAAACCTATCTTAAAAAAATTCTTTCTGGACAACATTAGAAACATCACTCATAACTGAAATTCTTGCCTGGTTCATGTATTGATGTATTATTATTGTTATCTCTGTATACTTATCACCTACTAACTACCTACATATTGTTTACTTTTTAATAGGTACCTAATTTAAATAATCATGTTTGCAAAAAGAGGTGCGTTGTTGAGGTGGGTACATTATAAGTAATTTGTAGTGTGCCTACCTTAATAGCGTACTTCCTTCGTTCTTATAGCGTAAGGACAAACCTCTGTGGTTTTTTTATGCTATTTGTTTGTTATATTGTATTTTTAATAATCTGTAATAAATAAAAAAAAAAAAATCTATATTATCTGGCATGGGAATATGCACTAGATACTGGATATTAAATTAAATGAAGCACTTACTATCAAGTACTCACCGATTGCTTGTTACCTCAATATTATAATACATTTTGTTCATACCTTTCGCCGGGGTAGGTAGAGACAACAACCTACCGTCCGCTTCTGTAGATACATACTTTAACGTGCTTCATCTACTGGCATCAAATTTTCCATGCAAGTCAGCTAATTTCGAGTTCTTCTTAGCCTGCCTTTCTTTTTAATTCGTGGAAACGCTACAAAATAAGGATCTCAATTCCCAGTGATTCGACTATTGCTGGCTACCGTGACGGTAGTACTATGGACTGATAACCTGAGCAGGTTGCTGGGCATTGGTGTTCTGTTCTCGTCCAACTATCACACATATATCTCCGAAGCTCTTCATCATATCTTCACCAAATTCAAATGGGACCACCGACACAAAATATACTTCTAAATAAAAAATAAGTCGATAATATTGGTCGCTAAACAAGATACAAAAATAACATTTAAGTAGTCCAATAAATTGACGGTGACTTTTTTGACGTTGATTAAATATTAAGACAATTTGTGACAGCCCTGGGTGTTTCGCTGTCGATGTCGGTAACGTGATGTATCCGTTAGATTGGTTGGCACATCTATTTCACACGTACTATTTCCCAAAAGGCCCGGAGATGAAGTGAACGTATTCAATGATCTCGGCGCCATTCCTACTCTAAAAACAGTCCATTTATTATGCGTTCTTTCTCAAAGGGTTTATTGATGACCGTCTTAATTCAGAAATCTCGGATAAAATACAAAAAAAATTGAACTTGCCTGGTATGGCCGTTTCCTCATTATCTGGATTTTGATGCGGTTTTTTTCTGTTAGAAAGATATTGGTCAGATTTAAAGTCTGAACAATTGGTTAAGTTAAATCGGGGATATAACCAACATCCGATATAAGCCAGAAACATTATCGTAACTTCCTTTCTAGGGATATATGGAGCCCTACGAGTCTGCCAACCTGACATACATAACATAACTCACGCCTATATCCCCGAAGTGGTAGGCAGAGGTGCTAGCACCCACATTTCGCCAGTTTATGTTTATGGTCCCAATGTAATAGGTGGCGAGCCTATTGCCATTAACCGGTTACTTATAAACCTGCGATAAATACACACATAACTTCGAAAAGCATCGAAAAGTCATTGGTGTGTGCCATGGTGAACCTGGGATCGAACCCGAGACCTCGTCTCAGCAGTCCATTACCCATACCACTAGGCTACCGCGGCTATACCTGACCTGCTACCGAATACGAAGCACAGGCTACCGAGCGCTCAAATAAATGAGTGAAATTACGTAATGGCTGGCAAACGGAGAACGTTTAACCCTTGTTAAGTCCGCGGCTAGTGTTACGCGGGCCACCCGACACCGTAACAAGCGAGGGAGGATTGGCTAATTGCTGTTTCTGAACGCTCCACCTAAAAGTTTCGCTGTTACCTTTGAGTTTCAAGACGTTTTCACGTCGAATGCCTTGAAGTCAAATATTTTATCGATTTTAAAAGGGAACTTCACGCCTTTTTACCTTCGGGGTATGCAGAGGCAAATAGTTCGCCATGTGCTTCAGTCCTTACATATTTAAAAGAAAATTTCGAGTAATATTTTTATTACTTCGGCGTGCTAACTTTTTGCTTGTTTCTTGCTAACGCTTTGACGCCTGAACCGCTGAACCCATTTTGATGAAATTTGGTATAGGAGTAGATTAGACCTCGAGAATTTGGTTGCGATAACCGACATCCACGCGGGCGGAGCCGCGGGCAACAGCTAGTGAATAAATAAATTGACGAAATAATCGTTTGGATACACTTAACGTTTCCACCCGATACAGGTAGGTTTTATTTAAAAAAAAACTCAAACGTCACATGGTTAATACGGAGGGCGACCCTCCTTCAAATTATTTTAATTTAAAATCAATTCAATGGCTGTCGCTATGACCGTTATAAATGGATTTTAAATTAGAAACTGAATGGTGTTTCAATAAAAACTGACACCATAACATTATTCATCATCAATTATAACGGGCTTAAATATGGACTTTAAAAAAAATACTGGCTTTTAAGGGCTTTAGTCTCAGATCTCAGTAGTTCCTTCGAAGTAACGTATTTTTTTATACCACTTAGGTGGCAGACAAGAGGTATTTTTTTATACTACTTAGGTGGCAGACAAGCACATGGCCCACCTGATTCGAAGTGGTCACCGTGGCCTATGGACGTGTGCGACATCGGGGGCGTCACACTCGCGGCGCTGACTCTGGAGTGGGGAGGTTTGGGGGTGTTGGAGATGGGGATTAGGGGATGAGGGGGGATTGTGAGCTCTGGCTCAGGCAGGACACGACCTTATCTCCCGTCCGAACTGAGCAGTTCGTATGGCGTAGTACCTCCCTACAGAAGACCGCCCCATAATAAACATAGTGTTCCCGACCGTAAGTAGGGTAGCCAGAGCTCACGATGCCCCCTCTTGAAGTATGTAAGGACAGAAGCAGATGACGGATTGTTATCTCTGCCTACCCCGGAGGGAAAAAGGCGTGATTATATGTAGGATCATCCCCTTTCGTCCTAGCGAACAGTCCCCTATCAACTAGTTCTCGCGGATAAATAAATATACAAGAGTTCATACAACTATGTTTCCATGAATAATTAATATAATTATGTTGAGATGCTATCTCGCTGGTGCGGCGGCTGCGGTATGCTGTCCGACCTGATTGACGGCCTAGCTCCTGTTCGCCCCATATATGGCCACTATAGCTCTATAGCCAGGCGTGCGGTTCAACACTACTTCATTATAATTGCTCGGAATATTCTTTCGTTATACAAATTGTTTTAGTTTGCGTGCGAATGAATTGTTTGTATAAACACTACAGACAAATACTTCATTTGCACGCAAACTCTCTGGTTTGAATATAGATAGACTTTTTTTAAGTAATTAAAGTAATATTTGTAGTAAAAGTATTTGGAGGTAGGACACGACGGTATGTTCCGTCCGAAATAAGCTTTCCGACTGGGGAAGTACCTCCGCCCTACAGAACACCGCGGCCATAATAACCATCGTGTTGTGTTCCCCAAGGTAAGTAGGGTAGCCAAAGCTCACTGTGCCCCTCCTCCTACCCGCCCCTTCCTAGCCTCCCCAGCCTTTCCTATCCCCGCCCTTTCCCTTCAGGGTCGGCAGCGCGTGGGTAACGCCCTTGGTGTTGCGGCACGTCCATACGTCACGGTGATCGCTTCCCATCAGGTGGGCCGTGTGCTTGTCTGACTCCTAAGTGGAATAAAACAAAACCCCCGATTTAAATCCAGAGATTATATACAGATCTTCTCCGCTTGTCTGGGTTGTGATCACAATCCCACAATTAGATGTTATCTGTTATCTGATCTGCAACTGTCGCCGCTCGCCGCCGCCACTGATCTCTGGCGCTTCGTCCCGTTGTTTTATATCTCTCGGGGGTTAGATGAGGAGATAGGGACCGTAGCAGACTTGAAAGTAAAGAGTAACATTTTATAATCACGTTTAGATCATCAATGATCACGGCTTCAAATCCCGTCTTAGTTTTGCGAATCTTTTTGATTAGTTTTTTTCTTTTTTGTTACTTTTCAGACAACAGTCGCTCTCGCAAAAGCCAAAAAGCTAAAATAGTTGGCAAGCGGACCGCGGAGCTTTAGATACAGCCGGAATTAACGCTGTGATGATCAAATAGATAAGCGTCAGGGCAATAAAAAGCCTCATACAAAGTTGAATGTTGAAAATTAATGCTTTTTAACGGTAAACTACATCTACTATACCTAAAATTGTAAAGTAGCCGTGTCTGTTCATTGAAAATATTAAAAGTATTTTATATGAACGGTTCTGAATAAGTACATTTTTTTGTCTGTTTGTATGTGATCGACGCAAAAACTACTGAATGGATTTCGATGCGGTTTAATTTGTTTTTTTTTTTATACTAGCTGTGCCCCGCGCCTACGCCCGTGGCGTACTTCGTCCCCGTGGCAGGATAAAAGTATCCTATGTCCGTCTCCTAGTTCTAAGCTACCTCCCCACCAATTTTCAGCCAAATCGGTTCAGCCGTTCTTGAGTTATAAATGTTGTAACAAACCCGTCTTTGTTTTATATATTAGATTTAGTCCGATGGATTGACTGCACCCAGCCTGATGGTAAGCTGAGGTGGAGTCCAAAAAGTGTGTTTGAAAGGTCTTGGTTATACTTAAAATCTTACCCATGTTTCATCACAATCGGTTGAGTAGAAGCGGAGATATAGTCATAAACGCTACAGACATCCACGCGGACGGAGTCGCGGGCACAGGCTAGTGTTAAAATATTAATGCTTTTTAACGGTATTCCGTATATTTCATAAAGTTAACTAAAAGTATCCACATGCCGTTATTTAAAGTTAACCGTTGCACAAACGAAGAGAGTTATGTTTACCTAATAATTAACACTTGAAGCGAATGTCTGACACCGCGCTAATGTACACGGGAACTTAATACCACATTGTTGACCCCTATGGGATGTACTTTATTTATATACCACTTAAGTGGCAGATAAGCACATGGCCCATTTGATCGCGGCCTGAAGCGGTCACCGGGTCTATGGACGTTTGCAACACCAGGGGTGTCACACTTGCGAGGGAAAATGCTCTATGGGCCACCTTACACCCTGGCGTCAGAAGACCCTAGACGGGGCATGCGGTTTAGTCGGTAAGAGTCCGACATAACCTGCCCCCTGGCCGCGGGGTGGGCATCCATGAGGATTCCACACGAAAAAAATGGGGCGTCACACTCGCGCTGCCGACCCTGTAAAAACCTTCTATGCAAATATTTGAAGAGCCCCATATTTTATTTGTGATATTCGTGCGCGGGTAATCTCAAATTTTGAATAATTCAAAATTAGAGATTACCCGCCACATTATGTGCTGCCCCAAGTTTTTATCAAGTCTTATATTTGTTAAAATATGTACAAGTACGTGATAAAAAGTTGAAAGATAAGGATTTTAATGTATTTTGCGCGATTACTGGAAGGGAACAGGAATAAAATTAGGAGTTATTTGGTCGGTGGCGTCGTAGATAACACACTGAGTTATAACTTGCTTGTTTTATTATTATTGCTTGTGCTGATTAGATGGCAAAAGGCTCGCCACCTATTACATTGGGACCTAAACATAAACTGGCGATATGTGGGTGCTAGCACCTCTGCCTACCCTAACGTATAATAATCAACGTCAAAAGTAGATGATTTATTTTTTATGTATTTATTTATTTATTACATGGAAAACTTACAGCTACAAAATATAAAATGATAAATAAATAAATAAATAAAATAAATATTCTACGACATTCTACACAGCGCTCCCTAGACCCATGGTAAGCTTAGTTTAACTAGCGAGTGTTATGATCCTTAATTTAAAAATTTTTGAGGGACGAGTGGGCACAGGGTGCGAATTTCAGGGGACCAGTGGGTTCTGACCTAACTTATTAGGAAGTGTTGAATTCAATTTTATCTTCTATAATATGTTAATGCTGCCTAGTTATAATAGCAACCCATTTATGTCCCACTGCTGGGCACGGGTCTCCTCTCCTCTTACGAGAGAGCTGAGAGGGTTTAGACCTTAATCCACACACGCTGACCTAATGCGGGTTGGTCGGACATGTCCTTAGAATTTCTTCTAGGACATGTGGGTTTCCTCACGATGTTTTTCCTTCACCGTCAGCAGATGGTAAATCATGTGATTAGCACATATAAATTCCACAAAGTGAAATTGGTACTGTCCTGCCAGATTCGAACTCGATACCTCTGAGAAGAGGCCGCGTCCTTATCCATTCAGCTAATATCGCCTAGTTATTGCAGACTATAATAATCTATCCATGTACTAAATTTAGGCCAGATTCGTCAGCCGTTTTCCGTGTAAGAGTAACAAACATTGTACATTCATGCTCAAAACCTTTCGCAATTATAAATAGGAATTAATTTATTGAAACAGTTAAACATACGCATATAGCTGCTAACAATACTTCAAGTGATTGTTAAATCCGCCTGGCCCGAGAAGCGAACCGGGGCCGTTGTAATAAAGCGTACTGATTTAGCCCCGGCCCGATGTGCCCGCCACATGTTTAACCAAAATAATGCATCTAACTGGCATATGGAATAAAAATAAATTATGTGCGTCTTAAACTATGGGCAGACCGGCAACTTTTTGTTGCTTAAATGTCGAAGGTGTCTGTCACTTAGGAAACATTCTGCAATAGGAGATATTCTGCAGCAGTTTTTTTATACTACTTAGGTGGCAGACAAGCATACGCCCCACCTAATGCGATTGCTCACCGCGGCCTATGGACGTGTGCAACATCAGGGGCATAACACTCGCGCTGCCAACCCTAGAGGGGGAGGGTTGGGAGGTTCAGGAGGGGGGTCTAGATGGGGATTGGGAGATGAGGGGGAATTGTGAGCTCTGATTACGCTACTTACCGCCGGGCGCGGTGTTCTGTAGGGCGGAGTTACTACCCCAGATGGACTGCTCATTTCGGACGGGACATACCGTAGTGTCCTACCTCCTACTAAACCGTTACCATTGCTGATGAAACTAGCCTAATAAGATATTGATTAGTAAAAATCTTATTAGAATTATATTTTTTTCTTACTGCTATGAGGAGCAATTCTGTTTCCCACACTGCTCTACATCATGACATCAGGTCATTTTATCAACTTTTTTGATGGGCTACTTAGTGAATATGCGCAAACTTTTTAAAAGTTTGTTCAAAATTTCCATCGCTTGTGTAGTAGAATTTACAACAAAATCTCTGCCCTTTGCAACTAAAAGTGGCTCGTGTGTTCCCTTCAGCAGATATAAGGAACTAAAATAAAATACATGTAATTGTGGACTGAAATGGACGTGCTGTTACGTATATGCCATGTATGGGACTTTGCTGAGCCAAGCACTTCCCTAGGTGTATCGTATATCCTGCTCTCCACGACGCCCCGAGCAGTAGCCAGTCTTTCACCAACCTTCATTTTGAACACTCGCCGTTTCATTTAAACACAATTTAATTCATTTTATAATTGTTTAATTAAATAAAGGTGTTAGATTCAATATATTCTTTTTTTAAAAAGTGTTTGCAAGAATCCCGTGTAACATTGGTGGCAGCTTAAGGGATTTAAAGGACAGAAATCCTGGTTCGCCTCAGTTTAAACAAAAAACCTGTGCGTGTGCCGCTGTTTCCTGTTTTACAATAATCTTCGCTATATCCAATCGCTGTATTCTGTCGCCGCGTAGTGTGCCAAAACCTGTGCGTGTGCCGCTGTTTCCTGTTTTACAATATCTTCGCTGTTTCCAATCGCTGTATCCTGTCGCCGCGTAGTGTATCAAAACCTGTGCGTGTGCCGCTGTTTCCTGTTTTACAATAATCACTGTATCCAATCGCTGTATCCTGTCGCCGCGCAGTGTACCATAACCTGTGCGTGGGCTGCTGTCTCCTGTTGAACCTACCTGGTTCAGCACTACTCCTGTCGCCGAGCCGCTTACCTTGGCGAAAAGGTATACCGCCAGTTGCGAGATGATTCTCGCAATCGCCATTATCCTGTAAGTTCCTGACTTTTATATCTATACAATATCAAAGTTCGTGATTGAAAACCTAAAAGACTTAAAGTGTTAAAAGTGCTACTCGTAATTACTTATATTCTCCTTATACTTAAATATTTTTTTTTTATTATTGTCATACCATATAGTCGCTCAGTTCCGAGACCAGTGCAACATAACACCGCAATTCGCAGACTTCCTGTCTTATCTCTTGTTTAGACTACGAATACTCAGGTGTGACATGGCCAACGAAGATAAGCCCGCTGTAGGAGCGTCTATGTCAAAAAATAAGCCCGTTGCAACCATGTCAACAAAAGAAATAGAAATGAATGTTTTAATTAAGTTCATCAACAAATTCGATGGAAATCGCGAAAAATTAAACGCATATTTAAATAATTGCAGAAATGCAATAAATCTGTCGAGTTCATCGCAGCAGGACATTTTATTAAAATATATTTTGAGTCAACTAGAAGGCCGTGCTGAGAGTGCATGTGCCATAAAAGATTTTGATACTTGGCAACAATTAGAAGATTTCCTAAAATCACAATTTGGTGAACGTAAACACTATGCTGCACTTCTCTCGGACCTCCAAGATTGTCGCCAGACCAACGAGACGGTTAACCAGTTTGCATTACGTCTTGAATCTTGTCTATCAAAACTCTTAACCGAAATAAATATTTCTATACCCACGAAGAAAAAGGGTGAACTCGCTGGCCGTCTCGCCGCAATGCAGGACCTAGCATTGCACACTTTTGTTAGCGGATTAAATCCCCGCCTCTCGACTGTTGTAAGATGTCGTGATCCGGAAACCCTGAATGACGCCATTAATTTTGCCATGTCGGAAGAAAAATTACTTCAAAGTTCTTTAAAACGAATTCCCCCTTCGTCTAATACTAATAACTCATACAATCAAGGGCGTGCACCCCAAAAACAAATCTATCAGACTAGGAATACTATACAACCAGGTAATAGCGGTTACAACCGGCCTAATTACCAAGGGCCTACATCAACATCCGTTCCCCCAGTGTGTCGTTACTGCAAATCGGTAGGACACACCATAGACAACTGTCGCAAACGCGAGTATAATAACAAACGTTTCGGGAACTCATCAAACCAGCAATATAACTACCCATCAACCAGCTCTACTCGGAATAATCAACCCATTCATGTCGTAGAGGAAACCGAGGAACCACAGAACCCTGATGATGTATCTAATAATAATTTAAACGAATAAAGTTTCCCGAACGGTATCGCGCGGGAAATATACCATTCGAAGCCGATACGAGAGACTCTCTGAAACGCGTCCCCATAAAACAAACCGTCTCTCATACTAAATCCGCTGTTTCTAACATTAAATCCGCTGTTTCTAATACTAAATCTGCCGATTCTAATGCTGAATTCACTGTTTCTAATACTAAATCCGCTGTTTCTAATACTAAATCCGCTGTTTCTAATACTAAATCCGCTGTTTCTAATACTAAATCCGCTGTTTCTAATACTAAATCCGGTGATTCTAATGTTAAATCCACTGTTTCTAATACTAAATCCGCTGTTTCTAATACTAAATCCGTTGTTTCTAATACTAAATCAGCTGTTTCTAATACTAAATCTGCTGATTCTAATGTTAAATTCACTGTTTCTAATACTAAATCCGTTGATTCTAATACTAAATCCGCTGTTTCTAATACTAAATCCGCTGATTCTAATGTTAAATTCACTGTTTCTAATACTAAATCCGTTGATTCTAATACTAAATCCGCTGTTTCTTATACTAAATCCGCTGTTTCTAATACTAAATCCGCTGATTCTAATGTTAAATCCGCTGTTTCTAATACTAAATCCACTGTTTCTAATATCAAATCCGCTGTTCCTAATACTATATCCACCATACCCATCGCATCCACTGCACCCGTTAACCAACTGTGTGAAGAGGTCGAAGTCTTCATTCCCAAAGGTTCGGACTCTGTCATTTTTCCATTCCCACCTGTTGGTACACCCCAATTTAAATCCAAATCATGTCCATCCTGCACAACTCCTGAAAAAATAAAACAAACATTTGAATCATATAGCGTTACAAAAAATACAAAAAATAAATACTTACCTTTTGTAGAAGTGCTGACTTCTGTTTCTAAACGACCTCTAAAACTTCTTATCGACAGTGGTGCCTCTATTAGTTTCCTAAAACTAAATAGAATCGAAAAAATGCCTACTGTCACTAACCATATTATAGCCTTCTATGGTTTAGGGTCAGCAGAAAATCCAATGAAAACCTTAGGCCATATACTAGTTAATTTCCACTCTGTAAATCATAGTTTCCATGTGATCCCTGACATTAAATTCCCATATGACGGAATAATTGGCAATGACCTATTAGCTTATTCTAATTGTAAAATTGATTATACAGAAAATACTCTGACCATAAATAAAGTTAAACTCACCTTGAAATTCTGTGAACCAGTTTATACTATACCTCCTAGAACAGAAACAGTTATCGAATGTTCCGTACTAAATCCCGAGATAAAAGAAGGTCTTGTTCTTGATCAGTATATAGCAGATTCTCTGTTGACAGCCAACTGTATAGTTAAAGTAAAGCCAAATTCTAGAATAAATATATCCGTAGTCAATACCTCTGAATCCACAATATATATAAATTCAAACCAAAAAATAAAGCTTATACCTTTTGACAAACCCGATGAAAAGATGGTGCTACATACATCATATTCTGAAGTGAATGAAAATAACACATTTGAACGAAACGAACAAGTGCTAAATTTATTACGAGTATCTCACCTCAATCCTGAAGAGACAGACGCCTTATGCGACCTTTGCTCCACCTATTCCGATATCTTCCATCTTCCTGGTGATCCATTAACTACTACTAACGCCCTAGAACATGAGATCAATACATCCTCATCAATTCCAATCAACACTAAGTCATATAGATTCCCTGAAGTTCACAAACAAGAAGTAGACTCCCAAATTAATAAAATGCTTAATGAAGGTATAATTAAACCCTCAATGTCTCCATGGTCTTCCCCTATCTGGATAGTTCCAAAGAAAATGGATGCCTCAGGCAAACGCAAATGGCGTGTAGTAATAGACTACCGCAAATTAAACGACATAACTATAGGAGACTCATACCCAATACCTAATATATCAGAGATCCTAGACCAGTTAGGCAAATGTAAATATTTCAGTACTCTAGATCTAGCTTCTGGATTTCACCAGATTAAAATGTCAGATAAAGACGCACCAAAAACCGCTTTCTCAGTTCCTCAAGGTCACTTCCAGTTTACTCGTATGCCATTCGGGCTTAAAAATGCACCTGCAACCTTCCAAAGACTCATGAATTCAGTCCTGTCTGGCCTACAGGGCATTCAGTGTTTCGTTTATTTAGATGACATCGTCATTCATTCATTTGACCTTGACATTCACCTAAAACACTTGTCGGATGTCTTCGAAAGACTTCGCGAATTCAATTTGAAACTCCAACCCGATAAGTGTGAATTCTTTCGTAAAGAAGTATCGTATCTTGGCCATATTATCACAGATAATGGAGTAAAACCGAATCCTGATAAAACCATAGCCGTATCAGAATTTCCATTACCCAAATGTCCTAAAGACATAAAATCTTTCTTAGGATTAGTCTCATACTATCGCCGTTTTATACCAAATCTATCAAAAATAGCTAAACCACTCACTCTTCTCTTAAAGAAGAATGTCCCATTTACTTGGCAAAATGAACAACAATTGGCATTCGAAAGTTTGAAAAACGCTCTAATTTCTGCTCCTATTTTGGCTTATCCCGATTTCACTAAACCATTTGTCTTAACATGTGATGCCTCTAATTATGCAATCTCAGCTATACTATCTCAAGGTCCTATAGGAAATGACCGTCCTATCGCATTTGCATCACGAACCTTAAATAAAGCCGAAAGTAGTTACAGCGTAACTGAGAAAGAATGTTTAGCAATCATTTTCGGCACTAAAACATTCAGACCATATCTATATGGCAATAAATTCAAAATCATAACAGATCATCGTCCACTGAAGTGGTTATTTAACTGTAAAGACCCAGGTTCTAAACTGGTGAGATGGAGGCTTAAACTTGAAGAGTTTGACTACGAAGTAGAATATAAAAAAGGAAAAATAAATAGTAATGCCGACGCATTATCACGATTCCCAGTTAACCCAGTAATTCAAAATCAACCATCTACCAGTGGTATAAATAACCATCCCAATTCCAGCCCAGAATTGGAAATTCCCCCGGATGTACTTGATGAACTTATTGATTTAGGTGCACTGGATTCTAGTCCTAATATAGACTTCGACCTAAGAACCCTTCCTAGTCCTACAGATCATCTAAGCCCTTCTACCCCTGTAGAGATGCCTGAACCCGCAGAACAAATCCCTTCCAGTTCTAGTAACGAGTATTCGGATTTTATTAAATCTTTTAACAATAAAAATGAAACCTATAACACCCAAATAATAGAACATAATGAAACCCTACTGAAAACCAACGTCAAAACGATCATCATCCCTGTTTCAATAGACCTGGATGAATCCAATCCATATCTTCAAGACGTACTATCTAGTCCAGAGGATTCAAACAGCATTCTACAGAGTGAAATAGAACTTCATTCATTTAAGAAAATAGAGTTAAGAAGTAAAACTTACTACTTACTATTTACAAAGGTCCATTATTTTGATAACTGCACGTACCCTGATATATTTAAAACCCTCAAAACTGCTAGAGATGACATTATTCTTTGTGGCAATATAAATGATATAGCAATATCTGATTTTAAAAATGCATTCGAACATCATTCCTTTGTTAAAATTTATGGCATTCTAATGTATTTATTTAATAACACTAACATTAAGATAAATATACATCATAACACTATAATATATCCCGTACCTTCAGAAATCACTAAAATCTTGAAAGAAAACCACAATATCCCCATAGCAGGTCATTTAGGTTCAAATAGAATGTATGACCGAGTTAAGGAACGCTACTACTGGAAGAGTATGAAATCAGACATAGAAAATTATGTAAGGAACTGCACCCTGTGTCAGTCAAATAAAGCCTTCCGTGGAACTAATAGATCTCCCATGCAAATTACAACTACCTCTACTCGCCCATTTGAAAAAATTAGTTTAGACATAGTCGGCCCCTTACCCGAAGCCGGACTTCACAAACTTAAATTTATACTTACCCTTCAAGATGACCTAACCAAATTCTCCATCGCTTACCCCATTTCCAATGCAACTGCAGAAGAATCATGCGAATGTTTAGTTCATTTTATATCCTTTTTCGGTATTCCCAAAACCATACTTACAGATCAAGGAACTAATTTCACTGCCGAGTTATTTAAACGAACATGTGAATTTTTAAAAATAAAACAAATCTGGTCTTCTCCCTATCATCCTCAAACTCAAGGAGCTCTAGAAAGGAGCCATTCTACTTTAAAGGAATACCTAAAATCATACGTTAATGAAAACCAATCAGATTGGCATAAATTCGTATATACCGCCATGCTAACATACAACAGCAGCGTCCACACGACAACTCGCTTCACACCCTATGAACTCGTTTTCGGTCACAAACCATACATCCCTGATTCTGTGTTCAATTCCTCTTCTGATATCACTTACCCCGAATATGTCAAAATGCTTCAACATCGCCTCAAAATTTCTCACGAAAAAGCGGTTGAGAATATCCGGGCTTCAAAAGAGCGGTCAAAGACATATTATGACAAACGCACCCGTACGGCACAATACAAAGTCGGTGATTACGTTTACTTGCGGAATCATCTGAGATTGCGTAAAGCTTTATCAGCCGTTTGGAAGGGCCCGTACAAAATTGTTCAAATCCACGGAAATAATACTTTGTCACTTTTGATAAATCGACGGCATGTCAAACATCATTTTGATGAAGTAAAACCAGCACACTTAAATGGCTAAATAATTATTATTTTCTCACCACGTAGATTTAATTTTATTTTAGTTATTAATTAATCTTATCATCAATTACGATTACAGACTGAGGGCCGCTTATATCATGGCAACCAGCGAAAATCAATATATTGAATACATCACCCAGGGTCCTGGTATACTCTTCGATCCGGTTGGCACTTTAAAAGTAGTGAATGATCAGTTCCATGTTGTCATCCCTGTGGATGTATCCCCCTTCAAGAATCATCTTGAAAATATTCATAACGCATTTAATATAATACGATCTGAATGTCGAGATAGTGAAGAAATAGATGAACATCAATGTCAAAATATGTTAGAACCTTTAGATTCACTATATACAGACATCTTACGCGATTTTAACTCTTTCTCTCATATAATCTTTAATAACTTCTCCAAAAGATCCGCTTGGATCTCCGGTGTTGGTGTAGTATTTAGACACATATTTGGCACCTTAGATGAAGATGATGCTGAAAATTATAATAACGCTATTCAAAAGTTGTTTACAAATGAAAAGAAAATTAAAGATGCAGTCAAAGAAAGCATCATTGTTTCCCAGTCAGCTATATCGAACATAAATAACTCCCTACATGAATTATATGTTAATCAGGCAAAATTAAATGACGTCATTGACAAAATAGCTATGTCATATAACAATGTATCCAACATTGTAATGATCAATAGTTTTAAGATTAAATTTGAAAATGTTCTAAATGTCCTACGATCTAACCTATACACACTCTCTTTTAAAATAGAAGATATTTTAAATTCTTTATTATTTGTGAAGAGTAACACTCTTCATCCATCCATTTTGACACCTCGTCAATTATATGAAGATATTGTTAATAATCTTAAGGTAGTCCCTAAGTATAAAGATTTTCCGGTAAATTTAGAATTAAGTAATATTCACACTTTAATTAATATAGCCGAAATAATCTGCTATTACTTAGATAGTAAACTAGTATTTGTAATAAGAATACCCTTAGTTAGTGCACTAGAATACAATCTATACCAGAACATTCCATTGCCTATTCCACTTAGTTCAGAAACCCCAAATTCCTACAGTTTAATTTTACCTACTGAACAGTTTTTAGCTTTAAGCAAAGACAAATCTTCTTTCACATTTATAAACAAATTAAATGACTGTAAAGATATATCTCATAAAATTTATCTTTGTAAATTGTATGAAATTTATACAGTGCCAGGTAATCAATATTGCGAAATAGACATTATTACTAAAGCTGTATCTTCATTACCAGAAAACTGTCAGTATAGGTTCCTTCATGGTAGCATTGAGATTTGGCACAAATTAAATAATGACAAATGGGTATTTGTGCAATCAAAACCCACGAAACTTACCATTGAATGTTCAAATAGTGTATTATCAGAAGTTGTTATATCTGGCACGGGTATTCTTAATATTCCTCATAACTGTGTAGCGTATTGTAAGAATACTAAGTTAGTAAGAGAAACCACCCCTACTATAAAGTTGCCCATGGTTTCTTCTAGCTTTAATATTGTTAATGATAGTTGTTGCAATATTAATCGTATGAGCAAATTAAATTTGCCTCCTTTTAAAATTAATAATATCAAATTGGATAATCTTAAAAACATCAAAATTATATCTAACCAAATTGTAGACGAACTAAATTCACTAGACACCTCAAATGATTTCAGTAGGCACATTAGTTTCCCCATCCTTAGCGTAGTTTCTGTAATTTTAGGATTAATCTTAACTTTCCTATATTTCTGTAAAAATGGCAAGTGTTCAAATCCAAAAGGTCATATAAGAGATGAACAAAATCAAGACCCTCACATTGAATTGGAAACAATTCCAACTCAACCCCGTCTACGCATTGACTAGTTTTCCGGAAACTTTCCCTTAGGGTAAGTTTCCTCTTGATCAGGGGGTTGTTACGTATATGCCATGTATGGGACTTTGCTGAGCCAAGCACTTCCCTAGGTGTATCGTATATCCTGCTCTCCACGACGCCCCGAGCAGTAGCCAGTCTTTCACCAACCTTCATTTTGAACACTCGCCGTTTCATTTAAACACAATTTAATTCATTTTATAATTGTTTAATTAAATAAAGGTGTTAGATTCAATATATTCTTTTTTTAAAAAGTGTTTGCAAGAATCCCGTGTAACGTGTCTATTTTAAAAGAGAGTGTGTATAGGTTAGATCGTAGGACATTTAGAACATTTTCAAATTTAATCTTAAAACTATTGATCATTACAATGTTGGATACATTGTTATATGACATAGCTATTTTGTCAATGACGTCATTTAATTTTGCCTGATTAACATATAATTCATGTAGGGAGTTATTTATGTTCGATATGGAAATGACCGTCCTATCGCATTTGCATCACGAACCTTAAATAAAGCCGAAAGTAGTTACAGCGTAACTGAGAAAGAATGTTTAGCAATCATTTTCGGCACTAAAACATTCAGACCATATCTATATGGCAATAAATTCAAAATCATAACAGATCATCGTCCACTGAAGTGGTTATTTAACTGTAAAGACCCAGGTTCTAAACTGGTGAGATGGAGGCTTAAACTTGAAGAGTTTGACTACGAAGTAGAATATAAAAAAGGAAAAATAAATAGTAATGCCGACGCATTATCACGATTCCCAGTTAACCCAGTAATTCAAAATCAACCATCTACCAGTGGTATAAATAACCATCCCAATTCCAGCCCAGAATTGGAAATTCCCCCGGATGTACTTGATGAACTTATTGATTTAGGTGCACTGGATTCTAGTCCTAATATAGACTTCGACCTAAGAACCCTTCCTAGTCCTACAGATCATCTAAGCCCTTCTACCCCTGTAGAGATGCCTGAACCCGCAGAACAAATCCCTTCCAGTTCTAGTAACGAGTATTCGGATTTTATTAAATCTTTTAACAATAAAAATGAAACCTATAACACCCAAATAATAGAACATAATGAAACCCTACTGAAAACCAACGTCAAAACGATCATCATCCCTGTTTCAATAGACCTGGATGAATCCAATCCATATCTTCAAGACGTACTATCTAGTCCAGAGGATTCAAACAGCATTCTACAGAGTGAAATAGAACTTCATTCATTTAAGAAAATAGAGTTAAGAAGTAAAACTTACTACTTACTATTTACAAAGGTCCATTATTTTGATAACTGCACGTACCCTGATATATTTAAAACCCTCAAAACTGCTAGAGATGACATTATTCTTTGTGGCAATATAAATGATATAGCAATATCTGATTTTAAAAATGCATTCGAACATCATTCCTTTGTTAAAATTTATGGCATTCTAATGTATTTATTTAATAACACTAACATTAAGATAAATATACATCATAACACTATAATATATCCCGTACCTTCAGAAATCACTAAAATCTTGAAAGAAAACCACAATATCCCCATAGCAGGTCATTTAGGTTCAAATAGAATGTATGACCGAGTTAAGGAACGCTACTACTGGAAGAGTATGAAATCAGACATAGAAAATTATGTAAGGAACTGCACCCTGTGTCAGTCAAATAAAGCCTTCCGTGTAACATTGGTCCATTGACCAATGTTACACGGGATTCTTGCAAACACTTTTTAAAAAAAGAATATATTGAATCTAACACCTTTATTTAATTAAACAATTATAAAATGAATTAAATTGTGTTTAAATGAAACGGCGAGTGTTCAAAATGAAGGTTGGTGAAAGACTCTGTGTCTCCATGGTCTTCCCCTATCTGGATAGTTCCAAAGAAAATGGATGCCTCAGGCAAACGCAAATGGCGTGTAGTAATAGACTACCGCAAATTAAACGACATAACTATAGGAGACTCATACCCAATACCTAATATATCAGAGATCCTAGACCAGTTAGGCAAATGTAAATATTTCAGTACTCTAGATCTAGCTTCTGGATTTCACCAGATTAAAATGTCAGATAAAGACGCACCAAAAACCGCTTTCTCAGTTCCTCAAGGTCACTTCCAGTTTACTCGTATGCCATGCGCGCTTTGATGTCAGTTCAATTAGTCAGGAACGGAACCGGGCGGTACAATTAGTATAGTTATAGTTAGGGTTGTCGCTTACTATCTATTTCATATTTTAGTTTTATACTAAAATAAAAATGAATTTAAGGTATTTAGCACTTGTAATACATTTTATTGTAATTTTTAGGAGGTAGGACACGACGGTATCTTCCGTCTGAAATGAGCTGTCCGACTGGGGTAGTACCTCCACCCTACAGAAAACCGCGGTCATAATAACCATCGTGTTGTGTTCCCGCCGGTAAGTAGGTAACCAAAGCCCACTGTACCCCTCCTCCCCCCACCCCGTCCTAGTCTCTGGAATGGGAGTCACCATTGCAAACACCGATATTGCCACAATGGTGGCACTCAGCTTGACGGCGTCATCTAATGCTTTTCACGCCCCGCTTAAAGGACCCGGGACTGTATGAGGAAGGAAACACGTGAGCTGGTTAAAGATCTTTTGCTAAAGTTCTATAAAATACAAAAAGTAATAATAATAATAATAAATAAATATTCTACGACATTCTACACAGCGCCCTCTAGACCCAAAGTAAGCATAGTTTAACTAGCTTGTGTTATGGGTTCTAGAATGCTGATAAACATACTTATATACTTTTTTTTTGTAAATACATACTTATTATACATAGAAACACCCAGACCAATGCAAATAGACATATTCATGCATAGAAATATTTGCACTGAGCGGGAATCGAACCCGCGCCCCCTGCCACAGAGGTCGTCAGTAATACTCCTTCTTCATAACAAACGCTAGCCTCAAGCCGGTCAGCGGTAGCACTCTCGTTGTATTAATACCGCGCTACTTCGCTGCGGTCGCTCATAAATGGACGAATCGTGTAGATGAGAGATATATCGAGTTGCTATTGTGGCGCTTTACCGATGGAATTATAACCCCTCAAATTTAAACGGATAGTAATGGCCCTTCGCGCGCTAATGAGGACAGAAGATTGATGAGTTTAGGTTGGACTTGGTGGCTTCTTCAACATCCGAAAATAGTTGCTTCTATAGATTCAGAAAAAATAAAATCCAGGACGATATTATAGTGGAAATGCTCTGAGCAACCTGGGTATATCCTCGGTTTTCGAAATTCTCCTTTTTTTTTGTAGTAGGCTCGCGTTTGACCACAATCTCACCTGTTGGTAAGTGATGATGTGGTCGACGGTGGAGCACGCTTGCCTAGAAGTAACCTGTTCACTCTAGACTTCAAGACTCCCAGGTTGTAGCTTTCCGGAAACACAGACTCGGGCAGGGAATTCCACTTTTTAGCAGTACGCACGATGAACGTACTGCCAAAACGTTTTGTGCGTATGAGTGGGATATCCACCATGTACCGGTGGCGCGTTGCTGTACGTCTGGTCGTCCCTGTAAGGGACTGGTCACGGGATGCTTATTACTACAAAATTTTTAGTAAGCTTCTTCAACTTCTTGTTAGCCTTTTTTATGCGGAAGTTCTCATGGGTACCCTCCCCCCTTTTTTATTTTTTTTATCGTGTGGAAATCCCCATGGATACCACCCCTGTCGGCCATCGGGGGTGGTTATGTCGGGATCGTACCGACTAAAACCGCACGCCGTCTAGGGCCTTAATTACCGGGGTGTAAGGTTACCCAATATGCATTTCCCTCGCAACCCGGCTTGACCCGGGCTATCTCCGGGTTCGAGATGGTCCTCTCGAGTGGGTTTAGGGACCACGGTGTCCCCGCTATGCCTTCGGAAAAGGAGGAGCTCCATCTGGAATCCTCTCACCCTCAGGCCTGCGCTTATGAAGAACGGAGGTAGACTAAAAAGGTTTCCACAAATGTCTATGTGCTATCTATTATCTATTTTCATCTTCTCTTCAACCGAATCCTTCCTTCTGGTCTAGTTATTTTTATCTTTTCTAGCTTTTGCAGTGTTACATTAGCTCTATTTAAGTCCAGACAGCTCTCATAGGCCTTTTCAATTACGTGTATGTACATTTATCGTGATTAAATGTTGCGCACACGACTCTGTGTGCGGCACGACCGGTTACAAATTATACAGAAATATGATTTACCGACTCTAATGAACACGTCGGGATGCAGGTCCTAGGCCGGGGACATACGGACGGACTAATAGTACGTACTCGTTATTAATTATTATTCATGTTTATTATTATAGCGAGTAGCTGACACGATGTGATTATGCCTTGTGATATGTGGTAATATTATAGTAACTTTATGACTACATCTAGTGCAAAACTGTATTTATAGGTGTTATTTATTGAAGCCTATATTATCTTTTATAGTGCTTTATATTATGTGCTGTTATGTTAAGTTATGGTTGCGCTTTGTTATTGTTAAAAAAGCGTGGGGTGCTTAATTTTTTAAGCCATTCATTTTCTATCATCATCGACTTCATCGAGCTTCCTAAGTTTATCAATAAATAAATAAATGTTTTGTTATTTACTCTTTTTTCTAATCTCAAATTCATTAACAATTTATTTTTTATTTTTTAGTTTGATCTTCTAGTGTTTTCTTTACTACGACTAAGTCATCGTTAGGCCTCGTCAATACGTGGAAGAAAGGCAAGCCCTTCCTCCACCGATTGACCAACTAAATCGTGAACAACAGTACCTTCCCCAAGTATGCGGTGTTCAAGGGTACGTATTTGAATAACTAAAATTATAATACCTAAAGTTTAATAACCTATGTTCATTGTAGGTATTTTGAACATAGGTTATTTAACTTTAGGTATTATAATTTTAGGTATCCAAATGGGTACCCGGTGTTCAATCATGACTATTATTCTAATCGAATGTGCACCCAGCCTAACTCAAAGAACTAATTCACTTCTGCGTTTTGTAACACTTAATTCGTGTATTTATCTGCACCGTAAATACGCACTTTATCGGTTTGATAATGTCTTAATGTTGAGTAGTTGGTTATAATTGCAGAATAAGACCGCATTTCTATGAGACATTTTATTGCTAGGGCTAGGCCTTGTGAACCGAGTCCAGTCGTCAGTCTTGTATGTTTTGTTTTTATTTTTTTTATACCACGTAGGTGGCAGACAAGCACACGGCTCACCTGATGGGAAGCGGTCACCGCGGCCTATGGACGTGTGCAACACCAAAGGTGTCACACGCGCGCTGCCTACCTTGAAGATAAGGGAGGAGGGCTAGGAGTGGTGGGGCGGCTAGGAAGGGGTGGGAAGTCTAGGAAGGGGTGGGGGGAGGAGAGGTACAGTGAGCTCTGGCTACCCCAATTACCGGCGGGAACACAACACGATGGTTATTATGACCGCGGTCTTCTGTAGGGCACAATAGTACATAATTTTGGTGCTAGAACCATTTTAGTGTGGTACCTATATAATATGTCGTGGGAATGTAGTCCTAACCTATAGGGCGCTACAGGCAGTTGAGTATGCTCAGAACTATGACCGGATTTTTATATCTGAGTTCCGCGCACGCGCCGGTGGCTGTGGAATGATCTCCCTGCTGTGGGTTTCCATAGCGTTCACAATATGGGGTTCTTCAAGAAGCGCATTAGAAGGTTTTTGCAGGGTCTGCAGCGCGAATGTGATGCCCCTGGTGTTGCACACGTCCATAGGCCACGGTGACCGCTTCCCAACAGATGGGCCGTGTGCTTGTCTGCCACCTACGTAGTATAAAAAAAGTATTTTTTGTAAATTTGTTAATTGGCAAACGGAAAGTAGGATGCCCCTAGCACGATGGACGGACGACCAGAAAAAGGTAGCTGGCGTACATTGGGAGAGGCCTATGTCCAGCAGTGTTAAATTACGGTACAGAACCTCGGTTAACAAGTTCGACTCGCCCTTGACTGTTTATCTAAGTCGAGCGTATTATGCCGCCATTTCGTCTGTTTTCCCTTTGGTCTCATCTCATAAAGATATCTTAAGCAAAAATGACGAGAGGAATGAAATATGTATTTAGTCGGGATTACGCCGCGTCCCGGGCCGAATAAAGTTCCAACGTCTCACTCCGCTGTACATAATTAAGTATGGCTTTACTTCGTAATAGGCTTGTGATACTGTATTCTACTTACTCATTAGAATCTTATATTAAAAAGAGCTAGATACGACACAGGGGTATAGTTTTCAAGGAGGTAGGACACGATGGTACCTCCCGTCCGAACTGAGCAGTCTGCTCGGGGTAGTACCTCCGCCCTACAGAAGACCGCAGCCATAATAACCATTGTGTTGTGTTCACAGTGGTAAGTAGGGTAGCCAGAGCTCGCAATCCCCCCCCCCCCCCACCCGCCTCCAACCCCTCTTCCCAGGGTCGACAGCGCGAGTGTGACATCCCTGATGTTGCACACGTCCATAGGCAACAGGGACCATTTCCCATCAGGTGGGCCGTGTGCTTGTCTGCCACCTAAGTAGTATAAAAAGAGCACGTTAAGCCGTCGGTCCCGGTTGCCATACAAACATCTATGGCAGTCGTTACGGGTAGTTGGAGCCCTAAAAAGTCCAACAACAACGGTCTATCTGCAGAACTTTGATATCGCCAGTGCGTTGTGGAGGTCAGATGGCAGTCGCTTTACTCAAGATTATGATGTTCGGGAGCTTCGTAGAGTCAAAGTCAAGTCAAAAATTATTTATTCTTTATAGATATTTTAAGCGGCACTTACAAAACGTCAAAAACAAAGTTATAAACTAGAAGTAAATGGACCACCGCACCGATTCGAAACATGGCCCAGACCTGAGAAGACTCCGGCAAGAAATCAAATGCCGTGAAAACTCCCATTCCAGAGACTTTACCTTTAGCATACCATCAGACGAGGTGAAGTCATATTGACGTGACCGACATAAAAAACTTAAATAAAATAGTCACGAGAATCTTACTCCAGTATTTCCTTCAGCCTAGTCCAGAGCTCATAATCCTGTAACGGTAGTTATTTATTCAGACTTACGCTATAATAACATTAGCATATTATATTCCCAAGAAGGGCTTGTTTTTCCAAGGTTTAGTACCTACAAGCCCCGACCTTAAACATTCATTTGGTAGGTATTCTAATTCTACGTAGGTACGCCCGCCATTTTTAACTTACACGCCTGTGGTATTTTCTCGATATATATATAGGTAGGGGCAAAAATCTTGACAATTTAGTTTGCATATGAGCACTAACTGACCTATCAAACAGTCAGCAGATGTATCGGCTTGCAGGAGAGGTTACTTAAACCAATAAATAGTATTTAGATCAAGGAAATGATTGTAAATAGACAAAAAAATCAGCCCGCTGAGTTTCTTGCCGGAGTCTTCTCAGGTCTGGACCACGTTTCGAACCGGTGTGGTCCATTTGCTTGCTAGTTTTAAATATTTTTATTTTGACGTTTTGTAAGTGCCGAGTTTAATAGTCTATACAGAATAAATGACTTTGAGTTTGGTTATCTTATAGCCTCGAACATCTTGATGGAACCTCAAAAAAACCCAGTCTAGTGCAATCCCAATATTAATTTCGATGTAATATTGTCGGATTCGGAATTCGAACCTAGGATTCCACGATTGCATGCTAACTTAAGCGCAAACGGGAGCAACGGAGCAGTCAGTGTATTTGTAACCACATGTAAGTAACCGCATATCCGCAACATATCACACATTACATCTACTCGAGACATCAAAGCGACGTATGTCGGGCAGTGATTCTCAACTAGTTAGGCGTGACGTGAGCCCCTCGTGAGATAGAATATCCCATGGCCCCCGAGTCTTCTGTGTTAAATCTACTATCCCCAAAGATTTTTAGTAGTTTCTTTGTTTTATAATAATGCAAGGATTTCGTTGAAGCTGCTTATGATTCAGATAAGGATCAGAAATTTCCGGGTATGATAATTTGTGGTATATCACAGCGATCTCTTTTTTTTAAGACCAATTTGTTTACCTTGTGATAATAATTTTTTTTTTATACTATGTAGGTGGCAGACAAGCACACGGCCCACCTGATGGGAAGCGGTCACCGTGGCCTATGAACGTGTGCAACACTAAGGTGTCACACACGCGCTGCCTACCCTGAAGGGAAAGGAAAAGAAATATAATACAATTACAACACAATTACAACACAATTACAACACAATTACAACACAATTACAACACAATTTATACAGAGTCATTTAGACCTGAACTAGGAACAGCATCTAACAAGACTAAACATACTTACCTACTAAAAATAAGCTCTAAAAAGTATAGCGATTATGAATGATTTTTTAAGTCTTTTTTGTCGCACATGCGGCCCAATTTTCTGATTCACATCAAAATCTGATTGCTTTGAAATGCCTATAATTTTTGTATGTCTTATAATGAATAAATTAGTGTAATGACACTGGGGTCATGACCCCCCATTTGACAAACGCTGTTGTGATGTAAGAGTAATTTACCCTTGCCGCACGTTTGAGCCGAGTGCCATACACAGTCAGGGTAATATTCTCTCTTGTGCGTAGACTGCCTCACGGTGTAATTAATTAACGAAATTAAAATCTCAAGCGTGTAAACAAATCTATCGAACATCTCTTTGAAGGCTGGTAAGATTGAGATACAGATTAGGGCAGAATGGGTAAGTAGAGCATTACTTTGCTGCGTAATGCTCGCCTTTCCTTTTTCCAGGGGCAAGACGGGGACACCGGAGTTTCCAAACCCGACAGGGCCATTTCGAAGCCGGAGATTGGCCCTGGATCAGCTGGGGTTGGACGGAAATATAATTTGGGTAAATTTACACCTCGAAGTCTAAAGACCCGAGACGCTGTGCGTTTTTAGCCGGTCCGACATAACCACCCCCGTTGGCTGAAAGTATCCACACGAAATAAAAAGTCTTAAGACAGACTTGTCGCTGTGTTGTGCGAACTTGGACTGTTTTGTTGAGTGGGTCCCAAGAATGTTGGTAGAGCCCTGTAGACCTAACCTTTGGAGAATACCTTATCTTAAATTTAAAGATACAAAATCATTTTAAAGCATTCAATTTACGAAAGGCTGTGTCGAGGCTAATGAACGCTCATATTAAATTCAAACAGATATTGCCGCAAATAACATCCTTTTACAATTTTAATGAAGCTCACTTCGATAACGATTAATCGTAATCGAAATTTATCGATAACCGATATCGACTTATCACAACCGTTTCATCGTTAATTGGAAGAGATCGGAGGGTAGCTGCGATCCAATAAGTTGAATGGTTTTATGTTGACTCGCGCAATTAGATTATACTTCATGTTGATTTAGGCGAAGTAATGTACTACTGATAACCGGTTTCGCAGTCAATTAAGAAATTGCGCGAATTTGCGAATTAGGAGTTTGGACACAGTGATGTGGCAGACAAGCACACGGACCATCCGATAAGAAGCGGTTACCGTGGCGTGTACGTGTGCAACACATTGGCCCGTAGACAAGTGTCACAAGTCTAAATCACTAAGGAATAGAAAAGATTAGATCGACCAATCACACTCCAGCTCGTGATTCCGCCGCGGCGCGCGCCTCGTACTCTGGTGACGAGCTTGGATGTGATTGGTCAACTTAATCTATTCGTTTCCTTAGCTATTTACGCTGTGACACTTGTCTACGGGGGCAGGGGCGTCACACTCATGCTGCCGACCTTGTGAAAACCTTCTAATGCCCTTCTTGAAGAACCCCATATTGTAGTCGCTATGGAAACTTCGTATATACGCAGCATGGCAGGTCTACAGTAAATAATTCCATCGAATTTGCCGCTGCCAAACAGTGGCAGTGGTGTGATGACAAATTCGATGGAATTTCTTTATAGTAAGGGAAAACCTTAAATTCACACATTATGCTAATATCCTAAAACCTTTAATTGAGGAATTCCATTAAAATATTTTTGGACATTCGCTCCGTAACAAGTTCATATTACAACTTACTGTGTACCGTAAAATGTACTTTATTGTAAAGGGTTAAAAGATAAAGTTGTTTACAGCAGGACTATTACAAAATAATTATTCTTTCGCAATAGAAACGATTAAGAAATGTTGGGGTGGGGTGTCATTGAAAGCGATTTTTAGAAACTTGTTGTAGTCGCTCGATCAAAAATACTATTGCTGTTCGTTCACTGGCCTATCTAAGTGACATACTAGCTTATGCCTGCGGCACCGTTCGCGTGTAGTTCTTCCCGTTCCCGCTACCCATGGGAAATTATTCCAGGAATAAACCGCCTAGGTGTTATTCCAGATTATAATCTATTCCTATATCAAATTCCAGCCATACCAGTTCATAAATATTCTGGACATCCTGTACTGACATGTTTTACAATAAATATCAGGAAATGCTTACGTCACAGTCAAAGTCAAAGTCAAAGTCAAAAATCATTTATTCTGTATAGACCATTTTAAGCGGCACTTACAAAACGTCAAATTATAAATATTTAAAACTAGAAGTAAATGGACCACCGGTTCGAAACGCGGCCCAGACCTGAGAAGACTCCGGCAAGAAACTCAGCGGGCTGTTTTTTTTTTTGGTCTATTTACAACAATTGCCTTAGTCTAGATACAATGTTATTTCGAGTAACATAGTTGAGTGAACAGTTCATTTCCAAGCTTCTTTATCATCTAAATAATCTTGAATTTTATAATAAGCTTTTTGGGAGAGTTTTCTTTTAACAACATTTTTAAATTTACTTACATGTAAATCTCTAATTTCGCTTGGGAGTTTGTTGAAAAAGCGTATACAGTTACCCCGAAAAGAATTACTGATTTTTTGGAGCCTACTATCACAGGCTACAAGATTGTTTTTGTGCCTGGTATTTATATTGTGCCTATCACAAAGTCTTGGAAATTGTGAACATCCTATGATGTCACGAAAACGGAAGATGGCGCGACAGGGAGATTGATTTATTGGTTTTCTCGTGTTGTCAAAGTAAATTGAATCAGTCAGCAAAAGTTACTTGTACAGACTAGTTGTGTTAATGTATTGTAGGTACAATGTCTTTGTCGTTCATCTTTATTTTTAAGTTTACCAACATTATCTACCTCATGTATTGGGTTTAAAGATATTTATTTTCAAAAAGACAATTACATTGCCACTTACATGAAAACATAATTTACAATAAGTATGCTATTTGTCGTTGAACATTTACTGTGGACTACGCAAAAAGAACACTTACATACACATTTAAATCAATGCTTACATATTTTAACAGTGAGATTAACAAATTAATAATGTTCAGTTATGTACAGAGATACCCGTGACTTAAAAATATTGATAGAGTTACTTTTTCTGATGTTTGGTGGTAATTTGTTATAAAGCTGTGCTCCTTCAAAAGTAATGCTTTTTTTTCCGTAGTCGGTTCGTACCTTTGGTAATACCAGTAAGCTGGGTCGGCGAAGGCTGCGTTTGCAGATCTGTGATTTTTTTGTAAAAGTTAAATTGGTGTGAATGGTTTTGTCCAAAATTTTCCTCATTATTATACAGGTATTATAGGTATTATAGGTATTCATTTTTGTGATAATAAATTTAACGATATAATTTTATTTTGTTTCAGGTACTGATGACCAGTGAATCCCAAAACTCAGAATGTGTGGCTTAGAAACTGTTACTCGGATAAGCAATTCAATTAAACTGTCTTTCTTGTACAGTTCTCAGAAGTTGCTGAACGCTAAGAAAATTACAAATTATCTTTACATTTAAATAAATCAATAAATCAATAATTGATGTAGGTACCATTTATTTTTGTAATCTTAATATAATATAAATCTCGTGTCACAATGTTTGTCCTCAATGGACTCCTAAACCACTTAACCGATTATAATAGAATTCGCACACCATGTGCAGTTCGATCCAACTTGAGAGATAGGATAGTTTTTGAAACGGATTTCGACATCCACGCGGGCGGAGCCGCGGGCAACAGCTAGTCTTATAGAAAAACGTTATGTATGTAAAGTTTGGTAGCTAAGGTGATCGGAAATTGGGAATATATTAAGCTAGTGCATAATGACACATTTACCTACTGTGAATCGCTGGTTTTTTTAGTAGGACACTTCATAATGACGTCACCTCGTCTGATGGTAAGATAAAGGTAAAGTCTTCATACACCGGTAGTGCTACAGTGGCGGCCCTCAGCTTGACGGCCTCATCAAATGCTTTTTCGAGTCCCGCTATAGGAGGAAGGAAACACGTGGTAAGCTGCCCGCTTTCACTGTGACCACTGGACATAACCGTCAGTTAGCGTGCAGCAAGTCATTAGGTCGCCGCGGTGCCTTATCGCCACTCCATAACTTAACGCCAGGGATACGATCCTTGGGGATAGCACGTAACTGCGCCGAGTACCCGTTCGTGCTGAGCGACTGATGCTGACGCGCGGTTGGTGCGTGTCGGTACTAAAGGCTACGGAATGAACTTTCAAACTAATTACACGAAGCTAAAGAGCGCGGTAGCCTAGTGGTCTGGGTAATGGACTGCTGAGACGAGGTTTCGGGTTCGATCCCAGGTTCACCATGGCACACACCAATGACTTTTCGATGCTTTTCGAAGTTATGTGTGTATTTATCACAGGTTTATAAGTGCCCGGTTAATGGCAATAGGCTTGCCACCTATTACATTGGGACCTAAACATAGACTGGCGAAATGTGGGTGCTAGCTTCTCTGCCTACCCCTTCGGGGATATAGGCGTGAGTTTATGTTGTGCACGAAGCTACTAGTTTCTAATTCCTTACTAGCTGGTCTTCCCCGGCTTAGCCCGTGGCGTATTTCGAACCCCAATGCACTCTTTTTAACCTAAATGCCCATAATTTATCGTATTTCCTAAAATGTATGGGAATCTAACGGATTTTTTCACATTTAAGATTATTGCTCCGCTCTCTTGGGCAGTAGCGTGATGATATTCAGCCTATGACATTCACAGATAATGTGGCTTTCTATTAGAAAGATGATCTCGGTGCGTTGTTAAATCCCGCAATTTGTACGATTATAATTTTCAATTTCTTTGGAAAGAATTACTAGAATGCACAGAACAAAAAAACCTCTGCAAGTAAAAGTAGCAAGAGGGCGGGGTTGCGTCGCCAAAAGTTAAGTGTAGTTACACTTAACTGAAGGACTCACGCATTTGAATGGATTAATTTTGTTATATACGTAGATTAATACTGATCAAAAATTAAGTTCAATTTAGTAAAATAAGGTGTGCAAGTATACTTTTCTCATATTTTAAGGAAAAATATACGCATCTAATGAGAAGTACTAGAAGTCTACTACTACTAGTATTTTGACCTAGATACGACTTCTACTCTGTTTTTATGTTCTGTACTAGAATGCCTATAACCCCTCCATCTAAGGTTATTCATCGTAGGTTCACGTTAAACTGTATGGCCAGGATTCAGACCCATAACCTCTCGATCTAACCTCAACTCTTTTACCACTAAGCTACCGGTGATTGTTGAATCTTACTGCATGAGAGGCGAAAGGAAAAACAGGAAAATGGCGGCTAGAAAGAATGTAAAGGCCTCACAAACTCTTATAAAACGTACATAATGGGGCATACTTTTACTTAAAAAGATTAATTTAAAATGGTTCAGCCCTGGCGAAGTAATTGCGTAATATAAACAAAGAGCTTTCGTAATGGAACATCGTCTTTTTGCAAATCAGTTAAAAACACGTTAAGCTGGAGTCGGGCCTCTTGGCTTTTAACCTCGATTAATTTCTGAACTGGGTTTCAGAACGCAGAGCGTACTGCAGCTTCCAAAGAAAAAAAAATTAAAACTAAACAGAAATGATAATTTGGCAACGTCTGTGTCGTAGTAGTAGAGCGTTCGACTGCTTAGTCAGAGGTCAGAGGTTCAATTCCCGATCCGTGCAAATATTCGTGTACACATTTGCATTGGTCTGGATACTCTGGATGTTTCTTTGTATGGTAGTATGTATTTACAAAAAAAATGTTTTTGTTTTGTGCGTATGTATATCCGCATTCTAGAACCCATTACACAAGCTAGTTAAGTTAAGATTAGGTCTAGATAATGCTGTGTAGAATGTATAAAATACAAATCAGTTTGCTCAAAATCTAATTTTTAAAACCTGATCATGATTATATAACTACCTATTATACTAGTTTGTACTAATTTTTTTTTAATTCAGGATAGGCTTACGTTTGACCGCTATCTCACCTGATGGTAAGTGACGATGTGGTCTATGATGAATCACGCTTGCCTAGAAGGATCCTATTCACTCGTGACTTGAATATTCCCAGGTTATAGCTTTCCGAAAACACAGACTCGGGCAGGGTTTATTGCTAAATATTACGATATTTGAGGGTAATTGCGTAGAATCGAATTACTGCCTTTTTAAAACAAAGAACGCCATCTATCGGTGCGCAAGCAAATAAAAAATCTATACATAAAACTTGCCAGTTCTCTGCTTCTTTGTTAACATAAAAACAACATAAAAGTATAAATCAATGTTTATCTTGTTAACTCCGGCCAGTATAAACGGTGAAAGGAAAAGAGTTATCACATCACAAGTGCGGTTTGAGTCATAAATAAGTTTCCCGGTCAATACTTTGGTCCAGAAAACACACAATTTACGCGAGTATTACATATTTGTTGGGGCTCCCAATAATCCTGTGATATTATAAACGAGAAAGTTTGTTAGTGAGACTTTTTTTTTATACTACGTAGGTGGCAGACAAGTACACGGCCCACCTGATGGTAAGCGGTCACCGTGGCCTATGAACGTGTGCAACACTAAGGGTGTCACACACGCGCTGCCTACCCTGAAGGTATGATGATGATGAGATCTGAGTGTATAATAGTTGGCAACCAGAATAACCAGGACTTCGCCCGCTTGGTATTCTGTTCCCGATCCCGCTTACCGTGTGAACTTATCCCAGGTAGCCTATATGTTATTTCAGACTATAATCTATCCTTGTACCAAATTTCAGCCAGATCCGTTCAGCCGTTAGATCGTGTTTGAATTACAAACATCTATACTAAAAACTTTGCATATATAATACTAGCTTTTGTCCGCGGCTCCGTCTGCGTTAAATTCTGAACCGTTCTCGCAACCCGCGCGGAAACCTTTTCCCAGGATAAAAATGTAATTCCAGACCACAATCTACCTCTATTTAAGCCCGATCCGTTCAGCCGTTCGTGATTAAGCAACAAACATCCAAACATTTTCATAAACTTAACATTTGAAAAAAATATATAGGACACGTCAAAATGATTTCATCTCGCCTGATGGTAAGCTAAAGGTAAAGTCTCATGACTGGGGTAATATTAGTAGGATAGGAAGAGGATAGTAAGATTCAAGTAAGAACAAAACATGATATGTATACTTTAAGCAACGTAACCCATATGAGTCATCCCTTGAGAACATTCCACTCTAATGTCTCAAAAGAATGCTCTGAACAGCACCTGGCACAAACATTCGTGTAGGAAGCACGTGTAATAACATAGATTACACGTGCCTTTGTCTCGATAGCGATTTACTAAATAATAGGAGACGCTTCAGGCATTCCGGTGTTGTGAGGACAATGGAGGGTTATGAGAGGAGGGGTGTTTGAGCAGACATGATCCGTATAGAGCGGGTGAGAGAGGTTGGATTAGGTGGCGAAAATCTGAAGAAGAGAAAGGATTGTAGGTATGTTTATTTGTATATAACGTCGGTTTTCGCATTTTCTATTTATTTATTTATTTATTTATTCTCATAATTGCAAATACAGGTAGATATAATATAAGATGTTATGTTCTGACTATATAATAAAATAATAATAAAATCCTACGACATTCTACAAAGCGCTCTCTAGACCCAAAGTAAGCTTAGTTTAACTAGCTTGTGTTATGGGTTCTAGAATGCTGATAAACATAGGTAGGTACTTATATGCTTTTTTTTGTAAATACATACTTATTATACATAGAAACGCCCAGACCAATGCAAATAGACATATTCATGCATACAAATATTTGCACTGAGCGGGAATCGAACCCGCTATCTCCGGTTCTATTCAACCGATTGTGATCAAAGCGTAAGATTTTAAGTCTGACCACGACCTTTTAAACAAAAAAAAAACAGCATCGAAGTCCGGTCAGTAGTTGTTGCGTCTAGGGCGAAAACCAGACAAACAGACATGAATTAAAAAAAAATATTTTGGTGGTTCATAATTAATAGTTCATGTAACAAAACCCAAGTATTTTTTTAGAAATATTTCCAAGTAAGTATAGATACAATTTTTTATTTTTATTTTTTTTACTTTTGCAGTTTTATAATATTCGCAATGAATGAACTTAAATAATTTTTTTATACTACTTAATTGGCAGACAAGCACACGGTCCACCTGATGGTAAGCCGTCACCGTGGCCTATGGACGTGTGCAACACCAGGCGCGTCACACTCGCGCTGGATGGTTACTTTCCGATCTAAATCATTTTATATTCCAATACTTTTAAAACCTTTGAACCTAATTCATAGTTAAGCCGATACCGAGTGCAGTGAGTAACAACACCCGGGACAGGGGCCTTACTCTGAAAATCGAACATGAACGTTTCGGATCGAACGAAAACGGACAATTTGTCAAACAACGACAGCGAAAACGTCAAATGTATTTTGGGAGTAGGAGGTGTACTGATAACGATCGACAACCTCAATGTCAAACGATCGAAGACGGATCCGAAATCCGAAACGAAACACTTTCGGGGTAGCTAAATGGTCAAAACGTCAACGGATGCGAATATTTTCGTTTTTCGGAGTAAGGCCCCAGACGCGCCCGGGGCGGCGCTCGCTAGCTTGTAACAAACCACAATGGTGCGCAACTAGCCCCGTCGCCGTCGTCGGGAAAGTTGCGTTATTGTTGCGGTCTGGCCAACCAGACGGCTGAAAAAATATTACGACAAAGTTTGAAGTGAAAGTTCGGGATAGTTTTTTTATGCTACGTAGGTGGCAGACAAGTACACGGCCCACCTGATGGGAAGCGGTCACCGTGGCCTATGGACGTGTGCTACACTAAGGATGTCACACGCGCTGCCTACCCTGAAGGGAAGGGGGGAGGGATAGGAAGAGGTGGGGAGTTTAGGAAGGGGAGGGAGAGGAGGGGTTGTGATCCGGCTGGAACACAATACAATGGTTATTATGGCCGCGGTCTTAGGGTCTTAACTACCCCAGTCGGACTGCTCAATTCGGTCGGGAGATACCGTCGTGTCTTACCTCCATCTCGCTGCTAAATCGCTATAGAATCCGTTAAAAACATTACCCTCCTTTTTTCGGCAATCGGATAAAAACAGTTTTGTTTCAAATTCTTATGAATTTTTTAAAATCTTCGTGTAAACACCCACCTTTATAAGAGAGTGTAATAAAAATATGAACTTGATACTAAAGGTTTACTCGTATTTTATTAAACAGCGCTTATTTGAACGCAATTCATTCGTTCAGAAGCATTTATATTATCCAAATATTGCTCAAGTTATAGGTAAGTACTTACTTCCCTTTAAGTACGGGGTACTTAGATTTATTGCAGCTCTACTGTTAAATATCGCTTCAGATTTTATTGCTCAATCCAGGTTAGTTTCATTTTAAAATGGATACTTAAAATATATAATTCATGCCTTCTGTGGCGTGGTCGTAAAAGCACAAATATACGGTACAAATATTCCTGCGTGAAATTGTATGTAAGAATTAAAAAAAATAAAACTGTCGGTTAAACTTACTAAAACTCAATTCTCAAAAATGTACTTAATAGGTAAATATTTGTCCGAAAACTACATCAAAATCCCCCCCCCCCCACTTGAACCCCCTTTAGCCTTGGTTAAAAAATTACATAACAATGTTTTTTTCAGAAAGCCCTGTCTATCTGTTTATATCTGTACAGCTGTACGGTTTACACAGGGGCAAGTACAATAAAACATAATATATTGTCTTTCAACTCGATTGTAGACCACCTATCGGGTCCATTATTGTACTATCAAGCAATGCAAGCAATTAAGTTGACAAAGTTATATCTCAATTGGACGAAAACCTACGGCAACAGATAAAATACAAACTGACAATCAAATAGTATTAGATTTATATTTCAATTTCAAACAGATAGAAGATATCAAAATCTCTACGATATCTACCAGATAACGTTATCTTTAAGTTTAATGACGACATTAACAGCCCCGCGAGCCCCGCCAGACCCGTTAGCCCCGCCAGCCCCGACGTGTCTGGGATGATAACATCTCGCGTCCGCATGAGGTGAGTAGAAAGTGTTATTGTGGTTGTTTAATAATGACAAACAGATATGTTTGGTGGCGTCGCATGATTTGGAACAAAAAAATATTGCATGATAACATTAATAAGATTCTTCTCTCTTCTACGGCCTCTGTAGCGTAGCGGTAGCGTATTCGACTGCTACGACAGGGAGTGCGGGTTTGATTCCCGCTCAGTGCAAATATTTTTATGCACGAATATGTCTATTTACATTGGTCTGTGTGTTTCTATGTATAATAAATGTATGTAGTTACAAAAAAGTTATATAAGTATGTATCCATATGTACGAGTATCTCTGCATTCTGGAACCCATAACACACAATAAACAAGTCACTACTGGCTTCTTGGACACCCCCTGGACAGTTCAGTAGTAGCAATCTTACCTTTATAGTTCCATAAAAGTATAATAATTTCACTCTATAAAGGTGGGTCTACACCGAGCACGAGCGAAGCACAAGCGGACAATTTTTATAATAGCAACCCATTTATGTACCACTGCTGGGCACGGGTCTCCTCTCCTCTAACGAGAGAGCTGAGAGGGTTTAAATCTTAATCCACACACGCTGGCCTAATGCGGGTTGGTGGATCGGACATGTCCTTAGAATTTTTTCTAGGACATGTGGGTTTCCTCACGATGTTTTCCTTCACCGTAAGCAGATGGTAAATCATGTGATTAGCACATATAAATTCCACAAAGTCAATTTCACATTGGTGCTGTCCGTAATTTTTAATTGAAATTAAACTTCGTTCGAGGCTTGTAAGGCAGTTCACACGAATTTGTGTTCGGCTCGTGCTCGGCTCGCCTAGCGTAGACCCACCTTAATAGACCACACGCCGAGAGTTCCAAAGTATTTCCACTTGGGTCAACTTTTTCGTGCCAAAAAGCAAGCCTTAACCGCAAAGGTTCTGTAAATAAAAAAACTTGTCAAATAAACGTCAGAGAGTGCGGTCTGTCAGGCAAAACTTTATAGTTTTAGCCATAACATAGTTCGTTCTATAAATCTTAGATACGCAAATGAAGTTATACGCTGAAGTTTACTTGATATATAGCCATGATCGTGTAAAACTTACGGACAGGACGCGTCGAAGACGAGACTGTCATAAAATGATGGCGGGTAACCAAGTGTGAGTAAATTTTGAGTTGCAACGTGTTATCCAAATTTGATTGAGATGTGGTTCCTAGCCTTTTTCTTGCTAGCACTATGGCTTATACATCATTTCAAGTGAGAGTTAGAGTAGAGAATTTAGAAAAAAATAACCGTATTTTGAACCTTTCTATGTGCTGTTGCTCCTTCACACATACGAGACATAACGTGTTTCCTTCCTCCCACAGTCCCGGCACCATTATAACATATGTGTATGTAATGGGAACTCCTTTTCTGAGACATCACCTTTAGCTTAACATCAGGCGAAGTGAAGTCATATTTACGTGACCGATATAAAAAAAAGACAATGTGTTTTTTTATTCGTCACATAAACTGAATCGAATGGTGTTGGATGCGTAGTGGTTAGTTAGTGTGTGGGGTGTGTTCGTGCCAACTTGTACGTATAAGCAATCTGGCTGACTCTAGTGTCGTCAGTTACTGTTGTATTCGTCCGTAGGTTTATACGTCCATGTATATAACTGGTATTGTTCGCGTTGAACGAACTATATCCAATGAGATGTAGTTCGTAAGTAGGTTAATGGTTTGCCTTAGCGGCCGGGATCTTTGTAAACTTGCCTGGATTTATGACTAGGTACTGAGATGGGTATTGTAATTATAATTATAGTTCAAGGGTTAGATAAATATACTAGGCTTACGGTATGTTGGTAGCACCTGTTTTTCATGGCGCATCTAGAACGTTGAAATTATTTAGCATCCAGGATCGTCAATTGATGCCGCTATGGTAGAATAATAAAAAAACCTCGTAGACGCGAGTAGGTGTACCACGGGTCAGAAAGAGTCATAATTTTTTTATATCGTTCACGTCAATATAACTGCACCTCACCTGATGGTAAGTTAAAGGTAAAGTCTCAGGAAGTGGTCACCATTACATACACCGATATTATACAACATTCTACATAGCGCTCTGTTGTTTGACTAGCTTGTGTTATGGTTTCTAGAATGCGGATAAACATACTTCATCATTCTCCCAACCTTTTTCCCAACTTAGTTGGGGTCGGCTTTCCAGTCTAACTGTGACCCAGACCAATGCAAATAAGAATATTTATGCATACAAATATTCGCACTGAGCGGGAATCGAACCCGCGTCTCTCGTCGTAGCAGTCGAATACACTACCGCTACACCACAGAGGCCGTCTTTATCTCTACCTACCTAAAGTTACGTAGTGTAATATTCATAATTTTCCTCACCCCTTCATTCAAGTCTTCGTAACAAATTCCTGCAATTTTCATTTCACTTTGCCCCTAAATTCATTCGACAAGTCACCTTTTCGTCTCTTTCGTACTAATGTAGCATGTTACATAGCTGTTCTCTCTTGAGGGGTGGGTACAATAGGCGGTGGCCACACGACCGTCTGGTGCTATGGAGCTACACATGGAGACGTAACCGCAGACGTGGGGGAGCGTGGTATGCACTCAGACGAGCAGGTCTCGTGATTACTGTAACATAACATAACAGGAACTCACGCCTTATCCCGAAGGGGTAGGCAGAGGTGCTAGCACCCACATTTCGCCAGTTTATGTTTAGGTCCCAATGTAATAGGTGGCGAGCCTATTGCCATTGACCGGGCACTTATAATCCTGCGATAAATTACTGTAAAAGTGTAAGTGTAAAAGTGATTACTGTAATGGTTATATTTTGTGTTTTTTTATAGTCGACATGCTCGCGTTTGACCACAATCTCACCGGATGGTAAGTGATGATGTGGTCGACGATGGAGCACGCTTGCCTAGAAGCAACCTGTCCACTCTTGAGTTAAAGACTCCCAGGTTATAGCTTTCGGGCTTTTTCTTCCAAGCCCTTTCCATCACCGAACGACCAGACGTACGGCGATGCGCCATCGTTATATGGTTGACATTCCGCTAATACGCACGAATCGCTTCAGCAATACGTTCATTATGCGTACAGCTAAGGAGTGGAATGCCCTGCCCGAGTCTGTGTTTCCTGAAAGATATAACTATTTTTTTTCCGTGCGGAAATCCTCATGGATACCCACCTATAACCTGGGAATCTTAAAGTCACGAGCGAATAAGTTTCTTCTAGGCAAACGTGATCCATCCTAGGCCACATCATTACTTACCACTAGGTGAGATAGAAGTCAATCGTAAGTCAAACATGAATTTAAAAAAAGGTTTGAATGGATCGTTTCGCACAGTGTGCGTCCAAAAATCGAATATAGGAACACAAATAAGAAAGCGGGAATTATTAAATATACTCTTAACCATAAATAATCTGAAGGCAATTATTTTTTTTTTAGTAAATATTACGCGGGGTTCGCCGTCGCTGCTGTCTTTATAAAATAACAACAAAAATAAATCGCATGTTGCCACCCTCAACATGTTATTACCAGCAATATTACAATATAAAATATTCCATTATAATAAAATATATACATACTGCTATCCAATATTCAGCGGGTCCCGCCATTTCGCGAACATATGAGTAACCGACGCTTCCTACGACCGTTTTAGAAACGTATTTACCGAAATTGTGTACACTGGATAAAAGTAAAGTACGGTTATTGGATTTTATTTGTATATTGTATGGAAAATGAGAAACTGTAATTTGGAAAATATATGCGCATTTTACGAATTAGGTATAGTTTTTTTTATATCGGTCACGTCAATATGACTTCGCCTCGCCTGATGGTTAGCTAAAGGTAAAGTCTCAGGAATGAACCATTACAAACACCTTCGACACATAACTTATCTATCGTCTATATTCGAGAACACTCGAAACCGCCCTGAAACTACAGCACAACAGATGGGGCTTCCTGCCACTCCCTTTATAGACTTTAGGGACGCCGTGAAGTTATTCGGTATAACAATATCACATTTATAATGTTTTATGGCGCCATAAAGGGCAGTACGAGTGGCAACTTTCAGACGACACTCGTTAGGAAGTTGTGCTCAGAGCGGGAGACAGCTGCAATGCGCATGGACTCGTTAATAATGTAATAACACGATATGTCTATTTATAATAATGACAAAACAACAATAAACAGCGCTATTATTTGAAAAATTCCGCCCATAATACGAGGCAATATTATAAGAATTGAATAGTGAAAAATGAAAACTACATTGCCTAGCTATTTTTCTAAGTAGTGTACAATTATCGGGCCCAAGGTCCATACATTTGTGAAACATCTCCTTTGTTCGTACGTGCGTACACGGCTTAAGACATTGACTCTTAAGCTACAGAGTCTAATTGCTTCCAGTGGAGCGGTGGGATACTCTTCCAGGACGGGACTTGACTGTCGCCCCAATAATATACCAGAAAATTTCGGACATCTAGGACGTACCCAGGTAACTCAATTGGTCAGAGTATTTCCTCTGAGTGACTGGTCACAGCTTCAATGTTCCAAAGATCCCAGCATCAGCTCCTCATACCCTGGATATGGGACCACCTCAGAAGTAGCCTCTTTCAAATAAAAAAATAATTTTTAAAATCCATCCATAATTGGCGCCGCTATCGCGTTACATACATACAAAAAAAATAGCGTACGAATTGAGAACCTCCTCCTTTTTTGAAGTCGGTTAAAAACTTATTCAATCAATTTGGCGACGCGCTGGGACGTACGGTTTGTGTTATCTACCTTCCTCTGAATCTATGAATATATCTATCACAGACTCCTTATTATGCAGTTGACACACTTACCAACGGCGCAGTAGCTTAAATTTAAATGGCCACCTCGCTCCTGGGGCGTTGCGGCGTAGATCTTACTCGACACAATGATTCGTGTGACACGCACATGCCATGGGCATTGTTGTATTGTTCGGGAGCCATTAGGTACCTAAAGGTGTTGTAATCGGCAACGTTAATATCATTAACCGCTTTTCAATGTGTCCTAAGTTGACAATAAGCGAAAGTAAACATGCTATAAAGGAGGTAGGACACGACGGTATCTTCCGTCCGAAATGAGCTGTTCAACTGGGATAGTACCTCCGCTCTACAGAACACCACGGCCATAATAACCATCGTGTTGTTTTCCCGGTGGTAAGTAGGGTAGCCAGAACTAACTGTACCTCTCCTCCCACCACCCCTTCCTAGCCCTCCCCCTTCACTTCAGGGTAGGCAGCGCATGTGTGACACCTTGCACAGGTCCATAGGCCACAGTGACCGCTTCCCATCAGGTGGGTCGTTTGCTTATCTGCCACCTTCGTAGTATAAAAAAAATCTGACCAGGCTAGTACTGCTTAAACTTGTAATGTGTTAACCTATTCGGTCATCACATAGCCATGAACCGCCTACGTGAGAGAGAGGAGAAAGCATAGGTGAAGCATCAAAATATATCCAGGTCTGAATAAGAGCTACCTACTCACGACTAACTTCCTACTTGAAGAGCCCACGTACCTCCGAATACATCCTTATGTACCTATTTCTTCGGCATAATGTGTAGTCACGTACTCCAATTAAATTTATATCGTATGCTCATAAAAATAATGACTAAAATGGGTTGCCACTGCTTCTTTATATCAAAAGCTTTATGTATCTACTTTTCTAATTTTTATGACAGAATTTATTTTCTTAACTTATTAGGTACTTATTTTCGTAAAATTATATTCTTGAAATAGGATTCCCATGGGAACGGGAGCGTCTGAAGCGACAGTTAGTGATTGAATGAAAGCTTGTTTATAAATAAAATTTTTATTTAGTAGTATTATTTTTTGTTTTTTTTTATACTTGTATTTTTCTCATGGTACCTATAGAATTAAAAAAATAAAAATTTCTACAGCCAGTTACACTATCAAGCGCAGACATCATTTCGTACTTATTCGTCCTTTTTCCTCAAAGCGCATTCACAAAAATATGCGACCAAATAAACGACGCGGTCGGTCATCGAACCCGCTGCCCGCACACGAACCTTAAAGAATATAACTTATTGCACTGCTCTGATTATATTGAGGTTTTGAAGTACCGATTTTTTATGAAGCGTACCTAATGTCACTTGGATATGGACGTTATTAAAGTTAAAAAGGTAAAGAGAACAGCACATTGTGGTCTAAGAGCCGTTGAAGATCGACCTTCACGCATTTGATAACCAGATGGGATTATATAATTTATTCAAATATTTTCAGTCTTTTAATTATACATATACCGCGGTAGCCTAATGGTTTGGGTAATGGACTGCTAAGACGAGGTCTCGGGTTCGATACCAGGTTACCATGGTACACACTAGTGTCCGACCGAAACTGGTTTTTACGACCGAAACCGAAACCGAAAACGAATTTCGGCAGCCGTCTCAGTTTCGGCCGAAACCGAAACCGAAACCGAAACTTCTGAATCAGACGAAAAATTGCCAAATGCTGTTTTTTAACGACGCTTTTCTTTCATAATAGATGATTCAATACTACAACAAAAGAAAGGTTGTCTATTAGGTTTAATCAGTAGGTACTCAATGTACTTTAAATAATTTATTTATATTCGTGAACTATTTATGGATAAGGTTTTAAATTTAGGGTGCGGGCCGGCACCTACACGTGGTGCACCCGTGCAACGGAGGCAAGCAGCGCCTCCCACTTACCATGGGAGACGCTGCTGCTTGCGGTCAATCCGGCCAGGGTGGGAGTGGCCCTCCAGAGGGCTGCTCCGAGGCCCGCTCTCCACGTGTCCCTCTGACTATCAGAGGGCACAGAGGGGAGCGAGCGGGAGGCGAGCTGATTGTCCGCACGCCGACAGTTGGGTGACAGGACGGCCGCCTGTTGCGCGATGCTAGCCCCAGCCCCCTTCGGGGGGTCGAGAGGGCCATCTTAAAACTGTAGATGGCCCGGGGTCAGCTGGGGTGTGAGGGATATGCCCATTGGGTAACCTTACACCCCGGTAATTAAGACCCGAGACAGCGTGCGGTTTTAGTCGGTTCAATCCCGACATAACCACCCCCGATGGCCGACGGGGGTGGTATCCATGGGGATTTGCGCACGATAAAAAAAAAGGTTTTAAATGAAAAACAGAGATAAAATAAGTATAAGTGTTAATTTTATACGGATAGCAAGCTATCTACTCGTTTAATTATAAGTGTTAATTTGTAAAAAAAAAAAACAATTATTATATTGGTACCTACTTAAAAATTATTAATTTGAACGCGAAACTCTAAATCCTTAATATTATCACCACTAATGCACTATAGTAAATATGATGTACCTAACTAATGTTTGTTTACATAATATAGCATTAGCGCAAGAGTTAAATTAACCACAAAATGTTTAGATTTTTATGGTAAACTTGATTCTACTATAATCTGGGTACTCCTTTGTTATATTAAATTACTTTTCGAGGTACTCTTATAATTATATCACATGAATTCAAAACATATCACACGAAAACTCACAACAAACACAATGAACTGCAAACAAACAGGTTACGACATGATTACGCACGTGGACGCGGCCAAATGTCGTCGTCGCTTGGATGTCATTTACCGCGCCGAACACACCCGAGCACAGCGCGGAATCTCCCGAATGCAGTTTCGGTTTCGGTCGTAGTTTCGGCAGGTTTGCTGCCGAAACCGAAACATAACCGAAACTCGTTTTTTTGCCGAAACTCGACCGAAACCGAAACCGAAACCGAATATTCGGTCGGACACTAGTACACACCAATGACTTTTCGATGCTTTTCGAAGTTATGTGTGTATTTATCGCAGGTTTATAAGTGCCCGGTTAATGGCAATAGGCTCGCCACCTATTACATTGGGACCTAAACATAAACTGGCGAAATGTGGGTGCTAGCACCTCTGCCTACCCCTTCGGGAATATAGGCGTGAGTTTATGTTATATGTTATGTTATTAACATGCCTATGATGACTGCCTCTCTGCCATTATTGGAATCAAATATAGCTCATTTGGGTCCATAATATATGTGTCTCTTTCAACTGTGTGCATGTTCACACAGGTAAAAGAGACACAAATAATATGACACACAGGTGAAAGAGATGAAGATGGTGTACATAGTTTACCGATTTGTGTATTGACTCCCGTTTTGCTAAGGAGGGAAGTGGATTTATTATATTTCTAACGCCTCCAATTTACTTCTGATTATTTTCGATGCGGGTTCCAAGACAGTTGAATATTCCCTGGCATTTCCCGAGTGTCGCCACTCGGTGTGTTCGTGGGTCACTACTGGTGATCCTGGTGTGTAGGAGTTACAGTACTGGGAATGAGGGTGGGATTAGTATGATATTTATCATGTGTACCATCAGACAGCGTGGTAGCTGTCGTTATGACGTCACACGGAACATGTCACGCTCGGCGGGATTGTAATTATGATTTCGCTGCGTCATGCCGATGCTTTGACGATCCTCTGGGGATATTCATTTCTATATCAAGCCCTTTTAATTTCACCAAATTAACATTTAATTATTGGTTGATGAATGATGATTTGTCATTTCGGTTGACAATTATTTTCATATCTATGGCAGTCGTTACGGGTAGTTGGAGCCCTAAAAAGTCCAACAACAACGGTCTAGCTGCAATGCTTCGATATCGCCTAATGTCACCATTGGGTTGTGAAGGTCAGATGGCAGTCGCTTCACGGAAAATATCGAAGTCCAGCTAAATCCGCAGTTAAGACTGGTAAAGCGGACCCCAGACTCCAAGGTGACAGCTTTGGATGAGACTGGGATTAACGCTAGGTTGAAGAAGAATTATTTTCATATCAAAGTTTAATCATTAAAACTCATCATCATCAATCATCATCCTCATAGTTTATAATTCCACTTTTGATATGTTGACTTTGCCACGAGCGACTAACGTCTGTTCTCTCATTCTTGAGAGGAAATCCTGCGCCAGAATCTCGTGCATCAATCAGCAGTTGCTGGTGAGTTTGACTGGGCATATTTTTTTATCGTGCGTAAATCGCCATGGATACCGCCCCCGTCGGCCATCGGGAGTGGTTATGTCGGGATCGAACCGAAAAACCGCACGCCGGCTCGGGTCTTGATTACCGGGGTCTAAGGTTACCCTATAGGCATAACCTTCGTACCCCAGCTGACCCCGGGCCATCTACGCTTTTAAGATGGCCCCTTCGACCCCCGAAAAGGATGGTCTGTAGTTTGGAGCGAGCATCGCGCCACTTCGCCGACGATGGGGTGTAGGGTGACAGGCAGCCGTCTGTCACCCAACTGTCGACGCGCGGACAATCAGCTCGCCCCCCACTCGCTCCCCACTATGCTCTCTGCTAGTCAGAGGGACACGTGGAGAGCCTCGGAGCAGCCCTCTAGAGGGCCACTCCCACCCCGGCCGGATTGGCAGCAGGCAGTAGCGTCTCCCGTGGCGAGTGACGTTCAGCCCACCTCACGTCACGTCACCCAGATGTCTATTACTATGACGTATGCTCCACGTCACGAATATGCAAAGTCACGAGTTTGACGTTTGTGCTGCGTCATGCTTGATACCACATGTGCTTACCATAAGTAAATAATTAATTAATCATTATTACTAGTACGAGTATAGTGGCGACACGCATTAACCATAAGGCGGGTAGTGTCACCTTATGGTAATTGGATACTGTTGTAATGTTTTTATTTTAGTGCAGTATGGGTACAGTTTTGTTACTTCTTTGGGTCATAGGCAGATCAGTTTAAATAAATAATTAAGATAGAACATTAAATAATTTAAAACTTATAATCTACACTAGGATTAAGTATATAATTCAAAGAAGCTATGTCTACGTCTACAAATAAACAATAATTCCAAAAAAAATTGTGTTCAAAATAGTTCATATAACACATAACCCATGTTTTTTTTAATATATCCAGTGCACAGACATAACCACTTTACAATTTTATAATAAGTAGTATAGAAAATGTTTACTGATACAGATCTTAAGCTTCTTTTAATACAATCTATACTAACATTATAAAGAGGTAAAGTTTGTGTGTTTGTTAAATTGTAAGGGGTAATCTCGGGATCTACTGAACCGATTTTGAAAATTCTTTCACCAATAGAAAGCCACGTCATTCGTGAGTGTCATATGCTATATATTTTATTGGAAAACTGGAATTTACACCCGGGCGAAGCCGGGTCCCGGGTCGCTAGTATTTTATAAAATTCATACAAATATTTCTTTACTTAATTAGTGTTTTGTTCAAGTAAAATCAAGCAGTTAATTTTCAAACTTGAGTGTCATCTAAATGATCTTGAATTTTAAATAGCCTTTTTACCCAAGTTTGTTTTAATTAAACGTTTAAAATTAATGAGTTAATTTATAATTGCATTTGGGAGTTTGTTGTAAAAGCATATGGAATGAATTGCTCAAAGAAAAGTTGTCATATTAAATCTTTACACTATTCATGCGATAGTTTGGATTAATTAATGACTGTTTGGAATTAGCTGTATGAATAAGTTTATTCGCGTTGGATGCAAAATTACTTAACGGATTTTGTTAAGTTTTTTTTTTGTTATAAGGTCTTAGTCAGACTTAAAATCTTGTGCATGTTTGAAAACAATCAGTTTATTAGAACCGGAGATAATACACTCGAGAGCAATGAATCCGGGTCACTTAAAGAATGTTAAAAATCTCGGAAACTAAAAATGATAGGTTAATGCAATAAATTGTATTTATTAGACAATGTAATACTCCTTAAATGAAAGTAAAAAAAATATGAGTTACCATACATTTTATTAACACAAAATTACATAAAGAAAAAAACTGCTGATCTCTCCTTAAAACAAAAATAGGAAACATGAAATTTTTGAACTTTATTACGATTTTCTTGAATTTTAATACTTCGTATTGCCTCCTCGTGCTTCCATTACTGCGTTTACGCGGTTTGGCATGCTGTACACCAAGTTCCTTATACGATTTTGGGGAATATTCTCCCATTCCTCTGTGAGAGCAATTTTGAGCTCACGAAGCGTGATTGGGGGAGGGTTTCGTTGTTTTACGCATCTGCCTAGCTCGTCCCAAGCATGCTCGATCGGGTTGATATCCGGGCTGCGCGCTGGCCACTCCATACGAGTAATGTTCATCTCTTGAAGGTAGTCATTCACAATCCTACCTGTATGAGGTCGGGCATTGTCATGCATAAATATAGCATCCTCACCTAAATTGACCATAAATGGACCAACGTGATCATTGAGGATTTCTTCCACATATCTTACGCTAGTTAAAGAGCCGTTTTCTATGATCACCAGCTCTGTGCGACTTTCAGAAGAAATTCCGGCCCACACAAGTACAGACCCACCACCGTAGGCTACTTTTTCTTCGATGCATGCTTGCTTGAATCTTTCCCCTGGTCTTCGATACACTCTGTGTCTTCCATCGTGCTTGTAGAGCATAAATTTTGATTCGTCGGAGAACATAACTTTTGACCAATCTTCAATACTCCAATTTACGTGGCTCTGGGCATATCTTAGTCTCGAAATACGATGCCCACGCTCCAGTTTAGGGCCGTTTGCAGGTCTAAGGGGTTTTAAGTTAGATTCAGCAAGCCGACGTCTTACTGTCCATGCACTTGGGTTACTTCCTCCGAGGCGTCGAAACTGATTGGTGAGTTCAGTTCCTGTGAGAAAGCGATTTCGAAGCATGGTGTTCACCAAGTATCGGTCTTCTCGTGCTGTGGTACACCTGGTTCTGCCCGTTCCTGGTCTGCGTAGGTTAGAACCAGTTTCTTCGTAACGTCGGAGAACTCTTTGTACTGTTGACAGTGACACACCGACAGTCCTGGCTGTATCGCGCTGACTCCGGCCGGTTTCCAGCATTGTAAGTATTCTGGTGCATTCTTCAGGCGTAAGCGACATAATTTCAGCTTGAATAATGAATATAGAGCACTATCAACATGGTTTATGTACCCACATAAATGACAGATTACAAACAAAAGCAAAACCAAATGCTGTAATTTCGTAGTTCCATCTTCGAAAGTGGCCCTTTTTCAAATTTGATTTTTTTATGATATAACTTTACAATAACTAAGAAGTTTTAATACCTTCATTTAAGGAGTATTACATTGTCTATTAAATACAATTTATTGCATTAACCTAGCATTTTTAGTTTCCGAGATTTTTAGGATTCTTTAAGTGACCCGGATTCATTGCTCTCGAGTGTAGTCCAAAACTATGATATCAATTCTGGCGTACATTTTTACTAAATTTAATTAAAATCTCTAAATTTAAATTTTGATTTTATCTCGTTTTGCTTGCTTGAGAACTTTTTTAAACCATTCAATATTGTTACGGCTCGTTTCTGAATGTTTTTGCCAATTTCGGTAACTGAATTAGTTTTAAAGTCAACATAAAATTTAGGGACTTTAGTTAAGTTTAGTGAAAATGGTCAACAGAATCGACAACATAGTCAAAAAAAGTTGTCCACACGGGCGGAGCCCCGAGCATGACTAGATATTAATAAGTTTGCCGGTCATTATACTTCAATGTTTACTAACTAAACTAAATCGAACGCTTAAAATAGATGCAGTTATAAAAATAAACAGTATATGAATCACACAATAGCTCATCTGTTTATAACGAGAACGGGAGTACGTACGTGGGCGAGCGTCTGCGATGTTAGCCAGGCGCGCTCCGTCGGCGTGAACTGCGATCGACCTCTGTTTATGTGCGCTGAGGGTTGGAGGTGAGAGGTGAACTGATTGGCGGGTTTGACGCGAGTATTTATTATTTAAAATTAGAAAAAGTTCAAATGTTAGTCTAGTGCAAGTTTTATTCGAGTTTATTTGGATGTGGTAGTGTGATGTGTGCTTTATAACAACGGATCCCAGGTTGAAAAGCGAAAAATTTGGATGCAACTGCGGTGACGTTCGCGGAGTTTTTTTTTAAAATTTAATTTAGACATTTCAACATGACTTTACCTCGCCTGATGGTAAGCTAAAGGTAAAGTCTCAGGACCGGGGGTCACCACTACATACACAGTGGCGGCCCTCAGCTTGTCTCAGTCATTCGCATCGATAATACTCCGGTAATGGATGGAAGATCGCCTTTCTATTGGTTAACAACACAACTGCCAACTCCTTCGGAGATTAATAGACTTGCGTATATTATATAATGGGAAGAAAAGTAAATACGTTCTTAAGAAACGCCCAAACTCTACAAAATGAATCATATTTCTTTTAAAAATAAATATAAATTAAGAGCCTCATATTTCCCCAGTCGTGCATCCTTACCCGGCCAAATAACAACTAACCTCAAAATCGCAATCACAATAAATCCCTCCAAAAAGAATATATTGTCGCCTTACGAACAGAATATAATAACAAAAGTAAATTCGCTACGAATATCACGGCGCTACGTGCTACGCCGTAGTCACGTAGCGCGGCTACGTCGTCTTATCGTACTTTAATTCTATAGTTTCAGCTGTTTTATATCCTGTAGTAGTTAGGAGAATTAAGTTTTTCGCTATATATTTTTTATATAATATAAGATATACACTTTAAAGGGGTAGGCAGAGGTGTATTAAAACAGAAATTTTCATTAAAAAACATTTAAGCAGTATGTGAAATTATCTTACGATATCGTCAAGTTGTGAACTATTTATATAATTGTAGTATTACCACCATCTAGACCGATTGTCTTTATTCTTTAGAATCAGATACTTACCATCAGGCAATATGAAGTCATCGCCTGACGTGCTTTACAAAATCGAATAAGATTTTGCCTGACATAGGCATCGAACTATTCTAATTATCATTCCCTATATCTTACACAGGCCGAAATTTAAAAAAAAACGTTTTATACCTATTTACGATCAAGTGCCTATATTACTGCATAGTTTGAGGCAATATCTTCGAAAATGTGAAACTTTCATTCCTATCTACACCCCTTTAAGCCTTTTTTTACCAGTCTTAACTGCGGATTTGGCTGGACCTCGATATTTTCCGTGAAGCGACTGCCATCTGACCTTCACATACCCAATGGTGACATTAGGCGATATCGAAGCATTGCAGCTAGACCGTTGTTGTTGCACTTTTTAGTGCTAATTTATAGTATTAAGTATGGATAAAATAACCATCGTGTTGTGTTCCCGCCTGTAAGTAGGGTAGCCAGAGCTCACTGTACCCCTCCTTCTCCCATCCCTTCCTAGCCTCCCCACCCCTACCCAGCTCTCCCCCTTTCCCTTCAGGGTAGGCAGCGCGTGTGTGACACTCTAGGATTGCACACGTTCATAGGCCACGGTGACCGCTTCCCATCAGGTGGGCCATGTGCTTGTCTGTCACCTAAGTAGTATAAAAAAAGTCCACGTTTAGGCGTAAAAGCGTAACAGACAGAAAGATAAATAAATAAATAAATAAATAAGTATTCTACGACATTCTACACAATAATAGATATCATTATATTCGCATTTATAATATTCGCGTATGGTTATAACTCCGGCACAAATATAATGACCAATAAACCGTCGACTAAGCATGTCCACTATTGACACGGATACACCATCACATATCCTCAAGCCATAGCGGAATGGCTCGACGTATATCTGTCTGATTGGCCTATTGTCCCGGACAATGCACGCCGCGGGCGGCCGACCTGTGCCCGGTGACCCGGGGCTGTACATACAACGGTTTGTCGATGATACCGGTTCAGTATACGTCCATAATATGTAGTTGTTATTAGTAGCTTTGAGGTGGAAAATGTATGTGACGGGAATGAGGAAAGCTTTTTTTTTATATAGGACACGTCAAAATGACTTTACCTCGCCTGATGGTAAGCTAAAAGCAAAGTCTCAGGACTGAGGTCACCGCCACATGCACCGGTAGGGCTACAGTGGCGGCTCTCAGCTTGACAGCCTCATCAAATGCTATTTCACGCCCCGTTTAAAGGACCCGGGACTATAGGAGGAAGGAAACACATGCGCTGGTAAAGAATTCCAAGTGTTTATGGTGCGGCAAATAAAAGAGGCACCGAACCGCTTGGTTCTTGATGAAATTGATTCCACTGTGTGAGGGTGATACCTCAGTCTTGCACGTGTAGTTGTGTATAGGAAAGGAAATACTGATAAATTTCTTTGTGGTGTACTGATTGCTGTAATTTTTTACACGTAGTAATCCCTACAGCTAGCATCCCAGTCGACCAACGCGGGTGGTTAAAGACGGACTTGAACCGACTAAAACCGTACGCCGTTTGGGGTCTTCAGGCGCCGGGGTGTAAGGTGCCCCATAAGTCATTTCCCTTGCACTCCGGTGGACCTAGGCACGGATACCTGCCCCGCGGTTAGTGTGAGTGTTTATGCATTGAACTGACTAAAACCGCACGTCGTAATGAGTATCAAGCTCTCAAGTATCAGCCCACCTTATCGGCCTATGCACCTCTCACTGTTTGTATGCATGTTTATTCGTGATTATCTCACGTTTGGTTGAACCTATTTTGATGAGGTTTTCAGAAAGTATTTATTACATTTTGAAGAAGGTTTTAGTACACTTAACCGATTTAAAAAATAAGGTAAATGGCTTTTTCTAAGAAAAAAATAGAATGTACTGTGTGGGTCTCCTCTACTATCATTAAACCATTTTTACTAAGTAGCCTAAAAAGAACCGCGGTAGCCTAGTGGTCTGGGTAATAGACTGCTGAGACGACGTCTCGGGTTCGATCCCAGGTACACCAAGGCACACACCAATGACTTTTCGATGCTTTTCGAAGTTATGTGTGTATTTATCGCAGGTTTATAAGTGCCCGGTTAATGGCAATAGGCTCGCCACCTATTACATTGGGACCTAAACATAAACTGGCGAAATGTGGGTGCTAGCACCTCTGCCTACCCCTTCGGGGATATAGGCGTGAGTTTATATTATGTTATGTTACAACGAGTACATTTAAGGCCATATGTCCATTGCGTAAAGTAACCTAATAATGTAAAAGTCACGTCTTTAGCACTGCTGTTATTGACCATGATATTGCCAATAAATCACAACAAAAGTTGACAACACACTCCATTAGCTGACAATCAGTTGGCTCTAGAGACTTATTCCCTGGTCGCACGCTCACCTTTGTACCTTCAAGCTCCAAGCAATTGTTGTCCAATACAAATGGTCACTTACATACAGGGCCTACACATTGTTAGCTCAACTAAACGGTTATAGGGTTGGCACACAGTACGGGTATTTATTTAGAACAAGATTCGATCACAATTGTCTAAGAAATATGAAGCTTGGAAATTAATTGCTATGAATGGTTATGGCAGTAATAAATCATGTATGTTAACATAAAAACTAATTATGATACGTACTCAAATGGAGGTTAGGCCCTACCAACGTCCTGAAAAAGGTGATTGGGGCAGGCTGAATGCTGGAGGGAGGCGGAGGAGCGGGTGTTATGATGCTCGTTAGGAAAGGTAAGAGTATATTCTCGATGGGGAAGACCTATTTGAATTAATTGATTAATTTAAACTTTGAGTAAAATGGTACCTATCATAATAAAAGAAGCATCATATTGAAAATAATATAGAATATAGGATAATAAGGAATATAGGATATTTTTGTTCAATTAATGTTCTATTAATTCATAATCATCATTCACCTGCCCTTGTTTGTGGTCGGCGCAACATGTCATTCTCCTACATACATTCCAGTCAGATGTCATCTCCTCAGTCACTCCCTTCCTTTCCATATCCTCTTTCACGCATTCCATCCATCTTTTCTTAGGCCTACCTCTGTCCCTGAAGTCCTCTACATTCATACATAGAAATCCATCTATTGAAATTAAAATTATTCAAATATTATTTAATTTCTTTATTTTCTTTATTTATTATCTAAGTGGCAACCCTAAGCCTTGCTCTCGAATCTCCACACAATACAAAGTCCAGTTTAAAGCAGATGTGTTGTACTGCGCGGGAGTGCGCGGGTGTTGCACACGGGTGGGAGGAGGGGCTGCGCACGCGCACCTGGCGCGCACGTGGCCGTGTTTGTGCCCGTAATGGAAGCTGCGTTTGTTTTGATGTTCAACCTTGATGGAATGTGCCATTGTTAGATCAACGAGATGTCAATGAGGGTACGTCGTGTTTTAACAATATGTAGCTGACAAGAAAAAATATTTGCATTATACGTTATGAAACAGCGGCTGGTTAGATAAGTAGGAAGTAGATTACCACAATATTCATTTAAACCAGACCAAGAGGGTACTTTTTACTTGAATTCTTTAGTAAATTTAGATGGCGGATGCGGAAATACGATCTTGTTTATGAATAAAAAACCCAAAATGCTGTTCTTAGAGACAGCTATTATTAGAAGAGAAGAGGGTAATCTTGATAGAAATATTTCAAGTTTAAAGTACTTACTTAAGTATGAATAATAACAAGACTAAGAATACTCGATGACTTTTACTTAGAGTATTATAAAATTCTTACAGGGCCGGTAACGCGAGTGTGACGTTCCTTGTGTTGTACACATCCATAGACCACGGTGACCGCTTCTCATCAGGTGGGCCGTGCGTTTGTCTTTTTTTTATACCACCTAGGTGGCAGACAAGCACATGGCCCACCTGATGGGAAGCAGTTACCGTGGCCTATGGACATGTGCAACACTAAAGGTGTCACACACGCACTGCATACCCTGAAGGGAAGGGGTGAGAGCTAGGAGCCTAGGAAAGGGTGGGGGGACGAGGAGTACAGTGAGCTCTGGCTACCCTAATTACCGGCGGGAACACAACACGATGGTTATTATGGCCGCGGTCTTCTGTAGAGCGGAGGTACTACCCCAGTCGGACGGCTCATTTTGGACGGGACATACCGTCGTGTCCTACCTCCTTCGTTTAATTATAAAAAAAATATAATATTCCACTATCCCATCGAACATTCACATCACAAACGTACAGAAATAATATTCAGGCCTTAGGCCGTCTACTCATGAACGGTGTTTCATGTCGCATGTCGTCGCGACTTAGATTTATGGCGGTCGCACGTGTGGAGCGACCGCGTACAGTTAACGAGCTCGTTAGACTAGTCAGCGGGTTTTGACTTTGACGGCGACACATGGCACTGCTGGAAGTTTCGAAAGGGAAACCTTCCTGTCCTGTGACGTCATTAACTGGTAGGTGAAAGAAAGTGACGAAGGAAAGTTATTGCTTCGTAAATTTGGATGATGAGGTTATTCTACAAAAATGGAAATACGAATGGATAGTGGTCAAACGCGGGCCTATGCATGTGGTGTCTATTATGATTGCAGCATTTCTATTTTTTTTATACCACGTAGGTGGCAGACAAGCACACGGCCCACCTGATGGAAAGCGGCCACTGTGGCCTATGGACGTGAGCAACACAAAGGGTGCCACCCACGCGCTGCAGACCCTGAAGGGAAGGGGATACCGATTTAAAATTGAAATAATGTTAACTTTTATTAACTTTTAAATTTTCGCGTTCCATAACTATTATACGTAAACGTAAAAATAATGTTGCTTTTTCTACGACTTGTGAGAGCGCTGGAATGGACGTTGATGAATACCTTTCGGCCACTTATACGAGTATTATCAGGCGAGGTGAAGTCATGTTGACGTGTCCTATATAAAAATCCTATAGTCCCGGGTCATTTAAGCGGGCCGTGAAAAAGCATTTGATGAGGCCGTCAAGCTGAGGGCCACCACTGTAGCACTATCGGTGTATGTAGTGGTGACCTCCGATCCTGAAACTTTCCCTTTAAAGGCGAGGTAAAGTCATTTCGATGTGTCCAAAATAAAAATAAATAAAAGTTGGAGAGTACCTAAAAACCGGAAGGCTTACCCCACTTTTCATCAGGTGTGAGTATAATATTAACTAGGTACTTCTTTGGTACCTATACAAAGTTAAAACAAAAACTCACACAAGCCGTCGCGCGTCGTCAACAAAATCTTTTTTACGGTGAGCTTAAAATTAGTATTAAAAAATTCTTAACACATTTGTTAACTTCTCAAAAGACTCCGACTTATTTGGAATAAGCACAATGTAGATGAGCGTGCGGTTGCGTGACGTCACGGCCGCGGAACTAACTCGTCTATTGAGCAGACGCCGCATTCCAGGACGTCACAGTTGAGTTGCACGTGTTGCATACATCACTGGCCACTGTCGGCACTGTCCACTCCGAGAGTACCGATATCATAATTTTTCTGGACAGCCAGAGATGAGTTTTTTTTATATAGGACACGTCAAAATGACTCCACCCCGCCTGATGGTAAGCGAAAGGCAAAGTCTCAGGACTGGGGCCACCACCACATACACCGGTAGTGCTACAGTGGCGGCCCTCAGCTTGACGGCCTCATCAAATGCTTTTTCACGCCCCGCTTAAAGGCCCCGGGACTATAGGAGGAAGGAAACACATGCGCTGTTAAAGAATTCCAAGCCTTTATGGTGCGGCAAATAAAGGAGGCACCGAACCGCTTGGTTCTTGATGGAATTGATGCCACCGTGTGCGGGTGATACCTCAGTCTGGCACGTGTAGTTCTGTGTAGGAAAGGAGAGGGTGAGTAATAAAACCCTGATTATCTAACTATCCTACATCATCATTCTCTGAACCTTTTTCCCAACACAGGTGGGGTCGGCTTTCCAGTCTAACTGTGATGCGGCTGAACCTCGATATTTTCCGTGGAGCGACTGCCATCTGACCTCCACAACCAATGGTCATTATGACCATTGGTTGTGGTCATAATGACCATTGGTTGTGGAGGTCAGATGGCAGTCGCTCCATCCATGACATACGGTTGGACTTTTGTGGGCGTAACGACTGTCATAGATGTATAGATGAGTTTGTATGGCAACCAGGACCGACGGCTTAACGTGCTCTCCGAGGCACTAATAAATACACACATAACTTCGAAAAGCATCGAAAAGTCATTGGTGTGTGCCATGGTGAACCTGGGATCGAACCCGAGACCTTGTCTCAGTAGTCCATTACCCAAACCACTAGGCTACCGCGGTTATTTCTGATGAGAAGTGTATTTTCAAGAAAAATGTGATCAACGTATGCTTTTAATATTTGGTGAAATAGAAATGTATAACAAAATTGAAGTCACTGCGCTTCATCGCAGCTTTCGACAAATCCCCAATGCATTTATCCAAGTGTAACATTTCAATGGACGCGCGGAGGCAGACTGCAGCGCATTACTTACGGGGAACGGGACGGATTAAATCATATCTAAGTTTTGAGAATTGAAGAGGTTTTAGTTTGGTTTTGATAAATAACGTGCAGCACTATTCACATGCGAATTTGTCCACGTCAACATAGTTTTAGTTTTAGTGTGGATATCTAATGATGTTATAACGCCAAAAGTGAAGATTGAAGAAAATTGGCTGCACGGATTGGGCCGAAATTTTATATTATAAAATAACCGCGGTAGCCTAGTGGTCTGGGTAATGGACTGCTGAGACGAGGTCTCGGGTTCGATCCTAGGTTCACCATGGCACACATTAATGACTTTTCGATGCTTTTCGAAGTTATGTGTGTATTTATCGCAGGTTTCTTAGTGCCTGGTTAATGACAATAGGCTCGCCACCTATTACATTGGGCCCTAAACATAAACTGGCGAAATGTGGGTGCTAGCACCTCTGCCTACCCCTTCGGGGATATAGGCGTGAGTTTATGTTATACGTTATGTTATAAAATAGCTGCAGGTTTAAATTTTTCATTGTATCCTAAGTCTTTTTCTAAGAAAGCATAAATTATGCCTTACAAGACCAGCTATCTGTAGTAAAAATCTTATCAAATCGAGATTACCTGCAACAAACATACTCGTAAAGACGAACAAAAACTTAAAAATTATATTTTTGTTATAAGTATGGTACATACATTCTTATTAAAAAGCGGTTCTAATAATACACACAGACACTTCAATTTAATTAATTTATCATTTTGCATGTTAAAGTGCCGTCACAATTTAAATTTTTCAGTAATATCATGCAATTGTACCGATACCATAGTTTATAGATAACATAGTTGTTGTAATAAATAGTTCAAATCGTTTTACGGTTTATCTGTTAACTGCATGCAACTGCATGTTTAATATAAGTAAGACCAAGCCGTAAGCATTGGTAGCTTAGCGGTCAAGAAGTCTGCCTTACAGTGTAGAGGTCCCGGGTTCGAAAAAGTATCTATCGATGCTCTCAAAGTAGGGAGCACATTTTAGAACTGCGAGCATCTGAATGATGATCGTTATCTTCTGGACTTTGCTTCAGTTTTTCACCATCCAGCGGGATATAGTCAACTGACAGATTGAATATTGTCATTACGGAGATTTTTTTTATACCTCGTAGGTGGCAGACAAGCACACGGCCCATTTCGAACGGGAGATACCGTCATGTCCTACCTCCTCCTGGATAACCTGGGAGTCATAATATACAAAGTTTGGCAACACTAGCTTCCATAATAGTTACTTTAAATTTCATATGCTGTAGGTCAAACCTTCAATTCCTTTATCTGACACCTCAGATGGATTGTCCCCGGTGACCAGTGGGGTAATCTTTTGAAGCGGCCATCCATTTTAGATTAAAATACTCCGAGAGCAGCCTTTAGACCCATGTCTCGTAAGGGTCCCTGAGGACGCCGGGTATCTGCCTAACGGAAAGGGTTACATACAGTTTAGACAAAGGACTGATGTTACAACAATAATATGTATATGTAGCATTTTAAATACTAACGCCTTTATATTCCCAAAGGGGTAGGCAGAGGTGTTAATATCTAATTTGCGCTAGGTATGGTGTCAGGCCTCAAGTATGTAGGTATTTATAGTAAGAAATATATAATGTAAATAGGTATATATTTTTTTATATGGTCAGTTTTTGTATGGAAAGCGGTCACCGTGGCCTATGGACGTGTGCAACACTAAGGGTGTCACACACGCGCTGCCTACCCTGAAGGGAAGGAGGGAGGGCTAGGAAGAGGTGGGGCGGCTGGGAATGGGTGGGGTGGAGGAGGGGTACAGTGAACTCTGGCTACCCTACTTACCAGCGGGAACACAACACGATGGTTATTATGGCCGTCTTCTGTGGTACCCCAGTCGGACAGCTCATTTTAGACGGGAGATACCTAAAATACCTTAAAATAAAACATTTTGTGATGTTTTATTAAGTGCTTAATAAGCTCCATACAGAATCAACATTTTTAACTTTCAAGAACACTCGTGACGCACTTGCCAAACCTAGAACCGCCACTCCAGGTCACCAAAAATAACCTACCTAATTATACCTAACATCACCCTCTTGCATAATTGGATAAACATTTGCCGATTATCCCAGACAGTAACAATATAACCTTTGAACTCTACAGCCACCGACGGGAGGCGCGCCCTCCGCCCTCCCGTAAATCACGTGACGTGGCCACAGAGATAGTGACGTCACCGATAAGCAATGGTGACGTCAACTGATTTACAACGTGGTTATAACGTAGGCGAAATATTGGATGGGTTTTGGTCTGTGTTATCTGAAATTATCTATACATCTTTACAAATAAATAAAATTGGAGTGTCAGTTTGTAATGCCGGCCGCTGCGCAGGAGGCGCGGGTTCGATCCCCGCCCAGTCCAATTATTTGTATGCATGAATATGGGTATTTGCATTGGTCTGGTCGTGCCTCGGAGAGTACGTTAAGCCGTCGGTCCCGGTTGCCATACAAACATCTATGGCAGTCGTTACGGGTAGTTGGAGCCCTAAAAAGTCCAACAACAACGGTCTAGCTGCAATGCTTCGATATCGCCTAATGTCACCATTGGGTTGTGAAGGTCAGATGGCAGTCGCGTCATGGAAAATATCGAGGTCCAGCCAAATCCGCAGTTAAGACTGGTAAAGCGGACCCCAGACTCCGAGGTGAAAGCTTTGGATGCGACTGGGATTAACGCTAGGTTGAAGAAGAAGACAAATAAATAAAGTTGGAGTGTTAGTTTGTAATATTAAAATAACCGCTTTTCACTAAGTGCATTTGGATTTTGGATTACACTTTTTGTCTATCTGTCTGTCTGTCTGTTTATCCCGGCCAATATATGAAATGCCTGGACCGATTTCAACGGGAATTTGACTGGCAGATAACTGATGTAACAAGGAGTAACTTAGGATACTTTAATTTTGGAATAGAATTAGGGTTTCGCGTAAAAAAATCTTTAAAATTTTCAAACAATGTTCATTTTTTCCGATCTAAAATCATTAAGTTTAAGGTATTTTCTCTGAATGTGTTTGAAGAGGACAACTTTTCATCTGAAAGTCTAAGCTACTAGTGGTGCGTTGTTACTCTTGAAGAGATCTATTTACCTATAGGCAATCAGATATGGAGAACATTGCCAATAGTAGAAAGTGTAGCGACGTTGCAACTCAACGCGTGGGCGGACCGGTGAGAAAGGGAATCGAATCACTGGTGCGCGAGCGCATAGCAACTGTACAGGATGAGTTATAATAACTTATATTTCATATCCTGTAATAGCATTCTTTTATATCCGACACGACGCGAATAATTAATTTATTAATTAATTTTGCATTTTGAAGTTCGAGGTCATGAAAATATAAAACTTACGGACAAAATGCGCTGAAGACGAGACTGAAAAATGGTGGTGGTTAACTATGTGTAAGTGGATTTTGGATAGCAATGTGTTATCCAAATTCGATTAAAATGTGATTTCTGGATATTTTTCTTCACTACACGATACATGCTGTATGATCTATTTTTGCTACTTAAACTGACTGTTTGCCGCGTAGTGGCTGACTAGTGTGTGAGTGTGTATGTTTTATACCACTTAGGTGGCAGACAAGCACGCGGTCCATCTGATGGGAAGCGGTCATCATGGCTTATGTACGTGTGCAACGCCAAGGGCGTCACACTCGCGCTGCCGACCCTGTAAAAACCTTTTAATTCCCTTTTTCTAAAAACCTCATGAAGCATTTTATATAGACTACTTAGGTGGTAGACAAGCACACAACCCACTTGATGGGAAGCGGTCACCATGGCCTATGGACGTGTGCAATAGCAGGGGCATCACACTCGCGCTGCCGACCCTGTAAAAACTTTCTAATATCCTTCTTGAAGAACTCCATATTGTATTAAAGTAGTAAATACTAAAATACACTTATAACGGGTGTGACTCCCCTGGTGTTGCACACACATAAGCCATGGTGACCGCTTCCCATCAGGTGGGCCGTGTGCTTGTCTGCCACCTAAGCGGTATAAATAAAACTTTGAAAGTCTAGCACCCAACTAGTTCATTACAGAACTCACTTAGCTAAGTAAACCGTACTTGTGCGGGCGATGACTAAATGGCATTCCAACATGGCGTTACCCCACCGAGGGTAACGCCCCTCATCTGAGATTTATTATTGAACAGATATTAGTCATTTGTAGACAGTAATTGGATTATTTGTTATTATAGATTTAGCTCGGAAAATGAACTTTCAGGACGGGATTTGAACCCGCGACCAGCTCACAGTATATACATAGAAACACCAAGACCAATACAAATCATTGCCTGCGGCAGAGAAATGCTTTTCTTTACCGCACCATAAATATTTGGAACTCTTTACCAGCGCATGTGTTTCCTTTCTCCTATAGTCCCGGGGCCTTTAAGCGGGACGTGAAAGAGCATTTGTAGCACTGTAGCACTACCGGTGTATGTAGTGGTGACTCCGTTCCTGAGACTTTACCTTTAGCTTACCATCAGGCGAGGTAAAGTCATGTGGACGTGTCCCATATAAAGAAATGACTACACATATTTATGCATACAAATATTTGCACTGAGCGGGAATTGAATCCGCGCCCCCTGTCGTAGCATTCGAATGCACTACCGGCGGAAGTCTATATAGAAAAAAACTACGGATACTATGCTGAGCGGATTAGTGGATATCATATAGCTAAAAAATCAGTTCACCCAGTCGTAAGTTCTGAGGCAACAAACATTAAAAAATACAGTCAAATTGAGAACCTCCTCCTTTTTTGAAATTGGATAAAAAACAGTATAAAAATGTGCAATGTGAATGTTTGTCTGGCGCATGTCAGATATTTATGCAGCCCAATGTGTCTTGTCGTTTGGAAGCTAGACAAATCGCGGCCATTACACGCGGCTGCGTGTTGGCTGGTTCATCTGCATGTTATTAACTGCCGTAGACGTTGCGGCGGAATAGATGCTTCTAGAAGATTAGCCAAGGTTCGTGACCCGCGCTACGAGATCTGTCATACTGTATCGCTTTTTACCCGACTGCGCCAGCGAGGGTAGTGTGTTTCGCGCGTATGTATGTATGTAGTTTTCTTTCTATAGGCTCAACGACTGGACAGATTTCGATGAATGAGGTCTCAAATAAAAGGTATTCATAGTGTGTTAGAATACATAAATGGTAAAATAAACCTGTATGTTGGATTTTTGGTGCTAAAATGTATGTTATCAAAAAAATATTTTTTTTGACAACATACATTTTTTCAAACGACAGGGTAGGTAGGGTATCAAAGTGAAGAGCTTTAAAAGGCGATTTCAAAAATATAGTTTTATAATGTCGTAACTAAAAAGTATAAAATAAAATAAATGATATAAAAATTCAAAAACCCGACTGCTATTGAAAAGACCGAAGGCAGTGAGCTCTGGCTACTCCACTTACCGGCGCGGCGGCGGCGGCGGGAACGCAACAGGATAGTTATTATGGCCACGGTGTTCTGTAGGTCGGAGGTACTACTTAGGGTGCAGATAAGCACATACCGCATCTGATGAGAAGCGGTCACCGTGGCCTATGGCATGTGCAACATCAGGGGCGTCACGCTCGCGCTGCCAACCCTGTAAAAACCTTCTAATGTAGTCGCTAGAGAAAACCTCAACACGGAGATTTAAAAGTTTATAATAGTACTAGCTGTTGCCCGCGGCTCCGCCCGCGTGGATGTCGAAATCCGTTTCAAAAACTATCCTATCTCTCAAGTTGAATCGAACTGCACATGGTGTGCGAATTTTATTATAATCGGTTAAGTGGTTTAGGAGTCCATTGAGGACAAACATTGTGACACGAGATTTATATATATTAAGATAGATAGACGTAAATATATAATGTAGAAAGAAACAACGCCTCATTAAGCGCTTTAATTAAGCTGTCAAAGTCACAAGTACGCTCAGAGCGTAAGCATTTGTGGAAACGAATTTACAAATAATGTACGCACGTGGTGTCTGTCTGAGCGTTTTAATTAATCCTACTATAATCCCCTTATTGTAACGGGGCACCGCTGGGAATCTGCGCCAGAGTTTTAAGCCCAATATGTTATATGAAAAGGCAGAGTTATACCTATACTATGTTGGCGGCCAAGGCCGATCGGAGTCTCTGGAATATCGTTTATAAGGGACACCAGATTCCTTCAAGTGAGCCGTTGTGACGAAATACCTTGCGGTTTTAGTTGGTTCCACTCGATATAATCAAAAGCACAACAAAAAGGCCACAATTATGACACTATCGGTTTATGTAATGGAGACCTTCCTGTGACTTTACTTTAAGCTTACCATCAGGCGAGGGGAAGTCACATTGACGTGACCTATATAAAGCAATAAGCTCGCTTCGGGCTCCAAAGTGCAAAAATTTGGACGCCACTGGGAAATCGCTATGAGGATGATGATGACTAAGCCTTAAGTACAGCATTCGTAAGTCGGAAAACTCGAAAAATGATCGTAGACATGTTTGTGACTGGTCGGCGATACTGCCATACTGTATCTACATAACATAACATAAACTCACGCCTATATCCCCGAAGGGGTAGGCAGAGGTGCTAGCACCCACATTTCGCCAGTTTATGTTTAGGTCCCAATGTAATAGGTGGCACTTATAAACCTGCGATAAATACACACATAACTTCGAAAAGCATCTCAGCAGTCCATTACCCATACCACTAGGCTACCGCGGTTTTTGCCGTACCTACCTCTTCTATTATGTAGATCATTGAGATTGGACAGGAATAATAAAGAAAACAACAGCTTAACGATTAAAACCCGCTAAAGTGGTACTAAACCATTTTATCTCTGTCGTATTTTATATTCAGATAATGGGTAGATAATGGACAGACGTTGGCTCACGACGGCGGTCGAGGCGCGACTGACTGGCACGGTGCCAAAGCTACCATAGACATAGACGGCCATCATTGTTATCTATGATGCTTATAGTTTTTTTTTGTTTCAGGTACTTAACCATGCTGTCGAGAGAAGCTTTTGTTATTATTTAAATCAGTTTATGGTTGTTTCTACAGTGTCTGACATAGACAAAAGAAGAGTGTTATTAGTAAGTCAGTTGTTGTTAAGACGATAGTAAAACAGAGCGCCAAGTTAAACCAGGATGAAATAATTTTGTGAGTATACAGAATGATTTTAAAATATCAGCCTTTTCCCAACTTCGATGGAGTCGGCTTTCCAGTCTAATTACGAAGCTGCGTATATCGATATTTTCCGTGAAGCGACTGCCATCTGAACTTCACAACCCAATGGCGATATCGAAGTTGTGTACTTAGACCTGTTGTCGGACATTTTACGGCTCCAATTACCTGTAGCGACTGCCATAGAAGTTCGTATGGCAACCGGGACCAACGCAATAATGTGTTCTCCAAGGCACAAAGTGGTGTCATTGTTTTTTTGTTATAGCACTAACGTTGCAGATAAGCACACGGCCCACCTGATGGAAAGGGGATGGGGCGTCACACTCACGCTGCCGACCCTGAAGGGATTGTGTCAGCAGAATGGTTACCCATCCTAAGGCGGTCTTGCCTTTTTCTAATACTACTTAGGTGGCAGACAAGCGCACGGCCCACCTGATGGGAAGACGTCACCGTGGCCTATTGACGTGTGCAAAGAGATGTCACACTCGCGCTGCCGACCTTCGAGGGTAAATCTAGTGTCTAGTGTTCCGTAGTATCTGTTAACCAACCTTGTTACCATGAGCCCTTTTTTAATTAAACTAACAATACGGGGTGAGGGTAGGAGTGGGGGGGGGAACACCCCGATGAGAAGTTTTGTTCGTCAGCAGTAGCAGTCGGCGAGGCGCGCGTAGCACAGTTGGCTAACGAAGCGTCCCTTTAATTACAATACAATGGCGCCGGCATTGTTCTATATCCGTTACACTTGATTGCTGAAACATAATAACGTTAATTAGTGTTCACTAATGTGGTAGTAATGCTGACGTGTAGGCGCTGGTCCCGCTGGCAGCGAGGAGCGATTATCATAAACCACGTTAAAAAAAATTTTTTTAGGTAAATCAACCATTATTGAAGGTTTTTGCATGGTCGGCAGCGTGAGTGTGACGCCCCTGGTGTTGCGCACGTTCATAGGCCATGGTAACCGCTTTCCATCAGGTGGGCCGTGTGCTTGTCTGCCACCTAAGTGGTATAAAAAACAATTCTTGATAAATTGAATTTGAATTTGAATAAAAATCTTGTCCCTCTAATAAAAAAAAATGTAACTCTGAAAAGATATTTACTACAAATTGATGACTAATATATTATAATATAGTCATTAAAATACTTATCAATTATGTTTCATTAATTTCATGTAAACTTAGTTGATCAAATCTACTTTCTATTTCATAAATCTCTGTTAAGTTTTAAATCATTATGACGCCAAATTAAGGTCTGATTTTTTACAAAAAGTAACATAGGGGATCAGAAATGTTGAGTAACTTAAAATTTTAAGAAATGTTTCATTGACGTTTTCGATTTTTTTTTCGTTTTTAAAGATATATTGAAATGAAATAGTAATGTTTGTAAATATTTGATCGATCCCTATGCAACTACGTTGTAAAGTGAGCCAGTCAGTGCGTGATCACGGTCTGTGAAATCGGGTTAAAATATCAGGGGCCTTACCCTGAAAATCGAACATGAACGTTTCGGATCGAACGAAAACGGACCATTTGTCAAATAACGACAGCGAAAACGTCAAATGTATTTTGGGAGTAGGAGGTGTACTGATAACGATCGACAACCTCAATGTCAAGCGGTCGAAGACGGATCCGAAATCCGACACGAAACACTTTCGGGGTAGCTAAATGGTCAAAACGTCGCCTGTGGCCACGTGGTTCGACCGTATGGTTCGATCAATCGCACTACATGAACTTTTTTTTCCATTTGGTTCGATTTTACAATCTTGCCAGATGAACTACTAAATCTTAGGACCACGTAGTTCGACTCAACAGTCGAACCACGATTACCAGTTCACCTGGTTCGATTCATCGAAATATATAACCCTCTGGCCACGTGATTAAGCCGCATGGTTCGATCAATCGCACTACGTGAACTTTTTTTTCCAGCTGGTTCGAATCACAAGTTTTCATAATCGGACTACCGACCTCTATGCAAAAGGTTATCAAATCTCCTTAGAAAGCGGGAACGACAGTGGCTAAAGAGTGATGAATTTATCCAAAAATGGTCCGTATACGGCGAACTCCTTCGTACAAATAATTGCTTGGAAGGATGGCATGGAAAAATAAACGATCTTGTTGGCAAAAGAACACCAAATTTGATAAAACTTTTAACAGTGTTGAAAAGAGATTCCGATTTTAATATCCTGAAAATGAAAGGGGGGGGGGGGGGGTATTAAAAACGACGTAAAGAATCCATCAAACGAGATGAGCTAATATTGAAGACAAGCATGATGCTTAGCAATAATGATATTGATGAAAGGTTATTCTTGGAACGATTAGCTTGGAAAGGGTCACTTTTTGTAGGTAAATAAGTTTTTAGTAAATATGTTCCAATGGCGCCTGTAGGGATAAATACTTGATTTTTCTAATTTTTGTCTCATTTCTCTTCTGCGTATCATCATTTCTATTGCGTGCTTTAACTAATGTAATCATTTCTTTATTGCTTTTCTCATTATCGTTTTTCTCCGACTTTTTACATGGCTGTAATTTCGTAATTATTCACAAAACTCAGAAGTATCAATAAAAAAGTTAATTATTGCCAGAAACTTATGATAATTGAAATAAAAACTACCTAAGTTATTTGACTAACTTTAATAGTCTTGTAAATTTACAAGATTCAACCAGGATCAATAATCGAAAATATGGGTGTATCCCATCTGCCCCGGTGACTTAGCCCGGTGCCGGGCCACGTGGGAAAAAAAAGTTTTAACTGGCCCGTTGATATGTTTACCGGGCCAGATAACACAAATCAAGTGCCAACGTCCCCGGTAAGGGAAAAATAGAGGATACGCCTCGTAATTTTTTTAAATATAATATTGGACTCGTAAATTTGACTTCACCTCGCCTGATGGTAACTTTACCTTCAGCTTACCATCAGGCGAGGTGAAGTCAAATTGACGTGTCCTATATTTTAAAAAAATTACGAGGCGTATCTTCTATTTTTCCCTTACCGGGGACGATGGCACTTGATTTGTGTCATCTGGCCCGGTAAACATATCAACGGGCCAGTTAAAACTTTTTTCCCATGTGGCCCGGTACCGGGCCAAGTTACCGGGGCAGATGGGATACACCCGAAAATATTTTCTCAAAAACATATGATCAATCGAACCAAGTGGAAAAAAAAGTTCATGTAGTGCGATTGATCGAACTATTAGGAATCTTAAAAACACATGGTTCGATCACTCGAACCAAGTGGAAAAAAAAGTTCATGTAGTGCGATTTATCGAACTATCAGGAATCTTAAAAACACATGGTTCGATCACTCGAACCAACTGGAAAAAAAAGTTCACGTAGTGCGATTGATCGAACCACACGGTCGAACCACGTGGCCAGAGGCAAAACGTCAACGGATACGAATATTTTCGTTTTTCGGAGTAAGGCCCCAGGTGCTATACAACAATCGCGTTTATTTCCATATTCAATTTCGATGCATTGGAGATGAAAATGTGCCATTCCCACCAAACGCTAATCGCTGCCCGCGCGCAGTGAGACCCGTGCCTAAAGCTCTGAATAGATTCATTAGTTAGAATGAGATGAGCTCTTTAGTATTTATATTTCCATCTTCATTCGCGCGGGCACGCCTAACGCCTAGTGCGCGCCTCTAATTGAGGTACTCCCGGGAGTGCGCCGGCGCCGGCGGTGGCGGTGAGTTAGGCCCGCTTTTAATTGAGTTGACCTGACTGGTCATAGGCTGCGGATTGTATACTACATATTTGAAAGCTTTGCTATGCTAACTAGGGTTGTCAATTCTAAATTAGATTAGGTCTACGTAGGACGGTGCTTGAATAGGGATGATAGAATCACATAAATTTTGCCTATACACTTTATAAACTAGTGTTGCCGATCAATAGTCGACTATCGATATCGATAGTCTATCGATAGCCAACAAATCACTGAACTATCGATAGCTCAGAACAAGGCAATAAAAAGAAAGAAAGAAAAGAAAGAAAGCAGCCTTTATTTATAAACACAACGCATATTACGTTTTTATAAACAAATAAAATAAACAAAAAAACAAAAAATATTACCAGTAAACAACAACAGAATCAGTCATTCAATTGCTATTCAATTATATTACTATTGAATGACTGCAATACTATTGATAGTATCGATAGTTTTTATACACGAGCAACAATACTATCGATAGTATTGTACTCAATCAGTAGAATTGCCTCATTCTGATCTATGGATAATTTAGCTTTTGACGTGACAACGTCTTATAAATTGGTTTGCCGGGTGACACTTCAAGAAACTGCGTTACGCTCCGCTCACGTTATGCGCTCACAATGAGAGCGAGTGAGAGGCACGCGTCCCTTCCACTCGGGCATGGTTAGCCCGCCTAAGAGCGAGAGAGACAGACATAAAAATTATTTTACCACTCAAAGTCGTTGTCACGTAAAACTTTCGCCCGTATACCGACTTTACAGGCAACCAATTTTTTTCAGATGGAAACTATCTATAATAAAACTATCGATATTTCGGCAACTATACCTACTACACCGCAGTAAAAACATAATGTTGTATTTCAACTGATAAGTAATTTTAGCGTTGTTCCCGGTTGGATCGTGGTCTTTCTCCTCAGAACCCGGAGTCCGCTTACTCTTCCTACTACTTGCTTAGATTTGGTTTATATGGCTTTTATGGGAGCGACTGCCGTTTGACCTTCTAATCACAAGCGAGTTTATGCCAGTGTCTTGTCCGTAAATCAGTACAAACGAACCCTGTTGAAAGTATTGTATGTAGATAAAACTGGTCCATTTTAACACAAAATACCTATATAAATAAATATTCAACGACATTCTATACATCGCTCCCTACACCCAAAGTAAGCTTGTGTTATGGGTTCTAGAATTTTTTTTATACCACTTAGGTGGCAGACAAGCACACGGCCCACCTGATGGGAAGCGGTCACCGTGGCCTAGGGACGCGTGCAACCCCAGGGGCATCACATTCGCGCTGCCGACCCCATAGAATGCTGATAAACATACTTATTATACTTTTTTGTTGTAAATACATACTTTATACATAGAGACACCCAGACCAATGCAAATAGACATTCATACATACAAATATTTGCACTGAGCGGGAATCGAACCCGCGCCCCCTGCGTAGTAGTCGCATGCGCTATCGCTACGCCACCGAGGCCGTCAACAAAATTCCGATATTCTAACATTAATATTCCAACAATGTGTACAATTTGAAGCGCCTGTTAACTTTCCAGCGAAGGGTATGGAAGGGACTCCGGCCGACAGTTGAGTAGGGACGCTGAGTTACAGGACTCGGCACGATTTTCACAACACAATCTAAAATATGTCAGTTTCATTTAAAAGGTAGGTTTTAGAGTGATTATAGCTCAACCAAGGTTTTCTTTTTATGTCGGTCACGTTAATATGACTTCACCTCGCCTGATGGTAAGTTAAAGGTAAAGTCGCTGGAATCGGAGTTGCCATTACAAACACCGATAGTGCTACAATGGTGGCTTAACTTGACGGCCTCATCAAATGCTTTTTCACGGCCCGCTTAAAGGCCCCGGGACTGTAGGAGGAAGGAAACACGTGAACTGGTATTGTGCGATGGTGCAAGGGAAATGCCTCTTGTGTCATTTTACACCCCGGCGCTCGAAAACCGAGGCGGTGTGCGGTTTCAGTCGGTTCAAGTATAATATAACCACGTAACTGTAGACTTTACCGTTGTACAGTTAAAGTTTAAAATCAAATGCAAAGAATTCATTAAACTTTTTCATTCGCTTTACAAAATATTATTTGATTGTAGACTTTAATGTGATAACAATAAAGTCTACAATTAAATAGAATTTTTTAAAGTGTCAGTGGTATGACAGTGGTTTGCCTTTAGCAGAATCGACACACGCGTTTTGACATCCGCGAGGGAATCCACGTGAATGATACATTCTCATTCACGTAGAATCACGATATTGGCACTTTTGACACAAGCTATAACTGCGGGGCGCCTCTCCATTTAATATGCCGCGGTTGATCCATTAACCGCTGGGGAAATTCCGATACGACATTGTCACGGCAGTAACGCGCGCGACGTAATGGCGTCACTATCAAACGCTCGTAAACCAGTTAACTGTTCGTTGGGGTATACTAAATCGTTTAGCACAGGTGCTGTGAACGATCTCCGTCCTCCATGAGGGCGAAGGTAAGCTACCCATCGCTTTAGCAGAAGCAGGCCTGAGACCATAAAGACTTGGAATTCTTTACCAGCGCATACCAACCTTCCTCCTATAGTCCCGGGGCCTTTAAGCGGGGCGTGAAAAAGCATTTGATGAGGCCGTCAAGCTGAGGGCTGCCACTATTAGTGACCCCAGTCCTGATTGCCTTTAGCTTACCATCAGGCGAGGTAAAGTCATTTTGACGTGTCTTATATAAAAAAAAAGATGGTGGCGCGTTGTTACTGGATGTAACAGTCTTTCCAGTGTGTGTCGCTCCCCCGGTGTTAATAGACTCCAATGACGGAATATTCTGTGGGTAGTCGGATCGATTCCGTTATAAGCACTTTACTGCTAGCAGCGGTGAGATGATAGGTACCCGAGGGGATTTCTGTAGGTAAATTTTATTGGATTGTTGACTTTTATGTGAGCGACTGCCTTCTAATCTTTCTGATTCAACAAGAAAACCAGCGTCAGGTTTGGTCCGTTAATCAGTACACCAACTAATAAGTGATATTGATTAAGGCCCCAAAGATTTTAGTGGGGCCTCCCAAACGGGATATATGGGTCTCACCAAAATCTATTTTTTTTAAATATTCGTCAAAATGAGAATTTACTTTTTTTATATAGGACACGTCAATTTGACTTCACCTCGCCTGATGGTAAGCTGAAGGTAAAGTCTCAGGAAAGAGGCTTACCATTACATACAGTCGGTTTATAAGTGTACCAGGGTGTAAATCGCGTGTTGTGCGTGCTCCCGTCCGAATCACGTTATCAATAAAACGTTAACGTGCACTAAACGCAACGCGTTACGTTATACAACAGAATGTCGCTTGGTTTTTCTCATTTACGAGCGCTTGTATATCTCCAGATGGGGTAGGCAAAGGTGTAATCACTTTGGATCTTGATCAGTTATTGTATTTGATTGGTATGTTGACTTTTCCGAGAACGACTATCATATGAACTCTCAAGAAACCTGCGTCTCATCCGGGGTTTAGCAAGTGCTAGGAGTTTTGAAAATTACCTATGTGAATTATGAAAGTTGAAGAAGCGATAGGCGTATACCAAGATCGTAGCAAGTGGAAAGATGTTGTCTCTGCCTTCCTAATGGGAAAAAAGCGTGATTTGTATGTATGTATGTATGTTGCCGTCTGACCCGAAAGGACTGCCCAAGCCTCCGTTACTAGTCAACAGGTGTACTGATTTGCACTCCAAATATCTTGATACACCTAGCCCCATATACCCCCAAAAGACTTTTTAATATGGTCCGTAATCCCCAAAATGAACAGAACTTTAGCTTACCATCAGGCGAGGTAAAGTCATTTTGACGTGTCCTATAAAAAAAACTTTGAACTTAAAAATCGTGCTTCTAATAAGCTCCATTTATGTAAACGAGAGCTCTCCAAATGGTGTTAACACTTCGGAACACCCTCTATAACTCAATGACAGGATTCCGCGCAACTCGGCGAGGACAACACCCTGTGTAACGCAAAAACCCTAGAGGGATAGGTTTCCTTATTTCTAGTTATCGTATGTTACTAAATTTTACTAAGCGAAGTCCCCAAGTTGGGTAAAGGCCTCCTCCAAGGATTTCCACTTCTCTCTGTTCCGCGCTACATGCCACCAGTTTGGGCCAGCGACTTCTTTAATTTCGTCGTCCCATCTTGTATAGGGCCTTCCTCTCTTTCTTCTCCCCTGTGGACCTCTCCATACAGTGGTACTAAAGGTTCATCTAACGTCTGAGAGCCTCGCTACGTGGCCAGCCCATCTGTGGCAGGTTTTTGTTAATTAAAAAAAAACAGTTAACAAAACTGCTAAAGAAAATATAACATAACGACTTTATTAACATTCGTCCCTCAGTGAATATAAAAGATATCTCCGGTAAAGTACTCATCGTTCCGCTAATCTCACGCCACGGTCCAACAATAATACTCGCAGAATACAAAATATCAGCCCAGTTCAGGCTCGTGAAGTAAAGTGGGTAGTTGGCACAAAGGGTCCCAGTTTGGGCGCCAATACCCGCCGCCCACGTAACGCTTTTGTGACAAAACAAAATATTGTGTTTTATTTAGAAACAAGACTTAGCTTTTAGACGATGTCGTTTGAGTTCTTAAGTAGCTTGTTACTTGAACATTAATTACGTATACTTTGAGAGTCTCTTCTAGGCATTAAGTTGGTGTAATTAACTTAAGTAGTAGAATTTAAATATAAGTTTGTTAAGAAATACTTGCTAAAATCTTTTGATTTAATGCTTTTATAACATTGCGTACCTAGTTGTCTGGTGTTAGCTTTAACCTAGCGTTAATCCCAGACGTATTCAAAGCTTTCACCTCGGAGTCTGGGGTCCGCCTTACCAGTCTTAACTGCGGATTTAGCTGGACCTCGATATTTTCCGTGACGCGACTGCCACCTGACCTTCACAACCCAATGATGACATTAGGCAATATCGAAGCATTGCAGCTAGACTGTTGTTGTTGGACTTTTTAGGGCTCCGACTACCCGTAACGACTGCCATAGATGTTTGTATGGCAACCGGGACCTAATGTCAATGACCTAATGCCTTCGATATCGCCTAATGTCATCATTGGGTTGTGAAGGTCAGATGGCAGTCGCTTCACGGAAAATATCGAGGTCTAGCCAAATCCGTAGTTAAGACTGATAAAGCGGACCCCAGACTCCGAGGTGAAAGCTTTGGATACGACTGGGATTTAACGCTAGGTTGAACAAGATTTTTTCTGGTTTCGTCTCGAATATAATATCAATGATAAAAATATTTCACTATTATTTGTCCCACTCTTTCTTCTTGATTCGTCCCGCGTTATAGTGTGTAGAAATTTGTTAATATGAGAGATCTCATGAGAGATTAATGATGATTACTGAAATATGGAAGTGGTACCCTTGCTGTTGTCAATTTAAATTAATAGGCACTTAATAACTTTTTAGCTCTGTAATCTAAAACGTCATGCGAGTAAGTTTTTGTATAATTATTAATTGGAGAGTCATTTAATTGATCACGGTACCGTCATAGCTTCCACTGTTAACAATATAACCAACTTTCAACTGCAAGAGATTGACTCTCAAATTGAGAAAGTTCGACCTATATATACATCGTGTTACATGGTATACTTGGTATTTAAAAGTTTTATTTTATAATGAGGTGTTGCCATAATAAGACAATGAAAAATGTACAATTAAATGCAACGATACTACAAAGCAATGAAAAAAAAGAATTAGATAATTATAACTACGTTTAAAAACCGACTTCACAAACTAATATTTTTTACTATTTAGTGTACAGAAATAGAAAAATACCTAAGTTATGAGGTTTATTACGTACAAAGGCATCAAAAACAGATTTTTTGCCGTAAATTTGATGATTTCCCCTCAATTTTCCCAAGATCCCAGCATCAGATCCTGATACCCTGGATATGGTACCACCTCAGAAGTAGCCTCTATAAAACAAAAAAAAAATTACAAAATCCATCCATAATTGGCGCCGCTATCGCGTAACACACATACAAAAAAATAAAAATAGCGTACGAATTGAGAACCTTCTTTGAAGTCGGTTAAAAATTGTTCACAATTGCTAATATTTTACCAATTAGTGATCATAAATATTCAAGTTACATTTGAATTGGTGAAATAATATAGGACAACAGTTTCTCAATAAATAAAATCACGAACTTCTGTTTATTTCTTTACTATTTTTTCGTGTTTACACAGAAAAATCAGATCTCTTGGATAAGTAAAAACCTCGAGAATAATCTGAGCCGCAACCGCCATCTCTCATGGGCTATTTATTTATTCCCAAAGTGGTATATCCTCACCTGGAGCAATATAAGAGGCTGAGAAAACTCCACGGCCCCTGAATAAGTAAACTTTGGCCCAGAACACTCCGGGTCAATTGGGACGCCCAGGTATCCAGCTGGCATCAAATATTCACTGTGCCCCCGTAAAACTAACTTGATGAAAGTGTCTGAATATCTGTCTACATAAATGTTTATGTGCTTTTAAAGCAGCACGAATGTGTATTGGTGATCAGATATTCTGAAAGGTACATTCGTGTCTAGTGCTTTCTTTTGATCTTTGAATAGGCTTTCTGTATCTTCATTCTTTTTATCGTTATTGGACACTTTAGTCTCAATTGTGAGTGACATTCTAGGAACGGTTGCGATGAAAAATGTTTGAGTAAATAGACTTGTGTTTTGTGTTCACAATCGATGAATTGATTTAGAACTTTTAGAAATATGGTTAATTAAACGCAGCGTGAAGAGTGTCAATATAGTCAATAACTTGACTCTTGCCACGGTTCATTCTGCATGGAAATAAAATTGTCATCTTAGTAAATAACCACTGTGTAGAGTATTTATATAAAACCAATATAGAACATAAAATTAGAAAGAGGCAAGATTTTTTGTTTCTAATTGATGAACTCTGAAGCTAAAAACCCAGTTTTAAAAATTCTGTCAGCATTACAATGCGTCGCTATTCCTAGCCCGATATTCCCATTTGATCAGAATTTACGCGGTTGCAACCGCATGGCGAAAAAAAAACGTAGTTAACTTATAATTTATTTTAAATTATTCTACCTGCTACCATTCCCTACGATATAAATTTCATTTTCAAGTGTGCAAAAAACAAACGCATGAGAAGAAAACATTGAAAGTGTCAATAGGTACGTGTAAAACAATTTGTGCGAACTTGAAACTTGTTATTCCCTTCTTCAAAGTGTGTTTAAACATGCAGGAGAGGCTGACAAGTTTTGGGCACAACAGATATATCTCTATCTAGCGCCGACGACGGCCCGAGAGCCCAGTGTCCCGTGTGATATATGAACTTGTTGGGAAAAAGACGTCGCACTGAAATGGTCCCGTAGTATAGATGAAAGTTTTTGTATAAGCTTTTATTTAGCTTGAACTGTTCTTTTTATACTACTAGCTGGTAACCGCGGCTCTATCCACATTTTTTTATTTAGAACACGTCAAAATGACTTTACCTCGCCTGATGGTAAGCTAAAGGTAAAGATCTGGACCGAGGTCACCACCACATACACAGCATACACCGGTAGTGCTCATTTTGACGACCTTATGAAAAACTTTTTCACGGCCCGCTTAAAGGCCCCCGGACTATAGGAGGAAGGAAACACATGCGCTGGTAAATAATTCCAAGTGTTTATGGTGCGGCAAATAAAAGAGGCACCGAACCGCTTGGTTCTTTGTGAAATTGATTGCACTGTGTGAGGGTGATACCTCAGTCTGGCACGTGTAGTTCTGTATAGGAAAGGAGAGGGTGGGATTAATTGGATGAGCTCATCGGAACACTCGCCATGGTAGAGCCGGAAGCCGGAGCCGTAAACGTGAAGGTTTACTTAACCAATTGCAATCAAACATACGGCAGATTTTAAATGTAACCAAGACCTTTATAAAAAAATTGCAATAAAATCCTCTCAGTAGTTCTTACGTCCATCGTAAACAAACAGTTAAACTGACAAGACTTCCAAACACAATACTCTTTTTTATTCAGAATCGTTTTTTTGGGAAGCCAGAGCTCTCTGTACCCCTCCTCCTCCATCCCTTCCTAGCCTCCCCGCCTCTTCCCAGCTCTCCCCCCTTCCCTTCAGGGTAGGCAGCGCGTATGTGACACCCTTAGTGTTGCACACGTTCATAGGCCACGGTAACCGCTTGCCATCAGGTGGGCCGTGTGCTTGTGTGCCACCTACGTAGTATAAAAAAAATCGTTCCTAAGCACATACTTACTTACCAAGTTTTTTTTTAATTATGTTCAATGCACAGCTAATTTACAATTTTATAGTTGTATAGATTTTAGAAAGTAGCTTCTATTAGTATTTAATTATTGCTTGATTACTGTTTCATAGAGGAAGTGATGTTTTATCGATCGGGTGACCCGTAATTTTACTTATCTTAGCACACTTAAACTTAAGAATTTATGTCCGCCTAGTGGGAAAAGCAATTAAATTCGATTTGTGTGTGTTACTTAGTGGGACATAATAATATCACCTGCCTCATCATGGGACTGGGTTAATGGAACTGGTAACATAGACCCAGTTTTCATTAATGCACAAAAATGGTGACTATTAGCGAACTTTACAGGCTGACTTAGTCTTTTACACTTGAATTATAAAATCATGCCGCCATAAAGACCTGGAATTCTTTACCAGCTCACGTGTTTCCTTCCTCCTACAATCCCGGGTCTTTTAAGCGGGGCATTAAAAAGCATTTGATGAGACTGTTAAGCTAAGGGCCATCATTATAGCACTATCGCTGTTTGTAATGGTGACTCCCATTCCAGAGACTTTACCTTTAGCTTACCATCAGGCATGGTGAAGTCATATTGACGTCACCGACAAAAAAAATCTGAAAATTAATATTGCACAAATAGCGAACTTAAGTAAGGCTGACTTTGTCTTTTACACTTGGATTATAAAATAATTAATTCGTAAACTCTATCAAAGACAATTTCCATAAAAACTTAACATTTTGCTTCAATGTCATCTGCTATTAAGATACTTTGTAGCTAAGTAAGTCATCCTGTTATAGCCGTATCTTCAGTATGTAAAGTCGTAAGTTCGCACTAAACGCTAATGGCGCCCAGCAGGGCCTCTCCGCAACACTTCGCTTCAATAAGCGTCTTACCTGCGTCGTAATTGGTTTAGCTTTTACTTCTATGACATTTTCGCGCTAAGTGCCTCATACGGCTAAGAGGTTTATTTCATTCATATTATTATGAAATTGCTTGTTTATACTTTATCCTATCTATATAGTACGAAGTATATTAATTCAATCAGTTACAATTTCCACCTACCAATGACTTTTTGATGCTTTTCGAAGTTATGTGTGTATTTATCGCAGGTTTATAAGTGCCCGGTTAATGGCAATAGGCTCGCCACCTATTACATTAGGACCAAAACATAAATTGGCGAAATGTGGGTGCTAGCACCTCTGCCTACCCCTTCGAGGATAGAGGCGTGAGTTTATGTTATGTTATGTTACAATTTATTAGTCATTGTCATCAATTAATATGAAAGTTAAGGTACTAGGCTGCTATCAAGAGATTGTGAGTTTGAATCTCACAAGTTTTATTATTGAAGTGAATTTATGTGAACACTAAGATGCAATCAATAACCCAAACTCATACTTTTAAATAAAATTATTATGAGGAGCGTTCCTCTGGTTGTACTCGTAGAATGAGTAGTCAACTCACGATTTTCCAAAATAACCACAGTACAGTTCTGACAGAGGAGTAGCGCGTTCATACCTGCGTGTTTAAAAAATGGATGTTTATTTTCCAGGATTTACACATAGACTAAATAAAAGAAATTATGCTGCTCATTTTCTAATACAAATCAAAAGATGAACTTTTTTTAGCTGTTTCAAAGCAATGACTTTTCCTCCTCCTAACACAACAAAACCAAATATCTATATTAAAATTATTTAGTTTACTTCAGGGAAATACCAGTAAGATTTAATGTTTGTGTACATTTATTTCTGTCCACAAAATAAAGATCGGATACATAAACAACATAACAGCCGCCATTCAGTGGCCCGGCGTCTAAATGGCGCCCAACGTGGGGCCGTCGCAGTAAAACGCATTGTTCCCACAACGAGCCCCTTGGGGCACCTGACCGTATATGTGACGTGCCCCTTATCTACACAAGCTTTCTTTTAGTCAACAGACGCGTATATATATTTTATGTGAGTGATCGAGTTTTTTTCGCGAGCTTTTTTTCGAGAAATTTTTCGCTTCCTGAGATTGTTTTAAGTACTTTTTTGAGACTATCTATGTATGTACTCGTATGTATGTATTTACTCAACTATAATTGTGCGTCGCGTACCGATGGAGTGTGAGTGATTTCTGCAGATAAAGGCTTAGATAGGCCCACGTAGGACTATGCCACGCTGTCAGCTCGTTCTTATACTTGCTAAGACGATTGAATTATTTACATGTTACCCTCAGGTGCGTGAGAGAGGATATGGGACGGAAGGGAGTGACTAAGGAGATGACATCGGGCAGGAAAGGAATGTATGGCGGAGAATGATATGTTGCGCCGACCCCTAATAATTAGGACAAGGGCAGGGAGGTGATGATGACCCTCAGGTATAGATATAGCGACTAGTATTCGTCCGGATGGAGTATTTTTTGTAAATTTTGCCAAATTCATGAAACAAAAATGTACTTTTTTGTACCATAGAATAAAATATTGTACTCTGATATTTTCGCTGATATAACGTAGGTGCCCTTATATCTTAGTAACTTGAAATGAAGTTATTACGAGCAGCCAGTAGAAATACGAAGCAAGTAACTTCTTTTAACATTTGGTAATTCTCAATGGAACAGAACTAAGTGCGTCTAAGTGAGATTTATCTTCGTGAGCGTGCCTCTTGGAACAACACTCCGCAGTAATTTACTGAGAGCTCAGGTATAATTGTGAAAGCTGCTACGTATGATTTAGGGTTAATATAGTTATCTATTTCTATACTACTATTATAGATAGGTAAAGTTATTATTATTATTAATATTTTATACTACTTAGGTGGCAGACAAGCACACGGCCCACTTGATGGGAAGCGGTCACCGTGACCTATGGACGTGTGCAACACCAGGGGCGTCACACACGCGCTGCCAAGTAGTATTTTTCTATTTATATCTTTGATCGATTAAATAAAATGTAGATTAACCAATTGGCAAATATCAAATTATAGTTTTCATCGACTGAATAAATACGAATGTGAATTTCATGCTTTGTTATTTGCACAAAGGCAATTTTCATTGCCATGCGGCGCAGTAAATTTGGGCATTTTGGGCGTTCAAAAGTATTACTTTATGAATTAAATGTACAAACATGTCGTTGATTTTTATTTATGTTTCATTGTGTATTAAATTCCGCAAATTTAAGAAAATACAACTTGTTATGCCAAACTGAATATTTGAAATCAAAGCCCCATGTTACCTCTAAAATTTTAGGGTGTATTATGCCCCACTTGAGGTACAAGGAATATTGGAGTTAATTGGAGGGTTTTATCGGTTGAAGTACGTATTACTTATAACGATATTGGACTCTAAAGTGTAGTAGTATGAAAACATGTTTGGTGATGTTATAAAGCTATTTACTTTAATATTCATTCTTAATTGGAAGTAAGCCACAGTAGAAAAGAAAGAAAGTAGGAAAAAAGCAAATTCGTAGATTGCTTTTTTAATGTAAATACTTGCAACTCTGTGTTGACTCGTACGTACGAGTATCTACTGGAACATAACATAACATAACATAACATAACATAAATTCACGCCTATATCCCCGAAGGGGTAGGCAGAGGTGCTAGCACCCACATTTCGCCAGTTTATGTTTTAGGTCCCAATGTAATAGGTGGCAAGCCGATTGCCATTAACCGGGCACTTATAAACTACTGGAAAAACGGTTTATTCCAACCAGTCCTAATAACAGTTCGATCATCGGACAGTTTGGACAAAAATATTCCAAAACACAATTGAACTACTTGGACAAAAATATTAGATTGTATTTGACAATCGAACTACTTGGATTTTTTTTGTCCAAATAGTTCAATTGTCAAACACAATCTAACCACTTGGAACATTTTTATCCAAACTGTCCGATGAACGAGAACTGTTAGTAGGCCTAGTTGAAATAAACCGCAAAAACCATCACCACAAGAGAAATTTCTTAAACAAAAGCAAATAATTTAGAAACCGTTCAATCTAGAATGAGACTTGAATTAAGAGCAGTCTCCTGATAAGAAAAATTGGTTGTCTGTAAAGTCGGTTTACGGACGATAGATTTACGTGATAACGTCATAATCATTATTTTATGTAATACTAGCGACCCGCCCCGGCTTCGCACGTGTGCAATGCTGATACTAAATTAAATACACTACAGAAGCGGAACCTTACTATTTCACGCGAGAAGAGAGATACATGTGTCACAAGCCAACGCTTTGACTCTGGCCTTACTGCTTGGGCCTCTCTATCGCTTGTTGCGCGCTCTCGCTTGCACGCACAGGCTCAGGTGGAACGTTACTATGGAACGTTACTATTTTTCATGAGTGTTGCTGGTATTATCAATTTATAAGACGTTATCACGTCAATAACTCTACTACTAGTAGCATGCCAGCAACATAGTAGATGCTTCAAAATTCACTTCTACGTACATTAATTCCCGTTCATTACGCGACTACTCCGAGCACGCGACGTTTAAGACACCAGCGCTATTATATTTACAAGCAGCAATTAACTTGTAGCACTAATCCACTGCAATGAATGTTATTTTATGGCAAAAGTTAATTGTTTTGCCAGAATTACTTTCAATTAATGCGTGGCTACGCGGCGTGGGTCAGTTTAGTGGTCATTTTCATCATAAAGTATCGTAAAATGTTTTATTATCATGTTGGCTTGACCACTGCCAGTCGTAACAAGGAATTTTTTTATGAATTTTCATTTTTTTTTGTTGGACACGTCTATATACTAGCTAAAGGTAGTCTTCAAAGAAATAGACATTCTTACTGTAGTCTCACAATATGTATTTGAAAATCTCATGTATGTGCGGAAAAATATTTCACAATTTCCAAGACTTTGTGATAGGCACAATATAAATACCAGGCACATAAAAACAATCTTGTAGCCTGTGATAGTAGGCTCCAAAAAATCAGTAATTCTTTTCGGGGTAACTGTATACGCTTTTTCAACAAACTCCCAAGCGAAATTAGAGATTTACATGTAAGTAAATTTAAAAATGTTGTTAAAAGAAAACTCTCCCAAAAAGCTTATTATAAAATTCAAGATTATTTAGATGATAAAGAAGCTTGGAAATGAACTGTTCACTCAACTATGTTACTCGAAATAACATTGTATCTAGACTAAGGCAATTGTTGTAAATAGACCAAAAAAAAAAAAACAGCCCGCTGAGTTTCTTGCCGGAGTCTTCTCAGGTCTGGGCCGCGTTTCGAACCGGTGGTCCATTTACTTCTAGTTTTAAATATTTATAATTTGACGTTTTGTAAGTGCCGCTTAAAATGGTCTATACAGAATAAATGATTTTTGACTTTGACTTTGACTTTGACTCAGGAATATAATTATTACATACACCGATAATGCTGCAATGACGGCCCTCAGCTTGACGGCCTCATCAAATACTTTTTTCACGCCCCGCTTATAGGACCCGAGACTGTAGGGGTAAAAAACATGTGCGCTGTAAAAGAATTCCAAGTCTTTATGGCGTGGCAAAGAAAAGAGGCACCGAACCGCTTGGTTCTTGATGGAATAGTTAGCACCGTGTAAGGGTTCTTAATACCCGGATAGAAGTCAGTCCGTGTATCAATAAGTAGACTGCTGCAAATAAGGACAAGACGACATAATAAATGCCTAATTCAATTAGTTCGTTAAATATAACAAGGGACATTTTTATAGAACCATCAAATACATTACGTTTCTCTGCCCCAAACTTCAGAGGGGCAGTATTACATACTCAATTAACGTCTACCTCCATATATCCGTTTGAATGTGCCCTCCCTCCCTCCGCACGGAGAGGGTCGGTCAAGAGGCGCTACGTTTAAAAGTGCCTGAGGGGACCGGTCGAGGAAACGTCGTTAGATGGGCATTAAAAATAAATATACGTTGGTTTGTTTCTCTGTATGTGACAGTAGTAAATATGAAGAATAATATTAGCAAAGATTTCTTCTCGCTATTTGTGCTCTACCGATTGTATAACGGCGTATATTCTGGAGAGTTATTTGAGCATAACAATGGTGGTCAGGACTTACCTGGATTTAGTGGGCACTTTGTTCCTCAAGCTAATAGCCTTTCTTGATAATAGTTCTGATGTCGTTAAACCAACAAAAACTGAGACAAGAGTTTTTTGTTTGAATCGATTCCGCTCCTTATTTCAGGAGATTTCTTTTAGAGAAATTGTCCAGAAGAGGTTATAGCATAGCCTTACCCCTCTCTTATGGGGAAGGTTCAGGCCAGAATTAGTAAGAAGGATCGAAACACACATTAAATATTTTATCATCAATATGATTGACATATTTACTGGTGACAAGCGCAGAAATCCTTTTCACTTCTTGTAAAGACGCGTGCCGAATTTAATATTCTGATAAGGATCTCCGTTCGGGGACTAATCGTATCAATAAATGTGTCAAATCACTCAAGCAGTTAATCACTGTAATTCGCGATCCTTCAACGTAATAGCGTTATTGAAAAATGGCTGACAAAAATATGACCGATGAAAAATAGCAGCGAATTTGTTTGACGTATTTTTTTCTGAGGGTAGCCATAAAAATATGAATGTATATTACAAAAGAAATTTGAGCAGACTCTAAACGAGCGCCGGGAAATTTTAATTAAGAGATCTCGTAATTAATCTACAAAGTACGCTCTTTATTTTAAACATTTATTTGTCTGAAGTAAAAAATATGTTTACTTTAGATAACACTAACTTTGCCCCGCGCGCTGTTGTGCCTTTATTTCTTTTGATATTAATTGGGTTACACAAATAAGTATTTCGTAGAGCTAAGTCAATGAACAAAGCGCCGCTTGCAGCGTAAACTGAGAAGTGAAATCCAACCCACTCGTTCCAATGTGAATTGACAAACGATTGAAGTTTCTTACGGTCTGATTACCAACTCGGGGGTAACACAAAGTGGAGTGGGGTAACTCCGTTCAGTGCGGGGCAGAGAGTGTTCATCTATCAATGCTATTATAAAATTATATGAGTAAATTGCTTGTGTTTATACATTAAAAAATATTCTGAACTCTAATCTATTTAACGGTTTTGATACGGTTTTTTTTCTATTATAAAGGTCGGCAGACTTAAATAGCCCTATATTTGATTGCAATTGTTTAAGGAGTACCGGAGATATGACCACAAAACGGTAACCGATTTCCGTGCGGGCACAGCCGGGGACACTACTAAGTTCACATTTTTGTTAAAAAATATTGTATTTCCAAGCGTGAAGTTTTAGTATGATGGTATTACCTTTTTTATAGTGATGCAACTCTGTCTACTGGGGGCTGTGCGGTCCCTTGGGAAATGGGGGCAAGTGCGCTCTATGGGCCCCTCGTTGGGCGCCATTAGTGTCTATTCAGGATACGAGTAAATAGTGTGGTGATTAAGATAAACGTAGGTAGTACAAGAAATATTACGAATAGATGGTATTTCATACATTTTTGTAGCTATTTGAAGTGAAAGTTATTTTATTTAGCAAGGTTTCTAGTTAGTTATTTTTCCTTAATTGATATTCTTGTTTCTGAATTACATACATAAACGATAATCATTATCATCTTAGCGTGGTCCTTAGTTACATCCATGGCTTTCACCTCGAAGTTCGTGGTCCGATTACTCTTTCTCATGCGTTTGATTGTACTAATGCAGCTTTTCTAGAAGCGACTACCGCTGATCTTCTAATGCCAAATGAAAACCTGCGTCAGGTCGGTCGTCAGTTAGCAAGTGAGGCTGGCTTGGCCCTAGGGTTCGGTGGGACCCCATATACCCCAATTACATACGTAAATATCACACGGTAACTATCTCACATGTTTTTATTACTGAGACGAGGTCTCGGGTTCGATCCCAGGTTCACCATGGCACACACCAATGACTTTTCGATGCTTTTCGAAGTTATGTGTGTATTTATCGCAGGTTTATAAGTGCCTGGTTAATGGCAATAGGCTCGCCACCTATTACATTGGGACCTAAACATAAACTGGCGAAATGTGGGTGCTAGCACCTCTGCCTACCCCTTCGGGGATATAGGCGTGAGTTTATGTTATGTTATTAGTAGGTACTATTCTTATAGGTGAAGTATTAGACGGCCTTTGTTAATAATAATCAATTTAACACTGAATTATTTTTGCTTGAACTCCTTAAATATATTAACAAACTCAACAGATTCAGAAGGGAATCCCTGAAATCAATAAACAGTCGGCGTATTATTTTTCGTTATAATTTTCCCTCTCGCGGAGGCCGGGCCTCGGAGGGATCGTACTGGAAGATTACAAATTCGCACAATACGAGCTAAGCACAAAAACGCCGCGGATTCAATACGATCGCGGACTAATGCCGCCCTAGGGATGTGCCGCTTCGCTATATCGACAAGGGACGCTAGACTCTCTCCCTACCACTTTATTCTCTGCCCGTGTACTGTCGGGGTACGATCTTTGCCAGTTATTGAATTCATATCATTACATTACATCTATGAAAATATGTACTTGCGTTATGTTGTATGACTGTTTCTTCAAAATGGACGCAAAAACTATTGAACGGATTATGATACGGTTTTTCTGTTAGAAAGGTCTTGCCTTAAAACCGTATACTATACGTAATTTAAAATCTGATGGATGTTTGATCACAACCGGAGATATGATCAAAAGTTGCAATAACCTGTCCTGAGACTTTACCTTTAGCTTACTAACAGGCGAGGTGAATTCATTTTGACGTGTCCCATAGATAAAAAAACCTACATTCAGCGGACGGAACCACGGGGATTGTATAGTTTGCAATAAAAATCTGATTTAATATCTGTCGACCAATTTATTTTTATATGGACATTGTTTGTTACCGATTTTGACTTAATGTTGTTTACGTATTGTGTGAAGTTATCGATATACAAAAGCTTGTTGAGTAACAACACTAACGATAAAAGATCTTACACTAAGAGTTAATGTTTTCCTCCCGTTTAATATAAGTGTATCTTTGTTCACAGGTAAAGCACCAGTTCCAACTCCCTGCTGAGGTTTTCCCTAGCAACTACAACATGGAGTTCCGCAAGGGCATTAGAAGGTTTTTACAGAGTCGGCAGCGTGTGCAATGCCAGGTTGCACACGTCCATAGGCCACGGTGTCTTACTTACTTACCATCAGGTGGACCGTATGCTTTTCTGACACTTAAATGGTTCTGCTGATCCTGATATATAGGACTCGATCCGTCTAAAAACGCATGGTATACCTCGGTCTGCGTGGCCGGGGAATTTTATGTGTCCTAGAAAGGATATCCCATAATTGTTGAAAAATTAAAAAAAAAATTCTACGAAGTTCTACACAGCGCTCTCTAGACCCAAAGTAAGCATAGTTTAACTAGCACGTGTTATGGGTTCTAGAATGCTGATAAAAATACCTACTTATATACTTTTTTTGTTATAAATACTTAGAAACACCCAGACCAATGAAAATAGACATATTCATGCATACAAATATTTGCACTGACCGGGAATCGAACACGCGCGGTATTAATAAATTAGACCTATTTCATTTTCTTAAAGCTGGGGGCTACCGCGCGTCTGTCGGAGCGTTTGCTACAAGACTACTTATAAAAATGTTTTAATCTTTAAATAAAAAGCACCCTTATGCCTCGAGGTTAATCCAGCTTGAATTATTTTATTATGTCGGAGGAGATACAACTGAGAGCGCCTGCAGCCTCCCTGTTAGAATTCTGTGTTCTTTATTGTGTTGTTAGATTTTCATTTTTTTTATACCACTTAAGTGGCAGACAAGCACACGGCCCACCTGATGGGAGGCGGTCACCGTGGCCTATGGACGCGTACAACACCAGGGGCATCACACTCGCGCTGCCGACCCCGCAAAAACCTTCTAATGCCCTTCTTGAAGAACCCCATATTGTAAACGTGACGCGGCATCTAAAATGGCAGCATTAGCTTTTTTTTATTACATACATACATACTTAAGCTCACGCCTTTTTCCCCTCTTGGGTAGGCAGAGACAACAGACCGCTATCTGCCTCTGACATACTTCACGCGCTTCCTCTACTGTCATTAAGCCTTTCATGCAAGCCCGCCGGTTTCGAGTGCTTTTGACCTGCCCTTTTTGCAGTAACTCATTAATTTGGTCAGTGTATACTCTGCGAGGTCGACCCCGGCTTACCTGCCCACTTACATGTGCCTTACATATTTGGTGTGTCATTCGCTTTACGTGCCCAAACCACCTTAGCACATACCCTTTTATATTATTGAGGATATTAATGGTCAGAGTCTATGAATGGTTGCAGCACTTAATGTGTCACTTACGCATTATTCACTGCACCCCGCCTGTTGGTTAGATAGGGTCTTACCAACAGGCGGGGTGCAGTGAACTGACGGAACATTATAAAAAAAATGTCATCGAGAAATTGAACTTAGTAAGATAGGGGGTAGTTTGGACTACTGACAGGACACTGACTGGTTCTGGGTTCAATTCCCGTACTGGATGTTGACTTTTTCCGATCTAACTTAAAAGAAAACGACGCTTTAAAACTTACTAAATTGGGAAATTATACACATGACTGAAATATATTATTATGACCTTCTTGTCAACAAACACCCTCATTGAATAAATTAGTTCGGACTGTCCACAGACTATAAACATATGCTGAAGACCACTAGCGCCATAACAGACAGTTGTGAAGGTCAACGCACCCGTAAACGTCATCAGTGAGAGGGATGGGACTTGTCGACTATCGATGTTTTACATTTGCATGGCATGGAAACTCCTAAATCGATAGCATAGCACCAAAATACCTGCGTAATTCCGGCGTAATAAAAGTGTTACTTACTGATAATATCCCGTTAACTATTATAATACCAGTAATTTAATTGACCATGTCAATCTAAAAATCCTATATTGATAATTTTGCTTTATATAGGTGCAAGTATTTTGAAATCGGCCCGGTAGTATTTGAGTTGACTCGCTAGAATAAACAAATATTCATATACAAGCTGTGTGTACCTTTTTTATGACAACAAGTAGCTTACATGTTAATTGAGGATATAAACTACCTCAATTTCGAACTTTACTCAAATCCCTTGAAACAACATAGTGTGAAGAAGATTACTCAATGTGCTACAGTCAGCGATGGCATGCGCTGTCACTTTAAGCCGCCCGAATCCATTACTGGCTACAATAATTTCATTTAAGTTTTCAACTATTTTGCTGTATGTTTTAATACCAAATGAATATAAATCTGCATATTAAAAGTAGAACTAAGACTCGATGATACAAATGCCTATGATAGTATTTCTTATATATCGATAAAATGATGTCACTAGACTAACCACTGCCATCCCTACACCATAAAAACAAAATCAAATTATCGCCAGACAAACAAATTATATCATTTTGTGACGATGGTTATCGCGTATTCAACAATGTATACGAAATTACTCTTTCATTACCATACTTTCGATTTAACGACTCAATAGTTGGTTGTATTTTTGTTGAAAGGCGTTCCCAAAGTTAATCGATTAAACTTACATTAGGGGATAAACTGATTAGTTCAACAAAGCAACTGATAGAAATCAGACAGGCATCGGCTTTACGATGTCGACGATCGATGTCCCGGGTTCGAATCCTGGCCGTTACTCTACCGACTTAAACCTACTCCTTAACAAAATCACACAATATAAAATCAAATGCAAGTGCCCACCAGCTTTGGGTTGGTTCAAAATACCACCAGTAGTTCTAGCGATTAGCGCCGTCAAACGAACAAACTCTTCAGTTTTATTTAGTTCTAGCGGAAGTTCATAGCTCCGCCCGCGCAAGTGTCGCTGATCGCGAATTTTTGTCTTTCTACATACATACATATGCTCACGCCTTTTTCCCTCCGGGGTAGGCAGAGACAAGAGCCCGCCATTTGTTTCGCCTTTTACATACTTCCTCTACAGTCATTAAACCTTTTATGCAAGCCCGCCGGTTTCGAGTGCTTTTGACCTGCCCTTCCTTCAATAGCTCATCAAATCTCTAGTTCTACATGGCCAAATGCGGTCAAACATGCGGCAGATTTTAATACTGAACAAAACTTTCTAATAAAAATCGGCCATCTCGAACAAACAGACCAGAGTTGTTGTTTTCAGAATAGTTCATATAAAATAACACAAGTATTTTTTTAATATCTCCAATGTATAGACACAACTTGTTTATTTAACTTTAAGTTCTATCTATGCGCTAGTATAGATAGTAGTCACTTTAATATAACTATAATTTGTGTGTAGGTACTTTATAAAATAAATACATTCTCATGTATTGAGTGAACGAATGAAATGTGTTTGATAGTGTAGTCTGAAAGCTTATTACTTTGTACGACTGGTCGCGCTCATGAATAATGAATAAAAAACAAATAGCTTGCTTATCTGTAGCATCTGGGCTAGTTAGCCTCTGTCGTATCAGGCGTACTGTTTGTAGCTCACAGTTTGCTACTGACGTCCTATTAAGTGGGCGCTGAAACGGTTTTTTAAAATAAATCTAGATTCTACGACATTCTACAGAGAATGCTAGACCCAAGCATAGCTAACTAGCTTGTGTGATGGCTTCTAGAATACGGATATACATAACTTAGAGACATTTATTTTGTATGTAAGGCACATGTAAGTGGGCAGCCAAGCCGGGGTCGACCTCGCAGAGTATACACTGACCAAATTAGAAATTATTGCAAAAAGGGCAGGTCAAAAGCACCCTATACCGGCGGGCTTGCATGAAAGGTACCTATAATGACAGTAGCGCGTGAAGTATGTCAGGACAAATGCAGGTGGAGGTCTGTTGTCTCTGCTTACCCCGGAGGGAAAAAGCGTTAGCATATGTTAGTATGTAAGTATTTATTTTGTAAATAAATAAATATTCTACGACTCAGTGCGCTCTTTTTAACTGTTTTAAAATTTTAATCGAATTGTCATTTTCATTAAAATTTTAAACTTTCAAATCTTTGCAATCATCATCTACTTTAGATGCTTACTGTACCCACGGTTAGCAAAATAAATGATTGATTCAATGAAACTATAAATAAGCTGACCTCGAGCTCCAACGAATGATATATATAACGAATGATCCTTTCAAAAAAATAAAGGCAAGTGGATGAAAAAGAATAAAAAATATTATTCAAATAGAAAGGCAAATCTTAAAATAGCGCCCTATGGCTCGCCTATTTTTGGAGGCTTTGGAGGGATTGTTTACGCTCGCATAAGTCCTATAAATACCGGCCTGGCAAATTAAATACTACCCGAGTCCTACGGTTTTACTTGCTGTTCGAGTCACCGATCTGTTTCTGGTGACTTAGCAGAATGTTAAATAGCTTATAACTTTCCTTAAACTGTGCTATCAAATGTAATACCTAAATAGCATTTTAAATCGCATAGCTAGGTTCAAATTAAAGCGCTCAAACCAACTCTTAAACTTTTAGCTTAAGCTTAGAATACAAGTTGTGCTCTGTGGTTTCATCCGCTGTATAGTTCCTATAAGTGTCCTAGCGGGATGGTTTATGGTATGACCTTCTCTCAAAACTGGCTTAACTTCAAGTCTAAATTGAACAGGTTACTTCTAGTCAAGCATGCTTCACGTCATCACTTACCAACAGGTGAGACTGTAACCAAACGCGAACCCAATATCAATTTAAAAAAAAACCTAACTATCAAATGCAAAAAGGATATTTTAAATCGTATCACTGTAGAGATTAGCTCGTTAAAAAAATTGTAAAGAAATCTTTTTCAAGTTAAACGGTTTTAAATTGTATTGTCATCAGGACTAAAGACTTAGCTGCTAAATATTACACCAATCAGACAACTGAAAGGGACAAACAAACCGGTCAAGTTAAATAAAACCGTTTAACAAAAAAGCGCTTCGGTTATAGTATAGATATAGCGACGGTTTTTATTATCGTCTGTATAATCGAAATATGACCACGACCAGTCAGCCGCAAACAGTTTGCTTAATGAGAGTGCGTCCTGTTTTATTGAAGACCGTTGTATTTGTATATATAGTTGTCACAAAATAAAAGGCCCACTTTGACAGTTCGCGCCCATGAAGTTCTTATTTTTTTATCAATTGAAATGTTCTAAAGGTAATTACATTTTTTATTGACAGGTACCGCCCACTCGGCTAAGTGCTGTGCATAACGATTTTTTCATGTAGTCCACAGACTACTAATAATCAGTTAAGGAAAGAAAATATCGAGTGAGATATTTTTTTTCAAGTCCGACGCGCACTTTTATTTCTTATTTATTTTAATACTTGTGTTTAGATTCTGAAGACTGATTTAATTATTCTTGTTGTTTTTGTGATTGAGTGAATGTAATTGTAAAAAAAATATTAAATATAAGTAAATTGACCTTTAATAACATTGTATTGTTTTAAAATACCTACAAAATCAAAGGCTAAGCAAATTTTTCTAATCAGAACTTTAATCCAATGCAGTTTACATACATATTCAAATCGATTAAATCCCCATGCAAACTGGATTCGATTCATCCTGAGTATCGAATACCGAATCGTATAGGTACATAACTAGTTACGCCACGTGAACAAACGTCAAAACGGGCCTTTTATTTTGTGTTGAGTATAGTGACAGTGATGGATGTCGCGAGTGGCCCGATGTTGAAACGATTGCGCTTCCAAATAATATTTAGATTTGTTTATTTGATTCTGTTTGTTTTATTGCTTCGTTTTTTGGGCGGTAGTTATTAAATACATTTTAGGTGAGAGTTAAAAAATAATGTTTCAATGATAATAAAATTGGCCGAGGTTTAAAGTAACAGTGATGTAATGGTGACCCTCTTTACCTTCATCTTACAATCAGGCGAGGTGAAGTCAAATTGATGTAGGTACCCACCTATATATAAAAAAAGTGTGGTAGTGTATCAAAGTCTAAGTAAAAAATCATTTATTCTGTATAGACCATTTTAAGCGGCACTTACAAAACGTCAAAATGTATGTATGGTCGACCTCACATGTAGACCGGTACACAAGCTGATTAACGGTAAAGAGTCTGTTCCAGTTGGGAGGTTAGACGGAAGGTACTCCCATAGACCATATAAACTAAATCCCCGCTAGAAGACCCCGGGCTCCTAAGTGAACACCTCATTTGCAACCAGGAACAACGCTATGAAGATGATGATGATAAGACATGAAAGGTTCACGAAGCAATGATATTATCGAACTCATTATATTAGGTAGGATGCTGTGTCAACTAATCTGCCAGGAGCACTCATCATGTTTCTGGTAGACCCCTTTAAACAAACTTATTTTTAAATACAACAATACAAATCAAAAGTCAAGTCATATCCAAGTAATTTCATTCATTATGTGTGGCAAGTTCCACACTATAAGTGCCATCAATCAACAGTACAAAATAACATAAACTCACGCCTATATCCCCGAAGGGGTAGGCAGAGGTGCATGTAATAGGTGGCGAGCCTATTGCCATTAACCGGGCACTTATAAACCTGCGATAAATACACACATAACTTCGAAAAGCATCGAAAAGTCATTGGTGTGTGCCATGATGAACCTGGGATCGAACCCGAGACCTCGTCTCAGCAGTCCATTACCCAAACCACTAGGCTACCGCGGTTCGTCAACAGTATAAATAATCAATTTTAAGTTTCCTTCAAGAAAATTGTTTGCTAGCTTGAAATCGACGCAGAAAGCTGCCATTTTAACTCAACTCCTTAATAAAAAAACGTCTTCAACTTCATTAATTATTCAATGTACTTGCTTGTTGGCGCTTATTGGCGCCCGCTGTGGGGCGCGTCATCTGTCACCGGCGAGTGACGTCACAGTAAGCGCTGCGAGCTACGTCACAACAGATGCTCCGCGTGAGTGATTACTGTGCACCATCTCGTGTAGTATGAGATGCGGAATTTGGCGCCCAACGTGGGGCCGCGTCAGCTTGCCTCGAGAGAAACTAGGCTAGTAGTATCTTTGTGTTTTAGTGGAAGGCTTGAGGTGGTGTTACTATAAATTATTGAAGCGTTGTTGTTACGTCGCGAAGTTGCAGGTTCGAATCTTATCCAGAGTTTCAGAAGTTTTTGTTAATACTTATACTATTAAACAAGCAACCGCGGTAGCCTAGTGGTCTGGGTAATGGACTGCTGAGACGAGGTCTCGGTTTCGATCCCAGGTTCACCATGGCACACACCAATGACTTTTCGATGCTTTCCGAAGTTATGTGTGTATTTATCGCAGGTTTATTAGTGCCTCGGAGAGCACGTTAAGCCGTCGGTCCCGGTTGCCATACAAACATCTATGGCAGTCGTTACGGGTAGTTGGAGCCCACAAAAGTCCAACCAGTCTAACTTGGAACTTCGATATCGCCATTGGTCATAATGACCATTGGTTGTGGAGTTCAGGTGGCAGTCGCTCCACGGAAAATATCGAAGTTCAGCCGCATCACAGTTAAGACTGGAAAGCCGACCCCAACTGAGTTGGGAAAAAGGTTCAGAGAATGATGATTAAAACAAGCAAAACTATCTTGGAAAACTACTCTACTGAATGATAATTGTATTTAGATAAGGTTTTACTGTAAGTATAAAAGATATCCTTCCTTAAAACCACTAATCCCTAGCGAAGATATTTCACCTAGGTCATCAACTTAAGACCCCTCGCGTTGGGCAAGTGTTATTGGATCTTCTTTTAAGAAAGCCTCAATAGCTGTTTGGAGACTGCGGAAAGTGCCCGTTTAACGATAATAGGCTTACCGTCTATTACGTGTGAATGGAAACAGCTGGAGGTCTTTATTGCTTGCGTTACTTTTCTTTGTTAAATAAAGCAGTCAATAGCATGTTACTAACAACCAAAGGTGTTCAGATATGTTTATCATGAAATTTATTGTTGAATCAAGATTATATGAGCGTGGTGGGACTTCCTACCCACATTCCCACTATTAGGAGTCATGTTCAGTAAGATCAATAGCAGTGAAAAGACCGAGCATGACCATAGGTGAGTCCATGAAGAATTAAAACCGTCTATAATTTTTTTTTTACCACGTAGGTGGCAGACACGCACACGGTCCACCTGATGGGAAGCGATGGGAAGCAACAGTACCCTTCTTAAAGTTGTTGGTGATATTATTTGAAGTTTAACGATACACCAATCAAATCCTAGACAGATCAATAAATCCTACCTACCCACTTTTTCCCTTCACTACTGTACGGACTAACCTGTTCAATTTAATTCTGCTTAATTATCTTCAAAATATGACTGAAATTACCACAAAATATTTCTAATTGCATTTTATTTCAACTACCCACATAAATTATGACACGAAACTATTTTTATTTCCCGCTCAATTATTTACGCGTCACATTTTGGTTTATAATTTGTCAAAGCCGCCATTCTTTCGTCGTGAGTTCGGTGACATTTGGGCGAGTTCGCCGGCGCTTGGGCGGGTTCGTGTGCGAGGTCGTTACGCGTGCAAATGTGTCGTAACTTCTTCGTAATAGCAGTAATAGCTCTTATTGGGCATTGACATGCCGTTCGTCAGGGTTGCAGGGGTAGGATTCTTTTTGAAAGTTTTACCTAAAAACTCAATATTTTAGGTGATAGAGCAATTGGCTGACTCTGTATTCTTCTTTTTTTATGTAGGACACGTTAAATGACTTCACCTCACCTGATGGTAAGCTAAAGATAACGTCTCAGGACTGGGGTCACCACTACATACACCGATAGTGCTACAGTGGTGGCCCTCAGCTTGACGGCCTCATCAAATACTTTTTCACGCCCGCTTAAAGGCCCCGGGACTAAACTTCTTTCTTTAACTAAAATCAACGTACTGCTACTTTTGTTCAATATAATTTATTGACTATTGCTCGTAGTTTACCACATGATCCAGGGCAACAAGTAACCTATGTTCTATTCTAGACTATAATCTATTTCTGTTCCAAATTACCCTTTAGTCGCAGAAGGTCCAATTTGCAAAATGTCAAGTGGTAGCAAAATGTCGAAGTCGCAAAATGACCATCTAGATCCATTAGCGTGATTGAGGATCAAACAGCCATTCAAACTTTTGCATTTATAATAGCAGCAGTAAGAAATAAGATAATGGCGGTACTTCCACAGTCTAGTCTGACAATTAACCTTGTCACACGTCACAGATGTGTTATCCCGCAGCAAATTGTGGCCACCATTGCTTCCAGAACGTCAATATTAGTTAGGGTTAACCCGATCGTCCGCACACAGGTACACCGCCTTGTGTCCATGTGAGTATGTATGTATGTGTGTGTGTGTTAGACTGCACTCACATATTCATACATGCCGCGCACAAATATTGGCAGCTTTAGCCAGGATTAAAGTCCTGCGGGAGTTGGCTGGTTGTGTTTATTTGATGGATTGGACATTCGATTTGTCGACTAGTTTAATGTTTATATTTGACATGTCGTGAAATATACGTTGCACTTTATATGTCAGCGAATATGTACAGTTTTATTTCTAGTGAGACGTAGCGGTTTTGTGTGGGAAAATTTCGTGAAGAAATGGTGTAGTTTGATTGTAGTGGCATCTACCAAGAACAGAACTTCACAGAAATGCAAGATATAAGTTGACATTGCAAGTTATAAAAAATATTTGGAGGAAAATCTATGGCGTGGGCAAAAAAGTGCTCAAATAGTAACACGCTTTTGCAATCGCGAAAAAATAGAATTTATGAATAAATAAAACTTGAGTAGAGGTCGTTTATAGAATTCCCAAACGAGAAATCTTTTTAAGTTGTTAACAAATCTTTTTCTTAATTTATTGAAGATCATCTCAACCTATAGGAGGTCTCTTTCTTTATTTACATCGGTACCTTGAGTTTATTTGATATATTTGAAGGAGGTAGGACACGACGGTATCTTCCGATCCGAAATGAGCTGTTCGACTGGTAGTACCTTCGTCCTACAGAAGACCGCGGCCATAATAACCATCATGTTGTGTTCCCGCCGCGCCGGTAAGTAGGGTAGCCAGAGCTCACTGTACCCCTCCTCCACCCACCCTTCCTAGCCCTCCCCCCTTCCCTTCAGGGTAGGCAGTGCGTGGGTAACGCCCTTGGTGTTGCACACGTCCATAGGCCACGGTGACCGCGTCCCATCAGGTGCGCCGTGTGCTTGTCTGCCACCTAAATGGTATAAAAAAAAAGTCTCATTCATGCAAGAAAAATCTAAACTAAGCAATTAACCAAAGTTTGGTTCACAAATAAAAAGTATAACAGATCTATGGGACCACATAACATCCATATTTGGTCCCGGGCGCGCACATAACGCAACACATCGAATATGGTCCCGTCGTAACTCGCCGGCAGAGGGCGCCATCTCGTATTGTGTGCTAGCAATTATTTGTATTGTGTACGACACGTGTGAGGGGTGCTGTAGTGGGCCGTACGACGCGTACATTTTGACAATAATTGCTGTGGTAGCAAACAAGTATGGATACAAATATGTTGAGTGGTTTGTATGGATTATAAGCATATTGTAACAGCAAAGATGATGATTCTAGTCATTTTGTTTATATGGCAAATTATTCGGTATAACAGCATGTTTTTAAAATATTTTTTATACTACTTAGGTGGCAGACAAGCACACGGCCCACCTGATGGGAAGTGGTCACCGTGGCCTATGGATGTGTGCAACACCAAGGGCGTCACACTCGTGCTGACGACCCTGAAGGAGGGGATTAGGGGATGAGGGGGGATTTGTGAGCTCTGGTTACCTTATCCTAAGTTTCTCGAGGAGTTAGGACACGACGCTATCACCCGTCCGAACTGAGCAGTCCGACTGGGGTAGTACCTCCGTCCTACAGAACACTGCGCCCATAATACCCATCGCGTTGTGTTCCCGCCGGTAAAAAAAGGAGGATTCCAGCGTGGAAATCTTGTAATGTTCCCAAACGGCCCGCGCCCCGGGGCTCACGAGCTAACCTACTTCTGTCTCGTTTAATTAAAAAGCTTATAAACAAAAAATTGGCTCCGTTTTACGCGCCGTCACGTAATGTAATTTATATTGAAATGCTTAGCGGCGCCGGGGGGCGCGCCTATGCACCCGCCTTATTGTGTTTGCTTGGAATTCGGTCTGCTTACCCTACTTCCTACTAATATTATAAACTAGCTGTTGCCCGCGGCTCCGCCCGCGTGGCCGTCCATTTTCGCGTTTTTTTACTATATCGCCGATTCTAATCAGCCAATGGGGTTGGCAACTGTCAAAGTGGCGCTGGTGTAGATGGCTCCTAAAACATTGATCATTTGTATGGAGTTATTTACAAAATAATTTTTAAACACAAGATGACTAAATGTATAGTAGCGAAATGCTCAGAATTTGGAGTACACCATATCCCAAAAGATTACAAAATTCGTCGGCTTTGGTTGAAAGACATTTGCCTACAAAATTTTATTTCTAAAAATAGTTAGAGGTTATGTCGAAAACATTTCGTGGAAAATGATTATAAAAAAATTGTGAATACACAGGTGAGTGTTGCTTATTCAACATTATTAGTAGTCTTAATACATATGTACTTGATATACCTACATAAAATAACATACAAATTGATTTACTCCTATAATCTTAATAATAACAGTCATTTCTATATTCTAGGAGTTGAACACCAACATAAATATATGAAGAAAAGTGCTGTACCATCTATATCTCCTTGAAACACTTAACCACTATCAGAAACAGCAAGAACAAGAAAAGATATATTGGGAGTCCGGAACCTGAGGAAATAGCTATTTGAAATGCCATCAACTTACCAATCCTGTGAAAGCATAGTGCCATTAAATATAGTGATAGTATATTATGATGATTTTGCAATGTATCTCAAGAGCATAAGATTGATAATGACACCAACAACTTGCCACATTCATCGAAGTACTCAAGCATCTAATAATAGTTCACGGCATCTAACTTAATAGTGTGGACGGTGGGCCCCACTACTCCAAAATCTTGCCAAGTTAGATGCTGTACACTATACTTAAGATTATTTTCCACAGAGCTACTACTTGCAGATGATGCAGGTATTGTAAATTAAAAAACTAAGATGACATAAAGTGTTTTATTTTTAAAAGCTTCATGTGTCCTATTCACGTCCAAGTATTATGTATGTCCACTTCATATTGAACATTTTTCATTGATTTTCTGCAATATCCCTTTATACCTATAGGTATTATTACCAACAGCAGAAGATCTTACCATCAATAAATGACGGGTTTCATACAGGAGCATAGCAATATTGTTCTTTTTGTGTACTGAAAAGAAAAAATATAGTTGTGAATAAGTAATGGTGAAAATGGGCTAGGGTCTCAGTTAAAATTTCACTTTGGTTTATATCCTACCTCAATGCAGTTTCCTATTAGGTATAAATCTTTACTTAGTTTAAACTACTTACTAGCATAGATAATGCCTTATGATTGTCTTATCAAGGGGTAGTAGAGCCGTGTTACTGTTAATATCACGATAGGTTTCTGGCAATGGTAACTATATTTCAGGATCTTCGTTATCAGCCCTTTATAGGTGTTCAAAATTGAAGTTTTGGTCATAAATCTCCAACCTGAAAGTAAAAGAATGTATATTATTATTATCCCCGTAGTTTAACTATATGCATAAGTATCACAAGTCTGTTACATTTTAGGTAATGGTATCTTCAAAACAAAAATGTTTCTGAATACGAAATTTGTGAATATAGTGGTAATTTATTTAAAACAATATACCTTTCCACAAGATCTGCTTTTTTTCCTCGTAAAGAAGCACCACGTTTTTTAAGTTAATCTTTAAGTTCCTTCACTCACCAGTTACAATACATGATGTATTAGTTCACAAACTACTAGTTAATACTGTTTTAGGTCCCTCTTTATGTAATGAAATGATAATAAATGCATGTTTTTTTTTGTAAACAATAATGACACTGAATATGGCCGTCGTACACAAAGGAGCCAACTCGCTAGCGCCATCTGCGATTAGCTTTCACCGGCCAACCCCATTGTGATCAAATATGCGTAAGGTTTTGAGTTTAACCAAGACCTTTCTAATAAAAAAACCGCTTCAAGGCTCGTTTAGTTGCTTAGTCTAAAAATTTACCGTATGTTTGGTTGTAATTGGTTAAGTAGAACCGGAGATATGACCAATAACGACCTAAAAACGAAGCACCGGCGAAGCCACGGGTAGCAGCTTGTATAAAAAGTTGCCTATATGTTGCCCAGAACTATGAACTATAATCGTACCAAGTTTGATCAAAATCCCTCCAGTAGTTTTTGATCCATGCGTGCACATACAGACAGACAGAAAGACAAAAAATTTACTGATTGCATTTTTTGCATTAGTATCGATCACCAATCATCCCCCAATTATTATTTTGTAAATATATTCAATGTACAGAATTGACCTCTCTACAGTTTTATTATAAGTAATAGACTAGCTTACACCCGTGAATTTGTCTGCGTGAACGTCTGCTTTCGCATTATTTGTGATTAAACATGCGTAAAATATGTCTGACCAAGACTTTTCAAATAAAAAACTCGAATCAAAATCTGTTCATTAGTTTTTGCGTCTACCGCGAACAAACAGATGATTGACAAGTATTCCAAAAACATATTTTTATTTTCAGAATCGTTCATATAACCAAAGACGATAGATAACTATATCTATCGTCTTTGATATAACCCATTTTTTTTTATTACAACAATTTTAAAATTTCAAGATAGTATGGATAGCAATAACCGTGGTAGCCTAGTGATTTGGGTAATGGACTGTTGAGACGAGGTCTCGGGTTCGATCCCAGGTTCACCATGGCACACACCAATGACTTTTCGATGCTTTTCGAAGTTATGTGTGTATTTATCGCAGGTTTACTAGTGACTCGGAGAACACGTTAAGCCGTCGGTCCCGGTTGCCATACAAACATCTATGGCAGTCGTTATGGGTAGTTGGAGCCCACAAAAGTCCAACCAGTCTAACTTGGAACTTCGATATTGCCATTGGTCATAATGACCATGGTTGTGGAGGTCAGATGGCAGCCGCTCCATGGAAAATATCGAGGTTCAGCCGCATCGCAGTGAGACTGGAAAGCCGACCCCAACTGAGTTGGGAAAAAGGTTCAGAGAATGATGAATGAAGATAGTATGGATGGTATAGAGCGCGGCATCTAACGTGGCTAGATTTTGTACTAGGTAGTGTGGGCCCCACTACTCCAAAACCTTGCCAACTTGCTGTACACTATACTTGTTTGTGGCAAAATGCGTCGCCTAGAAACAAGTATAGTGTACAACATGTAACTTGCTGTGAAAGTTTGTCAAGATGTTTGAACATTTGTTCTTCAATTACGCTCTGACGTCTAGAAATAGATCACAGTCTGAGATACTACGTAGGCTGTTTCTAGAATAGGTCCCTATGGGTAGCGGGATTTGGATACCACGCGGGCAAAACCGCGAGCAACAGCTAGTAAGCTTCTCATTCTCACTTGCAACTTAAGTTTATACTCGTAATAGCAACCCATTTATGTCCCACTGCTGGGCACGGGTCTCCTCTCCTCTAACGAGAGAGCTGAGAGGGTTTAGACCTTAATCCACACACGCTGGCCTAATGCGGGTTGGTGGATCGGACATGTCCTTAGAATTTTTTCTAGGACATGTGGGTTTGCTCACGATGTTTTTCCTTCACCGTCAGCAGATGGTAAATCATGTGACTTAAGTTTAGTTAACAATAATAATTATAACTACGTTTACAAAACCGACTTCACAAACTAATATTTTTTACTTTTTAGTGTACAGAAATAGAAAAGTACCTATTTATGAGGTTTATTATGTACCAAAGATATTATCATGGTCTTTGCTATGTACAAAGGCATCAAAAACAGAATGTTTGCCGTAAATTTGATGATTTTCCCAAGATCCCAGCATCACATCCTGATACCCTGGATATGGGACCACCTCAGAAGTAGCCTCTATAAAACAAAAAAAAATTCAAAATCCATCCATAATTTGGCGCCGCTATCGCGTAACATACGAAAAAAAATAGCGTACGAATTGAGAACTTCCTCCTTTTTTGAAGTCGGTTAAAAATGTCAAGAGGTTATTTGGAGAATTGTAAGCACACACTATTGTCCAATAATATCGACGCACAATGGAACTGTGTTATCGTGTTATTGGGGTACACAATACCCCACATGTGGTGCGAATGGGGTCGTAGCGCACCCCATGCTAAGTGCGGAGCAAGTGCATTAGCTCGCCTTGTGTGCGGCTAAGCGACTCTCAAGGTCGAGGAACCTATGTGAATAAGTATTGAGTAATATTAATATTGATTATCGAAAGAGGGGTGAGCAGTAAACATGTGTGACAGAAGTTTTATTACCCTCGGAGTCGACAGCCAGAGCCATCTAGCGAAGGTTATTTAAACTAGTAGGAAAAATAAAAATTAGTTTTCCTTACCATCAGGTGAGGTGAAAAGGCACAGTACCCTTTATAAAAAAAGAAGCGCACTTCAGTCTCTTGTACACATTTTTTTTTATAAATAGGACACGTCAAAATGACTTCACCTCGCCTGATGGTAAGCTAAAAGTAAAGTCTCAGGGCCGGAGTCACCACTACAGACACCGGTAGTGCTACAGTGGTGGCCCTCAGCTTGACGGCCTCAGCAAATGCTTTTTCACGCCCCGCTTAAAGGCCCCGGGACTATAGGAGGAAAGAAACACATGCGCTGGTAAAGAATTCCAAGTGTTTATAGTGCGGCAAATAAAAGAGGCTAATAAAACTGACGGTAGAACTAAACTCTCTCGTCTAAATGAAACTCGAAATGGAAAGCATATCACATAAGGGTCCGTTCACACAGACCGGCTCGGAGAGGAGAGTAGATTCTTATCACGTTGAAAACAGAGTTTTTAGTATTTGTAGTAAGGTTTATTTTTGCATCTGCACTGCTTTTGTCATTATGAAAATCATTTGTCAGTGTGAACAGAAAAATGCGCGCCGATGCACTCCGAGCCGGTCTGTGTGAACGGACCCTTAGGTGTGCCTCACTGAATCTATAAATGCCTATTGAATCAGACTCTCTATACCAGTTCTGAAACGGTATAAGACTAGGGATTGTCGTCACGTTCAGATCCAAATACGATTGAAAGCGCTCGGAGATCAGTCGCAGCATCCTGAAACAATAAAAAGGCTTGCCATCAGATGTGTGGGATTGTGTGCAGTCGGTGCATCGAGCTGCCGAAAAGCGACCAATTCTGTCTCCGTTTAAAATAGACTGGGACCTGCCAAGGCAATTAAAAATAAATTACGTTTTATTACAAAAACATCAAAGTATTCTATCATCATTTTGATTATCAATATTTTTCTATAACTTAGTAGCTGCTGACCACCCGATTGAAATATTTATCCCGTTACTGCGATCCACAGGAATTTATTCCCGGGATGGAAATTAACCTATCAGTTATTCCAAACCAAAGATCCAAACTATGATCTATCAGTGTTTATAATTTCAGCCTTATTCGTTCATCCGTTTCAATGTAATTCAGTTACAAACATTTAAACAATTTTAGGAAATCCATGTAAAAATGAACTTTCAAGTGACGAATAACTAGTAATGCATAGATATATAGGAAGAATTCTTCAAGAAGGGAATTAGAAGGCTTTTATAGGGTCGACAGCGCGAGTGTGACGCCCCTGGTCCATAGGCCACGGTGACCGCCCATCAGGTGGGCATAAAAACAAATGTTTGTACTTTTTAAGAGCATAATAAATAAATAATTTAATACGTATAATGTGTGTGCCCTGAAGCCATTCCTGCGTCGAATCGATCGTGTCCGCGCGGGCGAGTATCAAAGCTTTGGGAATACTTTGTCAAGAGCAGCGCCGAGTTTGGTGAGAGGCCCATTGAATATGTATGGACATATCACATATTTTATTTGAACCAAACACATCACACGCTCCTGGCTCTTTATATGTCTATTATTTTCGATCATTTTTTGCTGTCAAACGGTAGCAGGACGCTGGGTATTTTTTGCTTTAGTTCTGAAAGTAATTTCTTTAACACAATTGCTAAATTACGCGATATAAGTACTGGCTGATACCGCAACCTATTCCTGGGATAAGAAATCTAAGTATTCTTACAAACTATAATCTATCTCTGTACTAAATATTATACAGCTCCGTTCAGTTGTTAGAGCGTGATTGAGCATAAAATATCTAAACATCTTCAAAAACTTATACATTTATAATATTAGTAGGATAAGATGATGATGATCCTATGACTGCCCTGCTCTTACTAATAATGGGTGCAGCATCGTGCTTCACCTAGGATCTCCACCTGGGTAAAGCACGGGGTACTACGCTTAACGTTGCAATTAAAACTGAAATGTTGCAAAAAAATTAGCCATGAGAACCATCCCCATATCCTGACATATAGTTATATAGGTGTTATAAGCCCTCGATCGAAAATTCCACGTAAATAATGGTATATCAATTTCAAAAGCAAATCTTAGTACAATATGATAGGTAGATAAAAAGTCGAGAGGAGGTCAGTACTTATTTTAGGATCTCGTCCGGCCTGCGCCCCCCGCAGCCCTACGTTGTGTTCGAAGTTTGTCCGCTTGGCTTTTATGAGAACGACTGCCGTCTGACCTCTCAAACCCGAGAGAATAGACTGCGCTAAAGGCTCAGATGTACCGGCTTGTACGTGTGCTTACTTTGGGCGAGATGATCGTGGGGAACCCCATAAACAAATATATTACAATAAAAATATTACAAATATATTACAAAGTACCCACAATAAATTCCAATATAGTGTTGTCATGTATTATTCTCGTATAATGCCGTATTAACTAAAGAAAACAAAAAAAACTATGAATCTAATTATTCAATTTTAAATTCAAGTACGATCACGCCTAAAGCCGTGAGCGACACAGGGGAGCTTAGCAATTTAAAACAACTTCGTACAGTACATACTTTGAAAATTAATTCAAATAGCAGCTTTATCAAAAACTGCAATTCCCTAAGAAAACATTGCACTGATATCAATTAACTTCCTTCCCTCGCTAGCCACCCTCCGTGCCGACACGTCAGCGAAACGTAAACAGCCAGCATTCCTTCAAACTAAACTAGCTCTTAAATATATCAGGTCATTAGGATCTTTATTACTTGTACGCGGTATTCATGAGCGCATCTTTCATGTTTACTTCAACCAATAAACGCCTTTAAATTCATAACAGCAAGTTCGTGTATTCTATGTGGGCTTTGAATGTAAATTACGAGTATTATTTAAAATTGTTTGTTCAAATTATTCAAGCTGTATTAATACTTATCACTTCACTTTTAAGGTTCAATTTTGTCTGTGATTTATTATTATTTCAAAACAAATATTACTTCTATGTTGAGGTATTTAAATTCTTATGGCTTTTAAAAATAAGGTTTAGTTTTCTGTGATGGGAAACACTAGGGTTGTATCGCACCCAATCGCACCCCACATGCAGTCAATGTATTTTATTTGATAATAAGTTAGTTTTGCGTAATGAGTTGTTGCAAGGGAGGATTTTTAATAAACTTGTTTTACTAAAGCTTGGTGTAATGATTGGGGGCAGACGCAAATGAAGCAATAGGGCTGACTAGTCTCGGACTCATACGAGATACTCATTCATTAACGTCTATCGCAGTTTAAGGTTGCTGGGGCCGTAGTCTCGACATTTATCGCTACGACTTTGCTACCGAATTGCAGGCTAAGATAGCGACAAACATTGGTTGCAGTAACGATTTTTGCGTCAAACAGTCTAGGTAGTCTGTACATTTTATGAAGATTAAGTTTGCGATGTTATTCGTTAAGATACCGAAAAAAATCGTTAGTTTGGAAAGTAGAAACTGCCAAATATCGTAAGTTTGCGTCGCTACGAGTTATCGACCGAATTCAGTAGCTAAGGTGTTGCGATAAATATCAAGACAACCGTCCCTGGTCGTATGGCTCAGTTGTTTCAGTGATAAAGTAATGAAAAGTCAATGAGTAGACTGTAGTGGGTTCAATCTGGGTCTACTCCTATGGGTATGCAACTAACATTCCCACGCGGTTTCACCAAGTAACGGAACTTATGCAGTTGAAACCACGTGCCGTGGAAAAGTACCTTTGTTACTCAAGTATAACGATGAAAGAATTTTTGAAATCGATTCAGTAGTTTCAGCGTTTCTCGATTACAAACAAACAAATTTAATCTTTTGTCTTCCTAATATTCGTATAGATTAAGTGTTTAGAGTAAAAAAAATAGAAAATCTGACCCGGGCTCCGAGGCTACTGGAATATGATAATATGAAGGATAATAAAAATCCAAATTTCTGCCAATGGTACAGTTAAACCGTTATCTTAAACGCCCCCTCTGCTAACTCTTTCCTTATTAATTAAATATTCGTAGCGCGTCAGAGTAGAGCGCGCCCTCTCTCTGCGCAAGGGAACCCCATTATATTTGGTAATGAGTGCTTCAAACAGTTAACTATGAACGTTACAGAACACTGGGATATGAGTTTTTTGAAGCTCACTTTGAGGGGATGAAAACTCTACCACACCAAGCGAGCTACGTTCGTAGGCCGCGTAGACCCGATTCGGAACGCCACGTTTTCAAAACGTTTTTTTTGTCATTTCGATTGGAAAGTAAAATGTGAATTTTGTGATTGTATTTTTTAATGTTTGTTACCTGGGAAGTAGGGTAGCCAGAGCTCACTGTACCTCTCCTTCCACCACCCCATCCTAGCCTCCTGTCCCCTTCCTAGCCCTCCCTCCTTATTCCTTTCAGAGTAGACAGCGTGTGTGTGACGCCCTTAGTGTTGCCCACGGTGACCGCTTCCCATCAGGTGGGCCGTGTGCTTGTCTGCCACCTACGTAGTATAAAAAAAAACCTCAAAACTTTCGACTGGGTGAACCGATTTTGATGGTTCTTTTTTATTTGAAAGCTGGTGCTGCGAAAACTTGAAGATCTAATTTAAGACTGTTCATACTCCAATAACTAGTTTCCTCTATGTTTGTAACAAACATTATATTGATTTATGTATAGAAAATGAATTCCACGAAGCTAGTCAAATGACATCTCTACTTTCAGCAAACTAACTTTACAATTTAAACCGTATGTGCACAACAATAAGGTTGAAAATCAAATGTCCACTTATGATAATGCTGTTTAACCGTTAATAGGGCATCGGATAATTAGTTTTACATCCAATTTCCTTTCATACCATCCATGACTGTGAGCGCTGCCACGAGAATATGAACCTTGAGTTCAATGGCATACGGTTGATAGTGCGTTGTGTTGGGTATGAATAATTTATAATGAATGAGCTTTGCGTAGACAGCATATTTGTAAGTTGGAAATGGAGTATACTTTGAGAAAGAAAATTTTTTATACTACGTAGGTAGGCAGACAAGCACACGGCCCACCTGATGGGAAGCGGTCACCGTGGCCTATGGACTTATGCAACACTAAGGATGACACACACGCGCTGCCTACCCTGTAGGGAAGGGCTAGGAAGAGGTAGGGAGGCTAGGAATGGGAGGAGAGAGGAGGGACATAGTGAGCTCTGCCTACCTACTTACCGGCGGGAACACAACACGATTGTTATTATGGCGCGATGTTCTGTAGGGCGGAGGTACTACCCCAGTCGGACTGCTCATTTTAGACGGGAGGTACCGTCGTTTCCTACCAAACCTTTGGTTGAGGGATATGCCTATTAGATAACCTTACACCCCAGTAATTAAAACCCGAAACGGCGTGTGGCTTTAGTCGGTTCGATCCCGACATAACCACTCCCGATGGCTGACAGGGCTGGTATCCATGAGGATTTCCGCAAGAAAACAAAAAAAAAGGGTCATATACCCCGGTATGATATAACAGCCAAAATGTGGGTGTACAAAACACTTCTGCCTACACTTGTGAGGATAAACACCCGTGTGCACTTGAATAAATAAGGCAAGATTGATGAGTTCCACGCGGCGAATCGTGAGAAGCAATAAATAATGTCCGAAATCTACAGCAAAGTGACGATGTGTTTATATGTTGTTAAGACGATTGTGGCGGGCAATGTTTGTGGAGCCCGCAGTGGCCGCACATGTCCGCCAGATATGGTGAGACGCGGCGGTCATCACCTGTGTCCACGGAATAAAGAATACCTACTACAATGGAAGTGTGATACTACTTATTCATAAGGGAACCGCTGTCGCCAAACTCACACATACAACCAGTTAATAATACATTGCACTACTAGTAAACAAATGTTTTGATTAGTCGCATATCTTGCATACCAAATTAGCCTAAATTATGCATACTGCAAAACGAAAATACACCTTACTAGTTCGTGTTAGAGATTTCTTTGTTATAGATAAAAAAATATTTACGGCGATTCGTTTTTTGAATCAAACAAACTTTGACTTAAGAAAAACTTCAGATAATCTCTCTCTCTCGCTCTATCTAACTATGCAAACCTTGCGAAACAACGCATACAAGTGACACGCGTGCCACGCCCACTTACCACCTCTGTGTCGACCAATGACTTCTACATCTGAACACAAAAAAAAAACAGACTGCAGAGTTTCTTGCCGGAGTCTTCTCAGGTCTGGGCGGCGTTTCGAACCGGCGTGGTGTGGTCCACTACGAGGACACTTATATCCTCGTGGTCATACTGGTGTGACAAACTAGTAAGACCACGAGACGACCCATTTGCTTAGTATAGTCTTAAATATTTTGAATTTTTGCCGTTTTGTGGTCTATACACAATAAATTCTTTTTGATTTATTGCGGGCTTGCATGAAAGGTTAAATGACATTAGAGGAAGCGCGTGAAGTATGTCAGGATAGAGGCAAATGGCGCTCTGTTGTCTCTGCCTACCACAAAGGGAAAACGGCGTGAGCATATGTATGTGTGTATGCATGATTTTTTGACTTTTGACTTTATAAAATTCTAGTTTGAATGTTTGTCTGTTTGTTCGCAATGGACGTAAGAACTACTGACCAATACCGATGTAGATCCACTCCTAACTCAAGCAATTTAGCTTGGTAATACTATCTCTTACGATTTGTGGCTCTTGTAATATTTTTTTTAATAAAATTGTAGATGTAAAAATTTCCCACAAGTAAACAACTACGGAACCTATCTGACTGATTTTGAAAGTCGTTTAAAAACTAACAATAGGTATTTTCTTTGTTTTCAGGTACGGAGCCCAGTCATGCGAGCAGTAGATATGGTATTCATGTTTGATATACTTCTAACAAATCAGTCCCTCGGTTAATCTCAGAGGCCTTTAAAAATACGCCATACTTGTAATACTTCTATTTATTCAATACTACCGCCACCACCCCGGCTTCGCCCGTGGCGTATTTCGAACCCCGATGCACCCTTTTTAACTCACATAATATGCTCATAATTTATCAGTTTTCCTAAAATGTATGGGAATCTACCGGAATTGTTCACATTTATGATTATTGCTCCGCTCCCTTGGGCAGTAGCATGATGATATTCAGCCTATGACATTCACGGATAATGTTCTATTGGTGAAAGTATTTTTAAAATCGGTTCAGTAGATCCCGAGATTACCGCTTACAATTTAACAAATATACAAACACACAAACTTTACCTCTTTATAATATTAGTATAGATTAGAGGTGGGTTGTACTTTTCTAAAACAATCCCGAGAATGGTTTTACCACCTATAAAATACACCTACATTTATATTCGTTTTCACAGAATACTTGCAACTACGCTGGGCCAGAAGTAGCCACGCAGGCGCTGTTCTTATAAACGTATATTATAAAACGTTAACCCGCGCATGTATTAGCGCTATGAATATATTAACTGACATTTAATGCCCATGTGTCGTGGCGGTAATTATACAGGTTGAATTTTTCAAAAGGGATTGGATGGCCAAATCCGAAACTATAATGAATAGCGAAAAATGCTCAAAGGAGTCACGAGCCCGATTTTGTGGTATGTCATTACTTCCGAGAATAAGATCCTTAACAGCTACACTATCGTATGGTGTAATAATAAAGGGTGTGTTTTTTTTTCAAAATCAACGGGTTCGATTCTCAGCTAGGATTATTGGTTTTTCAAAAATCTAATAATGAGGTTTTAAGTTTCATCGAAATCGGGCTCGTGACTCCTTTGAGCATTTTGCGCTATTCCTTATAGTTTCGGATTTGGCCATCCAAGCCCTTTTGAAAAATCCAACCTGTATATGTGGGATGGCTCAGTTGTCCATAATCTTGTGCGCTGTAATACAATCCTAACTACATCTTGTCCGAAGGGAACTGTTTCCGTCCGCCATGTCCGGGGAGTGCCTGACCCTCCGCTATCTGCCCGGACATGTCGCCCCCACGCTCGAGGCACACACCCCTTGTCCGGCAAGGTATTTTGTTAATTGGGTAAACGATCCCTTTGGCCAGGGGTGAGACCGAATCGAATTACGCAACGCATATAAGAAGGTCTATTGACGACTTAAGAATTGGCGTTCAGAGTTTTCAAAGATTTTGGTTCCAGGTTGTTGTCACCTTGTCTCAAAAAGGCGAGGTCGTCTCAAAGGGCGTACAACCGCTATTTAGGCGAAAATAACCTTTCAATGCAGTGTTATATAAACATTAAGTAAAATGGATGGTGGCGAATTCCTTCCAGCACTCCGCCGGCGAGAGTAGATCGTGAAACATCGTATGGATGTCTTACTTATTTTTTTTTCTGTATTTTTTTATACAGTTTAGGTAGCAGACAAGCACATGGCCCATCTTCATTTAATTTTTTTTATACTACGTAGGTGGCAGACAAGCACACGGCCCACCTGATCGGAAGCGGTCACCGTGGCCTATAGACGTGTGCAACACCAAGGGCGTCACCACGCGCTGCCGACCCTGAAGGGAAAGGGCGGGGGTACGAACGGGTGGAGAGGCTAGTAAGAGGTGGGGGGCAGGAGGGGTACAGTGAGCTCTGGCTACCCTACTTATCGGCGGGAACACAACACGATGGTTATTATGGCCGCGGTGTTCTGTAGGGTGGAGGTACTTCCCCAGTCGGACAGCTCATTTCGGACGGGAGATACCGTCGTGTCCTACCTCCATCAAATTTATATTAGATCTGTATACTGAAGGTATACCAATTCGCTAAAAGAGTTTATGACCCCATTTCCTGAAAAAAATAGTGGTGAAACACTGACATTTATTCCAACAGACAGCCAAGAGAAATTTAATGATCTTATATAAGGTTTTCTTTTACTGTTGAGGTCATCATCATTCTCTGAACCTTTTCCCAACTCAGTTGGGGTCGGCTTTCCAGTCTAACTGTGATGCGGCTGAACTTCGATATTTTCCGTGGAGCGACTGCTATCTGACCTCCACAACCAATGAGCATTATGACCAATGGCGATATCGAAGTTCTTAGCGAACGAAGGCTTAACGTGCTCTCCGAGGCACTAATAAACCTGCGATAAATACACACATAACTTCGAACTTTTTTTTTACTTTTGAGGTACCCTAAAAATAGCTACGTATCAGGTATCACGCAAGCAAAACCAGACATATCGCTGTGTCAAAACTGCCATAAAATTGTACCAACTTTTTCATACATTGGCGCAGATCGCATACGACCGCGGAATGTGTTATTGCCGCACCGACAGTTCCCGCGGCCCGAGGCCTTCAGCTCACGAGGCACCTGCGTCTGTCATATTAAACACAACTTTATTAAATTTCTGCTAAAGCTGGCTTTTTTCGAGGAATTTAGTATGCGCATTATTTACATGTAATAGGAAATGGAGGGATTCTGTGCGAGGGTTGGAGCAATGATCATATTTTTAAGTAAACCTTTGCATATAAGGTCAACTTTTTAGGTATAAATTAGTTTTACTTGCAGATTTAACGAGGATTCCAGCGACTGGGACCGCAAAAGCTGGGACCGCGGTTCCAGTTGCCGGTTCTATTAAATTTCAATATTTTTCTTCCGTCGACTGGGACCACCTATAATTTTATGAAAAATCTATAGTTTAAGCCAAAAGACAAGAGTTACTGTGGTGCCAGATTTTTTTTAATAAGTCACGTCAAAATGATTTAACATCGTCTGATGGTAAGCTAAAGGTAAAGTCTCAGGACCGGGGTTACTACTACATAAGCCGATAGTGCTACAGTGGTGGCCCTCAGCTTGACGGCCTCATTAAATGCTTTTTCACGCCCCGCTTAAAGGCCCCGGGACTATAGGAGGAAGGAAACACATGCGCTGGTAAAGAATTCCAAGTGTTTATGGTGCGGCAAATAAATGAGGCACCGAACCGCTTGGTTCTTGATGGAATCGATTGCACTGTGTGGTGGTGATACCTCAGCCTGGCACGTGTAGTTCTGTATTTAGATTAGATACCTTCCTATTACTGAGAATTTTTAAATGAAATATTTATTTTGTTTAGTTTTTAGTTTTTATTTTAATGTCAATATTATTTAATTTTCATTGTATTTTTATCATACTTAAATAAAATTAATAAAATTACTGAGAATTTTCTAATAGATGCCAAGATCATTGTGGTTTATCTGACGATTATCACGAAGTCTACTATTGTTTTTTTATCTATTATTTATTGATAAAACCCCGCATTTGAGCCTTCGTCAACTGGAACCGCTCGAAATGGTCAATTAGATTTTGAATCGGTCGACTGGACCCATTACCCAATTTCATTATTAATTATAATCACCTAAAGCCGAATTGTCGCACTTGCTGAAAAGTGATAATGTAGTCGACGATTGGACACACTTGCTTAGGAAGAAATAGATTGCCTCTGGTGTAACTCGTAACGTTAAGTTTTCCAGGTTATAGTTCCACACACATGTGACACAATCTCGTCTTCGGTGCGTCCTGTCCGTAAGATTTATACATCCATGTTTACAGTATCTAACTCCACTGTCCCTGTTTCGTTTTGAAAATAATAAACTTGTGCACCTCGAGTGATCGTCTAAAATTAATTCAAATTGAGCTGTATCGTCGCTGTTTGCATGAAATAATTAATTACGGCTGCACACAGCGACGGGCGGCAAACAACTTGCAATTCTATTCGCGTTAGATAAAGATGATATTTAGTTGTCAAGACTGTGGTACTCTGAAATGAGTTAACTTGTTATCAGTGGTTTATTGGGCTGAATGCTTTATTTCGATGTAGAAAATAAAGGAGTAGAGCCATACTTTAGAGATACAAAGCACGAACTAGGATTGTTGGTAAATAATTGGTATAGGTATATCGAAATATCGATATTTATAACTGATACTTTTTTAGACGGTGTATCGATAATTCGCTGTTGAAATGTGATATCGATACAAACTTTGCCACAGGGCTATCTTGAAGCCAAAAATGGCCCCAAGCCATCTCCGGCTTCCTCCCTCGGGATCAGGAACTACGGTGTCTCTGTCTTGCCCCGGAAAAAGGGCCTGCTTATCGGGAGCTCGTTGAGTGATATCCAGCGTCTAATTCTGATGTCGAACTTCCAATCGAAACTAAATAATAAGTACGAAGTTGCATTACAACCGTTGCTCAGTGCGGCAACGCTTAAATACGAACAAATAAACATAGAGTTTTATACACATAAGTAGGTATGTATTAAATATGTAATACTACATAAGTTAGAAGTGAAAATATTTGAGGATATAACTTCGCCCTCCGTCGCACTGTTTTTTTGCGTTTATGTGTGTTCCGCCGAGGAATGTGATTCTATTATAGCTAACGTTCAAGCGACATTTGTATGATATTGGATTTGTGATGTAGGTATGTGTGTCTGTGAACGGCTTCTATCCAATTTCACCGTTTGACACAGGTTGACATGCGATCAGAGCGAATTAAGATGTAGCTGATAGAAATAGACAAAAAAACAATTTAATGTGAAATGATGCCAAGACGACTATATACCTATTGTTTGCACTAACGGGGCCAATTCTTGTATAAAATATGTTAAAGTCAGTTGCAATTTAATCTCGAACTCATGTCGATCTCGCAAATTTCAAAAAGTAAGGCGTATTACCAAAAGAATGGCAAACCTTTGGTGATCTACGGTTTTACGATGGCCCTCTTTACTCCCAGAAAGGGGATGGTGCGACTATCACACGGTGTCACTAGGGTGACAGGTGCTCGTCTTGTCAACCCCACCTGGCTGTTGGGGGAGCCCGTCCGCTTCCCGCCAACTCTCCACTGTGCTCTCTGATAATCAGAGGGAAACGCGGAGAGCCTCCAAGTAGTTCTCTACAGGGTGACTCCCGCCTCAGCTGGCATTGGCTAAAAGGGCAGTGTGGGAGAGTCTGGGAGTGTAGAGGAGTGATGGAGGTAGGACACGACGGTATGTCCCGTCCGACTGGGGTAGTACCTCCGCCCCACAGAACACCGCGCACATAATAACCATCGTGTTGTGTTCCCGCCGGTAAGTAGGGTAGTCAGAGCTCACTGTACCCCTCCTCCACCCACCCCTTCCAAGCTCTTCCCCCTTCCCTTCAGTGTAGGCAGCGCGTGTGTGATTAGTTTTGCACACGTCCATAGGCCAAGGTGACCGCTTCCCAGCAGGTGGGCCGTGTGCTTGTCTGCCACCTAAGTGGTATATAAAAAAAGGTAAAGGGCTGCAGTTACCTACGTTGCCGCAAAACATGAGTGAGCTAGCTAGGAGTTATCCTACTTTTTTAAAAGGTTACAAAATTTGTTACGTAGTACCAATTTACATATATACAGCTGACGTAGATTCGCGTGTCGTTGCTCTAAATCTGAGCTGATGTGAGCTCGCAGCCTCCCGGCGTACCTCGAGCGAATTTTCTCTACGATTACAAAACGTAATTTATTCTATGCATGCATTTGGCTAAAGGGCGGCGCGCACCGGCGACGACCGGCCGCAATTACCGATAAACTGGTGCTCGTCTAGACGCCGCCGTTTAGATATTTTTCTGCTTTTTTATGGAGTAAATTGTGGGAGCCCTAAACTGACTAGGTACCTACAGTTTTTTTTTTTGATGAGGCCGTCAAGCTGAGAGCCACCATTTTGGCACTATCGGTGTTTGCAAAGGTGACTCCCATTCTAGAGACTTTGCCTCAGCTTACCATCAGGCGATGTTGACGTGACCGACATAAAAAAAAAAAAAGTTCCAACTTGTGTATTTGATGGGCTGATCTTAAGATAAGTGTTGAGAGTTTGGTTTGAGTTTTCAGTGGCTTTTCAGATATTCGAATATGTTACTATCGCGACTTATATAAAAATCTTACTCCTTATGTATATTTATATGATGCCTGTGGCTCCTCACGTGCGAAGGTCGGTTTTTTTAATATACGACACGTCAAAATGACTTCACCTCACCTGATGGTAAGCTAAAGGTAAAGTCTCAGGACCTGGGTCACCGCTACATACACCGGTAGTGCTACAGTGGCGGCCCTCAGCTTGACGGCCTCATCAAATGTTTTTTCACGCCCATTTGGTCATTTGTCGGACTCTACTTAATAAACCAGTTGGCTGCTGTTTGACACATTGCCGGTGTAACTTGTCACCCTCCATTTGATTGACAACTAGTTGTGTCGGCCGCTGACAATGTGAGCGATCGTTCACAAACTTGAGGAGTCGTTGACAGCTGAGAGTGATCACGCGTTGACGGCGAACGCAGCAGGTCACACTACTTGGAATTCATTTCTAATTATATTCCGCGCACGCTTAGGCTGTGGAATGATCTCCCTGCAGTGGTTTTCCCTGGGGGCTACAATATGGAGTTCTTTAAGAAGGGCATTAGAAGGTTTTTACAGCGGCAGCGCAAGTAGGTGTTGCACACGTCCATAGGCCACGGTAACCGCTTCCCATCAGGTGGTTGCCGTTGTTGGTCCGTGTGCTTTTCTTCCACCTAAGTGGTAGGAAGTTATAGGAAATAAATAAATATAAGTAGACCAGTTGACGAGGACAGTTAACAATCGAAAGTATCTAGCCAAATGTGCCCAGGGCCCGTAGACAAATGTCAGTGTATTCCGTAGCGTAAATCGCTTTCAAATAGAAACGGTTAAGTCGACCAATCACATCCAAGCTCGTCGCCGGCGTACGATACGTGCGCCGCGGCGGAATCACGAGCTGGAGTGTGATTGGTCGACCTAAACTATTCTATTCGATACGATACGATAGCGATTTAGACTTTTGCCACTTGGCTACGGGCACTTATCCTGCAGCAATAATTCGTCCATGGATTGTCTGCCGTCCGGTCAGGTCGGACGTCACCCGGGCCGGATATTGGCTGCGGCGCGCGGCTCGTGGCCACAAGGGAGTATTTCCTCTCGTCGCCAATTTGTAGGCAAGATGTGTGAACAGCGCCGAGGAGCGCTTGTAATGGAATGGAATGTTACCCAGCTGTATACGTATTTGGTGGTATTACTCTTTAGGGAGACATTATGGGTCGACTTTTTACTATATAAAATAGTGACTTGGCTATGAAATTTGAAGAAATATCGTTTTTGTTTCAAAGATTCAATCAATCAATTACCTAACCAATCCTGCATACAAATAATTATGCGCTAAGCAGGAGTCAAACCCGCGACCTTTGTCGCTCTACCACTAAACACAGGTCGTGGAAGTACTTCCACAAAACCGCAGTTAAGTGACACTGCTATTTCAGTATCGGGTTTCTGTTTGTGTGTAGGGTGTGAGGGCTCTGGTAATGCGTGAGTGCCCATCTCGTTTACAAGCTTTTATACGATCGCTTGCAATTAGGCGAATCGTGTGCTTGTGTTTCGATGCAATAGTAAACATAATGTTAAAGACTTCTAGAAGTTATCTAGGGCTGCTTGTTTTAATTGTAATGTTTTTACGTTTGTTAGCTCAGAACTTTCGATTGTGTGAACTGATTCTCATGATTCTTTTTGGAAATTGGTGCTTCTTCTTAAAGTTGTTTTTCCTGTTAAATTTTTACGGTTTTTCTTAAATTGTCCAAGAAAACATAATAATATCTATCTAGTCTGCTGTTGAATTACTCAAAATATTGATGATTAACGGATATATCGGACACGGAGGAGGTAGGACACGACGGTATCTCCCGTCTGAAATGAGCTGACCGACTGGGGTAGTACCTACGCCTACAGAACACCGCGCCCATAATAACCATCGTGTTGTATTCCCGCTGGTTAGTAGGGTAGCCAGAGCTCACTATACCCCTCCTCCCCCCACCCCTTCCTAGCCCTCCCCCCTTCCCTTCAGGGTAGGCAGCGCGTGTGTGACATCCTTAGTGTTGCACACCTCAATAAACCACGGTAACCGCTTCCCATCAGGTGGGCCGTGTGCTTGTCTGCCACCTACGTAGTTTAAAAGAAATTCCTTTAATATACGCACTTGTAAGTCATGTTCAATTGTCTGCTCGGACGCAGCACTATATGGGTCGCCATTTCATTTCTCCTGCCCTATTTGTCCGCCAGCTGTAACAGATCCATCGTCCATCTCCTATTCATACACATCTCCATACTTGAAGCCACTTGCTAACTTTTTACACTGGCCGACACGACACTGCACTTTGATACGACAAAAAGTTCTGATTGTTTTCATCGATGTGATATTTTACATAATATTAAAGTAATGCCTAGCTGATGCCCGCTGCTTTGCCGGTCTGAATGTAGGTTATCGCTACTTTTAGTCATATCTCCAATTCCACTCAACTTAACCAATTATAATCAAACTTACGGAAGATTTTAAATATCAGCAAGAACTAAAAGAAAAAAAAAGTCCTGAGACTTTACCTTTAGCTTACGATCAGGCGAGGTAAAGTCATTTTGACTTTTTGAGGTATATCCTATATATAAAAAAATTAAAACACCGTATCAAAATTCGTTTAGTAGTTTTTTGCATCTATCGCGAGCGAAGAGACGAAGAAGAAGATTATCGATGCTAAACCCAAAAATATTTTTTGGAGAGGAATATTTTTGTGTTTAGCATCATTAATATAACATAACCCATGTGTTTTTATAATAGTATCGATTGAAGATAGGTTGCTAGCTCGACAAGTCGATGTCGTAAATGCGCAAAAATACAGTTTCATGAAGAAAACTGACATGTACCATTCTGTTGTGTTGCCTACTTAAAATTGTTTCCAAATAAAAATTTTTATCGGATCAATGTCGTGCGGCTGTCGGTCAATGTAAAGAAGCTCCAAGCCATCATTACAAAACGTCCGAGTGGCCTACATCCGATATTTTACAATCATGGCGTTCCCGCGCTTTTGTGACAGCTGACTTTATTCTATCGTGGCCAGGGCGACCGCGTTCGGCCTTTGTGGAGACTTTGTCGACGTGGCACACTTTGGTGTCGCTTTTCAAAGGAAATAGGAGCGGTTTTGGTCACTGTTCGCATGTAGGCAGTGTCAGCTTATTGAAAGAGTTGAACCATTTAGTTCACACTAATATTATAAACGTGAAAGAATGTGTGAAGGTGTGGATGTATGGATGTTTGTTGATCTTTTATGGGCGAACGGATCTGGATGAAATTTAGAACAGCAAAGCACACCACCATGGGAGTAGTGCTGTGTTATTTGGTAACTGGTAGTCAGTTGGATATAGAAATTCCAAGTCACCACCAGTGGCAAGTTCATGGTGGTCAGAAGGTCCGGAGGGGACTATAGGAGGAAGGAAACACATACGCTGGTAAAGAATTCCAAGTGTTTATGGTGCGGCAAAGAGAAGAGCCTTCAGTAACCCAATCACGTCCCATCGAATAGAAATGGAGCTCGTTTAAATAAAACATGCGAAATGAATTAATTTAGTTTGCGATATGAACCTAACAAACCTATACGGACGGAAAGCGTTGGAGGCGAGGCTGTGCAACAAAAATGGCGGTGCAGCTAACTTAACCTAATCTAACCACGAGTGAATTATGTGTTACCCTTATATTTAATTGAAAAGTGATACCTGGATATTTTTTCATGGTTTCTACGGTTTTTACACAATTGCACTACATAAGACATGCTGTATTTTATTTTTCGCTACTTAAACTGACTGAATCGAAAGGTGACGTACCCGTAGGACCTCCAAGTTTCGACCCCATCTAAAAATAGGACCCATACGACACAATTTCAAAAAATGGGGCCCGTGCGACCTCATTTATGAATCTTCGTATGTAAAACTGAAATACAATCGTGCACAAAAGTGAAATATATGACATTTGCCGCGTATAGTGACTGACTACCGTGTACGTGTCGTCTTGTACGTGTAAGTAGGTGGACCATCTCTAGTGTCACCAGTTGTGTTCTTCAACGCGAACCGTCCGTTGGTTTTACACGTTCATGGTTGGCGGGTGGTGAGTCCCTTCACAAACAACAACTTTTCATTTGTTACCGAGTTTTGATTACTCATCGCTTCTTCGCAAAATTTAATTTGCAGTTTAACGATATCAGTTCTGTTTATTAATTTTAACTTTTTAGACTAGTAAGGTAGGCAACAAGCACACGGCTCAACAGATGATTAACGTGGGCTATGAAAGGGATTTTGGAAGTTTCCACTTAAGAAGTTCTTTTTTAATCGTAAGAAGAGGAAAGTGGAAGTGGAGGAAAAAACAGGAAAGAAAAGAAGGGGAGAAAAGGCTATAAAACTTTCGTAAACTGCAAATAATATACCACCCACGAGAGAGATGGGTTAACTCTTGTATCTTATTCTACTCCGCAAGGGCTCACCTTCAAGGTGGTTTAACTATAGTTTACAATTAATGGTGTACGACGATCGTACATTTATGGTCCTTCGATCCGGAGCTTTTTTTAACGTTTTTGGTTACAATAGTTATCAGACCGAACCGTTTACGGTTATCAATACATAGGGAGGCGGCATGCAAAATATCCAAACAACTTGCTCTGGTTGACTGTCTGCAACAAACGTCTATAAACAAGTCGCCCGTTTACAACTACCCGCGACAAGCTACAAACATACAACTCGCTATTATTCAAATCGAATTTCAGATTTTTCCGCTAATGTGTTTTGCACCGAAAATTGCTGAGGTCGAATATAAACTTTAAACATATTACCGCAGAGTACAAGTTCAATAAGCAGTAATTTATAAGCTGTATGGCAAGTTGGCCCGACACTAAGGCAAGAGATTTGCATAGTTTAGTGAAAGTTCGATGTTTTATAGCGAAGGGAGAAGTTTTATCGCGCTTCCGGAACCAAGTTTAGATTTGGTGAATTTCGGGGCGCGGCCGGGGGGGCAAGATATGAGAATTAAATTTTGGAGAAAGAATTTTGTAACTTTCATTTCTGGCGAGAGTCCCCTAGTAGATATTCGTGTCTACGTGAATTTTGATTCCGTTCCTGTTTCCCATTGAAACCTATTCCAGGAACTAAAAGTAGCCTATGTGTTGTTTCGTATTATAATTTATCCCTATAACAAATTTTAGTCAGAATCGTTCAGCAGTTAGAGCGTGATTGAGTTAGAAACATCCAAACATCTATACAAACTTTCACATTTATAATATTTGTAGGCAGTAGCCTCTGTGGAGTAGCGGTAGTGAACGCGGCCGCTGCGCAGGAGGCGCGGGTTCGATCCCCGCTCAGTGCAAATATTTGTATGCATGAATATGGGTATTTGCATTGGTCTGGTCGTGCCTCGGAGAGCACGTTAAGCCGTCGGTCCCTGTTGCCATACGAAACATCCATGGCAGTCGTTACGGGTAGTTGGAGCCCTAATAAGTCCAACAACAACGGTCTAGCTGCAATGCTTCGATTATCACCTAATGTCACCATTGGGTTGTGAAGGTCAGATGGCAGTCGCTTCACGGAAAATATCGAGGTCCAGCCAAATCCGCAGTTAAGACTGGTAAAGCGGACCCCAGACTCCGAGGTGAAAGCTTTGGATGCGACTGGGATTAACGCTAGGTTGAAGGAGGAGGAGTAGTTATTAGGCCAATGTCAATCACACCGCCTCGATGTGTGTCGGTGAAGTAGCGCCGCTCTCGAGAACTAATCGCCGAGCGCCGAGGCACGCGCGCCGATGTAGATACAACATGTGCTCATTTGTGGACCACTTAGCGCCAAGTCTGTGTCTCTAGGTCACAGGCCGCATCGTTTTACACTTTGTCTTTTATATTACCACTAGGTGAGGTTTGTGGTTCAACCCGCGTGGAAGTCATTTTTTTTTAACGGTCATGTCAGTATGACTTCACCTCGCCTGATGGTAAGTTAAAGGCAAAGTCTTAGGTCCTCATTACATCTATATTTCTGTTATGGCTTTCTAAGCTGTCTGGCATACTTCCAATTCCATACATCACGAAACCAAAAAACACGTTCCTAGAAAGAGTCATACAAACAAATAAATCCGTCGTCCACCCACATATATCGCGGGTCCCTCGAGCCGGCGTGTTGCGAGGCGCGAGTAACGCTGACAGATGTCGTCTTGACCGGCCGGCCAATCCCTGCTCTGTCCGCCTGCTCTATATTGAATATTTTAAGGCTTATCTTGAAAGGTATACCTACCTATATTATGTCAAATAGGATTACTGTACGTCGCTTTGACGTTAAATGAATAATAATAGGGAAAGCCTTAAAACAGTTGCATTCCATAGTAGAATTCATTATATTTTAAGAAAAAAGTACTGAAGAGTTGATAGCTGCAGTACTTGTTATATATTTCTTATGTAGAGGTATCGTGAGTTGCTTAAGTGGGCATTAGCTGTAGGTCTACCCTCAGAACGGTTAAGAGGTGGGTCTACTTCATGGGTCTACCCTAATGTAAGGAATCGAATTGTCTCTACATTTCTCAACCTCTTATAAAATTGTTTTATAAAGACGAACAAAATGTTAGAAGCTGGTAATTTGTTTATTAATCTGGGCGCAGCCTTAGTATCCTTCAACCATCAAGCGGAGTGAAGTCAATTGACGACCTATATTACTTTTTTTTTTTTTACTAAAGAAAAAACTGTTTTTGATAATGTGCTACTGAGCGTACAACTTTTTTTGTCACCATCGTGTCATCGTCGGCGCCTATGTGGACAGGAGCACAAGCACACAGGAGCACAGGAATGCGGGAGTACGGGGTAGATGTCTCGTCGAATATAAATATGTCACAATAAATGTCACACGGTCATATTATCTGCGCGTCGGCGGCGGCGCCACTCCGCGATACGGACAGCAATGCGCATATATCTAACTTTGAACAAAATAGTATATTTTTAACCGATTTCAAAAAAAGGAGGAGGTTCTCAATTAGACTGTATTTTTTATGTTTGTTACCTCAGAACTTTCGACTGCGGGAACCGATTTTGTATATTTTTTCTAGAATCGCGATGGATGTAAAAAATACCGAACGGATTTTGATGCGATTTTTTTTATTAGAAAGGTCTAATGGACGCGAAAATTACTGAACGAATTTTGATAGATACGGTTTTTTCTATGATAAAGGTCTTAATCTGACTTGAAATCTCATCAGATCAGATAGACAAGAATTTAAAAAAACATGTTTTTGTGTCCGGAATTTTTCATTTTACATACCGGTACTTAAGTTTTTTATTAATATCTCCAATATGTACAGACACATTTTGCGTAGTAGTGGTGATGTTGACACATGTTGCTGATGGAGGTAGGACACGACGGTATCTCCCGTCCGTACTGAGCTGTCTGACTGGGGCAGTACCTCCGCCCTACAGAACACCGCCCCATAATAACCATCGTGTTGTGTTCCCGCTGGTGAGTAGGCTAGCCAGAGCTCACTGTACCCCTCCTCCTCCCCGCCCCTTCGTTGCCTCCCCACCCTTTCCTATCCCCCTGCCTTTCCCTTCAGGTTCGGCAGTGCGTGGACGTCCCTTGGTGTTGCGCACGTCCATAGGCCACGGTGACTGCTTCCCATCAGGTGGGCCGTATGCTTGTCTGCCACCTAAGTGATATAAAAAAAAATGTAGCCAGACAATATCCAGTCGTCAAAATGATAACAAGATAAGGACACAAACAAACATACACTGTCGAAAATCAACTCGGTCAACAAAAAATACAAACACAGACTACACGAGTAAATAGGTCTCCGTATCAGTGGACAATCCGAGATCGAAAGTGTTCCAATACAAATAATGTCTGTCTGTCTGTCGAGATTTATCGGCGACGTGCGTACACGCATCATGCGGGCGGACGGCGCCATCTTTTATGAATTACGGCAGTAGGTTGTCCACAAGTGCAGATTTGCACAGGACTTGTTTTTTTTTTGTAAATAAATACATATTATACCAACATAGAAACACCCAGATCAATGCAAATAGACATATTCATGCATACAATTATTTGCACTGAGTGGGAATCGAACCAGCGCCCCCTGTTACTTAGTTGCTCAGAAACGTTAGCATACTTCTAAATTTCGATAGATATATATATCTTTCCTCACCTATAGAAGCTAGCTACAAACAATACATAACTTCGATATCGCCAATGGGTTGTGGAGGTCTGCTATCTGACCTCCACAACCGCGTCGCTTCACGGAACATATCGAAGTACGCCGCTTCGTATGTACAAAGACTGAAACGCCGACCCAACTGAGTTGGGAAAAGGATCTTTCCTCATTTCTAACCAAAACATGGTCACAGTACTGTCAATGCACAAATCGTACCTGCCGAACACCGCCGAAGTTCCCCGAGTCACCCCGAGCGGCGGCGCTCGGCGCTAGGCGACAGATGCGCTATCGATAAAGAGAGCTTTGTCGGATGACATGATCGCTGCGATGCGATGCCCCTGTCTTTGACAAACGGCAGCGAGGGGCTCTGTCGATTAATGGCGCACTCGTATGATACCACCGACTGTAATTGGTTTGTGGTTTGATGTATTTTGACACGATATCCATACTAATATTATAAATGCGAAAGTAACTCTGTCTGTCTGTCTGTCTGTTACGCTTTCACGCCTGAACCGCTGAACCGATTTTTATGAAATTTGGTATAGAAGTAAATTAGACCTCGAGAATGAACATAGGCTATGTTTGGTCGCGATAACCGACATCCACGTGGGCGAAGCCGCGGGCGGAAGCTAGTATACAATATAGAGAAAGTGCCCCACAGTTAGCGCTTGTTTGCCACATAAATGTTAAAGGTGTGTTCTGCCAAAAATTCTAGTTAGCTCCAGCGGTCTAGGTTCTGTGTGGATGAGTCAATCAGTCAGTCGAGACAAGTGTAATTGTGTACCTAGATAAACACGGAATACTCATTATTTCCTCTAGTTAAACGTACTTGTATGTGTAACAGTATAAACACGTGTGCTTAGCCCTTTATGAATTAACAGTGTGATGATATAAGCAGCTGTTTACAATGAGATATCGCTAAACACGAGTGCTCATTATTTAGTCTGCATAAACGATCACGACCGATGGTGCCCATGTCTTGGTACGCACAATTTGAGCCTATGCGAATTAGAATAGATGGAGAAAGCTATGCTTGGCACTTTTTTTTTATACTACGTAGGTGGCAGACAAGCACACGGTCCATCTGATGGGAAGCGGTCACTTGGCCTAGTCATGTGCAACACTAAGGGTGTCATTAACCGTGCACTTATAAACCTGCGATAAATACACATAACTTCGAAAAGCATCGAAAAGTCATTGGTGTATGCCATGGTAACCTGGGATCGAACCCGAGACCCCATCACAGCAGTCCATTACCCATACCACTAGGCTACCGCGGTCTTTTTAACCAGATTAATGTTAACGTTAGCCTGTAATCTTCCAGGAGGCGAGGAGCCGTCGACGGACCCGGGCGTGCGGTTCACCAGCGAGCCGTCGGACGTGGTGCTGGCGGCCGGCGAGGGAGCGCTGCTGCCGTGCTCGGCCAACTCGCGCCGCGCGCTGCGCTTGCACTGGCGACACAGCGCTACCGGCGCCCCCACGAGGGACCATGTCATCACCGACACCGACAAATATAGGTGAGTAGCTTGTACCCGTGGCTTACCTTGCGTCAAGTTTAGATTCAGTCCCGTTAATATAATCAAATGGAGATAGGACACGACGGTATCTCCCGTCCGAACTGAGCTGTCCGACTGGGGTAGTACCTCCGCTTTACAAAACACCGCGGCCATAATAACCATCGTGTTGTGTTCCCGCCGGCAAGTAGGGTAGCCAGAGCTCACTGTACCCCTCCTCCCCCACCCCTTCCTAGCCGCCCCGCCCCTTTCCAGCCCTCCCCCCTTCCCTTCAGGGAAGGCAGCGCGTGTGTGATACCCTAAGTGTTGCACACGTTCATAGACCAAGGTGACCGCTTCCCATCAGGTGGGCCGTGTGCTTGTCTGCCACCTACGTAGTATGAAAAAAAAAACTATCTTTGTACCTACCTAATAAAATTTGAACTAAATCCATTTAGTCATTAAATGTGGTTGAGTAATCCAGACATCTTCACAAACTTTCACATTTGTAATATTAAGTGGGAAGTAGGATAAACATAACGTTAATAGAAAAATGTCGGCAACGCGTTTATGAATCCTCTGGTATTGCACAACACATGTCCATAGGCCACGGTGACCGCTTCCCATCAGGCGAGCCGTTTGCTTGTCTGTCACCATAGAAGGCCAGCTAGAAGTTTTCAGTCAAATTGAATAATTGTTAAACAATAAACAATTTCAGATTGAATAAGTTAATTAAAATATTTCGTTACAAAGATACCATTCAAATTAGTTTTGTAACAACACAATGATTTGCGAATGAAATTAATTTGGGATTGAAGAGAATCACTTTGAAGTGTACCTGGAGCGGAGTATCACTTTACGAAATGTTTTAGTGGTACCTAAATGTGACATGAACCGCGCTGTGACCTATGTGATCAAGAGATTTTAATCTATATACTTGATAATCACTTATAAGGAATAGGTACAGTCCTCATTAGTCTGAGGTACAGTCGGCGTCAAAAGTAGATCAATAGTTTCAGATTTTAAAATTTTGTTTTTAAGCTCTTTATAATAATAATAGCAACTCATTTATGTCCCACTGCTGGACACGGGTCTCGTCTCCTCTAACGAGAGAGCTGAGAGGGTTAACGAGACAGGGAAGGTAATCCACACACGCTGGCCTAATGCGGGTTGGTGGATCGGGCATGTCCTTAGAATTTCTTCTAGGACATGTGGGTTTCCTCACGTTGTTTTTCCTTCTCCGTCAGCTGATGGTAAATCATTCCGCTGCCGCTGACTGTACTTATTTCTAACTGAACCGGCTCCACATATTTCAAAATGGCTGAAACTTATTTATTGATATAAATTGAAAGTCTATTAATCGTATTTTAATCCAATTATCTACCTATAAAAAGAAATCTGCATTTTCTTTCCTTTTCGACGATAAAAGGGTTTAATTGAAGCGTTCTCGCTGAAGCGATCCATCAAGGAAGTACTTTGTTAAAAGCCCTTCTTGGCGTAGCACTTTAACGAAATTAACATTTATTTGCCCAAGCTCTGTAATTAACCCTTTTATCCGTGCGGAAATCTCCAGGGAGACCTACTGTTGGACTCAAACCGACTGAAACCACACACCGTCTCGGGTCTCCAGGTTAACAAAGAGCCATTCCATTCACACTTCGGCTGACCTAGGGCTAATCTCCGACTTTGAGGTGGCACGCCCGGGCTTGGTAACCATTTTTTCCGGTTATTGAGTCTTTACCTTGCTTATCATCAGGCGAGGGGAAGGAGGAGAAGAAGACAAAAAAAGCAGCGCGTGTGTGACGCCCCTTATGTTGCACACGTCCATAGGCTACGGTGGCCGCTCCACATCAGGTGGGCCGTGTGCTTGTCTGCCGCCTAAGTGGTATAAAAAAACCATCCTCATTCGCATGCATTCAATTTTCATTCTCCACCCCCCACCCCCTCCCCCCAACTCCCCAAACCTCCCTCCTTCTAGGTCGGCAGCGCGTGTGTGACGCCCCTAGTGTTGCTCACGTCCATAGGCTACGGTGACCGCTTCACATCAGGTGGGCCGTGTACTTGTCTGCCACCTAGTAGTATAAAAAAAACGTTTATTGGTAATAGGTATATGTTTGCCGTGTGTGTTCTGTTTCAGAGTGATTATGAAGTGGAAATATTTTGTCTCTGGTTTCCATGCAACAGAATTTTGTGTCTGTTGTTTGTGACCACTTTTATGCCAAGTTAATTTTTCTTCCTTTCTTTCTTCTTCTTTTTCTTCTTCTCTGCTTACATCAATGGGAAAAAGATGTTATTTGTATGTATGTATGTTCTGCTACAGACGGCAACTGCCGAACGGCTCGCTGTCCATCGAGAGCATGTCGGCGGCTCTAGCGGGTCACTACCAGTGCGTCGCGACGGCGGACGGCGTGGGCACCGTCCTGTCCCGGCAGGCCACCGTCTTCCTAGCCGGTCAGTCACATACACATTCCTACAATCACAGGTTATCGAAGTGGGGTTGAAAAAGCATCTTTAGAAGCCGCCAATATATCTACAGAACACCATTTTAGTATTCGTAACAAGAGATTAGACAGTCGGTTAAAAATATTGACGACATTGATGTAGACCGGTACAAAAGCGATATTGAATGAAATTTTTAAGCAATTGCATGCTAACTATTTCCAATGATTTTCTGATCGGAAAAAATGATCATCCAGGACGGGACTTGAACCATTTGCATCATGTGCATGCATGCAGTTGGTCAGAGCATTCCCCCTGTAAGGGACTGGTCACGGGTTCAAGTCCCGTCCTGGATGATCATTTCTTCCGATCAGAAAATCATTGGAAAAAGCGATATTATTAACTTGCAAACAATCGCGATTCAAACCTTGAATCACGATCTCCAGACTCTCGTTACGAATACTATACGCTTACTATTTGAATGTAACTTCGTGCTCGTCCTACAGAAGCGTAATATACCAGAAGCATACGATGTATAAGACTGTGCCGAAGTAATCGGCGGGTCGATCTCTCCTTTGTATGGACGTTTGATTCCGTTGAGTCAGATAAAGGACAAAAGGCTATCAGCCGTGATCTGCGGCCGGGAGCGAATGAGTCACGCACTGGGGGGGGGGGGGAAGGGGGGGGCCTCGTAGACTCGTGGCACGTATATTAGTGTTGTTGTTTCATTGCGAGCCGATATTTATTTAATTTGTGAGGAAGCTGTGAGCGTGATGTATACGTTGTTTAAGAGAAGAAAGGTGTGATGGGATTTGTGTTTGAAATTATAGTATTAGGTCCAATTATTTCAAATTAGCTTTATGACCGCGGCTTCGCCCGCGTTCACGTCGTTTTTCGCGTTTTTACTCGACTGCCGAAGAAAGGAGGGTAATGTAAAAAAAAAACAAATAAATTTGATTTGATTTGATTAATGTTTTTCGAGACTATGTATGTATGTATGTTCATTTTTTGTCACGATCTACAGTCTAAACGGCTTGACGGATTTTAACATGCGAGGTATCATTTGATTCGTCGTGATTGTGTGAGTGACATCAGGTAAAAAAGGAATTTAAAAAAACAAAAAATCCGACTGCATAAAAAACTAAAAACAAAAAAACAAGCACTTAGATGTTCTGTGGTCTAGAAACATAACAACATAACAGTCGAGATACATTGAAAAATTAGATTGGCTTTCGAATAATGTAATGTAATTTCTAGAAAATCAAAATGGCGGATTATTGGCGCCAAAATGAAAATCTTGAAAATTTGTCTTGCACGCTCTACAGCCTCGGCACGTTTGGGTGCTTCATGCGAGGCACATATCCGACTGGATATTCACTTAGTACGCGGCCATTGACGAAAAACTTGTCCCTCCAGAGGTGCCGGATGTGGTGGGGGGCGGGCGCTCGGTCCTCGGTACAGCGGGTGGGGCCGCACTGCTGGCGTGCGGCGTGCGCGCCCCGCCCCGCCTGGCGCTGCGCCTGCACACTGCGGCGCCACCCGACCGCCGGGTGTACGGCACTGCGCGCCTACATAATGCTCCGCCTTTGCTCAAGCTCAACGTAAGTGTAGTGGTGAATATTGCAACTTGCTATAGTACGCGGCATCTAACGTGGCCACATTTTGGAGTAGTGTGGATCCCACTACTCTAAAACCTTGCTAAGTTAGATGCTGTACACTATACTTGTTTCTATGCGACGCATTTTGCCACAAACAAGTTTAGTGTACAGCACCTAACTTGGCAAGGTTTTGGAGTAGTGGGGCCCACACTACTTCAAAATGTGGCCACGTTAGATGCTGCGCACTAAACCAGCTTTTTAACCGACTTCAAAAAAGGAGGACGTTCTCAATTCGTATGCTATTTTTTTTTTACATGTATGTTACGCGATAGCGGCGCCAATTATGGATGGATTTTGATTTTTTTTTGTTTGAAAGAAGCTACTTCTGAGGTCCCATATCCAGGGTATCAGGATCTGATGATCTTGGGAAACTCGAGGGGAAATTTACGGCAAATATTCTGTTTTTGGTGCCTTTGTACATAATAAACCTCATAAATAGGTACTTTTCTATATAAAGTAAGTAATATTAGTTTGTGTCGTCGGTGTTTTAAACGTAGTTATAATTGAGTGGCAACCGCGTGCGCAGGTGACGTGGCTGAAGAACGGCTCCCCGCTGCGCGTGGAGAGCGCGCGCATGGCGCTGACGCCGAGCGGCGCGCTGGAGATCGAGCCGCTGCGAGCTCATGATGCAGCGCGGTACCGCTGTCGCGTCGCGCTGCAACACGCGCCACACGACTACAAGTTAGTACCGCACCACCACCACCCAGGGAATACTGCCCCCGGCCTGGGGGTGACGGGTGGAGCAGCCTGTCACCCTAGCAGAAGCGGACCGAGGCGGCATGACGGGAACACCGTGGTTCCCAAACCCGAGAGGGCCATCTCGAATCCGGAGATGGCCCGGGTCAAGCCGGGGTGCGAGGGAAATGCTCTTTGGGCCACCTTACATCCTGGCGTCAGAGGACCCTAGATGGCGTGCATATTTAGTCGGTAAGAGTCCGATATACCTCCCCGCTGGCTGCGGGGTGGGTATCCATGAGGATTTCCGCACGAAAAAAAGAGAGTACTGCCCCCGACTTCCACTTCCACAGAATTGATAGAGCTATCGTCCCAGCAGAAGTAGACTCAGGGCTGGCCTTTACCTTTCTATAAAGAAATAGCGAATGTGACGGCCCTGGTGTTACACGCGTCCATAGGCCACGGTAACCGCTTTCCATCAGTGTGGGCCGTGTGCTTGTCTGCCACCTAAGTGGTGTAAAAAAAAATCAACAATGCGTCAAAGTCGCCAATATAGGTGGCCAAGGCCGGTCGAAACCTCAGGGATATCCTTTCTACATCATTTTCAGCAGATTCCACAGCCATACAACCCGGTGTGTTGAAACACCATACAGTTTTATTCGGAACTAGTCCGATATACCCACCTCATCGTTGACTCCGCTAAGGTAAAAGACAAATTTTGAAAGGTTCCTATGACACAGTAATTATTAATAAGAAATGTCCCATACAAACCGACATATTGAACTATGTATGTTACAGGACGAGTGAGGAGACCGAACTCCGTGTGAGCGCCGAGACAGCCAACGTGGAGTCCCCCCCCAGGTTCATCGCCACGCCGCAGCCGCTCACTGTCATGGAAGGTAATGCTGTGGTGCCTTCGGTTCCTTGACCCTGGGTAGTACAGAACTAGTTAGGTGACATGACTCTAACAAGTGCATTGTGACGTCGCAGGCGCATCGGTGACGTTCGACTGCGCGGCGGTGGGCAACCCCAAGCCGGAGATGACGTGGCTCAACAACGGCGCCTCCATCGACCTCAAGTACGGACAGCTTTCACTATACTTACTATATAACCCTTCAACCTAGCGTTAATCCCAGTCGCATCCAAAGCTTTCACCTCGGAGTCTGGGGTCCGCTTTACCAGTCTTAACTCCGGATTTGGCTGGACCTCGATATTTTCCGTGAAGCGACTGCCATCTGACCTTCACAACCCAATGGTGACATTAGGCGATATCGAAGCATTACAGCTAGACCGTTGTTGTTGGACTTTTTAGGGCTCCAACTACCCGTAACGACTGCCATAGATGTTTGTATGGCAACCGGGACCGACGGCTTAACGTGCTCTCCGAAGCACGACCAGACCAATGCAAATATCCATATTCATGCATACAAACATTTACACAGAGCGGGGATCGAACCCTCGCCTCCTGCGCAGCAGCCGCGTTCACTACCGCTACGCCATAGAGGCTGTGGAGCGCACAGGCGCACTTACCTATATTAAACCGTTTGACGATATTTGCTTGTAACACTGCTCGCTAGATGGCGCTGTTCTATTCTGGAACGCGCTAGTAATTGTCGTCCTCCGGTGGAATTGAAAAATGTTTGTGTTTCCAGTGACCTGGACTCGCGCTTCTACCTGGTGGGCTCGGGCTCGCTGCGCGTCCAGTCGGCGCGCGCACTGGACGCCGGCGCGTACACTTGTCGCGCTCACAATCGGCTCGACTCCGCCGACCACACCACACAACTGCACGTATTGGTAAGCTATACTTTACAACACTTACATTTTTAAAGAATGATCATAATTTCTATTTATGGTGAATCATCAAACGGCACTGAGTTCAATTTGACAGCGTGCTAAAGAAACTAACATATTGTCGCCGATGTATGAAAACTAATGTTCGGGCCCAAGAATAGTGCCCTGGGGAATGCCGTGCGTGCCAAGTATCATGGAGTACCTCAAGGCAGTATTCTTGGCCCAACACTGAAATGTATTACGTATGAATTTAGGGATTGGTGCAGTGAAAATTTTCTTCATGCATCTGAGCTGCATCCACACTATTTCATCAAATAATTAAGTGAGAATTACTTCGATCACCAAATGGGTCGGATGTGCCCATTAGCATCACACCATTTTACATTATGATACGTCAATAAATCATGATTTTACTTAACCTTATCACTAACCATACATAGTGGTCCCTCGAGCCGGATATTAACCAGTTATCTATGGATGTGCAGTCTACTATATAAAGTGAACATTCCTTTGCAGACGGCTCCCCGCGTGCACATAACAGAGGGTGCGGTGCAGACGGCGCGGGCGCGTGGTGACGTCACGCTGCGCTGTGACGTCAGAGGGCGGCCGACGCCCACGGTGACGTGGCTCAAGGACGGCGAGCCGCTCACGCTTAACAATCACGACATTGCACTTGTTGATGGGTACGTTTTCACACTGCTGAGCACCTGAGGCATCCACAGAATGTCATTTTAAGTTCTTTGTCTGAATTTATTATTTTAATTGTTGATGGATTTTGATTATAGCATAATCTACTATATAAAAATAAGTTGGGTTTTCCTTCCTGACGCTATAACTCCAGAACGCACGAACCGATTTCCACGGTTTTGCATTCGTTGGAAAGGTCTCGGGCTCCGTGAGGTTTATAGCAAAGAAAACTAGAATTTACACCCGGGCGAAGCCGGGTCCCGGGTCGCTAGTTGCTATCTAAATATCATAAATATTTGGAATTGCAAGTTATTTCTAATTGACAAACAGTGTTTATAGGCCGTGGTCTACAGGCATGGTTGCTCTAGTTCCCTTGGCCCCGCTGAAGGTCAGTATGTATACCAAACCCCCCCTGTGTATCTCCGCAGGGCGTCGCTCCGTATCCAGGGCGTGCTGCGCGTGGACGCGGGCATGTTCCAGTGCGCCGCCACGTCGCCCGCCGGCTCCGCCCTCGCCGCGCTACGCCTCGTCGTGCTGCCGCCCGCCGACGGTAAGCCGCACCACCACACTCCATCCTACCGACACAGTGTTACTGGGAATTATCTAATTATGATTCACGACTTCATTGACGAATATTAATCTTATTTTCTTCTCACACCTAACTACTACTACACTACACTAACACAGATTCTCGACACCCAATGCACAACCACGAAATGCCTCCTGTTCGTTTAAAAAGTCGCCAAAACTTCTTAAGAGCGACCTCTGCCATAGACAGCGCCCCGCAGTGGGCAAGAGAGCAAGTGTGGGCCGACAAACATCCAGTTCCGGTAGGTTTTATCACACCTAAAGAAAATCTGCCGCCTGGACATCACCTCCAGTGGCCAACCTGGAAGTCATTGAATCGCCTGCGGTCCCAGGTTGGCCGCTGTAAGGAAAACATGGCAAAGTGGGGCTACACTGACCAGTCGCGAGTGTCCTGCGACTGCGGTGCCCCATGCCAGTCCATGTCGCATTTGCTCTCTTGCCCTCTGTGCCCTTCCACCTGCACTATCGGGGACTTATGTGAAGCAACGGACAACGCTGTGGCCGTAGCCAATTATTGGGCTGGAAAAATCTAACAAGAGAGAAAGACTGATAGCCATTGACTCGAAGAAGAAGAAGAAGAATCTTACTTTCCCTTTTTTTTTCTTAATTTTAAATTTTATTTTATTTTTTTGTTATCATTTTTGTTTTTAACGTGTTTCTTCCAGACTTTAGCAACACAACCATGGAAGCGCCTCCTTCACTGAACACCACACATGACATCTTCACCACTCTCGTCTCCGACCACGATACCGTAGACCCGACACCTGATGACCCTGACTTCTTAGGAGAGACTTCATCCGCGTACACTTCAGGACCTGATTTAGAATACGATGATAATTACGATGACGATGATGATGATGGAACTAACAATTATGACGGTTCATCATTTAACAAAGATGATTTGTCAGGCAAAGATTTAAATGCACTCGGTAGTTCAGATGTTAATAATGGTGATACAGGGTTAAATGATGATGATGATGACTCTTTTCACGCTGCTCAAGGATTGGACTTAGATTTGGAAACGTTGAAGTTGGCTAATGCGAGCGTAGTGTCCGCTCCGAGGTCGTTGAAGGCCGTCATAGTGAAGCATAGGTTTGTGACGTTGAGTTGGGAGGAGCCGCAGCACAAGGCAGAGGAGGTGACTGGATACGCCGTCATTTATAAAGTCAGAGGGAGCGAGAGGTGAGTTTTAGTCTTAATTAGTTCTTTAGCTATGTAATGTTTTCTTTACTATTTATACAAATGTCACGTTATCTTATTTAATTAGGAGGTTCAAAATTTTGACTTTCAGAACATTTTGTTATTCCATTAAGTTGTTAAAAGTGCGAAAAACAAACAGCGTATAATACGCTGGTATTAAAGGTTAAAAATTAGTTCCTAGTGGAAGACCAGTGTCAAAAACCGTTTGGCCCGTGGGAATAGTGGGACTAGAAAACCCGAAGGAACATTATATACGCATAGGGTATATAAAAGTAAACACTTTTCAAATTATAATTAGGAGCGTCAAGTGTTCTTTAGAACAATATGTCATCATCATAATATATCTCATACTATGTACCAGGGAGCGCGTAACAAGAGGCGGCGCGTCCCGACACGAGATGAACGTCGCGTCACTACAGCCCAACACGACCTACCAGTTCGCGGTACTCGCCTACACCGAGCATGGGACTTCACCGCCAAGTGACGTAAGGACATTATTACTTATTGATACGACAGTCGTATATATTGTAGGATGAATTGCATTGTAGAAATCAAGTAGTATTGAAGTAGAAAGTATGTGGCGCCAGTATACCTCCTTGTGGCACACCATACACATAGTATTTAAGTTATCTGTAAAGAAGTTACATTCTGAAAGTTTCATTGAATAATTTTTATACATCAATTGCCGAAATAACAAGGAATTTTTTTATGTTGTTTTCATCTTAAATTTTATTTTTTAGTCGTGATATAGTTAATGGAAGGCTTCATACTGTTCCATGTGGGATTGTGAAGAAATTATTTGGCAAGATTTTCTATGCTATTATAAAAATAGTGCCATAAAATACTCAAATTCAAATTATAAATATTGAATGAACTCGTCCAACCAGATGATCGAAGTGCGCACCTCCGAAGAGGAAGTGAGTCATGGGCCGCCACTGAACCTGCGCGTGGAGAGCGCGGGCCCGCACGCGTTGCGTGTCAGCTGGGCGCCGCCTGCGCAGCCACCCGCACCCACTAAGTACTCCATACACTACACCGAGGTGAGAGGGAGGGGTTTCAACGAGCTCACGATTTTATTCTAGTACCTGATAACTTACTTAATATTGTAATTGCGAATATTGGTTTGTCCGTGTGATCATGGTTGAAGTGTCGAACTTTTGCGTCAAGGTTGCGTTGATGATGGACGCGATATTTGTCAGTTACGGCACTTCGTCAAATATAAGAAAACGTTTTTCCGTTCTTCTGTAACTGTGTTTCGATATTACACAGCTGCTTTGTCGCTGATGACGGGTCCTCCGGGCTCGTACAGTCAGCGCCAAAAGTCGATTAACACTAAAATATTTACAAATCCTTTTTACATTGGAATACATAGGTCAGTCATTAATTTATATGTAGTTTTATAATGTCCAGAGGACAAAACACTTATGTTTTATATGTCCTGTTTATTGTTATATTAAAGGTTTTAGAGTTAAGGTGGTCAATAAATTAGAATTTGTTAACCAACTGGAATGCACTTCCTGCACACGTGTTTCCTTCTTCCTTCAATCCCGGGTTCTTTAAGCGGGGCGTGAAAAGGCATCTGTCTAGGCCGTCAAGGTAGGGGCCGCCATTTTGGGACGAATGGTGTCTGGGGCCTTACTCCGAAAAACGAACATGAACGTTTCGGATCGAACGAAAATGGACAATTTGTCAAACAATGACAGCGAAAACGTCAAATGTATTTTGGGAGTAGGAGGTGTACTGATAACGATCGACAACCTCAATGTCAAACGATCGAAGACGGATCCGAAATCCGAAACGAAACACTTTCGGGGTAGCTAAATGGTCAAAACGTCAACGGATACGAATATGTTCGTTTTTCGGAGTAAGGCCCCTGGAATGGCGGCCCGTACCCTCTGGACTTTGCCCTTGCTTCTTACCATCCAGCGGGGTTAAGTCAATAGACGGACTGAATATAAAAAAAAAAAAAACCTTTGGCACTGACTGTACATTAATTGTTGATATTGTGTGCAGGTGGAAAGCGGGCGCGAGCAGTTCCAGTGGGTGGAGGCGGCAGCAGGCGGGCCCGTGACGCACACGCTGGGCGGACTGCGCGCCGCCTGCGCGTACGTGGTGCGCGTGTCAGCGGCGGGCGGTGCGGCGGGCGAGCTGCGCGCGCGCACGGTGAGCGACGCGCCCGCCGCCGCGCCGCTCAACCTCACGGCGCTCGCCACCAGCGCCAACGTGCGTACTGCTCCACACTACCAACTAGCCATATCATAGTCAAGCTCATTCATTTCTCCTATCGAAAAACATGCATATATTAAATCACTTTCATTCGGCTCGAAGGACCAAAACGATATACAAAACATGGTCTGATCGTGGTACGCGTCGATCGTGTTTTAGATACAAGCCAACGTAAACCAATTAAATATGAAATGTACGAGTTAAATACATACTATACAATAATTTACAAATGACTGCTATATAATGTAAAATTGTACAGTACCTATCGTAAGCAAAGACTTATATCAAGGCATTCTGTTCTAGTCGATCCTGGTCCGCTGGGACGCTCCCCCTTCCCGCACACACCGTGGTCCACTCACCGGCTACAAGGTGCGCTACCGGGCCCTCCCCACACCTGCCCCCTCCGCGGCCCCCGGGCCAGGGACAGGCGTGGGCGGCTCCCCGGGACGAAGAAAAGCCGACTCGCTTACCACGCCCGCCGACCAGAGGAGGGCTGAGTTGAGACCCTTGGAGACAGCCACCACCTATCAAGTATGTAACTAATTTGTATTGTATCAGCTAAAAAGTCAAAGAACCTGTTATTTGGAATGAGGATTGCTAATTAGAAAAAAGTCACATGTTAATTTATTTTTGACTCGAATTAGAGTAAATATACAACTATGAATATTCCTGCTCGAAAGACCAAAATGTACAATGTCATCATATAGCTAGTGAAGCAGTGGTAGTTTGTAAGTAGAAGCAGTAGTAGTTTGGATGAAATAAGTATGACGCATTTTATATTAAAGTCCAAATTACTTCCACAACAATGTAAATAGTTTTTCTTAGTAAATAAGCTATTGTATTTTGCTACCCGTGTGTTTAATGGAGCGGCCATTTTTGGACACAAGGTCAATTCATGTACAAAAAATATATACATGTTCCAAATTCAGTCTCAGTCTAGTCTCGATCTCATATCGATCTTCCAAATGTAAATAATCCTATTGTTACATTGTCAGATCCGCGTGTGCGCAATCAACGCCAACGGCTCGGGTCCGTTCAGCGAGTGGGTGACGGCCAGCACGCAGCGCCAGGAGCTGGACGAGAGCAGGGTCCCGCCGCCGCCCCCCGCGCTCACCAGTGAGTACCCGGGGCCGACACGCCTCCCCCCCCCTTACCCTGGGGACGCTGCTCATGTGTGTACCACTGTTACGTCACAGCCCGGGCGGGACGCGACTGGATCTCCGTGTGGTGGTCGGACGAGGAGGGCGCGGCCGACAGCGGCGTGGTGGTGCGCGGCTACGTGCTGGGCTGGGGGCTCGGCGTACCCGACGACGCTTCCAGGGAGCTGCCCGCGCATCTGCACTCGCACGTCATCAGGGGACTCGGTATGTAAGCCTGGGGGCTCGGTGTACCCCAGGAAGCATTTAGCATGTCTTTGCTATTTCATTATTTACCTGTCCCTTCTCCTTATTGGGGTCGGTGCAAAATGTCATTCCCTTCATACATTCCTATCAGATGTCATCTCCACAGTTACTACCTTTATTGCCATATCCTCTTTCACGCATTCTATCCATCTTTTATAAAGTCCGCCTGAGGGCTCGCTGTACCCCAGGAAGTATTTATCATATCTTTACTATTTTATCATCTACCTGTCCTGTCCTTGTCCTAAATATTTGGAATCAGCGCAATTTGTCATTCCCTCCATACATTCCTGTCAGATGTCATCTCCACAGTTACTACCTTTATTGTTATTATCCTCTTTCCTCTTTCCGTATCTTTGCTATTTATCTTTTCGTAATTATAATTGACTCAAATATTTCTCCCGTTCAGAGTCAAACTCCGAGTACGTAATCTCCCTCCGCGCGAGCAACTCCCGCGGTCTAGGGCCCGCTGTGTACGCGACTGTACGGACCAAGCCACCTGCGGCTGATGAAGACGAGCTGGACGATGAAGATGAAGAGAGCGATGATGATGACAATGATGAGAATGAACCGCCGCCGCTCATACCACCCGTCGGAGTTAAGGTGCGTATTGTCTTTGAACCAATAAATGTTAACATTTTCTATAATATATACTTGAATGATTACACTATAGTGCGCCCATATCGGCAAACTAAAGGTGGTATGCCCCTCAACCAGCTGGACTAACGACCTGAAAGATATAGCTGAGATGGACTAGATACCGGAGATTGGGTGCTATGATGCACATTGGGAGGGGCTTATATTAGCAGTGGTAAAATAATTAACTAAAGCTTATATAAAAAAAGGTGAACCACGGGCACAAGAGTTAATAGATGAATATTTTTAAAGAAGCAAAACTGACAGAAACAACTTGTTCCAACAGGTGATAATGTTGAGTGGAGGCACAGCCGTGGTCTACTGGACAGATCCCACGCTACCGAAAGGACAGGTATGTATTCTATTCTATTTATATTTGCGCCATCTTCATAATAAATTTGTTATAAGTCAGTAGGTATTTATCCTTTTGCGATCCTATACTGAACTGTTTATATGTTTGGTAGCCTAGTCCAATCTTTGATGTCTTCTAGCCGTATTAAGTACAAGAAGAAATTAAAATTTTCATTCCTTTATTTGTGATCCGTGATTGTTTCCACTTCAATCTTATATTATAGACTATAAAACATATTGTTCCGTGTACAGACGGCGACAGACGGGCGTCGCTACGTGGTCCGCTGGTCCAGCGCCGGCGGGCGGGTCCGCACGTTCAACGCTAGTGACCTCAACTGTATGCTCGACGACCTCAGGCCCTACACACTCTACGAGTTCGCTGTTAAGCTCATTAAAGGTAAATTATTTTGGTTTTTTTGATTCAAGCCCCATGTTTGATCCTTGAGGTACTCCATGGATAACATTTTGTATTAAAGTAAAAATGTTGTTGATAATGAGTTATTTATGCTAATAGAATATAAGAGCACGTATATTTTACGCTTTATATGCATGATAATATTATTAAAATTATATAATTGCAATAAATAATATGGTTAATGTGGTCAAAGGCTTCATTGAATTTTTTTAAATATTTATTTCATTTACCATTTATTAGTACTGTAAACAATCTATGTTTTGTGTGCAGGTGGTCGCGAATCAGCGTGGTCCATGATAGTGTCCAACACAACGCAGGAGATAGCTCCCGGATCTCCCCCACGTGATCTGCGCCCCTCCCCCGCGCCGCCCCCTGCGTCTCCCGCCAGAGCCGTGGACCTTGTTTGGCAACCTCCTACCAAACCTAATGGAATTATTACTGGTAAATAACTAAGACGAAAGTACAGATAAGTATAATCCAATTAGATTTTGTAATCCAGACTATTATTGTCAAAGGGATATAGGTATATGAACTTACAACATTGAAATAGGCAATGGAACTTATTATTTGTGTCTGCAGGTTTGTGAATAATAAAATGAATAAATTTATTTTTTAAAAAAATAAAAATGATTTATATTTGTTAGTATCACCTTGTAAAAAATCAGGTAGGTAAATTAATGTTTACATGCATTCCCCGTTGTTATTATAGCGTATTATGAATTGTGTGTGGTAAGTGTATTTATTCATATTTATAATGTCCTTTTGCAGGTTACGTCATAATGTACGCAGTATCTCGAGGAGGTAACAATGAAGAGTGGACGGCCATAGCGGCGCTAGGCGACCGGACCCGAGCCAGGGTGGAACGGTTGAGAGCTAGGACCACCTACCTGTTCAAGTTGCAGGCGAGGAACTCTAAGGGTCTAGGACCTTTTTGTACTCCCGTGACGTATACCACTGCTATGGGTAAGTTTTTTTTTAAATCCTTGATACGATGAGGTTGATGGAATTCTTATAGTCATTAATATTATTGTCAGATTTATCGAGATTGAGTATTAAAAGCAACATTTATGATAACTATTTTGAAAATTCTATTATTAGCAGAATTAAATGGTTTCAGTTTTATCTTTCAACGTCTAAATTCATTTAACTAAAATAGAAAATGTAATGTATTCGTTTTCTTAAAGGCGTTTGATACTTCTAATCATCTGTTAATATAAGATTATTTCACGTTTACCTATTATTTAGGTTTCTATTGTATCATATTACCAGTCCCATTGACATAACTATTAAAAATTTCAATTTAGTGAGATTTTTGCTAACATTTGAGTCAATAAGTATGTGTGTGAGCGTGAGAGTGCCACAAGGCAGTAACCGGGGCCCTCCGCAGAGTCGGGCGAGGGCGGCGGGCTGGCGAGCGCCACGTCGGCGTGGCTGTGGGCGAGCGCGGGCGGCGCGTGCGCGGTGCTGGCGCTGGCCGCCGCGCTCGCGCTCTCGCTGTGCTGCCGCCGCTCCACGCCGCCCATGTCCCCGGACACCAGGTCTGAACACACGACTCGCTAACAATATCTAACTCATTTTATGGAGATTTGGCGCCAACGCGGAAAAGGTCACATCGAGACATTGTATAATTTTCTGAAGTTGGTGTAAAATGTAATTATTATGTGTAGAAGCGGTGGATTTTTAAACATAGTATCTTCGGCGACGTGCACAAGTTTGGGAAAGTGGTATATTACCGTGAATTGTGCTTTTCAACGTTGATTCCAAAACTCCACAGAAGCCTCTAGTAAAGTCTCCACTATTTTACTGGGGCAAGACTATGAAGGAAGACTGACTTGACTATTGACTATGAAGACCTTGACTGTGACTAAATGACGAAAACACTGCATAATATAATAATATGCAAATTATATTACTTGTTTGTGGCAAATTGCAAAGCAAAGAAGCCATTAAAAAAAATTGTTCCGCCCCCAGCACGTACCACAAGTCGTCGGCGTCGACGGGCATCAAACCCCCGGACCTGTGGATCCACCACGACCAGATGGAGCTCAAGCACATGGACAAGAGCCTCCAGAGCTCCGCCAGTAAGAGTACGACACACTTGTCACCCCCAACACTTTGTGATCCCAGTACCATGGGCTTACTTGATAACTCGGTTTTCAGTCTCACTACAAAACGGTTAAATAAAAAGTTCAATATTTTCCGTGAAGTGATTACTATTTGCCCTGTAAAACCCATTAACGAGATTGCTAGACATTTTAGGGCTCTATCCACCTGTACCGACTGCCACAGATATTTATATGCTGATGCAAGATTCAATGTGTGCTTTACGGTACGGATGGGTATCAATGTATTAAAAATGGTCACCCGTCCTAAGACTGACCTAGTTTTCTATGAGACCAACTATCGTCTCTCCGTCTAACCCTCCAGCCCTGCAGTGCTATTCTCTAAGGACACAGCGTTGCGTTCGTCGCTGCGACAGCGATGAACTGCTTAGGTGATAAAGATTAAAAGTGAAATCAAACGGAGTAGTTGCTCCTGGTCTTTATAATCGGGAAACGCGTCGTGATAGGCTGCTTTATCACGACACTTTGTCCGATTATTAAGGCCTGGAACTTTACCACCTAAGCAGTTCGTCGCTGTCGCAGCGACGAACGCAACGCTGTGTCCTTAGAGAATAGCACTGCTGAAAGATATGTTCGCATTAATTTCATCCGTCAATCAGTACCAGTTTACAGATAAGATCTGATCGTGGCTTAAATATTGTAGTAGTGTTCACCATCATCATTTTAGTGTTGATTTCTGTCCACAAGTTGTTCCACTTAACATGATTTTGAACACATCTCTTAACTCTGTATACCTTGTACTCAATATACTAACGACAGCTGAATATCCCGGTTTCCCAGTGTCGGGCAGTAGCGCGGACGTGGGCGGCGCGGCGCTGGTGTCGTCCACGCTGACCCTGGGCAGGGCTCCGCCCGTGGAGTACGAGCCGGCGCGTCACCAGGCGCCCCCGCCCGCGTCGCTGGACCGGCGACACTACGTGCCCACCTATGTCGGTATGTACCTGGCCGAGTGAGGGAGTATCAGGTTGGCTCGTGTTAGACAAAGCGGTAAGATGCGAATTGTTTGTGTATGAAGGAAACAGTTTAATATAATAAAGGGGTAGATATTTAGAGAATAGGTACTGTATAGAATACTGTATTTGGAGAATAATAACCGCGGTAGCCTAGTGGTCTGGGTAATGGACTGCTGAGACGAGGTCTCGGGTTCGATCCCAGGTTCACCATGGCTCACACCAATGACGTATCGATGCTTTTCGAAGTTAAGTGTGTATTTATCGCAGGTTTATAAGTGCCTGGTTAATGGCAATAGGCTCGCCACCTATTATATTGGGACCTAAACATAAACTGGCGAAATGTGGGTGCTGGCACCTCTGCCTACCCCTTCGGGGATATAGGCGTGAGTTTATGTTATGTTATTTAGAGAATCTTGGTGTAAGATTCCTTCGACACGAAGGGAAGACCCTCCGACTCGGCAAAGCCGCAGTCAACGGTTAATGTTGGGATGTTAGGATAATAACCAGTGCGTGAACTTCGTTTTCGCGATGCAGGATCGGTAGTTCTATAGAAGTATTGAAATAGTTCATATTGGTGTCGATAGATGGGGCTAGGTACATGTGGTATCGTACCAAAGACAATACCGTTGGCAGTTTTTTTTTAATCTATGTGTGTGTGTGCGTGTGCGAGACGTTTAGAACCTTAGGTGTGCTTGAATAGTTGACGATATTCAGTTAATTTATTCGCATTTACCCGCTGCTTTGAACACGAAACAATCCTTGGATATTTGTAGTATATTTTTATATTTTTTATCAATTCGCATGATTCCATCATTCATTAGTAGTTCACAACCATATAAGCGCCGGCAAACATCTTGGATAAACGGTAGAAAACTCGTGCATATGCGCCAAGCATAGTTGACCAAACAAAATACGGAAAAAAAGATCAACCAATAACGCGAGCGCTTTGAGTCCGTCATTGACTGAATATATGGTGTTAGGAAAACGTTCCCAAAGCGTTGGGCGTTTTGTTTCCCTAACATCCTGTATTTGGTCGGTTGATGGGCGCGTCTCCGCTGTCGAACCTTTACAGCCAAAAAGAGCCAGAATCGTATCCAAGATGTTAGCCGACCTTCCTGGGCACGTTCACCTTATTTGCTCCCCCCCGGGCAGACTCCCGCTCGACCTCAGCCGCGGGCAGTGATGACACAGCCCCCCTCCGCGCGTCGCCCGCGCCGCTGCAGTGCCGCCGCTGTGACTGCGATTATGTACCCAAGACGTGTACGTCTCCCTTTTCTGTTCAGCTTTTTTTGCTTCTCATTTATATATTGAACTTGGAGTTACACATTTTCTTAATCCTAATTAGCTGTCATATGTAGTAATTTTTAATTTTTTCTTTTATATGTTTTCATTAGAAATTAAGTAGTAAAATAATATTCATATTTTCAAACCATAATACTTCAGGAATAAGGATAAAAATTGTATTTTCAAAAGTATTATTTACTCAACAATTTTATTATAACTATTAATATGAAAATCTTCTTTGAGTGAAGAGATAAATTGGTGAAAATGATCAACATCCGCAATTATAATATAAACTGGTGTATGTGACTGTTTGTGTGTGTGACACAGCGATGACGGGCATGGGCGTGGGCGTGGGAGTGGGCGGCGTGGGCTGCGCCTCCACCTGCGACAGGAGACAACACTCCAGGATGCAGCATCCTGATCAGGTACGGACCTAGCTAACACTTTCACTAACACACCATAATCTTATAATACGATCGTTTATAGTAACTTTGAATTTCAATACTTTTTAGTGAGCATGCGAGACATGTTGATGTAACATCGAAAAGAAAGTAATCTCAGAGACTCAGTGAAAAAATAAAACAGCATTGTTATTAATGTATGAAGCTTGGAATGTATAATTAATGCCGTTTAATCATGAGGTCATATCGGGAAGATTCATTCTCAGTGTGTTAATTTTAGACATACTTGAAAGATATGACTATTTCGTTGTTGTAATGCTATAGTTCCTCCTTCCCAGAGCACGCCGCTGCTGGCAGGAGTAGCACCGCTGGGCTCACCGCAGTCCTCACTGGCGTCGCTGGCGCCGCTCCACGCGCCGCACCCGCCGCCCGCGCCCTGTACGTAGCGCATGACGCACAGTACTACGAGTAGAGATTAAATAAGGATGGTCCCAAAAGTGTGCCCTGGAGCACTCCCCACAATTATATTCAAACTATAAAATTATACGCCCAGATTTTTGTAGGCTGTGATCTATACATGATGTAGGATTAAACCAATGAAGAATGAATGGTCGATACCGAGCCGAATTTGTACATTTTATGTTAGAAATCTATGATCAACTATATCAAAGGCTTTTGAGAATTCTGAACCTTCAAATAAAAATCTTCTTGAATTTTGTCTTCTAGTGTTTTGCAAATTAACCAATCTGATGAAAACCCTTACTAATTAAGATTAAAATAAACGTTTGGTGCAATGTATAATGTCCTACAGGCGGGTCAGGTACGTGTCCTCTGGGTGCGGCGTGTTCAGTAGTGGGCCCGGGAGGGGACATCTACGCGTCGTCGGCCCGGGAGAGGGGCCACTACGTAGCGTATGAGCCTCTCGGCCACTACACACAGTGAGTATATAGTTATAATATCTTTATGTGAAATATTCGCTATTGTTATAGTTTTGGATTTGATTGCCCACATCTTTTTGAAAAATATTTTTTTATAGAAATTAATTTAACCGACTCTTTCTATATCCCTGAAAGAATAATTCTCCAGTCATGACGCATATGTGCATAATTTTTAAAAAGAAGGTAACAATGAATCTGGTAATGAAAACGCTTATGCTTATTTTTATTTTTTTATTTTTTTTTTATTTCGGTCACGTCAACATGACTTCACCTCGCTTATTGAGATATCTGCATCATATACGCACAGTAACATAATTATTCATATATCCTTTATAACCAATGTGTTTCTCTCCACAGTCGCGATTCGCTGAGTAGCGAGCCCGCAGCCCCGGGCGTGCCACCGGGTGGGCCGGGGGTTGCGGGGGGCTCCCTGCAGCGCCGGCCCCACGCACACGGTGGGGCTATGGGGACGGGGGGCGCTCCGCTGCACAGCTTCGCGCTCGACAATGCGTCAGACCACTCAACGCCCACGCACTCGCACTCACATTCGCACTCACACTCCAGAGGTATGAACTACTTATACTTTTTAATATCTTCATAACAAATCGCTTTACCCCTCCCCCTTCCCCTACTCATACTTTCCTCGCCTAGTTAGACGATACATTCTATTCATAAAACGCAACCTCTTTAACAAGAGTGTCATTACCTCTACTATTGTCCACTCCGCAGGCAGCGTGAGGGAGACATCTCCGTACAAGAAGAGTGCCAGCTCCTCCCCCGGACACCTGCCCAACAGGCTGCAGCTCGGTGAGTACCCCACCTTACTTCATAGCCTGTATTACCCGTGGTCCACCTGTGTACTGCCTGGGTGGACCACCACGGGAAGTTATTTTTCAGTTTTTTCCATGGTTCACCTGGGTGGACCACGGGAATAGCATTTTTCTACTATTTAAAATGGAAAATATAAAAGTTGTTTTTATTTATACTGAGTATTAATTGACCGGGCTCGTCCCCAGGCGGCTCGGTGGCGCACTGCCCCTCGGAGCTGGAGCCGCTGACCCCCTCGCGCTCCACGGAGCGCCTGCACCGCGAGATGCAGAACCTAGAGGGGCTGATGAAGGACCTGTCCGCCATCACGCAGCAGCAGTTCCACTGCTAGTGTCCACCCGGCGACTGTCGCGTCGCGCCGTGCCACTTTCCGCAGTGTCACCAGTGTCCGCAGTGTCTCCAGTGTCACCAGTGTGTCCAGTGTAGCCAGTGTGGGGAGTGCGTCGAGTGCGAGCCGCCGATCTATTATCGGTATTGACTGGCAGACTATAATACTCGCAGTGTTGTCAGTGTAAGCAGTGTGTCGAGTGTTGCCAGTGTATCCAGTGTAAGTGTAATGTAAAGAAATGAGTAACGAAGTTAGTAGACCGAATATTTATTGTCAGAATTGATGAAATAGCAAAGCATACTTTGCTACTTACATGATACAAAAATATACAAAGTGGTTTAAGTTCCAGTCCAGGAGTTTGATAGTGCGGGATTTTTCAACATTCAGTATTCAGCAGTTTTTATAAAAGTTGCCAAATGATACATACAGAGTGCGTTATAAGAATACATTAAAAAAGTTAAGGAACGTCTCATAAAATAACAAAAAATAAAGCTGTTTATACGAGACACAGTATAGTGTATCCGCGCACTTTCACAAAAAAATTTTTTGTTCATTAAACAAAAAGTTTTTTTATTCACCTGAGTGGACCACGGGCAATTATTTCTTCCCATGGTTCATCTATGGACCAATCTCTCTCTAATTTAAGAGCACTGCTCTTGTCGGTGGTTCATCTATGGACCACGGGAAAATATATTTTTTTCATGATTAGCCTGGATGGACCACGGGAAATTATTTCATACCATGGTTCACATGGATGCACCACGGGAAATTATTTCTTCTCATGATTAACCTGGGTGGATATTGAACCAATTCAGTCAATCGCGCTAAAGTTAAATTCAAAAACTTGTCATTCTACAACCAAAAACATTCATAAATGCAAAATGAGGGTATGTAGTTAGATATTGTTGAACAATTGAAGAGAGGACACGATAGTAGAGCTAGAGAACGGACAGACAGTCGTCAGTGTGAGGCACATATTGATATATTACCCTTTTCTACCTAGGCTAGGTAGTCGAACAATTTTGATAATTACACGTACGTTAGCTACGTACCTACAGTGAAATAATAAAAATGTGTCACATATTCTGCTTTACATTAATTAATTGAAAAATAAAAAGGCTTGGTCCCAGACACGGAGTATAAAATAAAGGAGTGGGAGTGAGTTAAACTTGTAACTAACAAGGTTACATTAGTGTTAGCAGAAACTGGTGTAACATAACTGTCACATTATTATGACCAATGACGTCATATACCACGGTGACGTCATTGGCCATAATTTTGAACGGAGGATAAATCTAAAAGTAAACAATTTCTTCACAATATTTGAGCGCTTATCGCGAAAAAACAGACAAGGATTCCAAAAAAAAAATGTGTTCACAATCGTTCATATAACATAACCCAAGTATTTTTTTAAATATCTCCAATATTTTATAATCGTTTAGATATTCCAATAACTTCCTCTTGATTTTATAATCCGTAGTCTTGCAATATATCAAGCTAAAGAACTTCTTCCCTGTCAGCCATTTTGTGATGACCACTATTTTGACCACACCTTTACCACTGTCCTCCTCTTAGTTCGTCTTACCAAGTGTTTACCCAACAAGCTTAGATTTATGGGTTTACACCCTATAAAAGAGTGAGAGGGCAACATCTGTCTACGTGTCAGTGTAGACGACGCACAACATTTTTGTCCTGAAATATTTTAGATAAAATTATGACTTCTAGCTTTATTATTTTAGATCCTTTTTATTTTGAATTCTATTTTATATTCGATTGCAGTTTCCATATTTATAATATTAATGACGATTATTTAAATTAGTCAATTTTGTATTGATAGGGACTTAAATGTAAAAATAATGTAATGTTCAACGTGCCATCGGAATTATTACTTATTTTTAATTATTAAATTAAGGTCTCTGTACACTTGTTGGTAACGCGCTTTGTGGACTGTCAACTTTGAGTTGCTGAGCATTAAAAAAATCTTGATTCCTTACAGACTTTTAAGTTGCTATAAATAATTTATTGAAATCATGTCAAATCACTGTACAAATCGCACACATATTTATGTACCTAATGCCTATGTGAATGGACATTATATTCATATTATTGTATATTTATTTAAAAGCACAAACAGATGAACGCGGACAAACTTTGAAGTAAATAACATACAAAATGCATTTTTAATACGACTATACCTCCGATCAATTAGACTAGGTATATGGGATTGTCTTCCTCCCTTTATGGTCTATCTAGATTGGATTTGAATGAAACAGAATCCAATAATTTTTAAACAATAGGAGATGATACGAGGATAGTAGCTACAGGTGCGCTACCCACAAGTGCGGAAGTTACCTTTCGACACCACTGCCTATCCCCTGTAATTGTGATTATAGCCCTTATTCTGTACATAAACTAATTATAATAGAAATAATTATTATATACTGTAGTTATGGTATCCCAATAAGTTGTACGACGTTTTATATTCCTTTTACTGGTGTTGTTTCCGCGTAATGAAGTGTAATGTGGAATTCAAAGCTGAACGTATGTACTGAGGAATTAGGTGCTATCGTAGGCACGTTCTGTTTACTAAATTATGTCCAAAGAAGTGTCTATGTTGACGGTTAGGGACTATATCGTGCTGTTAAGAATGTAGCAGGCATACAATAGGGTGCAAAAATGAACTGATCTCATAAGAATATAACGTGAATTCCACAGTACACTTCAGTGTGCGTCAAGTCTTATGTGTGACGTATACGCTCCAACTCGCTCAATATACTACTTGTACTTGTTAAGGGACGGCCTACGCTCAACTACTCGACTGTCTAGCTCACTATACACTGCTGTCGGTTTAGTCATTAAGTGTATAGTGAACTTGACTAAACATAATTTAGTTAACTATAATGTTACTCGACGCCTAAGTACGCCAGATGTTTAGTTTTGTATGTACCTACACAGTTAGATATGTCATAGTGTACCTATTATGTAATTCATGTAAAATACTAGTCAAGTAATATTTGTATCTACCGTACTAAGTAGTGTTATGTGTTATTCGCGGGCACAGATTGTACACATCACCAATATTTTATATATATCTAGAATACTTAAATAAATTGATTATCCTACATAATATATTTCGGATAGGTACTCGATTATTTTGAAGGCGATTAATGGGATTTCCATTTAACTGTAATTTTGAAGAAAGTACGAAGTTGAAACAGAAATGTTATGGAACTAAGGTGTACTGTGTATTCTATAAAAATATAAATAATAAGAATTGAGAAGGAAACTGTATATAAAAAATATAAAAATGTTGGTGATGTAGCCCGGCTGTTGCGCGATGTTGCCGCAACAAAGGTTTTTTCATAATTTGTCTTTAGATTATCTTTATACTCTTTTACTATAACTCTTCGCTATAAATAGTTGACTAAGACTGTAAAAACATTTGATATTAAGTATATTTGTAAATTTGCAATTTCGTACACCAACACGTATTTTAATATTACTGGAGTGAGGACGGACTGGCGCGGGCAACAGACGAGCTACAGCACAACCACACACCAGCAACTATCAGTCTACCGCCGCGCCAGCGCGTCTTCATTCCTCTCACAGTTTGTTAATAGCATTCACATCGACTTTGCACTTTATTGGATCTATCAAACTATCATTAGTTATACTAAACCAGCTGTTTAGAACAAAATTTGTGTCATGGTTCCTGGATGAGGCGGGAATTAATTTTGAATTTGGAATAGGACGTGGAAACTATATGAGTTAATGAAGTTTGACATCTTTTTGCAATGCCATCTGTATGACAGCTACTTTTTGTATCAGGTTATGGTAAGTGGTCAGGTTATGGTCAAAAATCGGTACAAAGTTTTTGGTTCCGTATACAAAGTTAAATATTGGGCTAAATATTGACTTCATGAGGCTATGAATGAAATTTATCAAAAAGAGCAGTTTCGGAGCATTTGTTGATAGTTCCAACAAAGCGCATGATTTTGTAAAATTTTGTAATTTGGATCGTCTCGTGGCGTTTGCATTTTCTGATATTATACTTAATAATAGTTACTATTAATAATATTGTAAATACTATTACCTGTCTGTATGTAACAGCTCAGTGATAAGTTAAGGAATTGCTTGATGAAATGATTAGCGCATCCTACGTGTCTCGTATACCGGCGTGTGTTAGCTGCAGGAGAACGGGAGCAGTGGGGAGGAACCACGGCATGTAACATCAAGGTGAAGTGCCCTTGTACTCACTAGTGTGAGTATGTATAGTGATCAACCCCATCACACAAAACAGTCTCGTGATTGGTTATAACATTCAAGTGAAATTTAGTGTCATTAGCCAATCGCAATTATACTGATCATTAGCGGGCATAGGGCACTTTCTCATGATTTTGCATTCCATGTTAAGAATTATGCATTCTGAATTGAAATATCACGCACTGATTAGAGAATTTTATAGCAACAAATAATATTGTTGTGATTTAATGGGGAAACTACTCCTGCTCGCTCCCTCTCGCCAACGCACCCGCGTACTCGCGACACGTCCTCAGTAGCTCGCCACATGTATTACTTCCAACAGAATGAAACTTCTAGAAAATTAAAACGCTCAGATCATATCTTGGAAAAATACGACATCATGGGTTATTATATTAATCAGCATATTTTCGCTCTCCAGTGTTCCTTTCAGGCCTGTGACACGTGTACCTGGTCTCAATATAAATACATATCTTAATTCCCATTATAAAAAAAATTGTGTCACCTCTTACAAAAGGTTCTTGGTATGGTAACAACTTATATAAAAAGCTGGCTTGAACGGGCCAAATTGAAATGGGGCCACAGGAAACACCAGCTATCAAATAAAAAAAGAATCATCAAAATCGGTTCACCCAGTCGAAAATTCTGATGTAACTAACATTTAAAAAAATATAGTCAAATTGAAAACTTCCCCCTTTTTTGAAGTCGGGTAAAATAGGATTGATTTCCAAATATATACAACTACTGATTCCATAATAATTTAAATTGTCAACGTAATTCTAACATATGAGCTGAGCGTGTTCCCGATATAGTTCTTTACAATTGTAATTAAATTTAAGTGAAACATTTAGACTGATTTGATGATTTTATTGTTTGATTGGACATTTATTTGGTTGGTATGTTGCGTCCTTAGCTGCTGTGTACACTAGCTATATATAGCATAAAAATAATATGTTGCTGGACTGTATAGAACCCCAGCAACAAATAGTTGCCACCATGGCAATTAACTGTGGCTGGTTTACACAGTGTCTGTGAGGACGCACGCGAGCTCGTTTAGTTCCCGCGCACAAGAGACTGGATGTTATTTATTCTAAATTGATACAATTGTATGAAACATGTGTTGCGCGACCACTTGTTGTTGAAGTGGTCTGTTCCCACTTGTTCTACTGCACAGTTCTACGGTAGAACTAATGGGATTTTTTTCTCACTAGTTCTACTATATTTGATGTAACAAAAGAGTAGAACTAGTGGGAGTCTTTATTCTCACTTGTTCTACTTGGTGTCAGCAGTATGACGGAAACCTGTACAACTACAATATAACTTGTATTATTTATTGATGTACTGCGTTTTATTTTAACCCGCCATAACTGACAGACGAATAGATCGTGCCTTTATAGTAGAGGAGCCGTTGGTTTTCGACCTTCACCCGCCTGATAACCAGGTGGGATTTTTTTTATACAACTTAGGTGGCAGACAAGTACACGGCCCACCTGATGGGAAGCAGTCACCGTTGCTTATCGGGATATATATTTTTAAATTAAATATTACAAGTCTATTAACATGCCTATGATGATCCGCCTATCAAAAAGAATTTTAATTCCAATTTTATTTTTTAATACTTTTATTAATCAAGAATAGCCATGAACAATTTTTAACAGACAAGTCATCATAAGACATGTTAGCAGACAAACAATATTTAATAAAAAAATATACACATCGGTTATCAGATGGGTGAAGGTCGATGTTCACCGGCTCTTAGACTATAGTATTTAAAACCTTTTAGATACTTTATCTAATCAAACAATATACAGGCAAAGACAAAATATATTCAAGTATCTCTGCTTACCCCTGCGGGAATGTTAACAATCAAACAAACACACACATTGAAAACATTTATTATCTCGAAATTACATTTATTTCACTTAAAACGTAACACATTTTAGGAAAATACATTCAACCTTAACGATTAGAGACTGACCTACGTGTCGTTACAAATATGACTTGACCATAGGAATAGTCACAGTACAGCATGAGTCATGGGAGGGATTGCTTTACATACTAAGAAGATTCTCGCCAGTTATTACTAAAGGAAAATAGGAGATGGCATCAAGATAATTATGTAATACGTACAGTCAGCGGATTGTCTATGATGATTGCACAGATTTCAAACTTAAAAGTTCGAATGAAATTGGTTCATTATAATTGTAATCAGGGTTTAAAGGTAGTAATTAAGTAATTAAACATTATTTTCATTAAGAACCATAACTTACTTTACCAAAAACTACTGTTCAAAATCTGAAAATGATCATAGACTTTTAACGCAGAATAATCTTGAAATAGACTCACATGGCGGACTGTCCCATTACCGGTAGCCTAGCTTAAGAGTAGGTATATTATCTAGCCCTTTATGTGTCACGTGAACAATTCCTTTGGACAGTGTGTAGGCGGATTTATAATATAAAAATAACCAACATTTAGTAGAAAAATCAATATTGAGCATATCTAAAACTACTATTAGCAATCAGAAAACTTCGGTGGTATCAAAATATAATAATATTTGTGCGGCCTTAAGGAAACGTTTCCATACTATGTGACCCATTTTTTACAGCTTTTGACCCCCTTCCATCCCCCTCGTGACCATCCGTAGTATAGGCAAAGACCCATTATTTACACGCAGTAGTTTTTTTCTTTGTAATTTCCTCAGACCAATAAAATAGTATAGACGGAGCCATTGTGAACAATATCGACGAAATAAGTGAAGCTTCTTGTGCAAAGTCAAAACACGTCACACGCTGACATAGCTCTTCGGCCGACTACCCAAAGACTACCAAACCGAACGTCCGTCATAAGATTACCGAATCGTCTTATGTTGGTGGGCTTCAAAAAAAATGCGCAATACTCCGTCTATACTTTTTTATTGGTCTGAGGTAATTTCGTATGTTTTCTCGAAAAAGCGCGAGGTTTCCCTAGAGGATATACCCCTCCTCCCCCCACCCCTTCCTAGCCCTCCCCCTTCCCTTCAGGGTAGGCAGCTCGTGTGACACCGATAGTGTTGCACACGTCCACATACCACGGTGACCGCTTCCCATCAGGTGGGCCGTGCGCTTGTCTGTATATACAAAAATCGTATATCGTATACGTAGTATAAAAAAATCGTAGCATGGAAACGTTCCCTAACATAATTTTAGCGTTTGAGGGTTACTAAACTAAATTATTGTATTTCGTGCGAGTTCGTTATAATTCAATTTTTTTCAAATTCAAATAAATTTAATTCAGATAACATAATGCTTAATAATATAATTAAACCGAATTTAGACAATAGACAACACACTTTCTATATTCATTAATTTTTACATTAATGACTATGGATAGAGGAATGTAAAGTATTTAAACGGTGCCGCGGTGTTGCACTTTGTTTCAGATTCGCTTAGCCTAACGAAAACTTAATTAGGTATATAAACATTTAATACCTATGCTAATACATTAAATATAATACCTACTTATAATTTATGATTGCGAAGCTATTGCCGCAAGATCAAGTCAAAACAAATTTTTCAATTAGGTAAATGAAGAATTATTGAGGTACTTAACTGAGCAATTATTATGAGCATGTTGTATAACAATAGGACGTATTGGGTGATTTAAAATGGGTGCGGTAGTGTCGTTAATTGTAAACGACACTACTGGTAGTATCGCTGGTAAGTGTCCTTGCCATAAAATGGGGATTTAAAATAAAAAGTAAGAAACAAGTCCTTACATACTTGCGATAATAGTCAGATGTATTTCTCCATTAATTAATTATTAAGCATTAAACTCACGTTGATCGATCAATTTAGGTACACACAACTTAAATAACCTTAATTATCCAACAGAGTACAAGATAGGCCACTTCTTATTAAGTATTATCATTTAAAGCTTAACAATGTGGCATTTAGCTAACCTGTTACCGGGCACTCGCGCGGCAAGGCACCGCCAGCAGTTAATAATCACTCTAGTTCTGTCACCTAGGTACGCCTAGGTAGGTACCTAATTCAGTTTAAGGTAGACTAGACTAGCAAACCGATTAATTCTGTCTATGTAATGAAATGTAATTTTATTTGTAAACGAATAAAATTTAAAAAAAATGATAAACTTATTACAATTTAACTAATTAGATTATTTTAATAAATTATTGAGTAAAATTGAATTGTATTGAACTTTTAGAGTGAATATTAATTTATCGGCAACCTTTACCGCACGATTTCGACATAACAATAGAATATACACTTGACGTAGACAGACGTAGCTGCCCTAGTCAGGGACGTCTCCCCACGTACGCACCGAGGCGCCTTACGTGTCCCGCGTGCTGGCTCGAAAACTGTCACCCGACGACATCTTCTTAAATTACTTAAGGTATAAATACATATACAAATAGTTTATGTGATTTAATTTCGTGAAATAGACAATATTTATAAAAATAATTTCAATTTTGAAGATAGTCGTAGGTATCTACCTACTTACTACGTTACTATCTTGGTCTATCTAAAATTAGTTCAATTGACACCTATCCTCTACTCAAAAAAATTAAATACCTATTTGACGTCACTGGACGTTAACCCCTTGGCTGTGTATATATAATTATATTGACTGTCTCACAACTTCTCATTACAAATACGTACGCTTACTATTCGAAGTCCGAAAGTTCGTACTCGCCCTAAAGTTGATACTACTCAGCTGGTACTCTAGCTCTACATACAACGTCCATCGACGTCGTCGGGCGACCTCTAAATTGAGCTATTCTGTTGAGCACCAGATCGTTGCCTCGTCGCACCTACTTCATAAGCGCTTATCATACATCAATCTTAAGACACTTTCGAGTCGATATGGTTGATAGGTTAACTTTTTGAGCTCCAGAAACAATCGGGTTAGTATACACTACTGTAAGTTCTGTGATGACATAATAACAGAGTGTACTTGAAGAGGTCTTAACTTACGTACAGTATATTAGTATTGTATACTTAGCTTAAGTTGACACATTTTTTTTCAAAATTTTACTAAAAATGAACAGTTACAATAAGTACTTGTCAGTATCTACTGAGGTGCGTATATTTCAAATAATAAATTTTCGTTTTATTAATATGACACACTAACATTTTATCTGCGTAGTGTCTGTTCGTTCGTGTACTTCGATAAGACAGAGATTCAGAATACAACCTTATAATTTAAAAATATATATTTAGGTACTAAGCGCCCGTAGGACGTACAAGGACGTTTACACTTAACGTGAACTTATTTCTAACAATAAGCAAAGACGATATTGTCATATCGTCTTTGCAATAAGTTAACAACATTTATATCTTAACCTAAACACGGACTACCAACAATATGGCGGAAAATCTCACTTTTGGGACATTGTTTTAGAGAATCAAGTGATCACAAGACGAGTACATCTATACCTAAGCATTTGTTAAATACATAATTGGGGGGCGCCGACGATTTTACAATTTTAGTTTAGTTGGTCACATTGCTCAAGTTGGTAGGTACATACCTATCTACAACACATTGCAAAGTAAAGTAAACACAGGTGGGATGGAAGGGGTAGCATTTTTAATAACTCGAGTTATTTACTTCTGACTGTTACTTAAGGCAAGGTCTGACGTCACAATCAATAAACTTTCCATTTTTGAAACACGATCTTCACCCAACCATATGCACTGAGATTAGTTATATATAAATACTAATGAAAATAAAGTCGTTAAAGAAAAAAATTGTGTCACAGCATTTAAAACAAAAGTTCGATGGGCCATTTCATCGAATATCCACAAAACTTCTATAATATTATATTATTGATACTTAGTACCTACAACGCGCGCTATGAAGGATGTTACTAACCCACTTTAGACACTGTACGAAAGCCCCGCATCACAGGGCTCCATTGACAGGTGTACTGTCGGTGATATGGGAGTTTGTAAGTAGGCACATGTGGCTATTCGATCAAGCAACCTATCGATTAAATAACTATGATTCGGCGACCTAGAAATTTCTTTCGAAAATGAGTACAAAACCACTAGCGCATGTGTGTGAGTGAGATACCTTTTCAAATTGAAGTCCGACCGCACCTTAAATGTCTTCTTTACAGCTTTAATGCGGTAATGACGCCCTTCACCCAAAGGGGTAGGGCAGACGTCAAATATATTTGGTCCCAATGCACTAAATATGGAAACAGGGTTGTCAAAAATTTTTTAACAGAAATACGAACATCTATACATAGACAACATCGAATGAGAGTACCCTGACTCGTGTAAAGCTGTGTATACCTCCTGAAAGGGTGCAAGGACTCCGAGGTGCGAGGGAAATGCCTTATGGGCCACTTTACACCCCGGAGTCTGAAGACCTGAGACAATGATTTCGAACATGTGAAAAAAAAGGATTTTAGCACATCGGACGAGTGTGGGCACTCTCTTCTATTATAAACCTACATCCTAAACGTTAAATCTTCACAAACAATTAGATTCAACTCTGAAACACATCATGATGGAATCAGTCTCATGACTGGAAGTGTACTTACAAACTAACCGATCATTTTTACTGTAAACCAGTGTATTTACATGTTACGTTTATCTACCAGTAGTAGGTATTACATTGATCAACCAGGTATTACCGTGATTAGCCTCAGTATAATGGAATGATTTACATTATTTACATGTTTTAAATCTTTTCTGTTATTGACTTGTAACAAGTCATTTTCACACATAACATTCTGTTCGGATCGAATCCAGTTCGCGATGAAGAGATCATGACAATATATACCTAAAGGTATTTACTACTTGTCCACGTTATATATCACTTATAGTCATCACAGGGCTTCTCATTATAGTCTTTATATTTATATAATTATTACTCAAGAATGGACATTTTTAAAAATCCATATCCATTATTATAAATGCTACAGTAACTCTGTCCGTCCGTCTGTTACTTTTTTCGTCTAGATTACTAAACCGCTTTTATTTGAATTTATCATAGACATAGTATAACCTTCTTTTTCGAAGAACATAAGGATAGTTCCGCCCTGCTGTCGGAAAACTTCCTCGCTGGACATCATATTGAGCGCAAATACTTGTCAATTAATCTCATAAATCAATTATCCTTACAGAATCCTCAAATTGAGGAGAAATTTTGTATAATTAGGTACAATAGTATATAATTGTTTGGCTACTAGGGTCTACCTACGTTCGAAAAGTCAGAACGATTTTAGGCTCTGAAAATAAGCTCTGTTTTCTTCTCCCAGATTCACCGAAATTTATTTATATAAGAAGTTAGTTATCCCTTCATAATGTAACAACAACCATAATGCACCATTTAGATGGTATGAACAAGTAGGTATAGGTAGATCTTTTTCATTAAAAATATGAGATATAATAATACTCAAGTAAACAAAATACTTTCATGGTTTCACTGATCCCTAACTATGCGACAACTGCCCTTCGAAGGGAGGGGTGAGTCTAGGTGAGCTCATGGTAAAATTTGGCACACTCGAGGAACCAATTAATGTAATAAAGAGTACAACTCCATTTGTACGAATTCCAGACATTGAAGTCAATGTATAGTTATAATCGTCCAGAGCAAAATTACTGGTATTCTCGTTAACTCCTCCAGCTAAGCTTGTGGTAGGAAAAGGTTCACATCGGTATTGTAACGGCCAGGATTCGAACTCAGGACCATCGCAAGTCTGACTTCTTAATCACTAAGCTTACCGACGCTTTATGACCTTGCATTATTTTGTAATTCAATGTATATTAGTCTTCATCTACAAATGTATATTAATTTTCATTTTAGTGTAAAGGAACTACAGAAATAGAGGACATTTTATATAGGTAAATAGATCGAAGATGGAAACTTTTTAGTTTAGATATGGTTGTATGGTAGGAAGAAATAGTAGGTAGATAAGTAGAATAAGGATATATACCTATGGATGGACACAATATCGCAGAGTGCGGTCACAACCTTTCATACATTTTCTTCTTCATAAATGAAGATAATCTCACCTTGGCGCGTTTTAAACACAATCGGAGGGCTTTTTAATTTGGAACACATACATACCCTTCAACCAGTTTAGAAACTCTTTCATTGTTTCATGATTCCGAAATTTGGAATAAATTGACAATCCTAATTGAGATCGACAATCCGTACAACAATATACTCGTATTATGTAAAATGGTTAAGTTTTTATACAAGTTTGAAATATTTTGAGTATAAATTTTTAGTTAATATCTTTGAATATTATTTACATAAATCTAAACATTAGTCAAAAATGAAATTATGAAATGACTATAAACAACTTAACATAATTTTAATTTGTTGATTTTTAGCAATGCTTAATTTTTTTTATTAGAAGTACCAGGTACTCATAACTTTTGAATGTGTACTGTGTACCCACATAAGAAAACACGCAGCTTTTCTCTAAAAAATATTTTTCTATCAAACCTCTACAGTCTATTAGGCGGACTCACAGTGTGTGCTACGTGTGGCTAACAACATAATCTAAAATAAATTTAATCCTCTGGGAAAATATAAAAAAAAATACATTGTACTTGAAGCCAGATTAATACTTCGTTTTACATACATTTTTTAACTACCTAGGTACGTTATTACCAACTGTTGAAACATTTAAGTATGTAGGTAAGTTAATAAGTTTTATAACTCTAACAGATTTTATGAACTTTGTATACAGTGTTACATTACAAAATCAAATATAGAAAGTCTTCTCAACGAGCTGCAAGTGCTGGGACCACTCACCCTTGACACTCCGGTGCTATAAGGTGCATTACTGCGACGGAGCGTCCTTAGTTACAGGAGCAGATTGGGGTGAACATGACGCGTTCAGTTGTGATGTCAAGTCCTGTCGGGTTACAAACATGTGTCTTATTGTTATTGGTGGTTAGCAGACAGTTGAACCTGGGCTGGAGCCTCGCAGGCAACCAGGATCAACGCTAAAAATAAGATGGCTATTTCTACTGGCGGTTAGGCGTCGAATCCAGAAGACTGAAGCGAAGTTGTTTGGCGAAGATTCGTATAAGAGTGTAGGTACTCGCAAAGAGCATGTCGCATATTTGATGATCAATCACTTCACACATAAAGCGATATGACTGGTTTTCTAACCAATTTGATATGATGTGAGATGATGATAAAGAAATGAAATTCTTTTCAAGCAGAAAACAAACTTCAAAGTACGCATCAATAGGTAGCCAAACGCGTAGCAAATTACGTTTCACATCTTCATAGCGAGAGCCGTGGGGCACTTTTGGAGGAGTTAATATCTTACCATCAAGGCGGCCTTGTCGACGTCCCCGCACAGCACGAGGCGGCCGCGGCACCACACGCGGCGTAGCTGGAACGTGCAGCCCGAGCTCGCCGCCAGCAGCTGCAGCGGCGCGCCGCTCGCCGCCAGCTGGCGGAAGGACTCCGGCGTACACACCGCCGACAGGATCTACGATGTACAACAATGATAGCGAGACTTCCTACATGCTTGAAATTAATTGCCCCCACCAGCCAAATATCACCATTCTTCCATTCTCCGTCTTATAAATACTTAACTATTCCTCTCTCCTTGTATCCACTGTCATACTTAATGTCCTTCTTACGAAATTACCTTAACCCCTACGCATTACATGTTCGAGCCAATTTCCTCGTAACTACTCTGTAATTGGAGCTACTTTTAAACCTCTGAGCTGAGACTGAATTCCAGTTAACATATTTTTTCTTTGGTAATTAAAAACTATTTGTGTTTACTGTAATATATAAATTATGTATTTTCTATCTTTCCTACTATGTGATATCAGTACAACATCTCTATGTGTCGTCATCTAAAATCCACAGGAACAGATTGGTTGGCCCTTTTATTTTACTCCGTCGGAAACAACGCGATATAATTGGCTTTATTTGGTCGTACTTGATGCGCTACCACACCTTTGACCGCCTTTGGTCCCTAAAGATCTTTTCTATAAAATTTCTCGTCGGTAAACAATTTAGCTAAACCACTCACCTTGTTGTTAGCGGACGTGTTGGCGGACGCGTCGTTATCAGACGTTGCTTCATCGTCACTAATCTCATCATCAGTCTTGTTTTCATCATCGTCCTCATCACTGTCTCGACTGTCGTTACTATTATCACATTCTTGAGTATTATTGTCACATACTATATCATTATCATCTTTCGTCATTACAACAATATTGTTGTCCTCCATGTACACATCATTATTATTTTCTTTAATATTGTTATAACTATTTATCACTTCATCAATCTCTTTCGGATTGTTATCGCAATATAGATTTTCGTCATTATCATCTATATTATTGTGTATAACACGACTACTATTGCAACCTACAGTAATATCTTTGTCATTAATTTGAGTACCATTTGTAACATTGTCATTAACTTCTCGATCACTATTCATCATATCCATAATAACTTTCGATACGTGTTCATATGGCGCTAGCGTGAAGTATGTGGGTCCCTTGCAGGGCACATTGACGTCAGTCAGTACGAGGTACTCGTCGCACAGTGACAGGGGCAGCAGAGTGTTGTCAATGCGAAGGATCGATGTGCTGCTTGGCAAACTCGATAGTGCAATGACAGGCGCCTCCGGTTTATAGTCGAATATAACTATAAATAAGTTGAAATAACCTTAGTAAGTATAAATACATACAACGGGTTATAAGGTGAACAGGAACAAGCTGTACTAAGTATTATTTATGCGTGGATTCGACAGCCTTCTAATATGTATTCGAAAACCCTACGCAATCCGTCCCATTCACAAATCAGCAGATGTACCGGCTTGAAAGTGAGGTTAGCTTAGATCCCAGAGACTGCATTAATTAAAGGTCATAAAATATATGTTAAGCCTACTTTACCTGGATATTGCTGTTGCGATATCACTCCGTCCATCTTAGTTATGTCTTCTACCGTACAACTTTGTACAGGGAGGGGAATCGCATCGAGCGTTACCTCACACACTGGCGGTGCCACTTCTGGTAGAGGTATACCGCTGAGATCACTTGCGAATCCTGTATTAGCAGGTAATTTGAAAAAAAAAATGTATAAAAATTATTTGTCTCTAATACACTTTGAGATATAAATACGAAAAACATCAATGGTTGGTTAAGTAGCAGATTTTACGAGAGGATTGTCGTCCGATACCCCAAAAGGAAAGCCTATTCTAAAGTATTTAGGTACTATCAGTCTTAGCGACAGCGGACCTACCACCATGAATATAAAGCAATTCAGTTTAGGGCAGCGGTTCAGAAGGAGAGAGATGGAGATAGTGTCTCTCTCACTCTGAATTACTTAATGCGCGTCGTGGTATGCCCGCAATGAGAGTTGTTCATTTCGATGGTGTAAGCTATATTATGTCCGCAAACTAGTTCCGCAGACTACCCCGGGACGCTTATCTTACCTTCTGCATGCCGTAATATATTTTGAATAACGTTTTGTATTTCATTGTGCCATTTTTTCTTCTCAGCGCTTCCACTGTCATCCGTAAAGTTTACAAATTCTACAGCTCCTGAAATATTTTATTTCATGTGAAACATAGTCGAAAGCCATTGACAGTCTAACAATTAATGCTACACTAACCTTTACAATCGTTATCTGAGCTTATAGACATGACTACCGCAAACATTGGTGGTTCCCAAGGAGTCACCGACCAGTCATTCCGGGCTTTGACATGGTTCAATCCATTTATTACCTTCTTAGAAATTTCAGACGAATCTACTTGAGAGCAGGAATTTTCACTTTCTATAGAAGTTTCTTGAGGGTCAGCCTCTACTGGGTTAATAATTGCTTGTTCTGTAGTGGAAACTTCCGGCTCTGCTATAGGGCTGCCGGTCTGAATTGCCTTATTGGCAAAATCTTTCGTAAAATCCTTTTGACCTTTTTTAGCGTCCACTGGTTTAATGATCTCTTGCTCTGCGATATTAACGTCACATTTTTCTTCAGAGCTGTCTGTAACAACTGGCTCGTTACCAAGATCTGTCATGGGAATCTCTTGTCTTTTTTTAGCATCCACTGGTTTGATAATAGATCTGTCGTATTCCTTTGCAGGAATCTTTTGATTCTCGTTGGTGCTTACTGATTTAGTAATAACTTGTTCTGTGGTAGAAATTGATTTTGTTTTATGGATGTCGACAGTTGTATGTCTAGAAGAATCTAGGTACCGGAACATAGCAGTTTTCGTGGAAATTTCTTGATTACATTTTTTAGCGACCACTGGTTTTACAGTTATTTGATCTGCTATAGCCGTAAGGAGGTTGAGATTATTTTTTTTAGTTAAATCTAAATACCGGCACATTGCATTTTTAGAAGAAATTTCTTTATAACTTTTTCTAGCGACAACAGGTTTACCAGTTACTTGATGCCCTATAGAAGTAGGGATGTTAAGAGTGGGTTTTTTAGGCAAGTCCAAATAGTGAGCCATATCTGTTTTCATAGTGATATCTTGACTTTGTTTTTTAGCAGTCATTGGTTTGATAGTGACTTGAGGTCTTGAGGCCTGAAGCTCCTGCAGAACCTGCGAAACGTCTTGAGATTTCACCATTTCAGGGGACGGCATTTCTAGAGTTGATGACTTAGAGTCCCCTGATTTAATAATTATTTGCTCTAAGATACAAACGTTTGTTTTGGGTTTAGAGATGTTCATGTGCTTTGTTACTGGAATACTAGCTACTACATTTTGGCCTTCCTTTGATGGCGAAATGAGTGCAGGCGTAACTTTCTTTTTATCCGGCATGCTGATAATAAAATCTTTAGTCACTAAAGAAGGAAGGTTTTCAGTTGCGTTTGTAGGTTTGGCGCTGACCACTGCAGCAGTAGATACTTCTTGCTCAGTTATATTTTTTGATAACGTATCGTGTGTATTGCGGCACTCTAGTGTTTCAGGGCAAGCATCAGTTTTTGCAACTAAATTTTCAGTTACTAAAGAGAGCAGATTTTCTATTACGTTTCTGGGTTTTCCGGTAATGATATCATGATTCGCTATTTCCTTCTCAATTAGATCTTCTATATTTTTCATTAGCTTTTCATATGCAATAGGCCACTTCCGTGTTGCCGGGCATTCATCAGTTTTTGTAGAGCTCGTATCACAAGCCTTGGTAAGTAAAGAAGGGAGATTTTCTGTTGCATTTTTAGCTCTGCCGCAAACTGTACCAAAATTCGCAGTTGTTTTTTCAATTATATCTGCTTCATTATTTGTAAACTTATCATGCTCAAAGTCATGCTCTAGTGTTCCAGAGCTTTCGTTTGTTTTTGCCAAACTCGTATCACAAGCCTTTGTAAGTAAAGAGGGATGATTTTCTGTTGCGTTTTTAGGTCTCCCGTCGAATATACCAGAATTAGCTTCTGCTGATTCGCTGCTCATGCCACACTCTGGTATTACAGAGCATTCATCAGTTTTTACGGAACTCACATTTGGTAGGATCTTGATGGAGATGGGAGGGGAGGATCTCGGTGACAGTTGTGTGAAGTTATCTGGCTTTACTTTTCGCACAGACTTGTGTTTCTCAAGAGGGGCATCATTAGAGACGAACTCTTTAAGCCAGTCCTCCGTGAGCCTGTTCTTCAGATGTGTTACTGCCGGTTCTCTAGCCTTTAGCATCTTTTTTTTTCGAGAATGACGTCTTTCTTTGAAAAATTCGTTTTTACAATTCTTCGTTTTAGTCTGCGGCAGTTTGTCTAGTGGACGCATTGATTCTGGTATAACAGGAATCGCTTTTAGTCTAGGAAATTGATATCTCCTCTTGGTGGCGAACCGCGCTTCGGAACAATCGCTATCGTCTTGTTCACGAGGTGGTGGCGACAGTAGTCTAGCATTTTGTAAATCGTGTTCTGAGAAAAGTCCTGTTTTTAATTGATATTTCGTGTCAGGAAGGCTATCGATATTCTTTCTTCTTAAAGTTAACTTTAAACTCTCGCGGGCCATATTAGGATTTGCTATTGTTATCTCAATTTCATCTTTTTTGTTTACGATTGTATCACGATACTTACATTGTTTACGATATTTTTTATGATTTTCCATCGTGTTATTAGATTTCTCGTCGACCGTATCAGGATATGCTATTTTTTTCTCAATTACGTTTCCTTCATTTTTTATTAACTTATCATTTTCAATGCCACACTTTACTGGCATTAGGTCTTCATCAGTTTTTGCCAGACCCGTATCATAATCCTTGGTGATTAAGGCAGGGAGGTTTTCTATGGCGTTTATAGGTCTCTTGTTAGGATTCGCTATTGTTTTCTCATTTATATCTCCTTCATTTTTTATTACCTTGTCTTGCTCAATGCTGCACCCTAGTGTTACAGACCATTCATCAGTTTTAGCCAGACTCCTATCACAAGCCTTGGTAAGTAATAAGGAGTGATTTTCTGGTGCGTTTTTAGGTGTCTCGACCATATTAGAATTCACTATTTTTTTCTTATTCATATCGCCTTTACTTTTTACTGACTTCTTATGTTTAGTGCGATGCTTCAGTGTTACAGAGCCTCCATCTGTTATTGTCGGACCCTCCTCACAATTCTCGGTGATAGCAGATGGGAAACTTTCTGTTGCGTCTTTAGGTTGTCCGCTGACCAGATCAGGATTTGCTAGTGTTACAGAGCATTTATCAGCTTTGGCCAGATTCGCATCACAATCTTTACTAAATAAAGAGGGCAGAATTTCTATCGCGTTATTATAGCTATCGTCGACCATACCCGCTTTCGCTTTAGTTTTCTCAACTCTATCTCCTTTATATATTATTAACTTATCATTTTCAATGCGACACTTTAGTGTCACTGGGCCAACATTAGCTTTTGAAAGACTTTTCTCACGATCCACACCAGAATCTAATTGTTTTTTCAGATTTTGACGGTCATCCTTGGCGATTAAAGAGGGGCCATTTTCTTTTGCGTTTTTAGGTCTCCCGCTTACCATAGCAGGATTTGCTATTTGTTTCTCAATTAAATTTTCTTTATTTTTTATTGACTCATCATGTTTATTGCGACACTTGAGTGTTATAGGGTCTACATTAGATTTTTCCGGGCCCGTATCATAATCCTTGGTGATTAAGGCAGGGAGATTTTCTTGTGAACTTCTTCTCTCGTGAACTATATCAGGGTTCGCTATTGTTTTCTCAATCATATCTCCTTTATTTTTTATTAGCTTGTCTTGCTCAATGCTGCCCTTTATTGTTACAGAGCATTCATCCGTTTTTGGCAGATTCCTATCACAGCCCTTGGTAAGTAACGAGAGGTTATTTTTTATAGCGATTTTAGGTCTACCGTGGACCATACCAGGATTCGCTATGTTTTTCTTATTTATATCGCCTTTACTTTTTACTGACTTTTTATGCTTAGTGTGACGCTTAAGTGTTCTAGGGCCTCCATCAGTCATTGTCGGACTCATCTCACAGTCCTCTGTGGTTACAGATGGGCGATTTTCTGTTGCGATTTTAGGTTGCCCATTGAGCAGACTAGAATTTTCTAATCCTTTCTCAATTATATCGCCTGTATTTTTTATTAGCTTCTCATGCTTAATACAGCACTCTAGTATTACAGAACATTCATTAATTTTGGCCAGACTCGTATTACAATCTTTACCGAGTATAGAGGGAAGATTTTCTGTCTTGTTATTAGGTCTCGCGTCGATCATACAAGGATTCGCTATTGTTTTCTCAACTATATCTCCTTTATTTTTAATTGATTTAGCATGTTCAATGTGACACTTCAGTGTTACTGGGCTTACATCAGTTTTTGCCGGACCCGTATCATAATCCTTAGTGATTAAAGAGGGGAGATTTTCTATTGCGTTTATCGGTTTTTTGTTAGGATGCGCTATTGCTTGCTCAATGCTGCTCTCTAGTGTTACAGAGCATTCATCAGTTTTTGCCGGACTCCTATCACAAGCCTTGTTAAGTAACGAGGGAAGATTTTCAGTTGTAGTATTAGGTCCACCGTCGATCATACCAGGATTTGCAATTTTGTTCTGATTTTGTCGGTCATCCTTGGTGATTAAAGAGGGGACATTATCTGTCGTGTTCTCGACAACCATACCAGAATTCGCGATTTCTTTATCAATAAAATCTCTTTTATTTTTTATAAACTTATCATGCTCAATGCGACACGTTGCAGAGTATTCATCAATTTTAGGCAGACTCACATCACAAACCTGAGTAAGAACTTGCGGCAAATATTGTGTTTCGTTTTTGGGTGTCCCGCTGACCATACCAGGAATCGTATTATTTTTCTCAATTAAAGCTCCTTTATTTTTCATTATGTTATCATGTTCACTGCGACATTTTATTGTTACAGGACCTCCATAAGTTTTTTCCGGACTTGTAATACAAGTCTTAGTATTTAAGGAAAGATTTTCTGTTACACTTTTAGGTCTCCCGTCCACAATATCAGGATATGCTATTGTTTTCTCAGTTATGTCCCCTTCATTTTTTATTAACTTACTATGCTTACTGCCGCACTCTAGTTTTACAGAGCTTTCATCAATTTTGACCGGGCTCATATCACAATCCTTGATAAGTAACGTGGGGAGATTTTGTGTTTCGTTTTTAGGTGTCACGCTGACCATACCAGGACTCCCTTTGTTTTTCTTAATTATATCTTCTATATTTATCATAAATTTATTATAGTCAATGCAACATTTTAGTGTTACAGGACGCCCATTATTCTTTGCAGGACACTTATCATAAACCTTGGTAAATGAGGAAGGGAAATTTTCTGTTGCGTTTTTAAGTTTCCTGTCGATCGTATCAGGATACGTTACTGTTTTCTCAATTACATCCCCTTCATTTTTTATTAACTTATCATGCTTAATGCCGCACTCTAATTTTACAGGGTCAACATCAATTTTGGTCAGACTCGTATCATAATTCACGGTGATTAAAAAGGGGAGATTTTCTGTTACATTTGTAGGTTTCCCGTCGACCACACCAGTATTCGCTATTTTTTTCTCAACCATATCTACTTCATTTTTTACCAGCTTATCATGATCAATGCGACACTTCATTGTTACAAGGGCTTCGCCAATTTTAGCCGGACTCGTATTATAATCATTCACGATTAAAGAAGGGAAATTTTCTGTTACCTTTATAGGTCTCCCGTCGACCATACCAGTATTCGCTATTTTTTTCTCAACTATATCTCCTATTTTTTTTATGAACTCATCATGTTCAATGCCATACCCTAGTGTAACACTAGAGTATGGCATTGAGCTTACATCAATTTTGACTGGACTCATTTCACAAGCCTTAGGAAGAAACGAGGGTAGATTTTTTGCTGCGTTTTTAGATCTCCCGTCAACCATACCAGGATGGGTTATTATCTTCTCAATTACATCGCCTTCACTTTTTATTAGCTTATCATGCTCTATGCCACACTCTAATGTAACAGGGCTTTCATCACTTTTTGCCGGACTTGTGTTACAATTCTTAGTTAGTGGACGATTTTCTGTTGTCAGTTTAGATCTCTCGTCGACGACAACGGGATTCATTATTTTTTTGTTAACCATATCTCCTATATTTTTTGTAAACTTATCATATTCAATGCGACACTTTAGTGTTACAGGACCTTCATTGGATTTTGGCGGACTTCTATCAAAAGCCTTGGTAAATAAGGGGCTATTTTCTTTTGCGGTTTTAGGACTCCCACTGACTATACCGACAGTACCTACTTTTTTCTCAACCTCATTAACTTTATTTTTTACGTACTTATCATGTTTATTGCGACGCTTCATTGCTACAGTTTTCGCCGGCTTCTTATCCGCTAGATTCTTAATGTTGTCGGTCGATGGGGCAGCTCTTCGTGATGTTTTCACTGGCTTGAATGAATTTGGTACAGACTTGCGTCTCCGACGGGGGGCGCCACTAGGGACAAACTCTTTAAGCCACTCATCTTTAAGTCTATCCTTCACAGGCGCTTTTGAAGATTCTTTACTCGCTGACACAAAGTTGGGGCGAGAACGACGTCCATATTTTAAAATAATGTTTTCTATATTCTTCGTGCTTATTTTATTCTTCGGCAACGGTACTATTGGGCACACTGTTTCTGGTATAATAGGAATCTCTTTTAGTTTAGGAAGTTGATATCTCTTTTTAGAGTTGGCCCGCGCTTCGGGACAGTCACTATCATCTTGTTCTCGAGGTGGGATAATCTTCCGCTCATCCGGCAATGACATAATTCGAGGTATGAATCTTACAGGATCGACGAATGATTCTGAATCCGTTGAGAGTTCTGGTTGCGGCTGACTTTTCGGAAGGCTGATAATATTGTTTTTTCCTGATGCTGAGGATGGCAGTACATATTTTGAACATTTTCTAATTCCGTCTTTATTCCGACTTTGGACTTTGTTTACCAGTTTAGTTGAGTGAGAATCTTCATTTGTTATTGCAGTTAATTGCGTTGAAGAATGCTTCAAAGTTTTCACATCGGAAACAATTTCTAGAGGAGCATGTTGTGGTTGTGTTTCAGCAAAGGAGTCTAAACTCTGCGATGATTTTCTATCAGTTGATTTGTGTGTAAAAAGGATTTCTTTAAGATTTGACACAATATCTAAGTTATTAGAATTTTTAAGAGAATTCAAATTCATTGTTTCTTTTCGTGAATCGTGGTTTATATGACAAGAATTCAACAACTTTGCTGAGTCGAAGGTATTTGCACCGGGTGCAGTATTTAGAGGAACGTCTGGTGATTGTGTCCCAGCAAAGGAGTTCACACCATGGGTTAACTTGTTGTCAGACGCATCTATAGAAGGCACGTCTATATCTGACATATCCAAACTATTACAATTGTTAAGAAAATTGGAATCCATTGGATCTTTTTGTGTATCATAGTTTATAGGACAAGAATCCAACATTTTTGATGATTCAAATTTAGACTTGGTTGAAGGATAGTCACCGCATATAGTAATGTAAGGAAGAGTTCTATTTTCCGCAGAAGGTACATTGGCCGTAATTCTAAGGGATTCCATTTTATTATCTATTTCTTTCACAGCATTCAATAATATGTCGTTATATTCGAGATGGGATGTAGAGGACATTTTTTTGATGACGTTACTTTCGGTCATCGTAGCTTTATCTGCTTGCGTATCAATTAATATTTCACCCTGCCTTAGTGCCGGTGCTACACTGTGCGTCGCTGCTATGGCTGTCGACTCTGGTGGTCCATATACTGGCGCCGCATTGTATGCCGATATGGCATACGCTAGTGCGTCATGCTGTGTCAGGTCAACAGTCGGCTCACTCTGAATATTTTTATTTTGGACCTTAGACGCGGTTTCATCGATTGCATCTGTTGTTGTCTCTACACATGGCGGCTCAGTTATTGTTCTATTCGTACTGTTGTGTCACCTTATCGTATCATTGCCCACTTTGTCAAATTTGGTTAAATTGGTATCGCCGATAACCGAATTAACAGCTACGGATGTTGGTGGATTATTGTTCGTGAGATGTTCAACTTCTTCATCATCTGGATTAAAGAAATGAAACATATTGTAAACAGTTATCATTTATCTTATAATTGTTTGTAAAAGTTAAGCAATATTGTGGACTAAAAAAAGGAAGAAAAATATTGCAATGAACGAAAACATCATAATACAACTCATGAACAGTATATAAACAGTATAGGGGTAAGTAGAGAGGGTGTGCATCATTCACTTCAAGATAGAATAATAAAATCAACTCAGAAATATTTTGTTCATTCAGTTCATTGATTTATTTGTTTACAATTTGTTCATGCTTATCACAGGACCAAAGAGGGCAATGAAAAAAAAACTATTTAACTGTACTAATTCGCAATACTATAAGCAAGCTGGAAAACTAATTGTTTTCTAGACATGACTATTTTCCTACTGAAGTAACGCATGCGCAATGGGCACCTTACCTTCAACGGTGCCGCCGTCCTCCTCCTGAAAAAGAAACATTACCTTGAGGCCTGCTCATGCTAAAAACTAGCCAAATCGGCTGTCTCATATCAAAACCCAGTATCTGCATATAGATAAATTTTACAGGAGAGCCGAAAAGCAGTTTCGTATAAACACACCATTTTAAAAATACTAATATTGTACATTCTTGGGAGTGATAGCCAGTGATATCATACAGTCATGCTAGCTCGGTAGGTAGGTAATTGTAGGGTTGTCTATTCTATAGCGTCGAAAAATGCAAAGGCACTCGTTTTTAATATAAGTATCTACGTCAGATACTAGGTTTTTAAATTGGACAGCCGTAGCGTTATGTACACTCGGTTTTGAAATTAGCACAAACGGGTCTACCAGGTCGTTTATTCTAGCATTAGGTAATTCTATCGAAGTAAAGACTGGGATATCAACATAGTTACTGTTAATATTTAAAAAAAGCATTCGCTTCAAGGCTGGAGAGGAGACACATTATTGGAGTCGCCGCAACTTGCCTCCGTTGCACAGCACAAGCAACTCAGTATATCTGTGGCCAAAAATGAAGGAGATGTCTTGATTTGGTCGTATTAGCACCGTAGGCGACCAATCAGGTGACGGTATACGAACATTATGTTCAAAGAGTGTGTAATAACGTCCTAATAATGTGATTATCGGAAAGTATCCTCCAGGATTTGATCCCCTTGCGATGTCTAAATACTTACTACGCATAAACGACTGTTTCTTTTGACTGCACTGAGAAACTTGACAGCTCCAAGGGATTGAAGAGTTGAGTATTGGATATAAGTTCTAGCTAAGTAGGTAAGTCCTTCACGTGTTCCGGAGAAAAAAGGTGTTCACAGACGGACAGACTGAGAGCGAAATGATCCTATAAGGGTACCAATTGTCGCGAGAATTGACAGAGCTGTCCTCTGTAGTCGAATATATGTAATGATATTGTACCTATAATATTGCTCTATTAGGCAACCTCACCTGCAAGCCGGTAGACCTAATGATTGAAAGTCACTCATGGCTTTCGACCAGGTTTTCCTTTCGGTTGGAAGGTCAGATGGCAGTCGCTCTGTACATAGTAAGCCGTTTGTACATAGTTAACCGAATGTACATATTAAGTAATCTGTACATAGTAAGCCGCCTATTGATAGTAAGCCGCTTGTACATAGTAAGTCGCCTGTACATAGTAAGCCGCCTGTATATAATAGTAAGCCATATGTACAGAGTAAGCCGCCTGTACGTAGCAAGCTACCTTTACAAAGTAAGCCGTCTGTATATAGGTAGTAATTTGTTTGTAGATGGTAAACCCTCTGTACATAGGAAACCGGCTTTCTATAGTAAGCCGGTTATTTCTGATAAGCCGATTATACATGATAAGCCATCTGTATATAAGCCTATCAGAGTTGCACCTAGATTGTAATAGCTAATGATAAATTTAAAAAAAGTCAAAAACCATTGCTCTATTTTCAGGTTTGTGATATTTTAAAACGTGTTTTTATCGCCTTGGAATGTCTTTAAAAAAAACCAATAAGTTTTTTTTCTATTTAGAACACAGGTTTATGGAATCTCCCCGAAATTGATTACTTCTTGAACCAAAATAATAATTATTTCCACTTTGTGTGAGACGGGATGCCGTGAGTATCGTCTTATAAACATGCCATGCAATCACAATTCACGATCACAAACCTTACTAAAAATACGAGCCAAAAAATCACTGTTACACTCTAAGGTGCCATAGAGTATGCATAAAGGTGTATCAATTTGTTTTTTTTAAGCGGAGAATAAGTTTGTGCGTTCTCTTGATATAGTAAAAAAAAGTTAGTTACAATCTTGCCTGTATTTTGCATCCAGGGCCAGCAAAGAAACTGCCCGCTGCTTTCTTACGTACCATATTTTTTGTGCTTGTGTATCCAGGGCTTATAGTGGCTTCGAATGGCTACAGGGGGAACGGCTCCGACTTGTCAACACTGGGGTCCGGCTGTGATGGCGTAGGCCCGAGAGCCACAGTGCACAGTTACTTGGGTCGTCTTCTCTGTATTTGCTCTATGCTATCGATCGGTGCCATTGGTCAATCGTCGATCGGTTTTCGATTGACGATCGATTATTTCGATTGACGATCGATTATTTCGATTGACGATCAATCGATTGGTAACACTTTTTCTATCCCAGGAATCGAACCTGGAATCTATACGAATCTTAAGCTTGTTTATATTTAAACTCAATGCAATTTTTTTTAATTGTATGTTTTTAATTGTGTTGCATTCGTCTCAATGAATTATTGTACTTGATCCAATTGAACTTACATAGTATTTATGTTAGTAGTGTTAGAACACATGACAGTTAATCAAATAAAAACAAGATGGCTGACAATTGAATTTGTGTATTTATAAAATTATGCTAATATACACATTACATACATTATTATTGTTTATCGATTATATTTTTTTAATTATATTCAGTCCGTCAATTAACTTTACCCCGCTGGAGGGTAAAAAGCTAGGGTAAAGTCCAGAGCATACGGGCCGCCATTCCAGACACATTCCAAAACGGCGGCGGCCCGTCCCTATCTTGACGGCCTAGACAGAGGCCTTTTCACGCCCCGCTTAAAGAACCCGGGATTGTAGGAAGAAGCGAGAAAACCTAATTTGTCCTCCATTAATTAATAAATAATTCCAATGACCTGTCAAATATACATAATATTAAAAGAAATAATAGAACTGAACTTAAAATAATAAATCAAACTAAAAAATAAGAACAAATAACTGTGTCCAGTGTGCTATAAAGTAGAAGGGGAACTGTCAGGTTGCGTCCTAACCCGTTCAGAGTCTGGCTGTATCTTGTGTACGATAATTTTGATGTTATTAAAGTGCCGGTAAGGGTTAATTCCCTAGGGGGGAGTTGTTTTCTTTAAATAACAAAAAATGTATGTGGGTATAATATATTTTTATTAATTTGGAAAACTATATTTACTTAATTAAGAGAATTAATTGATTAGCTATTTACAAAACAAAATTGTCTTCTTTCTAATAATTACAAATTTAGTCAAAATTATTTGGGATTATAAATTCACAATTAAAATTATTTGGGGGGAAATGCATAAAATACGCTCGCATTAATGCACGTATTGTTAATTTATTCAAAGTAATAATATTGTCATGCAACAGGAGGGGAGTTTCGATTGCAAGATGGCGGAATTTAGCGCGATGTATTTTACGAACAACCCCATGTCATATAAGTGTTGTCTATTCCTTTATTAATTAAGCCAATTATTATACAACTTTATTTACAATTAAATTTGGACAATTCAAATGTGTAAACAAAACTAAGTTTATTCAAAACATTGCAATATTAAGTACATTTCTTTTGACTAGGTACACAGGGTAAAAATTTTGACATCTTTATTTTAAATATTTCTTTGTTTGTCGTTTAAACAGGGAATAAAAAAATCTACTTATCGAAATAATAAAAATGTTGGCACGCAAATAAGAAACAAATATTTATTATACACGTAGTTTGAAGGCGGACGTGGTCTGTACCTAATATAACAGCTATCACAGGTACCTGTTATCAATACCAATCACTTCCAGTTAATCAAATAATGTGAGTTAAACTAATTGCAACTATGATGACGGCCACTATGCGCTTAAGTTAATAATAAATTATTTGCTAACTCCAAATAACATCCAAAAATAATTGAAACCTTGATGACGTGACTCGTGTGTAATCAAACGACGGTGTTACAGTAAAATTATATACACGTATATTTGTGCGATGGCAATACTAAGTGCGCGCTTGGGAATAGGCGAACTACCCGCCTAAAATACAGAAGAGAAATCAAAAATATATCAAAAAATTAATTTAGATAATATAGTTATTATATATTATATATAATTAAAAAAATATATATAAAAATGAATTTAGATATAGTTATTGACCATGTAATATGTGAAAATAAATTAGTACAAAAATTCGTAAAATTATAGTGATTGGACAGGAAAAAATTATAATAACTAGCACACATTATTTGAGCATATTTTGTGCTCTTTCTTAATTAATCTAGATTCTAGATCATCATTTATTATTATACTATTTTAGCGGAATCACCGCGAGTTCGTCAATGTTAAGATAATAATATTATATGAATTTCTACAAAACTATTAATGGCGAGACGCCAACGTCAATTATGATCGCCATTTTGGCCTCGATCATAGTACTTAAAATCATATATCTAAAAATAGGTTCATATCATAAGACGTTCTAGAAATACATGGAATATTTGTTAGTTATGAATTTTTTGAACACACTAAATTACTATTTAATTTTCTATTAAATTCACTAAATTTCCAGGCTATCGTTTAGATAGAACTGGAATAGGTATAGAATGGACAAGGATTGGTCCTATGAATATGTTTGAGTTTTGCACACAGTTACACATAATAAAAAAATAAAATAAAACAAAAATTAAATTCTAATAACGAAAAAATAATGATTTGTACGCGTTTTCAAGGTGCTCGCACTACACTATCCTGTGACCTGTATACGATGGCCTGATTTGTAAATATACTATGAATCAGATAGGTACCCACTATTAAACTTACTACATACTATTGCTGTTAATTAAAGGCCGTTCATTAAATGCGTCACACAAAACTTTACGTTCTAGGACCCCCTGGAAGTTGATATAGTACACCAATTTTTAATTTTAATAAAATATGTCATAGCGTAGAAATTGATGTATTTAATTTATTTATATGTCATTAATTAGTCTTTATTTTACAATTAAATAAATGAAACATGTCAAATTACGTCGTCAAAGTTATACCCGTCATTAATTTAATTAGATTAGATTATTAATTTCACTTGATCAGGTTATTAATTTAATTAGATTAGATTATTAATTTCATTTAATCGGGTTATTAATTTAATTTGATTAGGTTATTAATTTATTATAATTCGGTTATGAATTCAATTAAAAATCACATTTATTAAAAAAAATAATTTCGGACAGCCTTTGTCACATTAGGAATTGTCATATCTTGTCACAGTACGCAAAACTGTCATAAGTTAAAATGTATTTTATAAACGGCCCTACTACGAATACCTTCTAAAAACCTAGTATTGCCAGATAATAGATAATATAATAAAATAAAAAAAAATATAATATCACTACATACTAGGGAGCGAGCCCCACTGGGCGCACTAACTATTGCAACTAACTGGACGCATGTACAGACCGTAAATGAATGTACAGTCAAATTAATTATTATGTACACACTGCTAATATTCCTAAAACTATATTTAATAATACATTCAAAGTGTCTGCGCTTAAATTATAGCGAAATACGGTGCAGATAATAATTAAATGGAATACGCATGCATTTTCAAATATTTAAAATCAATAACCGACATCGTTAAGGAATAGTAAAAAAAGTCCGTGTTTAAAAACTAAAATTAAGTAAAAATATTTAAAGCCCCACATACATTTTAATCGATTAAAAGCTCGGCAATTTGACGTGCGGTGTCATATTTTGTCATAAAATTCGTTTTGACATCACATTCCACGTAACCAATAGTATAAAAATAATAATATATAAAAAATATACCCCCATTTTATATAATATTCATATTTCCAATTCTGAGATTATACATATTTGTAACATTAGCCGTGAATACATATTAACGCAGATGACTGTACGCACGAACTCGCCTTCAAACTAGGTATGTGATATTGAGTGTTACTTAGTGCGCGCAACACGGCTACATTACGCTAGGGGCGGAGCCGCAGGGCGGTGGAGGTATGCGGCGGCGGGCCTCGGGGGAGCCTCGGCCTTCCGTCCTATAGCCTTGTATCCTAGAATAGAGTGTTTCAGCCTTATCAATCAACGTATGGGGAAGCAAGCAAAGCTTAACGTATAAATTCGCTCAAGGAACCCTCTTAATATATCTGTAGAAGACTATCAAGAGATCTGTCCGAGTGTTTGTGTCAAGTGTACAATTATTAGATTTGTTAGTATCTGGCACATATGAAGTAATGCTCAGCATCATACATACATAATACTCTTCACTCATACATACGTACAAATAAGCCTCTTGCCGTCAACTGGCATGTTTGCCATCATGTCCTATCTGTAACGTAGGTACCCTATGAGACTCCTACGGGTGCCCCTTGTTATGTTAGTTCACCGAGAACCAAGTGTGCCCATCTACTAGATGTTAATATACAAAATGAAAAACGTTTGCATGTATATTTGTAAATATACTAAACATATACGTAGAACAAACATAAAATACGTAGATAAAAGAAATGTTAAGAAGAAGAAGAAATATAAGGCGCCATCTTGATTGCTAAGCCTTGTTCTAGATTGGAAAATATTGAATAGTGCAGAGAGAGTCCTTTGACCAGACGAAGCCATTTTAATTGTGTGAATTTTGAAGTAGTTCAGTTTCATTGCGTTAGGGGCGCTGCGTATCTATAGCATCGCCGCAATAGTTAAATCTGTAAGTTTACAGTGCCGTCAATGATGGGCCAAGTATGCAACCCTGAGGGACACCAGACTTAATATCACATAACTTCGAGTAAGAGTGATTAAATTTACGCTTATCTTGGAAAATTTATGATGATATTCATTTCAATGCATAAGAATTTGTATGATCAATAGAAAAATAGGAGCGGATTGTTAGTAAAATGTCTTGCTACAAGAGTCGAAAGCTTATGCTATATCAACTTACGTTAAACGTACGGCCTTTTTAGGTATAGTTTTATAACTATTCGGAATTCGAAGGCGTCGTCCTATTGCAAAGCGAATGTGCGGTCAGTACTCAAATTAGATGATGTGATTTCACCACTAATTAATATTGTTAAACATTTTGCAGAGGTGACTATTGGATTCCATTCGAAAAGTGATATTAAGAGTGATAGCGAGACTTGGTCACGTAGTCGCCTCATATTTGGGCTTGCTGCGGCGCCTTCATAATGGTCTACCATGAAACATCCGCATTTACGGGTTAACATCAAACAATTGGTATCGAGAAATACAATTTTAATCTTGCAATCGCCTAAACCCTACCGGAAGAAAGCCCAATAGAGTTCATGGTATCTACATAGCTAAATGCTACGACTTTCGTTCGTGTTTGGCGCGGGTCCCAAGTCGCGGATGTTCCATGGTAGTCCCCCGGAGAGTCGTGGGGCGGTACGAGGGAGTGGGGGGAGGGGGTACCTGCAACATGGCGGCGAGGTCGCGGCGCAGGGCGCGTCGCTCCTCGTCGAGCTCAGCGCGCGGGCGCCGGTACACGCGGCGCGCGCAGCAACACGTGCACTCCAAGCCGTCCCCGTGCCTGTGAGGGGGGGGGGGGTTATTTGGTGTTCAGTCCCCTCAGCGTGGCGTTCGTAGAGATGTCTTCTTTTCTGTCACCTGACCAAAACGTCACGTCACCCTCTACTTTTTCTGGGATTTCATTGGTCGAGAGAAAAGAAAACAGGTGAATGGACGCCATGCTGAGGTCGGTACATGTTGCTAGACGGGGGAGAGGGTGGGTACGTACTTGTGCGGCGGCAGGGGCGGCAGGCCCATGCGCTCGCGCGCGTCGCTGACGTCCTTGTGCTTGCGCGCGGCGCAGCACGGCCGCTGCGTGCGCCTCAGCAGGTGGTTCGCCATCGCCACGTCCTGCGGGGGAGGGGGCATAACTCATACTGGCTAACTTCCTCACAATACTGGGTGTTAGGGTAACGCGCCCGAAAACGAACACATGTGATAGTTCGGAAGATAAACAAACTATTGAGGTTTTTTTCGGTGTAATTTTTTCTTTTTAATTATTTTTTGTAGAATGTTTTAATAGCAGTATTCACGTTTCATCGTTTTATTACAGCTGAATGAAACGATAATCAAATAAAAAGTAAACGTGACTCACTATAAATATCTAAAATACACTAATACTACAATAAATATCGGTCGCGGTCGTTGACCCCACGCGCCTCAGTTTCATTTAAATTATATATTTTTTAAAAGATTTAAAAAAATTATACCGATTGAAAAATCATTTCTTCACAACGTACTATCCAGCTGTGTTCATTTTTGGAAGTGTTTCCCTAACACCCGGTATACCTCAGGGGGCTAAAAAGGCCACATTTGCTGTTTCATGTTGTGTTCATCATATCCGTCAGTTGACATATTTTGACATATTTTATTATGTAAATTATGTCACCTGACAGATTAGATGATCATATTATGAAACATCCAATGTGGCCTTTTTAGCCCCCCAGCTGTCTGGGATAGTCAGCGAAGATCTGCGTATCTTTTTTTTCTTATTCAGAAAATGGTTCTAATTGGGCGAAATTTGACCCATACTAACTAATAAACTCTAAATAAAAAAACTCTAAAAAAACTCATATAGCAAGTTAAATAAAAGCTTGTCATATACAACTCACCGTTAACTCGTGCAGCAGAAATGTCAGCTGGCGGGAGGACAGCTGCGTTTGTGCGTCTGTAAGTAGAGACAATGGTTATAGGAGCAGTCCTGAACCTAACTGTACTGGTCAACGGTCACCTGGTGTGACGGTACGTACCTGTCGGAATGAGAGGCACCTTGTCGGGCTCAGGGTACTGGAAATAAACTCAAACTATTAACATAAAAATTATAATTTACAACACATAATTATATTATGTAGCCTCTTGAGAAAAGTTTCGGAGACTTCATAAAATAAATATGAAAACGCTAAAACTTTTTCTAATAAGTATTGAAAAAATTACAATATTTTTGTGTTAATATAATCTATGGATGATCTATTACAGGTGTTAGAGAAACGCTCCAGAAAACTAGTATAGGCGACAGTACAAAAGAAAAATAAAAGTTTAACCGATTTCTTTCGATCAGTTTATATTTTTGTTTTTACCTGATTTTTTTAATTGTTTTTGGACTGCTAATTCAATAAAAATATAACTCTTTACTTGAAACAAATGCCGCAATGAATATCGATATGACGTCGTCGGTCATTGACCCGCACGACGCACGGGGTCAACGCCCTGTTTAAATTTCGAACTGATCAAAAATATCATTCCAATTGTTTTTTCTTCAGTATAATCGCCTGTGTTAATTTCCGGGAGGGGTTCCCTACCACGCGGTATGTCAGGGTATGATGAGGGTGTGGTGTGTGGTGTGTGTGTGTGTGGGGGGGGGGTACCTGTGCGCCGGGCTCGACGCGCTTGAGGATGTAGAGCTTGTTGTTATGGGGCAGCGTGCCGGCCATAGACTGCTGCGCCTTGCTCACGCGCCCGCCACGCTTGCGGAACTGGAAGTGCTGGCGCCAGCCTCCACCGGCCCCCCCATCCGCCTCCGCCTCCTCCGCTGCACACCACACCGAGACATTTTATATACAGGGTGAATTTTTCAAAAGGGCTTAGACGGCCTAAAATCTAATGATGAGGTTTTAAGTTTCATCAAAATCGGGCTCGTGACCCTTTTGAGCATTTTTTGCTATTCCTTATAGTTTCGGATTTGGCCATTCAAGCCCTTTTGAAAAATTCACCCTGTATAATCACTTTGCACAATTTATATGTGCTAATCACATAATTTACCATCTGTTGACGGTGAAGGAAACGCACGTCCTAGAAAAAATTCTAAGGACATGTCGGACATGACAAAATTCAAGATTATTTAGACGATAAAGAAGCTTGGAAATGAACTGTTCACTCAACTATGTTACTCGAACTAACACTGTATCTAGACTAAGGCTATTATTGTAAATAGACCAAAAAAAAAACAGCCCGCTGAGTTTCTTGCCGGAGTGTTCTCAGGTCTCGACCGCGTTTAGAACCGGTGATCCATTAGCTTTTAGTTTTATATATTTTTAATTTTGACGTTTTGTAAGTGCCGCGTTTAATGGTCTACACAATAAATGATTTTTGACTTTCAAAGTCAAAGTCAAAAATCATTTATTCTGTATAGACCATTTTAAGCGGCACTTACAAAACGTCAAAATCAAAGTTATTTAAAATCTAGTTTTAAATGGACTTTGGCCACTTACTGTCCACTGCGAAGACGTGTCTGGGCAGCTGGTCGAGCTCGTAGAACGTGAGTCTTGTCTGGCTCGGTTCCTCTGCGTCCCCCCAATCGCTCTTCACGCCGGGCTCCTCCCCCTCGGGAGGGGGAGGGGGAGGGGGAGGGGAGGGTCGCCGGTTGGCGTCCACGCGCGACAGGTGGACCCACGGCGTCAACAGTAGCTTGTCGTCTGTAGCGAAAGCAGTTATTTTTGTAGAAAACTAAAAATATTGATCTATAATAATATGTTAGTATGTTTGTATGTTACATACTTACTGAAGGTTTTAGTGTACTTAATCGATTCAAATAGTAAGTAATTCGTTTATATTTTTTAGTAAATAAAAATCATATCATCATCATTCTCTGAACCTTTTTCCCAACTCAGTTGGGGTCTGCTTTCCAGTCTAACTGTGATGCGGCTGAACTTCGATATTTTCCGTGGAGCGACTGCCATCTGACCTCCACAACTAATGGTCATTATGACCCATGGCGATATCGAAATTCCAAGTTAGACTGGTTGGACTTTTGTGGGCTCCAACTACCCGTAACGACTGCCATAGATGTTTGTATGGCAACCGGGACCGACGGCTTAACGTGCTCTCCGAGGCACTAATAAACCTGCGATAAATACACACATAACTTCGAAAAGCATCGGAAAGTCATTGGTGTGTAACATGGTGAACCTGGGATCGAACCCGAGACCTCGTCTCAGCAGTCCAATACCCAAACCACTAGGCTACCGCGGTACGGTAAAAATCATATACGGTCTCAATAAATAAATATGCTTTGTGGAGTCACAGACAAAGGCTAGCATGTACACCAACGATTACTAATGCAGGACTCACCTAGGTCATCTTCAACGTCATCACCACGATAGTCATCGTCATCATCATCATTGATCTCGTTCACATCCTCATCGAGGAACTGTATCCTATTTGATATGGAGCTCACCGGCTCAGTCTTCACGGGGTACTCGATGGCCACTTCATAGCGAGGAAACAAACTGTCTGTAGTATATAATTCTACCTTCACATTATTATCAAACTTATTGTTATCGGCATAAGGTTCATTTTCCAAGTCATCTTCTACTTCTTTCTTGATGTTCCCGAGCATGAAGTCAAAGGGGTCGTGCTCGAGTTTGACGGCGGAAGGCGTACGGGGCACGTACGGGTATGTGTGGTCTTCGGGCTCCGTCTTGATGCACCTGGTCTTCAATGGGGAGCAGTCTGGAAGAAACAAATGTATTAGAACACAGTTATCAAAACTTAACCCATTTCCAAAATGAGTCATTTTAAGAATGAGTCCCCGACTCGGAATACATAATTTTAAGAATGAGTCCACGACTCGGAATACGTCATTTTAAGAATGAGTCCACGACTCGGAATACTTCATGTTAGGAATGAGTCCACGACTCGAAATACGTCATTTTAAAAATGAGTCCGACTCGGAATATATTGTGTAATTTTAAGAATGAGTCCGACTCGGAATACGTCATTTTAGGAATGAGTCAAATTCGTAATTAGTCATTTTAGAAATAAGTCTAATTTGTAATGGTATTTTTAAGAATGAATCCATTCGAAATAGGTCACTTTAGGAATGAGCCCAATTTAAACTTTTGGCTCAGCAGCAATTATAATTGCCGCAGGATTTTATGCCCGGTAGGCTGGCTACCCCCCCCCCCCCCACTCCAATGGTTAAATAACACGTACCTGTGTTGTCCGCGGGGTAGGGCGGATCGTCGGCGGGCCTCTTGCGGCTCTCTGTCCCAGCGGGCGCGCTGTCGTCCGCTCCGTCATCTATGACGTCATCCTGTAACAATAAAATTGTAAACGACACCTTTTTATTTATTTTACACACTTGAATACCCGGTATGTAGAAATACCACCGCAAAAATACCGCACCATCAAAACCTGGAATTCTTTATCAGCTCACGTGTTTCCTTCCTCATACAGTCCCGGGTCCTTTAAGCGGGCCGTGAAAAAGCATTTGATGAGGCCGTCAAGCTGAGAGCCACCATTGTGGCACTATCGGTGTTTGCAATGGTGACTCCCATTCTAGAGACTTTGCCTCAGCTTACCATCAGGCGAGGCGAAGTCATGTTGACGTGACCGACATAAAAAAATACCCAGACAAATGCAAATAGACACATTCATGTGACTAAATATTTGCATTGAGCGGGAATCGAGCGATTCCCGACATAGTTGAACGTGACGTCACGTAGCTTGTCTCTAGCCTCTGTGGTAAGAAACAAGCTCTGTGACGTCACGTCGTGGCAGAACGCAGCGATACTCACGAGCGGTCGCGTGACGACGTGGCCCATCTCCACCAGCTCCTGCCAGCTGGGCAGCGGTGACGTCACGATGTGCGGGTACCTGCGGGTTACGGCGACATTTAGTTCCCATCAATCCATGTAGACATTGTAGGAATACATAGTATGGGGGTGGTGCGCCAGTAGTTGGGGGAGGGGGGGGGGGGAGCCTCACCTCTTGAGCACGGAGATGTGTATCTCGCGCGGCGGGTCGGCGCAGGAGGGCGTGCTGGTCCTCTTGGGTCTGCCGCACTTGGTGGTGGTGCGCCAGTAGTTGATGAGCTTGTAGCGCGAGCGCAGCTTCAGCTCGTGCCAGCGCCGCTGCAGCACCACCAGCGACGCCGCGCGGCCCCTGCGCAACACAGAACAGTGTCAGTTTGTGTGTGTGTGTGTCAGTGTGTCTGTACGTGTGTGTGTGGGTACGCACGTGGCGAGGTAGTCCTGGTGCGCGCGCGTCCAGCGTTGCGCGCGCATGCGGGAGCGCGGCGGCGCGGGCTCCTCTAGGCGGTGCCGCTGCACCAACAGCCACAGCGCCGACAGCGCCTCTGCTTCCGCGTACAGCTCCTCGCTCTCCTGCGCACCAATCGGCATATTAGAACCCGACCGGCACTGTGGTCCTTCGAGCCAGCTCGAAGGACCACAGTGCCCAGTACAGTGCGGCGTGGGTGTGATGTACTGCAGTACTGACGTCGGTGAGCAGGCAGGTGTGGGGGTCGTACAGCAGCACCACGTCGGCCACGCGCGCGTGCAGCGCGGCGGGCGCCTCGTCCCGCGCGTCGCCCGCGCGCGCGCTCGCCGTCAGGTACTCCAGCGACAGCCGCTTGGCGCTCTCCCTGCACACAACACGCGGACCGTCACTACAGCGGTACTAGTCTTTACCTAGTTGCAAACTGTCGTCAGTTTGCAACTAGGTGACGTCATTCAATGTAGCTGAATTGCATCATGGTTTTGCCACGCAAATTTTGAAAAAAATTAAATTAAAAATTTAAAAAACCCCCGACTCACAAAAAAAGAACAATAAAATACCTACAAAAAGTAAAAAATAACTATTATATTATGACCTATCTACCCTAAGTATTGAACCTTTATTATTATTATAGGTAGCTATATTATTTACGTATTCATATTTTTAACTAATAGTTTTTCTCGTCGGGGGGACCGCTCTAGATCTTGCGAGACAAATCGTTGCATTGATTAGGTTATGATTAGGTGAGCGGTCCCCGACGAGACAAACTGTTAGTTAAAAAAATATGAATACGTAAATAATATAGCTACCTATAATAATAATAAAGGTTCAATACTTAGGGTAGATAGGTCATAATATAATAGTTATTTTTTACTTTTTGTAGGTATTTTATTGTTCTTTTTTTGTGAGTCGGGGGTTTTTTAAATTTTTATTTTAATTTTTATTTCATGATTTTTATAGGGGTAACTTAAGTATAATAGCTAATTCATTATTTAATATCAACATACGTATAGTCTATCCACAATTAATCAGAGCTAATGCGCATTGCGCGGAGTGTGGTTACAGAATTAGAAATACATTCCACTCCTCATATCTTTCGAATGGCTAAACCGATTTTCATAAAACTTACGGTTTCGTGATGTATAAGTTATGACCTTTCATTTGATATCCAACACGGGTATATTTGAACACATTAAATTTTTCATCACCACTTTCACCCCTCATATCTTCGAAATGGCTTAACCGATTTTTATAAAACATAGCTAAGAACACTCTCCCCCAACCCATCTTTCAAACAAAAGAAACAGAATCAAAATCGGTTTATCCGTTTGGGAGCTACGATGCCACAGACAGACTTACAAACACACACACACACACACACACACACACACACACACACACGTCAAACTTATAACACCCCGTTCGGGTTTCCGTCGGGGGTTAAAAATAAAAGTAATCGTTATTGTATATACCAAACTATATTGCTTTTTGCTATCTTTATAGCAAAAAGCAAAATATAGCTAGGAACATATACCAAGCCGATTTATTCTTGATGGACATTCTTGATTATTTGCGAAATACAAAAGACGAGTATGTGAGGGGGACTCACCAGGCGGCCTGCAGCTGGTTGTGGCCGGCGGCCAGGCGCAGCGAGCGGCGCACGGCGGCGCACACGGCGCTGTCGCACAGCGCGCCGCGCACCAGCGCCGCCGTACACAGCGCACCCACCACCTCGTCCGGCCCCGGCGCCGCGCGCGCCTCCACGCCCAGCGTCTTCAGGCGAGATCATTTCAGACCATTAGTTCGAATTTAGAGAATAACACGCCACCATACAACAAGTTCACGGCCCAACGGAATGGTTTCAAAAATAAACAATACTTCAGGGGCGTTCTTGGACATGTCATAGGCTTTTGACACTGTTTGGAATAAGAGATCACAATATAACATCAGGAAGAACCTGCCTACCAATTACTGAATTCTCCTTCCAATTCTACCTGTTAGAAAGACAATTTTTTATTAAGAAAAGGAGATGAAGAAAGAAAAAATTACAAATAAATATGTTGGTATTCCTCAGGGCAGTGTCCTAGGACCAACACTGTATGAACTGTTTACAGCTGACCTGCCTATGTCAGGAAGTACTGTGAATCTGATGGACACATACCTTGAACAGTTTTGGCAGTAGTTTGAACTTCTCCTCCACCAGCGCCAGCCAGCTCAGCTCCTCAGGCAACTCGTCGACGTCACGTAGCCCGTCGCGGACTAACGACTCCATCTACACAAAACAACCACAATAGCTCTTCAGGCATTTATGCATTCCGCTTTAAACTACTTGTAACATGCATCTGTGTATCCCTTACTGTATTTTTTTTTGTAAATGGCTCCCAATTACAGGTATCCTTTATAGGAAAATAATAATATAGCCAAGTGTCCAGAGTATTATGATGATAACAATTAAAATATTTATAGACATTTTGTAACTGTTCTTGGAGAGTGACTCTTGGAATTTAAATAGATCGGAAGACTCGCATGCGCAGTATGAAGCTGCGCTGACTAAATTTTATTAAAAAAACCGTTCCTGACCTTTTCGTCGACATATCGCCTGAAGAGTCTCTCGAAGGCGCGCGCCTGCACCGCGCCCGCGCCGAAGCGCCGCGCCAGTGCTCCGTACGCCTCCACCCGCTTGTACTGCCCCACAACACACAACTTTACATACACACCCAACCTCATTAAATAGCTATATTCCTATTTATTAAACTACAATATAATCCAATTTTTATTATTGTCCGATTAGTGGTCCATCCCAGCCTTGTATGGGGAAAAAGTTTAAAAAAACATGCTTTTTATTGTTTGTGAGACCCTAATTATTTTTCGGAAATAAATACGCTAAGACCTTCTCCTCTATGTTTACTTTATGCTTAGAACGCTCGCCATCTTGTTACGCTTTTGAGTCATGCATTGTGAAATGAAATGAGTGAGCAATTATTTATCACTACCCACTTATAAACTAATATGTCATGTACACAACGGACCTTTCCATCTCAACATAGCAAGCATTTATAATTTTTGGAAATTTCATTCAATATTTACTGAATATAGAAACAAAATTATAAAAGGTACTTATAGAAAGGATTAAAGTAATATCGAAGAATATATAGAGGAGTCTCCTCTATATATTGATATATAAAAAATACAGCTATTTTAAATAACATGCGTATTATGAGTTTATGGGCAGGTGGAGGCAATCGCTTTTTTTTGCATATCAAAAACATGAATATTATTGAAATGATTGGGATCTTATATTGATTGTCTCCACTTACCGTGTTCTAATACTCAATTTTCTTAAATACGGCCCTATGTAATGTGTTACACCCTGCCCACTTCACATAGGTAATACTCCGGATATGACCAATGTAAGGTTAACAGTATACCAACCTTGTTACCCCTGTGCGGGTACCTCCTAACGAGTGCGTCATATTTAATGTATTCGAGGGCAAACTCCTCTACGTCTATCTCCTTATTCTTTAACTTCAACATTCTGCAACAAGCAAATTTATTTATTTATTTATTTATTTAATACAACTAACCAACCAAACAGATACCAAAAACCAAACCAACCTAACTTATGGTAGTAGACTTTATTATAACTTAAACTAACTTACAATTAACTTATTTCTAATAACACAGATAATTCAATATGGCCCTTGTGAACTCACTCCTCGGACAAGCAAACAGATCTACCTTATTAGATACCGCGTTGAACGCACGCATGTTGCATGGCAAATGGGGACTAAGCAGAGGAGAAAAATTTGTCTATAATTTTTGCAACAGCTCTTGTATTTTATTAGATTTATATAGATACTCTACAAAATAAACATACTAAGTGCAAAACTGCACTAAATATGCCTTTTAGGCCATAGACGTAAGGTTCATATTTGAACCTTAACATGTTTGTCTTCTAGACCATCAACACTGGTGGTCTATGATTTTGTATAGTTGTTCCTGTCATTTAGATCGTTCCCGACACAGTTCAGTTGGTCGCAGAGCACACAGTTTTCAGCCTTGAAGTAGTTGGAAAACGACTGCCACGAACATCTATAGTCCATTGGCAATATGTACCTGTTGTTTGATTGTTTAGGGTGCCAACCACAGATGTTCGTATGGCAACCGAGACTGATGGCTTAACGTGCTCTCAGAGGCACAGAAGTGTTCACTAGGACTTATCTAGCTAAGTTTGCTTCACTTTATACCCACTGTGTTAATTTACTTCTAGTTGTCACAAAATAAAAGGCCCACTTTGACAGTTCGTGCCCATGAAGTTCTTATTTTTTTATCAATTGAAATGTTCTAAAGGTAATTACATTTTTCATTGACAGGTACCGCCCACTCGGCTAAGTGCTGTGCATAACGATTTTTTCATGTTGTCCACAGACTATTAACAATCAGTTAAGGAAAGAAAATATCAAGTCAGATATTGTTTTTCAAGCCCAACGCACACTTTTATTTTTATTTATTTTAATACTTGTGTTAAGATTCTGAAGACTCATTTAATTATTCTTGTTGTTTTTGTGATTGAATGAATGTTATTGTAAAAAAAATATTAAAAACAAGTAAATTGACCTTTAATAACATTGTATTTTTTCAACATACCTACAAAATCAAAGGTTAAGCTAATTTTTCTAATCAGAACTTTAATCCAATGCAGTTTACGCTACGAGGACAAACGTCAAAACGGGCCTTTAATTTTGTGTTGAGTATAGTTTCCAGTTAGCCCAAGCACCTCTGTTACTCCTTCCGGACATTTATCACTTGCAAGGCTTGCAGTACTGTTTGCCATGTGGCTGTTCCAAGTACCTACAGCCGTGATATCTAGGTCTGCAGTATACTGAGTGGAGCACTGTTCCCAAAATTGGACCTTGGGTCAGTGTAACAGTGTTATAAGTAGGTCTAACGGCTTTCAGAGAAATAGTAATAATGATAATAAGTGAAGTTATGTAAGTACAAGTAGGCCTTCAAGCTAGACTTCGAGTTAATTGACATTTAACGACGAGTCGGATAAGGGTGGTTATGTTTTACTTGCTATAATGACCCTTGGCACACACCAATCGAATGAATGATTAGCATACTATATAAAGGTCAGTAAATTGACAATAATATCGTATTGAGTTCATTTGTTTACCTTTGTTTCACAATTTGAGCGTTTCATTACTTCCAACCTCGTATACGACAGCTTGGGAACGTACACTTACTGGGCCGTTACTTAACGAGTGCCTACACTTTAATTTATCATTTTCTGTTTATTTGCTTGTTCATTTATTACACACTTCGAATTATTATCGGTTTATTCATATTCAGTGTTTGTTTCGGAAAATGTGCCATTTTGACATTGACGCTACCAGTGTTGCCAGCTCGTGCTCGTACAGATATTTACCCTGCTCTCCCTAAATGTAAAAACGGTAAAACCTAAAATTTTATAATTCCCCGCTTAGGGAACCCAGAAAATGATTTACATTTTATTATATTCTTTGTTCATAATTTTTATTTGTACAAAGCATCACTACCTAATGAAAGTCAATTAATGTAACGAGTACAATTTTTTTTATAGAACAGTTAAAGATACTGTGTAATTTTTTTTAACAAATTTGTATGAACTGGCATCACTAGGCGATACTTTAACAAGGATTATACAAGGATGATAGAAGGTTTTATGGATATTATAGTAGAATCTTCTTGATACGTAATGAAGGATTGCCAGTTTTAAAAACAGAAAAGGGTAACGAGGGAGGGGAGCGCCGATCAATGAATTATAAAACTTTACAAAAGAAGGGGGAACTAGAGGTGTTTCCTTATTAATAAATAAAACAATATGACAATGTAATACCGTATATTATTATATGTATATTTATTTATATTTTTTAATAACTGTGAGATTTTATTAATTATGAAGATTATCAGTTTAACGTGCAAGATTTGTAGTAGACCATTGTGCGTTCGTGCATTTGTTTTTTCGTGCGAAACTCCCCACAGATACCCATCCGCTAGTGGGTGGGTGCAAAGTGGTCCACAAGGCATTTCCCTCACACCCCAGTTGACCCTAGGCCATCTACGGTTTTTAGATAGCCTCCTCGGGTGTGGGAACCACCGAGAGTCCTAAATTTCTCTTGGGCCCGGCACCTCCCAGGCCGGGCACTCTGCCAACGTGTGCAGACGGTACTTGTACCTACAAATTTATTATTTGCTTGACTTCTTGAGGTCCAACCCACACCGTTTTCTTTACTTTAATATTGTATATTATAAACAATAAATTAACCTATATTAGATTAGTATAACTAAAAACATGTTGATTTAACTGAATATCAGTTATTTTTAATTTTAAAAGTTTCGCGGGATGAAACCGTCACTTCCTGTGCGTCACGTTACGTACTACCGGAACAAAATCGTGACGAACTAGAATTGTAAAGCTTAGTGTATAATGGAATATTTAAAAACTTCAATGTACCTAATTACCCACATACGTCAAAGTAAAAAAGAAGTATTATGATTTTGGTGAGTATAATATTATTATGTTCATCATAATTTAACTTGGGAATATTCTTGTTTCGTACTTTTTACTGTGAAACTTTTGACTAGGATAGTTGATTCGTTAGGAATAAAAATAGTTGATTAGTTTTAGTTGATCAGTTTTAGTTGGCCGGAGTGGAAAAAAAGAAAGATATAAAGTATTTCTTTATGCTAAATATAATAATATGTTGATTTTCTTTTAATACTTGTTTGTTTTATTCCTGAATGATTATACTTTGTGACGTACAGGAATATTTTTCATCATATACTAACAGAAAACATTGGATATTTACTAAAATTATCATATTTGATAGTTTATTGAAATAATTAAGTACTTATCTACTACAATTTTTTATAATATAATGAACTAAGTATAATAAAAACTAAAAACTAAACAAAATAAATATTTACATGGCGTCAAAAAATTCCTCCGCATCATCGCTGACTGGTAATGTGCCCAGAAGGCTGGCAGCATTGCCACGCTGAATGGCAATGCTGATTCTCTGTGCAAGATAGAGTCCAGCCTTCTGGTCACCTGTGGCGTCGATCAGCCGCTTCGCCAAGTCTTTGTAGACAAGGCGGGCACTTGGACCCCATGACCCCAGCGTCTCAACCCCAAACGGCTCAAAAATGTAATCACCAACTAAGTTGGAGTATTTACGCCGTTTGAGGTTTTCTGCAGATGCAGCAGCAGCGCCGGCACAGCTTGCTGTGCTTGGAAGATGTGAAGGCGCAAGGGTGTCGACGCACGTTGCGTCCCACACCAAGGGCCTACCCATCTTCCAAGGCAGCAATGACATACCATCCGGTCTCTTGCCATCGTCACGTACCAGTCCATTAGGTTCACGAACGGCTGGCACGCCGGCGGTGACAAGAGCACGGCGGATGATGTCATTGATGCAGGCATGGCGCGATATTCGGCCTGCGCTTCTGCTGCATGAAAGGCCATGGTGTCCAAGGCTGTCGACGGCTTCACCACAGTGGCAATGATGCGGAGAAACACATGGCGCGCCTAGACGGAGGCAAGTGGCAAGGCGGAAAGTAGTATCGTCCAACATGGTACCTGTGTTGGACGATGGAAGTGCCTGGATCCAGAGCCCTGACTCCCAATCTCCCACAGCCAACAGGCGTGCACGCTCTGTAACATTTGAAGCTGTATTAAGTAAATGTTTTTTTAACAGCTTGCAGAGCGGCTCATCCCATTGTCTCTGGGAGGAAAGGTTACCAGGCAATTCAGTATTGGGACAGGCCACCCTCCAAGCATCTATGGCATCGGCCTTACACGACACCTCAGAGTTAACCTGTGTGTTTATTAAAATTTTCCTGGTTAACTCTTCGGTGCCATGGACCGATGACAGAAATGCTGGTAGGCTAACATCTGAAATTTTGCGAACACCGAGACCACCAAAGCGAACCGGTAGGGACGCTTGGAGCCAGGCTCGGTCGTTCAAGGCCACATTTAAAATTTTGCTTATGGTGTTTTTGATTATATTGTCAATTTTTGCCAAAAGTGTCAAATGTTTCCAAAACTGAGATGATCTGAGTGCATGGGTCAATTTAGGGACAAAAAGACAGAATCGAAGGATAGTAAACGCCGAATGAACACTTATTTTTTGTAATTGATCTGTGATGTTTTCAAAATTTTGAATTTTCTCATCTACAAATGTATGAAATCCATCTTCTAATACCGGGGACCCAAGGAGGCGCAGAGAATCTTTTTGTAATACCGTAATATTGGGGGCCAAATAATTAAATTGTTCTATAGTCGAGAGTCTGTCCGTTCTGTCAGTGATAAAAATTTCGCATTTATCTGAGTTGAGTTCTAAACCAATGGATTTGAATTTATTTTTGATAAAATTTAAGTCTTGTAAAATTGTTTGTACGCTGCCTCCTAAGGTCCCGTCATCTAGATACCATATGTTAAATTTTGAATTTATTTGTTGAATGATTGGATGAATCGCTAGACTAAAGATGACAGGTCCCAAAGGGTCACCTTGCTGACATCCAACTGCCGATTCCAAAAGATGATCCTTGTAAACTAATTTTGTCGGGTATCTATAACATTGCCAAAGGAACTTATAAATTTGAGGGGTTTCTAATTTTGCTTGGGTCAGCAAGGTATCCCTATTTACCGAATTGAAGGCATTCCTCAAATCAACCTTCAAAATGACCTCACCTTCACCACTGTCAAGATACGTCGAGAGCGCGTGTATGGCAGCCTCACAGCCCCCTTTTGAACCGAAACCTAGTTGCAGGGGCTGGAATTTTGCTGCAAGTTCGGTACTATAGTACTTGCAGCAAATTTTGGCTGCCAAACGTCGTAGCGTGCTCCCTACGGCAATGGGACGAATGCCACCATCCCTCTTGCGCAGGGCACATAAGTTGGCCCCGTACAAGATGCTGATGATGCCCTCGTCCACACTGCCGGAGAGCATCAGATTTATTAAAGCCGTCAGCTCCTTCAGAAGGGCATCACCGGCCTCCCCAGCACTCGGACATAATAAATCTTTAAGATGCTGGGGAGTCAGGCCGTCGAGACCGCCAGCAGATCCACTTCGGAAGGAGCAAACGGCTGCAAAAACGTCCTTGGCAGAAGTGTTGAGATACTCAGTGTTTGTATCGGGTGGTTCTGGGAAGGCAAGGCCGATTGATGGTGGTGGGTGCTTACTCTGCAGACCCGCGAGCGTGTCTGGAGAGTAAGGTGCCACCACGTCACTACTAAAAAGTAACCTCGAAGCTCCTCTTATATCACCTTCCCTTATTTTATTTTCTATAAATTTTGATTTGTTGGTTTGAACGGAATAGGATAATTTTGAATCAAAACGATATGAAGTGTTAGAGCAATTTTCTTTAATTTGGGCTGTCAAAGATTTTTGTGTACCACTGTTGCTTTTGATATGTAGTATTCTGTAAGGGAAGGTTAGCAGTTGTTCCCAGGCCGATATGGAGTTCACCCGGACGACATGTTTAATACAATTTGATAAATTTTGAGCCACAGAAGGCCTAGCGCCTCGGGGAATCCTTTTTAAAACCGGAACAGAATTTTTCATGTCACTTAAAGATTGCCAAAAGGGAATTTGGGGGGTATCAGGTGAGACATGGCTACCCATTACAGGGATTATGGGACTTGGAAGTACATTTTGGTGTTTATGGGTCTTACCAATATGTACTTTCAAGCCCCGCTCACCTTTGAAAAAACGGGCCTGGGAACAAAAAGGACAACGTACGAAGTCACTTGATAGAGGAGCGGGTTGACTTGAACACCTTACCACATTGCCACTGCCGCTTAAGTCTTGAGGCATTCACTTACACTATATAATCTATATAAAATATAAACAAATATATACAAGGAATATAAAATAAATTTGACACTAGGTAGGTGCACTTGACACTTGAAGCGCCTGCGTCTTCGCATCATAGCAACGCGGGGGACCGGCGACGCCGCCCGCGTTGCTCCAGGACGTAGCTTCGTAGCTTATTAACCCAGTGGTGATAAAATGGTTTTCCTTCCTTTGGTTATATAAACAATTCATTCGAACGTTCTCCGAGACAGCTTTGAGTTTGTTTATATTGTGATTCGACGCGAAATCGTCTCTTTCATCTCACACGATTTCACGTTCCAATAAAAAGATTCCGAATAAAAATTTCCAACGACAATCGAAGATTATATCGTTATATATATTATTATTATTATAATATATTATCTATTTTACAATATCTTTTATGGCTTTACTATAAATTATATAATATTATTTATTTAATATTATTTATTCATTTGCATGTCACCAGTCGCCATATTTTTTTTTTTTTTTTTTTTTTTTTTTTTTAAATTATGATATAACTAGCTGTTGCCCGCGGCTCCGCCCGCGTGGACGTCGATTTTCGCGTTTTTTACTATATCGCATGTTCTAATGAGCCATTGTGATCAAATATGCGTAAGATTTTGAGTCTAACCAAGACCTTACTAATAAAAAAACCGCATCAAACCCCGTTCAGTACTTTTTACGTCCATCGCTATCGCGAGCGGATTTTGATGCGGTTTTTTTTATTAGAAAGGTCTTGCTTAGACTAAAAAATTACCGTATGTTTGGTTGTAATTGGTTAAGTAGAACTGGAGATATGACCAAAAATGACCTAAAAACGAAGCGCGGGTGAAGCCGCGGGTATCAACTTGTATAAAAAGTAGCCTATATGTTGCCCAGCACTATGAACTATAATCGTACCAAGTTTGATCAAAATCCCTCCAGTAGTTTTTGATTTTAGCGCACTAAGATTTGCGGACAAATAGACAAACCGACAAACAGACAAACAGACAAAAATTCTAAAAATCATTGTTTTGGCATCTATTACATTCATAAAGTCCCCTAATCATTTTTTTTCTCATAATATATCTTCCATGTACAGACACCGATCAGTTACAGATTTATTATATGTATATAATATATATATATATATATATATATATATTGGGTGTTTTTCACAAAAAATGACCCTGCGACCAACAAGGAAAAAGGAACAAGGAACAAGGAAATAAAAATATGGTATTTCATGAAATGCTTTATTTTATACTCTAAATTAAAGAATATTTTGTGAACTAGCTAAATTGATATTTAAATTAAAATCTAAATGAAAAACACCCAATTACCTGTATTTCTTTTCTACAACTTCTCTAATTTGATTTACATTTTATTTTCATACGACCTTCAATTTATTGGGTATAGATAATTTTTATTTTCCTAGCTCAAACACAACTCAAGTAACAATCATATCGACCATGGTATCGATTTTTTTTATTTATAGGTAAGTACCATATAAATAAGTAAAAGTTACTGTGTATCAAACAATATCATCACTATAAATAAACGGCAAGGCTAATGATTATTTTTCAGAGAGCATGGACATTATTTCATTAACAAATGAAACATATTTTATAGGGACTTTCGCATTAAGCAAATCGCGAGCTCAGAAAAAAATAATGGTATACCAAAATTTATGAAAAAAAACAGGAAACAAATATTTATAAGAAAATCGGTAAAATTTCGACCACTGGCTGATCACTGGTACACTTCCTGTATACCTACCTATGTATTGAACAACAACAAAATGGAATCTCTTCTCCAAAAGTGGCTGTTAAAACAGTGACCTTAGACTTAATAATTATGACATTTTTATCCTTAAAAATCTAAAATAAATATTCAATACTCACGTAAACAGAAAATGTAGGTCTGACGTGTTTGAACATTACTGCACCGTGGTCAGATCGCTTACGTTGAGTGCCGCGACTTGAACTGAAAGGGCCGGTCACATCACAGGTGAAAAATCAATAACTCATTAAAATAGAACTACCAATCCAAACATTGAGTGCAGTCTATACTGCACCGAACTTCCTTGTGAGGTATGTGTTCGTGCTTAAATGGTCAATCAGATAAAATTTATGTAACTGCGATATATACATATTTTTCTGTATTTTGTAAATAGAATTTAGGCAAAATATATCTCAGACTAAAGACGTTTGCGCTGTTCTTTCGCAATTTTCCTGAGGTTGTGCAACAAACATGACTAGCTTTCGTGTGTTTGCTAAAAATAACTTTAATATTGCCAATGTCAAAATTAATTTCCGATAGTCCTAGTGATTGGGTGATAGCCCTTATTTTATTTTAGATGTTGTCGATATTATTACACGGTAAAATTATCAGATTTTCTATTGTGGAAATTGAAGAAACACAACACAACTGTTGCATCCAGTAGTCAAACAGGCGCTTATGGTAGGTGCTCAACTGCTTAAAGTTTTTGAAAATGTACTTAGCATTTAGTGAACATTCTCAAAGAATTGTGAAAGTGTGAATCAGAATTTGTGAAAGTCAAATAAGCGAGATAGGTACCTACTTATAGTAAAGGGGGCCCTCAGTACATATACATTTTACCTCACATGCATTATTGAGAACCTACCAGTACAGGAAAAGCTATGGACATTACTTTCCCAACCCTACAGAACATACACTATCGAAACGTCCATCAGTGGCTTTGTTACACACTGTAAAACGTTGCGTATGTACGTTTATTATCGACAGGTCATTCGGACTCTGCGTGATGCGTGTACACCTTTAGTTAGAAAGAGGATTCACGAAAGACAACTCAAGATATATTTGAAATTTGAACGTAATATGGAAAAGCAGGTCAGTTCAGATCATTAATTTTTTATTTCGGTAAAATTATAGCTACAAAAATTTGCGAGTGTCAACTAAGTGAGTCAGTCATACGATAGCAGTTGCTTTCTCGCCGATCTTCTACTTAATCGATACATATTCGTCCCACCCTAAATTCTTTACCGGAAATATATTTTTCATCTTGTCAACACTCTAAAATTGGTTATTCAAATAATAGATGGCGTTGTTTTCAATAGGGTGCAATAACCCGTATATTGCGGGTTATTGCACCCTCTTATAGATGGCTCTGCTAAGTTATTGTATGCACCTAATTATTTTGTTTGATAAACAAATTACTTATATTTATTTATTCGTTGCGATTAAGTATTTAATGAAAAATAATTTATTTATTTCAATTGTTAACTTGCGTGTGTCTGTAGCTTTATTCAGAATCGATAGCTGCCCCTAATTATTGCTTCTATTTGACATATTCGATATCAATTTAAAAATAAAACTTACTTTCTACGATGAGAAGGTCGCACGTGGCCTGATCGTTAGGCCTTGTAGAGACATTTGCATACATTACCTGCACACTCTTTTTAACGTCAACAGGTCAAGGTACCTACTGTCAACAATCTTACAGTCACATAGGGTCAGTTATATAGCGGTAGAGCGTTCGACTGCTAAGTTAGAGGTCGCGGGTTCGTTGCCCGCTCAGTGTAAATAGTTGTATGCATGAGTATATGTATATTTGCATTGGTCTAGGTCCCCTGGACTCACTTTTCAGGTTTAAATCTATGTCATAGTAGAGTCGCTGATATGATACAAATCACAGTTGAGGTTGACGCAGTCAATTACTCGGTACATGAGTATAATGAAGGCTACTGACGTCGTGACGTCAGACGAGGGTCAGGGGCGCAGTCTCCGGTCGGGAGGCGCCATACATCACGGTGAGTGATGTGCGCGGGGCAGCTGCGCCTCCTCGCTCGCTCATCCGCCTGTCACCTCCACTGATACTTGTTTACTTACGGTTGACTTGGAGGTAGGACGTTCGCCTGCCACGTCGGAGGTAGCAGGTTTAATTCCTGCTCAGTGCTAATATTGTATGCCTGAATATGTCTGACTGTTGAATGAAATTGTAAAGCAATTGCATGCTAACTACACAATGATTTTCTGATCGGAAAAAATGATCATCCAGGACGGGATTCCATTCCTTAGTTCGAACGAATTACGGTAGATGGCTCCACCAGCGCCGTAAGCCGTAGAATAGGTATATCGGAAAATTTCGAGCATCTAGAATGAGTCCAGGTAGCTCAGTTGGTCAGAGCATTCCCCCTGTAAGGGACTGATCCTGATGATAATTTTTTCCGATCAGAAAATCATGTCTGACTGTTTCTAGCTCAAATTGAATCTATCTCCATAGCTATAATAAACCAAGATGCTTACTTACTACATAAAGTAAAACTTAAAGTACAATATAAGTAAATACTCCCACTTCTGAGCGCGCGTTTAATCGGAGAGCAAACACGAAATCAGAGCCATCACTATCGGAACACGGCGACGCGTCGAGCTAATTAGCGCCGCTACTTGTGCTCGACGTGAGTGCGCGCTATCTGTAGCCCTACCATGGAACACACATAGCTTACGCAATTACGGGCCGAAGTTTCGAACCATAATATATCGGCCCGAATGCGACGACGCTTGTTTCGTTCGAGTTTCGTACGGCCCGCAGTTGCGGACGTACGTCCCATAGTAGGCCCCCGGCATTCCCCTGGCCGAGCGGGCGCTCGAGTGCTACACGCCACCGGGCGCCTTATCGCGCTAATCCCTCCCACTCCCACACTCCATCACCACTGCTTCACTATACAAACAACTGCTTGTAATGCGCGTCACATTACATCCAAAATTGTAAAGAAGTGTGGCTCCCCCTGAACATTTGCACCATTTGAGCGGTTATTCCTATTGCATTCGAGACACGTCACACAAAACACTGACCTGATGGGTCACCATTTTAAACAGATACTTATCAAACCTTAAAAGTATCAGTTAGAAGGCATTCACATTGCATAAAATATAATGCACGCGAACGCTGCTTTACCATACCATCGGGTCTCAAAATGGTACCTTCAGTGGTGCCATGAGTATTCTCTCATTCCCCGTGACACTACTGGAGGATACCATTTAGTGGTGTCACGGGGAAATTCTAGTTACGTAAGTGCGTTATAACAAATTAATACCTACAATAGTTAGGTAGGCTTGCTAATTTGTAGTAAATTTATTATAAATAGCCCAATGTTGTGAGGTACCTACGAACTCAAACGTGCATAAAATGTTGTTGTTTGCCCAACTTTTTGTTGTATCCCCCCCTCAGCCCCCCGCCCCCCGCCCCCCGCGCCTTCGCACGAGTGAACAACTAAACATAACAAACGCATATTTAACGAGAGGTACATTTTGTGTAATGTTAGGTAAAAATAACAAGAGTAGCCGCGTTTGCGCGTATACCTGCGACCCCGTGGAAGGTCGGCTGTACTGTTGGGGATATTTTCTATTAGTAGTTTTTTTTAATACTACATAGGTGGCAGTTGCGGGTAGTTGGAGCCCTAAAAAGTCCAACAACAACGGTCTAGCTGCAATGCTTCGATATCGCCTAATGTCACCATTGGGTTGTGAAGGTCAGATGGCAGTCGCTTCACGGAAAATATCGAGGTCCAGCCAAATCCGCAGTTAAGTCTGGTAAAGCGGACCCCAGACTCCGAGGTGAAAGCTTTTGATACGACTGGGATTAACGCTAGGTTAAGATGCATAGGTGGCAGACAAGCACACGGCCCACCTGATGGGAAGCGGTCACCGTGGCCTATGTACATGTGCAACACCAGGGGCGTCACACTCGCGCTACTACTACTACAGTACTATAATAAAATTTGTAAATATGACTTGTGTCTGTACATTGGAGACATTGTATCGTGTTCGCTCGTCGCCGGTAACGCGCTCCGACGGCTCATTACGTGGCTCAGTGAGCTTGCATCGCCCCCCGACTTCATCTGCATCAACATAATTAGTTCATTAACATACGCCTTGTCCACTGTGCGCCCACACCAACATCACAACTAATAACTTCTATCTATACTTATAAAATTGTGATAGTTGTACATTGGAGATATTTTAAAAAATACTTGGGCTAAATAAATGAAGGATTCCTAACACATTTTTTTTTGGAATTATTATCTGTTTGTTCGTTAACTGATTTTGATGCGATTTTTGGTCTTGATTAGACTTAAAATCTGTCGTATGTTTGATTGGAATTGGTTGAGTAAAACCGGTGATATGAACTAACATTTTAACCAACATCCGCGCGGGCAGAGTTACGGCATCAGCTAGTATAAACAATAAGTACCTATTTTATTCGCACCCAGATAGCTTATATCTGGGTGTGAATACCGTCATGATGAAGTTACAACAAAATAACGAAATCATAGTTAATAGTTAACACTATAAAGGCTTTGTTCCATTCATTACAAACTGTCTAATGAATGCAATTAAAACTATATACCTGACATTGCTCGTTTCCACACATAATTGGTTCATTTTATTAATTTATAATATACCTACCAGCTGCGCCCAAGCGACGGCATCGTCCACGTGGTTTTAGATATTTAAGACTTTCATCATTTTAAACGAACCCCTAATTATTTTTCCAAAAAAAGTTAGTTACCATGTTATTGATTCGTATAGCTTATTGTCGAATATAGACTAAAGTAATACTCCATAAATATATCAGCACTAATATGATTGAAGGTGTCTCCATGTCTCTCAACGTATGTGTCAGATCCCGCGACCTCACGCGCCGCTGCCGAGCGAGTGACCGCTGAGCCGCCGCCGCTCGGCGCGTGTTGACTGGCCGTGTGTACTCTGTGCGTAGTCCGTTTACCTAGAGCCTAGACGCTCATCTATAAATAATGAACGACTCTCAGACGAGCCAGGGGGAGGGGGCTGGCCGGGGGGGGGGGCAATCAAAATACAGCAATAATTGTTTTACGCGACATTGCGAGAGCCCGGGGCGCTCGCTGCCACTCACACCGGCGCCTAAGGATTTTTCTTTGTTCTGTGCACCGGCGCTACACACGCACACTGATTTATATTATGATACATGACACTGATGAATATTACGGTGGTTTTATAGCAACTGTTACCTTTAATAATATAATAATAATAATGTCTTTATTTCATTAGAGCATACATTTCAAAAATTAAGAGAATGCCCCAGTAAGTTATTGTTATACTTGTGTTGGGGCTATCCATTTCATCTCAAGTTACCTGAATCTACAGTATAACAAGTCCTATTTAAATGTGAAAGTTTGTGAACATGTTTGTATGTTTGTTACTCAATGACGCTACTGGAATAGGTTCCCTTATGAAGCGCTAAGAAATCTAATTTTATGCCAGCGAAGCCGCAGACATCAAGTTTTCATAAACTTTGAAATCACAGGTTTTAAAAACATAATCATAATTATGCCTACGTACGTATTAATACCACCTTATCAAGCAGTATGTACAATACAGTACAATACCTCTCTGCATATCACTTCCAAATGCGGATTGAAATGTTTCACAATAAAGTCAAGTTACGCGTCGGTGTGAATGCGGCGAGGTGCGAATACTTCTGATAACAAGTCGTTTGTTCATATTGTTGGTGCCGAGGGCGGCTGTTTGTGCTCCACTCAGCGACACTCGACCGAGACGGACAGCTCCGTCCCGTAGCCCGGTGTCTATACAGGGTTCAAGGCCAGGGCAGGTTTAGATTACATAAAAATTACTATTTAAAAATCCCCTCTCCGACTTTATTGCTGACTAAAACCGCACGCCAACTCGGGTCTCAATTAACGAGGTGTAAGGTTACCCAAAAGGTATTTCCCTCACACCCTAGCCGACCCCGGAACATCTACAGTTTTAAAATGGCCTCCTCGACCCCCAGAATGCGGGTGGGTCTAGAATCGCGCTGCCTCGTCACCGACGGTGGGATGCAGGGTGACAGAAGGCCGTGCTGTCACCGTTCCGTCTGCAAGCGGAGAAACAACCAGCTCACCCCGCCGTGTGTTGACCCCGGGGTTCTAGAATATGTAACCATCAAGCGCTACGGTTAGCTACGAGGTGCTACGTGTAGCTACGATGCTCTACGTTGGTAACGAATTTCATTTCTGTTACGATTTTCTCAGTAAAAGTACCAAATATAGCGTACAGGTTGATCTTTATTGAACTTACTTACTCCCTCAAAGGTATACAGGGGGAGTGAATAATGTTTTTCATGCCATTTCAGCAAGTAATATACCTATTCTAATCAAAATGCAAAAGTTTCAAAATAAAAACTAATTTTGTGTTCAAAATCATTCATATTTTCCACTTTCCAATGCTATGATATTGTAGAAAATAAAAAAAAACGTCCCATACTTGTCACCTATGGCCGGGGCTTGCTCGAAGGTACAAGTTAAAATTAGCCCCGTTGATGCCCACCGCGGCACTGCCTCGCCTCTTTTGACCGATACAATGAACTGACTAGAAAATTAATATTCGAAGAACTACTTTTTATACTAATTAAGGATCGTTATCAACATAGCAATTTATTCATTACTAACAATTAGTTGGTTACCAGCCGACTGTAGGCCAACACAGCCAGCTGCGTCCACTCGAAAAAATTTGTGACCTTTATGCATGTTTGTGTTGTTTGGTTGTGGAATAGTTACTGCAAACTATTTGCCACAAATAGTCTGGGTAGTTTGTCTCGTGTCTGTGAACACCAACACTGCAAGCTCGCTATTGACCCCACGCTGCTAAGGCTTCCTCCTCACTGGACGCATTCACGCTGTGAACTTAATTACTGTGTTGAGGTAAAACGCAGACTCTTGAGGCTTCTCCTATTGAAGAGCGTTCCAAGAAATTATTCTAAGGAGTGATTACAGAGCCGTGGTAACAGTTTGATCGTCTTGTAATGGCAGTGCTATTCGTACCTTTTCTAACCTGAATGGGTATCTTGTATTTAAACATTTTTTCATTCTTGCGGGATTCATTCGTGGAAAGTTGTGTTTTGTGTAGTATTAATCATTAAAACCAATAACCACTATAATAGGGTTTTGCACGGCGAAGCCAATATGGAGGGAACCATTTTAAACTAGTGACCCGGGACCTGGCTTTGCCTGGGTAAAAATTCTTAAAAAATCCTACTCGTATAACCCGACTGCACCACCACCTGCCCGGTCCAATTGCGAATGTAAACAAAATAAGCTTTAATATTTCATGCGTCTTACTTCAAAAATTAAGCACTTTGGATATAATGGACTTCTATACAACGGCTCTACCCTTATTTGCCCGCTTCGGGCTGAAATTGTGTGCCTACATTATTTATAAGCAGAAGTAGCTTTTGTAAGCGAATTTTCAAAAACGTTTGAATGCATTTCTAATTTTTTTTTTAAATAAAATTGTCTTCTTACTGTAAAATTGTCCATCGACATAATTTAAGACACTATTCGTCCATGTGGCATCGTCTTAGGACACCCTGTATATAATATGGTTCAATAATATAGTAGGTACCTTAGGAACAAAAGGCATAAAGCATAAGGCAGCAAAATCGTGTTCACTCACAAGGCAAACAGTGACGAACGAGCGCGCGTCTTACTTTGACTGGCTTACTTGCCTTACGTCTGTATGCCTTTCTATATTCTTCTTCTGCACAGTTTTATGGCAAGCAAGGAGATGAACACATAATATTAAAGTCAATAAAACACAACAGTTTCATAATGTGATTTGTTTATTTTCACTTTTAGTCAACGTCGCGTCGCGATCGACTTGCGATCTATCTTACACTAGCATAACTTGTGACGCGGCGACGCCTCCCGCACAGCCACGCATCGTACGTAATATATGTGCAATGACTGACGTCGTCACTGCGGTATTAAAAAGACAAATGAAAGACAACTTGATACGTCTAAGGAGACAGTTATCATACTAAATGTAATTACATGATAAGAACATTTATAAAACCCTGAACAAAGTAACAATATGAGCAAAACTGAAAAAGCAACACATTTGAGATACGTCGTAGAGTGCGGTATACTTTTATGAGTGGTTTTTGGCTGTTGGAGTCAGTCATAGCGGACGGACAAGGCGTAGGTCCACTGCGTGTCGTATAATAAACTATACATCACATCGTTGTCATACATAATTGTTTTATAAGAACTATTTGTGTTGTTTTATTAAATGCCCATTGTTTTAATAATTACCTTGACGATTATTTGTAAACAAAAAAATTGAATTGAAAGATACATTGACGCTGCCTGCCGTGCGTCATCTCGCGTCGAGCTGTGCTTATAAATGTCTGACTCCAATTAATTGTAAAGGCTATCAAATAACATTCAATCGAACGACGCAGTAAAGTGCGAGGGATGCTAGCGCATAAAACTTGTGGTCGTGCCTGTGCGTGAGCGGGGTCGTCGCGTCGTCGTGTCGTGTCGGTCGCGTCGCGCTCCCAGCCGCAGCGCGATACGACCGTGTCTTACTCTATATACGTATACATACATTTGTTTAAGTGTTGAAGTATCGAACGCGTCACCAACCACGCCGTGACGCATGGAGCCGGCTCATTGCTACACAGCGTGGGCATCGCGGGGCTATTAGTATCTACACTAAAGTATTTGTGTTTGCTTCTGTATAGTATTTAACAAACTTAAAAACATGTTTTTCAAACGTCATGAATGAATATAAATAGTTTTGTCAATTTACAAGTAGGTAGATCTGAATTTGAATTTCTTTGATGTTATTTATTTAAAGAAATTCAATTTTAATCACAATATTATATTATTATTTTACAAATGGGGTCAGGCGGGGTGCATGTGATTACTAAAACTATAATGATATATATTCTACTGTAGACAGCGTTTATGTTTATTAAAGTATCAACAAAAATTATTACAAAAAAGCCGACTGCAACAGTTTACAAATAAAAAGAATCATCAAAATCAGTTCCCCCAGTTTTATGTTTGTCCCCTCAGAACTTTTGAAGTTGACAAACATAAAACATAATACAGTCGAATTAAGAACCTCATTTTTTTTGAAGTCAGTAAAAAAATAATATTAGGCATTTAGTAACATACAGTCAATATATTTTAAATATACACTCAAACGTGTTCCTTTGCGCATCACATCACTAATGCCCCGTTATCACAAAAGCCCCACCTGACTATAATATAGATGATCTACTTTTAAGTTGTGTGAGCTATAGGATATAAACAAAATGATATAAGAAGAGGAAATGTCCTTAACCCTTATCAGTAAGGAAATTAGTATATAGCGAACATACGAGACAGCGTAATTTTCAACTGAAAAAAGTAATTCGCGTGCAAGCGAGTTTAACATCCCCACAGTACGGCGGCACATGAGCGGTAGCTGTAGGACACTTTCTCTTGCGAGCATTCCAGAACATTCATAGTGTAACAATAATTGACAATACATCGCTATGTAGGGGTCTGGCGGAGGTAGTGGGCGGAGGTGACGCGTGCGACGTGCGTGTTGCGGCGGTCGGCGGAGGCTCACGGGAGGCGCTTAGTCCTCCTCGGCCATCCCCGCCTCGTCCGCGCTCCTCCTGAGGGCAACACGTTACATATTTAGGAACAAAGTAACCTGTACAGATTGAACATACTATCTATTAAGTTGTCTGAGTTCGGTAATCTAACTCAATTGGGTCTCGCTACAACTTGAACCAAACAAGGGTTTTGTAACTGATGCAGAGAGTGGATACGTACGCGTCGTAGTGGTCTCGCTTGTCGTGCCGCACGCAGCGGTACAACGGGAACACGCCGGTGAACTCGCACACCAGCCCCGTTGACCCCGCAGTGCCTGTAGCCCCCGCCAGCGCGGCGCTCGTCCGGCCCCCTCCCGCACCTTCACCGTCAGAGCGCTTGCCGTACCGGCTGCCCATGAAGAACCTGTACCTAAATACAGATTCTGTTAGCGAGGGAAAGGTCTGTAGACTGTATTAATGTGGTACCTGTAGAACCTAGGGTTGGACTACAGTTCTACAGGCGGTATTTCCGTCATCGGACCCTTGACCTTAGCTGACCACCTTCATCAAACATCAGGGAGAAAGGGAAACATCATGGTGCACCCAGGTGAACTACGCAGGTGACCCACGGCCGATAAAGGAAAGTTCTGTGGTGAGCCCTTCCAACTTCCAACAGAATCCGACCATAGCATACGTACACAATACAAATTACGCCTTTTTAGGGGTAGGCAGAGACAACATCTTTCCTTCTTTGTTACTATCCTGGCATACTCATTTCACTTCTTCTACTTTCATAATTGTTTTCATACATGCACGCTGGTTACAGCAGCAGCAGAGCCTTCGAAAAAATTAGAAACTCTCTTTACTAACTTTAGCCCAGGAAGATTTACAACTAGCGATACGACACTTAACTGAGGCAGCTGACTGAACTATTTGACATTCTAAGTATTGTTAGAGAGATGACGTCACCTGTCGTTCCGCGGCGAGATGAGCTTCGCCTGCGGGTCGCGTCCGTAGCGCGACCCCATCACGAACGGCATCGGCGACACTGCGCACAACAAGTGGCATTAGTTACACGTACTTGGAGCTTTGAGCCCTACAGGTCCCGGACTTAGACATCGCCAATAGGCTGTGAAGGTCAGATGGCAGCCTCTTTACGGATGATATCGCAGTTGTTTTGTACCACTTAGGTGGTAGACAAGACACGGCTCACCTGATGGGAAGCGGTCACCATGGCCTACGGCCACGTCGTGGTTACGGAAGAACCGACCTCAACTGAGTCGGGAAAAGGCTCGAAGGAGGATGACGGCTAGTGTTGCCAGCGTTGCACTGAACGTGAAATCGATTCGGTGCTCGATTGTTACATTAGTGTAGAAAATGGAAAACGGAAGTGACAAATATAGAGTTAAGTGCCACATTAATTCTTAGAGTTACGAGACTGAGCGGTAGGTTGTGTTACGTACTGTCGGCGCGCCGCTCCAGGTCGGCGGCGGCCAGCTCCAGCAGCAGCAGCAGCAGCGCCGCGCACGCGCCGCACCGAGCGCACATCGCGCGCCCGCACGCCCCGACTGTGCCGCGAGAGTAGCGCCTGCGCCGGGAGACAGGGCTCAGTCAGTATGGCATATCTTGGCTAGTAAGACTATTGCTAGGACTAGGACAGAGATGGATATCAGTCTGCTTCGGAGTCGTCGGAGTTCGGACAGTTTGTTAAGGTGGGTCCACGCTAGGCGAGCCGAGCACGAGCGAAGCACGAGCCGAACACAATTAGTTTAGTGTGGACCGACTTACAAGCCTCGAACGAGCGCGCTGCGAGCATTTCATTCGTGCTCGGCTGCGTTCCGAATTTGGTCGGTCTTTGACACAAAGGACTTCGAGGACAGTGATCGTTGTAGATTCGCTGTACGTCCACACTTGACACGCGAACGACGAAGCCGAGAACGGCTCCGCTCGTGATCGGCTCGTGATCGGCTCGTGCTCGGCTCGTGCTCGGTTCGCCTAGCGTGGACCCACCTTTTGGAAAAGCAACGATATCCCGCAGTCTGATCTTCTTTAGTAGTTTATTATCACACAAATTTGACAGTCGAACGAACCTTTTTAAAATATTATGAAGAGTTTTGTACCGCAATTTGTAAGAATCATAGATTTTCCAATGGATCACATCAGAAATCAAAATGGTTTTCATTAAAACTCATACTCATCATTTGTACGGGGTTGTCTTTTTACTCTACAGAGTATACAGTATAAAAATACACCGGCGGCGATCACTAACAAATCGACGCGCATATCTTTTATTCGCCATAAAATACGCGTTGAAACAAAAACACTTCATTTTAAAAGTGGTACATTAAACAATTGATTACACCAAGTTACCTGTGGGCCGTGGGCCGTGGGCGAGGGGCGAGGGGCGAGGGGCGAGCGGCGCGGGGCGAGGGGTGAAGGGTATTGAGATAACAAACTGATACGTATGAATATTAATATATTGTTTTAATTACACTCATTTTGGGTAACTTTGAACATTTTTAACGGATTATTAATGTATACTCTCTGATTATACTTATTACATATATATTTTATAGAATAAATAGTGTTCTTTTGAGTTGGTTTATGTTTCTAAACCCACAAATTTATGGAAAAAACACAAAGACTGCCGAAAATTTGCCCCAAAACACACATTCAAAGTTAGCACGAGTTTTGGGTAACTTTGAATATTTATTTTTTTGGATTTTAAAACCTTTATTATCCAAATAATTTAAGATTTGGATAAAATTGAATGATGTATTCTTGTAAAAAAAAGTCCAATCAATGAAAATCATGACTAACTTGACGTAACTACCTGTGAAAAATAGCGAGGTCTTGCCATATGAAACAAGGCGGACTAATTTGGTGGGAAAAAAAACATTGTTATTTTTATATTTTCTAATAAAGTAAGATAAGTAGGAACGTAGTGCACAACATAATAAATTATATGTTTATTTGGTTATCAGATGAGATCAAAATCGTAATGACTGCTAATAATTTTTCTGGACATTTTATTTTTTAAAGAAAACTAATCACCCCTTTCCATGAACAAAATGTCATCGTAAATACGATTTTTTCCACCTTTTTAGGGCCAAATGGCAAAAAACAGAACCCTTATAGATTCGTCATGTCTGTCTGTCTGTCTGTCCGTCCGTCCGTCCATCCGTCCGTCCGTCTGTCCGTCCGTATGTTACACACCCACTATTATCCGAAACTATAAGGCCTATGCGGTTGAAATTTGGTAAGTTAACGTATTCTGTGAACCACATTAAGAATTTCACACAAAAATAGAAAAAAGCAATCAATTTTAGGGGTCCTCATACTTAGAATTGAAACTTTTTATAAGACACGAATAACTTTGAACCATTCAATGTTACCCAAATCACTTCGATTTTGATCGTCGTTACAACTTTATCAGTTTTAGACAATTTATGTAACACCATGTACGGACAGCGATTTAAAAATAATAATTTTTTTAGTAGATTTTAAAGATAAACACCAAACATACCTGTTTACAGCAAGTTTTGTACAAATAATTCCGATATTAAATTCAACTAACAAACACTGCTAAAAACTTCACTTGAAAAATGCGGTTAAATTACAAAATTATGACTTTGAAAGCTTAATGTTTTACGTTACGTTTGTTAAAAAACATTATGGCGATCCATTTAGGCAGTTATAATATTGAAACAATAAAACATTTGCATCAAATAAATTTTTAAATCTTTTTCACAACTTTATTCAAAGTTACACTGCGATTCAATGTTACCCAAAATGACCGTATTGTAACCGCACGTAGAAAAAGTTAGCGGGCAGTGGGCAGTGGGCAGTGGCTTACTTTGTTTGGGCCTAATTTATAATCAACACATAACAATATTACGTAGGTACGTCATCGCGGATTATAAATATTAAATAGTTTGACACATGTCATGACATGCATGGCCAATATGCCAAGATAACGCTAAGTTTGATCTAAAGGACTTCTACTGGTCTCTGCTTACCCCGGAGGAAGAAAAGCTTAAGTGTATGTATGTTTGTGCAGAAATCACTGTCGTCTCGAGGCAATATCGCGCGCGCGTGTCGCCGGAACCAATAATATCCCGCGGCATGTTTTTCCCGGAAGCGTTTGTTTTCCCGGCGCTCGTCCGGCGTCCGGCGCGCGCCTCCGGCCGGCCCCGGCCTATTTATAGACCGGCGACGTTCCTCCGCCGGTAAGGACGTTAGGCGAGCGCCTACGTCCCTGTGAGATCTGGCGATGGCGACAATATTTCATTTTGTAAATATTGGTTGTGTTTGTATAGAGATGAGTATTTTCGTTTATTAGTAGATTCGATTTATCTGTACTTATATTAATTTTATTCGGGTATATTACAGTGATATACCTACACATAAATATAACAAAGTATATAACACACATAATAAATATACAGCTCTCAGTATGTCCTATAACATTACTGTTATAATACTAGCGGAGCAGGACCATGTAAGTTTCAATCCTTATTTTGTCACCTTAATAGTGCAATTTCTAAAAACCTCTTCTTAGTGGATACCTACAACATAACAAGCAACTACTGCCGAAATTTCAAGTATGTAGGTGCAGCGGTTGATTACATCCCGCGCCCGCCGCTACGTGGCTCTCAAATATAAATAACTATAAAAGTTGAGTGCGTTTTGATGACACGAGGCCGGCACGGGCGCGACACGACAGTGAACGACTCGCTTTACGAACGCTGTCATCTCACTTCAAAATAACTTGAACTTTGCTGACGTTCTGCACTTAAAAGATTGACGCGCTTGCCTATTTTTGTCATACTACTGATGTAGCAAACAAGCCGCAGGTTAGTGACGTCGTTAAAAAAAACGGTTATGAAAATGGCCGAAAGGACGTCACCGGAGTACTACTGCATGTACGAAGAAGGCTGCGAAGAAAATATCTTATGGACCACCTTAACCCTGAAGACCCAAGAGGGCGTGCGGTTTTAGTCGGTTCAAGTCCGACATAACCTCAGCCTGCTGGTCGGCGCGTTGGATTTCCACACGAAAATGTTGAACGCATGAAATTCTTTACTACGATTTCTTTTTCTAGCTGTTTCGGAGTTTCAAAATAATCACTTTCACCGATATTCCGGGTCCCCTTATCGCCCGTGGCCCAACTGAATAGTCCGCCTAGGTGGACCACAGAAAGTGATTTATTCTCGTTATGCATTTGAGTGGACTACGAAAAATTTATATCAGCAATTTTTTATTCTTATTGTTCCAATATCTGATATCATTTAATTTTTGTAAAAAATTTAGTGTAAGCATCATACAAGAGAGAAGGAGAGAGGGGCTCGTGGCCAAGTGATCACCAAATAGGCTTGCACATTGCATGAAAAGGCAGGCATTACGTTTTCTGGATTATAAAAGATTTTAAATTTAGTAATTCATGTCTTGAGAGGCCTATGTCCAGCAGTGGACGTCGACAGGCTAAGTGATTGATTGATGTATTGAAGAAAATGTTGTGTAACTACTTAGTGGGCTCTATTAAACTATTTTTAAGTACTTAATTATGAGGATTAAAATATTCGAATTTTTAACTTGTCTTTAATTTAAATCTGTGCAATCATCATCTACTTTGACGCCGACTGTACAACTATGGCATTCACATAAACACACTTTGCAAAATGTGAGTCTTAATGCATCTCTGCCCACCTTTTCGAAAATATACAGGCGTGAGATACGTATGTAAAGACTGTTACTAACATTTATTATCTAAATAGTAAATTTTTGACAAGTGGACTATTTTATGAACATTACACGCACGTTGCGAACAAAAGACATCAACGCGCTCTAACACAACACTGTCACCAACACATTGTCACACCTCGTTCTAAACCTGCTTATACGCTTATTTTTTGAATACATACGATCCTAGGTTCAATTCCTAGCTATGCATAATAATAATGATATTTTGTGGACCACATTTACACCAAGACTCTACAACAACCTTGTCATAAGGCTGATTCTATATTAACTGTATCATATACTATACAGTACTGTGTCAGAGGGCCGTCCTACACTCAGTTGCCCACGCATTTATTAAAAAATACTTTCAATAAGGAGCTCGCGCGTCGGTTCCTGAGAAAATGCTTCTACTTATTCTGAGAACTGTTCAGTTTAATTAACATTTAATACTACAAGTCGCGTCCTATACGCAAGTCTTACAAATCAAAGCATTTACTTGCGAAGTATGGCTTCACGGGATGTTGTGTTTTGGGATTCTTGTCTGTTTGTCTATTTATTCGCGATAGACGCAATGAATATGGGTATTTGCATTGGTCTGGTCGTGCCTCGGAGAGCACGTTAAGCCGTCGGTCCCGGTTACCATACAAACATCTATGGCAGTCGTTACGGGTAGTTGGAGCCCTAAAAAGTCCAACATAACGGTCTAGCTACAATGCTTCGATATCGCCTAATGTTGCTATTGGGTTGTGAAACTTGTGAAGGTCAGATGGCAGTCGCTTCACGGAAAATATCGAGGTCCAGCCAAATCCGCAGTTAAGACTGGTAAAGCGGACCCCACACTCCGAGGCGAAAGCTTTGGATGCGACTAAGATTAACGCTAGGTTGAAGGAAAAAGACGCAAATAACGTTTTTGATACACTACTAAGGAATTAAATCCAATGTGTATTTTAAATAAATTGATGCGTTGTTTTTATTAGAAAGGCCTGGTTAGACATAACATTTAGTTGATCACAACGGGAGATATGACCACAAGTTGCGACAACCGACATGCACGCGCGCATGCGTAGTACATTGTGTAACTTGTTACTAACTTTTGTCTGTTTTTATTATTAAGAAAATATTAATTAATTAATTGTGTGTAATATTGAACCGCCGAGTGGTGAAATATGTAACTCTGTAAAAAATATCTTACATTTTATACAGAAACATACTTCAATGCTTTAGTAGAAATCCACCATCATTTTGAAAAACTACCGTGTGTAAAATCATGTGTTAAATAAGGGTCGAGCGTCGGCAGCTCAGTGGTTAAGCAGTTGGGTTCCGAGTTCTAACCCTGGCCATTACATTTGACGTGAACCCACTCCTTTCACTAGCAATGAGTTAGGGCGTATACTGTTTATAAAATGGACATGATATGACTTCTCCTCTCCTGATGGTAAGGAAGGAGATGGTAAATATTGATTATTTTGGTTAAAAATAATCCTTATAAAAGTTCCCCTATAAGCCTAGCTGACGATATAGGGTTACCTGTGTCACGAGCAGCGCCCCGCAAGCGTATCGGTCGCAAGGCGCGAGTCGTAAGTTCGATGTCCCGGTGGTGCAGTGACTCCAGGCAGCTGACGCTCCGGACGCGAGCCGACGCGAACTCCCGCGGTAAGTCGCCCGCCGCCCTATATATGTGGCGCCGCCCGCCCAGAGCACAATACACACAGCCTTCGAGACTGACGCACATTATATTTTTTTTATGCAAAAGATACACAAATCTGAAGACCGTGACTCCGCCCGCGTGAATGTCGTTCATCATGACTTTTTGTTATCACTGGTTCTACTTACATACGGCAGATTTTTAAGTCTTTATATTTTTATTGCGTCCATATTTTGTATAGGTTGCTTACTGAAAATATTATGACCAAAAGTTACGATAACCGACATTCACACGCGCGGGGCTGCGGACAAGTATCTGATATAGAACTATTGTAATAAAAAAACATATCAAAATTCTTTAAGTAATTTTAGCGTCCATCGCGAATAAACAGACAAGAATTACAAAAAAAAATTGTGGTTAAAATCGATGACTTCTTTCAAGTATATTTTTTGTCATGTGATCGTTGCTGGCAGTCCGCGCGCGCCGTGTGTAGCGCCGGCGTGACTCGGGACGTCACAGAGATGCGTCTCACACGAGCTCTGCGGCGACGACGGTGTCACGCAACTGTGCCTGCAGGAGCACGCACCACGGGGAACAAGTGGAGTGTTGAAGACAGGTATAGCCGTAACTACAACATGTTATGTTGGAGTGTCGATAGTTTAGTGCTTAAGGCCTTACGACCAATAAGTTCCAGGTGGCTGGAGCGGTTTGGGGGAATATTAGTAAAAATAGGACACAACTTTGACAGGAAAGGACTCAGGATTATTATTATTATTGTACCATCTTAAACCAAACTTCCTTTACCTATATTTCTTCGAGCACCTACTTTGACTTATCTCTGCATCACCCAAAGGTTGACTGGTAGAAAATGCCTCAGGCATTAAGTCCGCCTTTGTACAATATTTTGCCGTTGTGCATAAAGTTTAAATAAATAAATAAATAAAATCAAAGGCCGGGACACTCTAGGTGAACTCTGTTCGCGGCAAAGATTCCCAGGTTGAGATTTCAATTAGTGTATAACACGGCACATGGCGTACATGCGCGAGTGCGTCGTGTCGGCGTCACGCGCGAGCGCGCTGATCGGCTAACGATGAGCCGTGACGCGACCGCGGGGAGGCGGCGCGCGGTAGCACAGTGTTGTTAGCGCACGGAGCGTGCAGCCAGTTATCTAATCGACGCTCTGACGGCTCTCGAAGAAATAAGTTCAAGGATCATTTTTTCGATAGCCTAGTGGTCTGGGTAATGGACTGCTGAGACGAGGTCTCGGGTTCGAGCCCAGGTTCACCATGGCACACACCAATGACTTTTCGATGCTTTTCGAAGTTATGTGTGTATTTATCGCAGGGTTATAAGTGCTCGGTTAATGGCAATAGGCTCGCCACCTATTATATTGGGAGCTAAACATAAACTGACGACATGTGGGTGCTAGCACCTCTGCCTATGAAGACGTTACCTAGTATTTGCATTGGGCGATAATCGAACTCGTTACCACTGAGGCAACAATAAAGTTGAACACTCAACACTCTACCATCACCCTTGTAGGTTAACAAATCTCTAGAGACTCTGCAACTGCGTAGAGACACAGCCTCCTTGGCAGTGCTCTATCGCCTGTACTATTGGGAGTGTTCCGATGAGCTAGTCCGTCACTCGTTCATACAACGATGAACACCTACAGCGCGCGACAACTCGGAGTTGTCTAAGCAGACGGGACCGCCGCATACACGTGATGTAGTTCATAATTTCGAAGCCTCGTTTTCAATGTTTCGATCTTTATTAGGTGAAGATCAAATAATATATCTATCGTATTGCTTGTGAGTCCAGTATTGTACACTGCACTGCACCGTTCGTAACCATGGCAAATCGCAATACTAATGACTGTTGCGATGACGGACGTCGAAATAAACAAAAGAACTCGAAATTTCCTTTTTTGTAACTTACCAAAAGAGTGCGATAATAAATTGTATACGTTAGTTAGATTATTTTATTTGAATTTTTTACAAAGTGATAAGTGTGATAACCCTTGCACTTGAGTTGGCAGCGATGCGATGGTATGTTCGTAACGAAAGGCAGTATCCCCCTAATTCTGTAAGCCATTAAAACGGCGGCTTTCTTCAAGATCAAAGGAGTGCAACTTCTGTACGTAGAAGTACTATTATTTATTCTGTGGTAGTGCGTCACCGCAAGCCGGCGCTTGTTTACACAGTGTATGCGCACGCGCCGCTCGCACGATCACCGGACAGTTTACCTGACAGTGTAGTGCCGTGTGGTCCACAGCGAGCGACTCCGCGCTATACAGTAGCGAAATATTCTTACGACAGTAAGTCTCAATTGAACATATTTAATTTTGTTTTATCAGTTACCACTACCAGCTGTCCCGATAGACTTCATTCCGCCTTATAATCAAGTCATATTGGTTACCTAATCAGCTAAGTAAAAAAAATAATTAAAAGGGCACACCATAAGCGAAGACGAGTCTAAAAAATTTGAGATCATGAAATTCGATCCAGCCCTTCTTGACATAAAAATGTTCTGACTAACACGATTAGACAGATCTACATTTTACAGAAAGAAGAATATAATATTTTGATTTTAAAAACAACTTCAACTGCGTTTCAAATTTTTCAAAAATTCTCTTGCATCCCAACAAAAGTCTGAAAAAGCAGCCTCCCTGTACTTGTGTAGCATCAATCGAAAGTCACCTGATCAGTCTCGAGAACAGCTGATCAGTTGTTTCTCATCTGCTCCGCCGCCGTATTGGGAACAAGTAATTTATTGATAAACGAATATTATTGGTTTTTTATTTGATTTAAAATCTGATCAAGACTTCAAACGAAAAAACTTTATCGAAATCCATTCAGTAGTTTTTGCATCCCTCGCAACAAACAAACAAGTATTTCACTAAAAGTATTTTTATACTATATTCAGAATAGTATATACGTACATCATAACCCAATATGATTTTTTTAAGTATCTCCACATTACAATTTTACAATAGTGTAGATAAATATATGACGACGTTGTGCTGTCGAAGTGGTTAACGTGTGTCTGGTAAATGTCGCGTTAATTAATCAATCAACAAATATTGACAATCCACCAAGTTCTTTGTTGATTCCGTGTCGTACAGCGATTGTGAAGTAATGGGAATCTAGAAAAGTGGTAGGTATACGCCATACGCGGCAAGATGCAGTTCGCCAGTAGGAGTGTCGGGTCGGGCCGCTGACCGCACGTTCCACGGCAGGCCTACGAGTACAGACGAAATGTAAAAGGATATCGTGATGGGCACGTCGGGCTGCATCGACGTGACCCCCCCGACAGTACTGTAGCTCTAACTGAGCTGCGCGAGGGGGTCAACGGGAACAGCAAACATTAGTCATTCTTCAGACAGGGAACAAGGCGGTTAGTGCGATCGCGAACGTTGACAAGTTTCAGACAAACGTTGTAGAAGTGCTCGCGCGCCGCTCGCTTGCTTCGCTCACTAGTATTTTGTTAACACATTAATTGGTGTAAAACTTCAAGTTTCGCTAGTTCTACTATTCTAGATAGAACAAGTGGGAAAGGAGATTCCCACTAGTTCTACTTTTTGTTACATCGAATATTGTAGTACTACTGGGAACAAAATACGCCATTAGTTCTACCCGAACGAACATGTAGAACAAGTGGGAATAAAGACACCCTCTTGTTTTACTCTTTTCTTACATCAAATATAGTAGAACTAGTGACAAAAAATTCCCATTAGTTCTACCGTAGAACTGTGCAGTAGAACAAGTGGGAACAAACCGCCAAATGGTCCCGCGTCCGGCGGTGCGCGGTGGAGCGTCGCGGCGCTGACGTCGTAATGGCCGCCGCCTCGCCGACCGACCAGCAATGAGCCCGCACTGGCGCTGCTCGTTACGAGCTTATGTTCGAAATCGCCTCGCACTCGGCCAGCGGCCACACCAAGGACGCCGACGTCGGGAAGAAATCGCACGCCGCGGTAACAGCACACGCCGTACCACTGCACGGGAAATCAACCATTTATAGATATTCTATCTCACGAAGGCGGCTGAACAATTAAATAGTAGTACCTGTGTCTTGTACATACGCGTACATGTGTATGTACAATACATAACAACATTCAAATAATGAGTCGTTAGATTACATGTTGTTACAGAATGCGTTGAAGAAATAAAGGTTCACTGCTCGTTCCCCGTAGGTGATAGCGTGATAATATGTAGCCTATGTGTTGACCCGACTTCTTAATAATGTATTCGTGCCAATGAAGTTTGAGTTTATCCCGGACATACAAACAAACAGAAAAAATTTCTAAAAACTATATTTTTGGCTAAGGTATGGATTGTAGATCACACCCCAAGTATTCTTTTAAAAAAATATTCAATGTACAGTTTTGCCTTTCCTACCATTTTATTATATGTATAGATTGTTTATAATTGACTATTAATTGAATGTATCAACGAAATCATGGTCAAATAACACATAAACGACATTGAACTTTGTAGCTAGTTAGTTTGCACGTCCCGCGTACCATCAGGTGGGACATGGCGCACCATAAGATATTATGGTTATAATTATGAACAACAAATAATGGACTGATTTCACAATCACTTCCCTACGACATCGGACTCACACGATAGAATACTAATGACGTTCATAACAATATCTCCTATCTACTTATCTATTATAAAATTTTAATTTAATGATGTCTGTATTATATATTGGAGATAATATGTAAACAAAATACTTAATATGACCGATTCTGAATACAAAAATATTTTTTGTCTGTTTTTCGGTTTCTTTGCGAAGGATGCATAAAGAACTGAACAGATTTTGATGCTGTTTCTTTTTTAATATAAAGGTCTTGGTCAGACTTAAAATCTGCTTGCTAGCAATTGGTTAGGTTTTTTTATTTTTTATTAATAGAGCCGGCAATATTGACTAAAAACAATTAACTGGCCTCGACGCGGACGGAGCCACGGGCATTAGCTAGTAGTCGTACGAAAGTCTATTTTAAACCATTGCCCAACCGACTATAGACCAACCGCAACCGCTAACCTAACCTAACCTAACCTACAGCGGTCGGTCTATAATGAAATGACGCACTTTTTTGTATTTCACCAAAACACACATACCTACGCTACACTTGGTGTTTTGCTCCCGGAGGTAGGCAGGGTCGGGGGCTGCCAGTAGAGGAGCCGGCGGAGGTCGACCTTCACCTCGCCATGAGCTCGGCGACAGTCGCGTAAACAAACAACTCAATGTGTTCGGTAGGAGGGCCTTCATGTCGCTCTCACGGGCACAGCGCGCGGGCGTCGTGCGAATCTATTAGCACGTCACATTGCACAGTGGCGCAATGCTGGTAGATGGATCATTTATTTCTGATAGTATGGTACAAGGTTTGGTGTTTTAAAATTATTGCTCTCACATATACTACCGTAATTCGGTGTAGAAATATTTATGTAACATGCTCTTATTATATTAATACAATTGCAATTTATAATGTTAAAAAAAGAACATATTCCTTCCAAGCCGTCCTCCCTTCACTTCAGGGTAGGCAGCGCGTATGTGACATCCTTAGTGTTGCACACGTCCATAGGCCACGCTGACCGCATCCCATCAGGTGGGCCGTGTGCTTGTCTGCCACCTACGTAGTATAAAAAAAAACGACAATGTCACACAATACGTGTGGTGCTGATGTGCGACACTCCGCCGTGGACGAGGCTGGTCGGCGTGTCTTGCTCCGTGGGACGGTGGGAACCATGTATGTAGTGGCAAGTGGGAACTAGTTAGTTAGGCCGCACCCTGACCTGTCCGAGTGGAACTGCTCAAACAATTGTTCGGTGAGCATTGAGTGCAGTTTGGCAAGCCACTACATTCCACTAGGTACAGTCACCGTCGGTATGGCCTCACACATGCCGAGTTCATTACTAACACACTGTAACCTTGCACGCGTCCTTAGGCCACGGTAACCGCTTCCCATCAGGTGGGCCGTGTGCCTGTCTGCCACCTAAGTGCTATAAAAAAAACTTTAAAAAAATGTTGTACGTGTAAATTGTAACTTATAGAATACACTAGAGCGTAGTTAACATACATACATTACATTATTCATTCATACAAATATTTGCATTGAGTGGGAATCGAACCGCTCGTACAACGCACCAGCCGCGCGCTCTACCGCTAGTTCATCAGCATGTTAACAAGCAGCGACGTATAAGTTCCTTGTTTGTACAACTATTATTGCGATAAACCAATAAACGGTGTTGTTGTGGAGAGCCGCCGCGCGCTAAACATAGCGCGGTAATTAGTCGCTACACAAACAAGTGCCGCGTGTTTGCTCGCCGCGCCTCGCACATACACACATACACATACATACACATACACACACGGTACACTCGGCACACAAGTACTTCGCACGTCGCGTTACGCACACATCACGTGGCTCTCTGCGCGCTAACACCAGAGGGTCAACTCTCGCAATCAAATACCTTCAACATTCAGTTTTGATCTCATCTTGACCTCACAAATGGCAAACTTGACGCGTACATAAAGAAGACTTCTTTCCTGAGACTTTACCTTCAGCTTACCATCAGGCGAGGTGAAGTCAAATGGACGTGTCCTACATATGTAAAAAAATACGAATTCAACTGAACTGAATAACTAACTTTCAAATACTAAAAGATTCATCAAAATTGGTTCACCCAGTCAAACGTTCTGAGGTAATAAACATTAAGAAGTCGTTTGCAAACCAACAGACAGCATCTCCGCTCGTTATCAGCTATCAGCGCCGCGCGCCAATTAGAAGAGGTTCATCAAATCGGTAGTACCTACATGTTCGCGCATGTGCGCCTAAAGTGGTGCTAATTAGCCACAAACGGTCGCGTGCGCCGCTCGCCACTGCGTTACCTTGATATCTCAACACTTGGAGAAAACCAACAGAGGGACCGCTCCTGTGAGCTCTGTGGCGTAGCGGCAGCCCAGGGGTAGCGGGTTCGATTAAACAATTTGGGAGGTACTTAGTATTACTCTATGTATATGTTAAATAACTTCGTAACAAACTTTTATATAACATCGAGGATAACTTTACGAATCAATCTTCTCCTTTATCGCCCGTGGTTGACATGGAAAAAGAAAATCCCCGTGGTGCACCCAAGTGAAACACGCAGGTGAACCACGGGCTTTGAAACGACGCTCAAAGATGCATATATGATTAATGTAGAGTCAAGGGGAAACTCGCATTTTCATTTAAATATGTTACTTATTATTTATTTATATTCAGTATGTAATATTTACGAAGTAGATACCCTACAACGTACCTATGTACCTAGGATGTTAACAGTTTAGCAAATGTTCGCAGCTCACTCAGTTCAAGAGTGGAGGCAAAGGTTGTAAGTTAAAACCATCATAGCTGTCCAGATAATAGGTACCTATAGTATAAGTATTAAAAAGTGTAAGTTAAGAAGTAAGTAATATTTTAGTTCTGATTAGTTTCCGATTTGCCACTAGATGGCGTTGTTCAATTTATAATACATTGTGAATCGCGGTATGGTTACGTTACACAGCAGTGTATATATTGTGAAGTGAATATTTTTTTGTGTGAATCGTTTACCGGAATATACGCTGTTGCATTATTTGTCACGTGTATTATTTCTTCGCCTACGGACCTCGATTTTGTTCATGGTCCTCGAAGCCGGATTACCCGGGTGTGTTGGTAGTCATCGGTGGTGGTAGTGGCTACTACCTCTTCGTCTCAACTGGGCAGTGGATCGCTGTCCAGAGAAACCCCCGCAGCAAGGCGCTGGGATAGAAGCGTTGCAGTGTTGGCGGTACCGGGTGGCCAGTGTTGCCATATCCGGAGGTGAGGCGGAAGGAAGCTACGACGGCAGAGTTGCGGCAAACGGCCGCTAGGGAGCGCCATCGCGTCATCACGTCATTGGAAGCGGACACCACATTGAAGTTAAGTGACAGTGAGTGCCGAAGATAAACTGTGAGTACATTTTCGACCTTATTGATTAGAGCAAGTAAAATTTGAATATATAGAAAAGTGCATAGAAATTTGAATTTTAAAATCAAGATTAATGGAACTTAGAAAATTAGTGAAGAAAGTAGACTTAGAAAATTTGTAGTAGTTTTAGACTTGTAATAGTTTTAAGTAAAAAGTGGTTTGGACGGGGAATCCATGCCTGATTTGGCTTAGAATATTTTAGTTCTAAACACTTGTAAAATTTTTGAGAATTTTTAGAACTTAGAATATTTTGTGAAATAATTGCTTTTAGTCGCTTTTATCTTACCTACAGCTTGTATTTCAAGTAGTCAACGATATTGTCGGTGAATTAAAGCAGTAGTTAGTTTAATTAAATATTTAGCTTTTTGGTATGAGATATTTATTCACTATCTACTCTCAATTGGTTATGTTTTAAAATTTTTGCTTTAACGTTAACCTTTGCTAAATTATCAGAAAACATAGTCTAGTTTTTGTAATTGTTGCTAAGTATTAAGTAGCTTAGTCCCTAGTAGATTAGAACTCTTAGTTAGATATTAATTAGAAGTACTTGAATATTAAAAATGGAAGCGTTGAGCAATCTGCAAGAGGACATTAAAACTAAAATGTTTAATGCTAAAAGTAATTTTAAAAAGTCCCCTAAAGATCGTTTAACGGTTGCGTATATCGAAACTAGAATAGATAATTTAAATCAACAATGGGCATTGTTCAATGATACCCATACCCGAATATTAAGTACAGTAAAAAAGACTGAAATTAATAGTTCTGAGTATGTTAAAAACAATGTGTATGATGTGGTTGAAGAGTTCTATGTGGACTTTAAAAGTGATTTGAAGGAAATGTTAAGCAACTATAGTACTCCGAAAGCATCTGCAGATACAGAGACGTGTTGTCACAGTGAAACGGTAGGTAGCAGAACTAAGTTACCCGAGATAAAAATCCCTACATTCTCTGGTAAATATACGGAGTGGCAAACATTTAGAGACTTGTTTTTCGTATTAGTTCATGATAACAAGTCACTTGATAATGCACAAAGACTTTTTTATTTGAAAGGGCATGTAACAGGGGAAGCAGAACAGTTACTGCGGAATATTAAGGTTACTGCGGATAACTATGCAAGCGCTTGGAATAAGTTAAATAAAATGTATAATAATAGACGGTTTTTGGCCAAGGGCATTTTAAAACGCTTGTTAAGCCAGAAGGCTTTAGCATCAGAGTCGGCGTCTGAAATTAAAGGGTTGATTAATACGACGTCTGAGTGTTTAGATTCGATACAAACTTTAGGTGTAGATATATCTTCTTGGGATATATTAGTTATTTATATTATCAGTGCAAAACTTGACCCAGAAACTAGAAAGGCTTGGGAACTAAAGGTGTCATCGGATCCGACCGATGAATTACCTACGTTTTTAGAATTTTCTGATTTTTTAATAAGTCGCTTCAGGGGTCTGGAAAATTTAGAATCCAAACCTCGCATAGAGAAAAAGGGTAACACGAAATCGTTTCATGTTGTTAAAGCTAAAGGTACTGGCTCCTGTGCGTTTTGTGCTGCTGATCATAAAATAACCTCTTGCAAACCGTTTAGTAAGGAATCCAATGAAAGTCGACGTGAATTTGCTATGAACAAAAAATTGTGCTTTGTGTGTTTAAATAGCAACCATTCTGCCAAGTATTGTAAGAACATTACCCGGTGTCAGGTGTGCAAGCGCCGCCACCATTCGTTATTACATCCTAGTGATGTTTCTGGGTCAGTAGACGAGGATACGGTTCACGAAAAGGCCTCATCGGCCAAGTCGATGAAGGAGGAAACTGCTTCAGGCAGTCAAAGGTATGCCGCGCAAGCGGAGGGGTCTAATGAGCCTCTAGTTTCTTGTCTTTCGACAGGGAACTGTAATAAAACAGTTCTATTAACGACTGCTGTCGTACGGGCTGAATCGAAAGACGGGACTTTTCGGATGGTTAGGGCTCTATTAGACCAAGGGTCGCAAGGATCCTTTGTTACTGAATCGACAGTTCAGTACTTGGGGTTGAAAAAGATTGCGGCTAAACACACTATAACAGGTGTAGGTGGGGACAAAAGTGTGATCTCAAGGTCCACTGTCAATATTAATATAAAGTCTAGGGTCGACCCTCGGTTCCAAATTAAGGTTAATGCCTATGTGCTGAAGTCAATTACTTCTCTTCTACCAGTTACGAAAGTAACTAGAGTAGAACGGGTGGAATTGACTGAGGGTGATTTGGCTGATCCTGAGTATCACAGGCCTAATAAATTGATATTTTGTTAGGTGCTGAGATATACAGTCACATCATAAAGGCAGGTATTAATTGGAATTCGAGTGGATCAATCGTAGCACAAGATACTGCCTTCGGGTGGATATTATCTGGCGTCTGTGAAGTGGATAATAGGACTAATATCTCTTCTTATATCACCGTGATGCATTCTAGTCTAAGCGCTGACGATGTTTTGAAACGATTCTGGGAACTGGAAGCCGAACCACCTGGAATAAAAAGGATGCTTACGGAAGAAGAGATAAGATGTGAGGAGCTTTTTACCGCTACCACAAACCGGGATAGTCATGGTCGATACATTGTACGATTACCATTTCACGACGAAGACCCGGGCTGCAAGTATGGTGAGTCAAGGAAAATAGCTGAAAAACGATTTAAAGGATTAGAATTTAAATTAGGAAAAAATATTAAACTAAAAATAGATTATACAAAGGTTATTAATGAATATTTAGAACTAAATCATATGAGAAAGGTTAATAATTTAGAAAAAAGAAATAAGGAAGCTGTTTACTTACCTCACCACGCAGTAGTCCGGGAGGACAAAGATACAACCAAGGTCAGAGTTGTGTTCGATGCATCCTGTAAGGGGATAAACGGTATATCTCTCAATGATAACTTGATGATTGGTCCATCGTTGCAAGCCGAACTCCGTCATACTATTATGTGCTGGCGAAAATATAAAATATGTCTAGTCGGAGACATAGTTAAAATGTATCGGCAAGTGCTAGTACATAAAGAAGACACGCCATTTCAGCGAATACTTTGGAGAGAGAGTCCGGAAAGAGATATAGAAGAATTCGAATTGGTCACAGTAACTTTTGGAACGGCAGCCGCACCATATCTGGCCGTGCGTGCCCTGCAGCAAGTTGCTTATGATGAGTGTCAGGATACTCCTGAAATAGCGAAAATCATTCTGAACGACTTCTATATGGATGATCTAATGACTGGTGCTGAAAATGTAGAATGTTGTTTTAATATTTATAGGGAATTGACTAGAGTATTAGCTAAAGGCGGCTTTCAAATGCAAAAATGGATAAGTAATAGTAGAGATTTATTAGATAGGATAAAAAATGAGAATAATAGTTCTGGAGAAGGATTGAAAATAAAGCTGGATGACATAACAAAAATTCTGGGACTTACCTGGTATCCACGCGAAGATATCTTCCGATACACCGTTAATCTAGCTCCGCTAAGTGAACCTGCTACAAAACGAAAAGTTATTTCTGACATTTCACGGTTATTTGATCCTCTGGGGTGGTTGGCGCCATGTATTATTGTTGCAAAAATCTTCATACAAAAGTTATGGTTGGCTGGCATTGAATGGGATCAAGAAGTTCCCAACAATTTATTACAGGAATGGTTGACTTACCGCCAAGACTTACCATCGTTAGTAAAGGTGGAAATCCCACGATGGCTGCATACTTACAGGACAGTAACTTTGGAATTACATGGCTTCGCGGATGCATCCAAAATGGCATATGCTGCTGTTGTATACCTCAGAGTGATAGATGAAATGGGAGGGATTCAAGTGTCGTTAGTGACTTCGAAAACGAAGGTAGCTCCCATTAAACAAGTGTCGATTCCCAGGCTCGAACTTTGTGGGGCTGTACTACTGTCGAAACTGATTGTAGAAGTGGCTGAAGTCTTAGGAGTATCCAAGGCCAACCTCTATGCTTATACCGACAGCGAGGTAGTGCTGGCATGGCTGAATCATCATCCCAGCCGCTGGAAAACATTCGTGGCAAATAGGGTCTCCGAAATATTAACCACTATAGATACCCGACATTGGTCCCATATTTCTTCCAAGCAAAATCCAGCTGACTGCGCGTCTCGCGGTATCTCTCCAACAGAACTGTCCACGACATCAATCTGGTTTAACGGTCCAGATTTTATGAAACAGAAAGTGATTGACTTCAAGAGACCAAAGCACCTGATCACAAGCCAAGAACAAACAAAGACACACACCACTGTCTTTGATATTACCCTTTGGGAAAGGTTCTCTACATTATCCAAACTCCTCCGCGTAATTGCTTACTGTCGCAGATTCTTGACCCTTAGAAAAACATCGGTGACAAAACACAGCACTAAACATTTGGCAAGTCAAGAAATTGATGATGCTTTAGAGATCTGTGTAAAGAGATGTCAAGAAGAGGAGTTTGCCGAAGAGTTAGTGGAACTGAAGGGTAAGGGATGTTTAAGCGCAAAAGGAAACCGGTTGAAGTCATTGAACTTGTTTGTGGATGCAAAGGGTGTGATAAGAGTCGGTGGGAGACTAGAAATGTCACAATTAAATCACAATGCGAAGCATCCGATTCTTATTCCAAAAAATTCATTGTTGACAAATCTCTTGATTGCGGACGCACATAGAAAGACTATGCACGGTGGACCGCAACTCATGATTACTTACTTGCGCTCACTCTATTGGATTGTGGGTGTCAAGGGGTTGGTCAAAAAATATGCGAGACGTTGTGTAACGTGTATTCGTTACTCAACCAAGGCAACAACCCAACTTATGGGGCAAATGCCAGCAGCGAGAGTGACTCCAAATAAACCTTTTTTAATAAGTGGTGTCGATTACGCAGGCCCGATAAGTATACGGGTTTCTAAGGGTAGAGGCAACAAATCCTATAAGGGCTATATAGCATTGTTTGTGTGCATGTCAACACGAGCAGTGCATCTCGAAGCAGTTAGTAATCTGACTACTCAAGGGTTTTTAGCGAGCTTTAGGAGGTTTGTGGCGAGACGCGGACGATGTGCTGAGTTGTACAGTGATAACGGTACAAATTTTGTGGGAGCGGCTCGCGAGCTGCTCGACTTATTTCAAGAGGAAAAATCAGCCTTCCGACAGGAATTGGCTAAGCAGCTCGCAAACAATGGTACCAAATGGAATTTTATTCCTCCTCGTGCTCCAAATTTTGGTGGATTATGGGAGGCAGGAATAAAATCGACCAAATACCATTTGAAGCGCGTCATTGGAAATTCCACGCTGACCTACGAGGAACTAAGCACCGTGTTGGCTCAAATTGAGGCTTGTCTCAACTCGAGACCTCTATCTTGTATAGAGGATCACAATGATATCTTCGTATTAACCCCAGGTCATTTTCTGGTGGGTGAACCCCTCATCGTAGTACCAGATTCCAATTATGAAACTTCAACTGTTTCCACTCTACGGCGATGGCAACTCCACCAGAGGATGATGCAAGACTTTTGGCGACGTTGGTCGCGGGATTATCTCCACCAATTTCTCCAAAGGCACAAGTGGGAATATAAAAACCCAGAACCATCACTAGGTGATGTAGTTCTCATAAAGGAGGATGACATGCCTCCAGGTAGATGGTTGCTAGGCAAAATTGAGCAAAAACATCCCGGTCCAGATAATATTACACGAGTCGTAACAGTACGCACAAAGGGCACAGTTATCAAAAGACCGACTTCTAAGTTGTGTATATTACCTGTAACCACCTAATTCTAATTTTTTGTTTGTATGTTCTTCATTTATATATTTGTAGTTAAGGATACATATATTATGGTATTGTGCCGCTGTTTAGACGGACATACTGCATTATGTCCTTGGTGGGCGGTATGTCCAGATAATAGGTACCTATAGTATAAGTATTAAAAAGTGTAAGTTAAGAAGTAAGTAATATTTTAGTTCTGATTAGTTTCCGATTTGCCACTAGATGGCGTTGTTCAATTTATAATACATTGTGAATCGCGGTATGGTTACGTTACACAGCAGTGTATATATTGTGAAGTGAATATTTTTTTGTGTGAATCGTTTACCGGAATATACGCTGTTGCATTATTTGTCACGTGTATTATTTCTTCGCCTACGGACCTCGATTTTGTTCAATAGCTATGCATCACATACATAATATGCTCACGCCTTTTTCTGTCCGGGGTAGGCAGAGACAATACATCGCCATCTGCCTCTGTCCTACATACTTCACGCGCTTCCTCTACTGTCATTAATTTTAACCTTTCAAGCCCGCCGGTTTCGAGTGCTTTTGACCTGCTCTTTTTGCAATAACTCTTTATTTTGGTCTATACGAGTACATTGTTTGTAAATATTCTTTTAAATTATAATTAAGGTCGTGAGGAAAATGTCTGAATGTTACAGAAATGTGCCGAAGGGAATGTTGTCCGTCAGCAACTGTGTACGGCTGTCCTGTTAGTGGCATTTTTATCTTATAGGCTGGAGGTTGGAGGTACAGACTGACAGACACAAGGAGACCTCTCACCCGAGTGTAGCGCTTACGCGGACATACATACATATATATAAACTCACGCCAATATCCCCGAAGGGGTAGGCAGAGGTGCTAGCACCCACATTTCGCCAGTTTATGTTTAGGTCCCAATGTAATAGGTGGCGAGCCTATTGCCATTAACCGGGCACTTATAAACCCGCGATAAATACACACATAACTTCAAAAAGCATCGAAAAGTTATTGGTGTGTGCCATGGTAACCTGGGATCGAACCCGAGACCTCGTCTTAGCAGTCCATTACCCATACCACTAGGCTACCGCGGTACTCGGGACGTAATTATTATAATGTGAATCAACATCGACTCGGACTAATACTTACATTGCACTTAAATATAACATGGAGGTATAACTGTGTGTGCCCAGTAAGTAGATACATATTATAATGATTGGCCGCGCGCTGTGCACATATTTGCGCTTGTCTTAGCACAATGAAACATCTAACGTTCGCACTCTACACCAATGCGGCGCAAACAAGGAACTCGCTCGTCTCTACCTACAGTTTACCGACCACACTGAGTGTTCATATCGATGCTAGAAAGCCGCGTCTTTCAAACTAATTATAAACAACAATACATGAGGAGAACCCAATTGTCCTCAGTGAGTGCCAAGTGAGGGACCCGTGTGGGCTCATGTATGTCTCGAAACGTAGTTAAAAACTTTAAAACTGCAATTTTCATCGCTGTTGTGGCAATGCCCATGCATCCAGCGCCATCTAGCTACAGTCAGTTGAATTAATTCGATACTACTACAACGATCCTGAATCGCGATAGGGAAGTTTGCGCACCGGTGTAACGATAACAGTTGGACGCGGTCAAGCGTGATCACTTTGCCTGGTCGGACCATCCTCCTGTTCCTTCACACCATAATAGTATGTATATAAATATAATAATATCACATTAACAAGTATCTCTATATGTAGACGTAAATATTTGCACCTCGAGTTAAGCGCTGCCCTTATACGACCACCTGTCGAGGCCGCGCCGCGCTAAGTGTCTCCGGTCTAATGTTCACACCGTACAGCTTCCTTGTAGGTATATTTGGAATCGACTTTGAAATCGATGAGAGCCCTGTATCAAATAGTAAGATATCCCCATAGTCCTACCAGAGTGGGTCGTACTGGTGGGACCAGAGGTAAAAGTCGTACAAAGCTCCTTAGTGAATTATTTTATGAAGTATTTAGTCATGTGAATGCTTTGATCGCACAGATTGGTGAGAGCGCCCCACGATGGTGCCCCGCCCCGCGCCGCAGTCGGCCTCGCCGCCGCTCATCCCGCAGTACTTCGCGGGAAGGGAGATCTTCATCACTGGAGCCACCGGCTTCATGGGCAAGGTACATCCACTACATGTCTTAGAGACTTCGCCTCCCTGTGAGTGCGCTACCTCGGGTAGCTGTTGGCTGTTTGAGATAGTGCCCTCGAGCACAGACAAGGGGGTTCCTCCTCACAGTGTTAAAAATTCAAGAAAATTATAGAATCGACTCCAAGCCTCCTTTTGTTGAAGTCGGTTAAATATACTAAACCTTCTCCAGAATGTAAAAAATACTTTACTGAAAACCACATCAAAATCGGTATCGGATAGGTAATTACGGAGAAACATACGTTACAGGTCAAACTGTGAACTTCCTTTTGAAGTAAATTAAAATCTGTCCCAAACTACACAGAACTGTGGAATGCTACAGCTTCCCAATGGTATACGGTATGCCTCCTCCTCGCTCGAGATAGCCGCCTCTGGAGACACGTGGTTGAAGTGAGTGTGTTGCAGGTGTTGATAGAGCGGCTGCTGACGACCTGCCCCGAGGTGAGCAAACTCCACCTGCTGATGCGGCGCAAGAAGGACGTGCCGCCGGAGACCAGGCTCAAGCAGCTTAAGTTGTCGCAGGTTTGTTTCAAATCACTTTACTTGTGCTGGCTCGGTGTCGCTACCACAGATGCCCAAGACCGAGCGAAGTGGATAAGTTAAAAAACGTCGGCAAGCGGAGTCGAGACTAACGCTGGGGTAATGATGATAGACTGGTTAATTGTGGTGAGCTGGGTCCAGAGCATAGCTTGCACGGTAAGGCACAAGACGCCCTCGTGTACGCCTGCTGATGGTACTTCCCCAGCTACAGCACTCGGTGCAGGCGAGGTGCGCTGTGCTGTAGATAACGTTAGTGTGTTCCGTGCAGGTGTTCGACGTGATCCGCGAGCGCTGTCCGCAGCAACTCGAGAAGCTCCAGTTCGTGGGCGGAGACATCACTCAACCGAAGCTGGGCCTGGACCAGGACGCCATCCAGACACTCAGCCAGGTAATCCACCACGCAGCGGTGCGTACTATCGTGAAGTGGCCGCTATTGGGTTTAAGTTGGATCACAAGGACTCAGTTCAAGAAGTTTGACCAATAGGAATTTTTTTCGTCGTGGTCCAATCAGTTTGACAAAATAGTTTGTCCACCTGGAAGAACCCGATCGGGGAAAGTTCCTGATACATGCTGGATGACCGAATGCGATCTGAATTGATTGCTAAACAATAATAACTTTGAAGTGAATAACAGCTCATACAATTCGTAGACTGGGGTCTGAATAAATTCTTTCTTGCTTCTTTCTTTCTTTCTAATGTAAACAAGTACCCGGCCAGACCTGGCAGTCCAATTCAGGGGGTTACGCCTCCTTGTTCCCATCGGTGACAACTGGACGTCCACTTGGAAAAATATATCTTAACTGTGCTCACGAGGTGGCAACTGGAGATTTGATTGTAAAACTTGTCTAGTTGTCCACCTGAGACGTTGCCTCAAACTATTCACCAAGTGTTGTTAGAAGTGACAAGTTATAGCATTTGTTTAGATGACTTGTAAGTCATCCACTATCCGAGTAGTCCTCTAGGACTACTCGGATAGTGTGCTTCAATTAACTGAGGGCTGTGGTGTGGAAAAGCGATTGTAAGCGCCACGACACCAGCGGTGAGGCAGTCTGTAGGTATATGTAAAACAAAAATGTAGACATTTATCATCTAGCCCGTTGTGTCACATGCACCGGCCGTGTGCACGAGTCATCGGCCGGTCACACGCAGTCGCTAATGGATTCTAAAAGTTGTGTACACTGTCGATATTTGCACGCGGTGCTGGCTACAGATTAGCTCGTTTTCCTTGTATGTACCATGTAGGTAGTAGGTAGGTATATTTTTTCGGGTATTTCCATATACATTATACACATGTGTTACTATGAAAATGAACTTTGCTTTTAGAAAAACTTGTTCATTATACGTAATAAGTAAGCAGTAACCATAACAAAATTGCAAGGAACAAGATGCAAACCTCGACTAGGAGTCTTAAAGGAAACAACTATAGATATTATATATGTATGGCGAATGCGGCGTCCGTCTGTTGCCCAGTGAACAGGGCCCGTAGACAAGTGTCAAAAGTCTAAATCGCTAAGGAATAGAATAGATTAGGTCGACCAATCACACTCCAGCTCGCGATTCCGCCGCGGCGCGCGCATCGTACACCGGCGACGAGCTTGGATGTGATTGGTCGACCTAATCTATTCATTTCCTTAGTGATTTACGCTGTGATACTTGTCTACGGGGGCTGATTTGTTGGGAAAGACCCGATAACGCGCAGCTTACACGTACTGAATAAAGGGGCGTACAACACAGATCTGCTTACTTGTTCTCTGAATGAGTTCACGACACTAGCATGTATACTCGTAGTTGCTGAGGTTTCACATTGTGTGTTGTCCCCAGGTGTCGCTGGTGTTCCACTCGGCGGCGACGCTGAAGTTCGAGGAGCCGCTGGGCGCGGCCGTGGAGCAGAACCTGCGCTCCGTGCTCACCGTCATGGACCTGTGCGACCTGCTGCCGCGCACGCAGGTACCCTCGCGCACACACGTTGTGACGCTCAGCCCTCACACTAACTTGGTCTCTCCTCTAGATACAATCTCTTTAAATATTGATAACTAGCAACCCACCCTTATTCCGTGCGGAAATCCTCATGGATACCCACCCCGCGGCCAGCGGGGCAGGTTATGTCGGACTCTTACCGACTAAAACCGCACGCCATCTAGGGTCTTCTGATGCCAGGGTGTAAGGTGGCCCAAAGAACATTTCCCCCGCACCCCAGCCCGACCCGGGCCATCTCCGGATTCGAGATGGCCCCCTCGGGTTTGGGAACCACGTGGTTCCCGTCATGCCCCCGGAATAGGGGGGGGGGAACTAGCAACCCACCCTCGCTTCGCTTCGGTTTATATGAGCTTTTTATCTCAACCTATCGAAATTTCCACGTGATATACCAGGTTATGTCCACCGGGGATACTGCGCCTTTTAAATAAAGTTGTGCCCTGCCACTGAAGGCCCACCGCTGTCCGCCAGGTGCTGGTGTACGTGTCTACGGCGTACAGTAACGCGGACCTGTCGCGCGTGGAGGAGCGCGTGTACCCGGCGCCCGTGAGCCTGCGCCAGCTGCTGGCGCTCGTCGACAACCTGCCCCAGGAGCTGCTCGCCGAACTCACGCCCGGGTATGGCACCAGGTGTCTCCCGTACCAGACTACTTGAGGGACCTCTCGGGGCGGGACGGGTCCCCCAGCCAATTCCAAGCTATTTGTTCTGACTTTATCGGAGCGACTGTCGTCTTACCGCCCAACCCTTGAAAGGAAAGCCTGTACCAGAGCTTCGTCCGTCGATCTGCAGTGTACCGGCTTCCCTTCTAAGCCATCTCTACCAGCTACTAGTTAGATTCCTCAGTAACTGCTTGGAGTTAGATACAAAAGTACCTGTTTGACAATAAAATACTCGCCTAATAAAATACGGTTGGTATTTCATAAACGACTAACAAATTCGTTAGACTTCTCAGATTTTGATTCATAAGTACTGCCGGGAATCAAATTCAAGTGTGTGTGCGTGTGCGCAGGCTGATCTCGCCGAAGCCCAACACGTACACATTCACCAAGGCTATGGCGGAGAGCGCGCTGGCCGAGCGCGCGCGCGCCGCCTCCTACTCCACCGCCATCTTCAGGCCCTCCATAGGTAACTATGATAGTTTCATTTCATACATTCTTATAGGCCGTGTGCTTGTCTGCCACCTAAGAAGTATTAAAAAAATGCATACATACTCGTACCAAAGTAGAATATTGCGGCAACAAGTAGGTTTGTCTCGAACCGACTAAGAACACTGTCTTGCAAATCAAATATACTATTAACTGGAAGAGCGCCCATCTGCGAATTATCCACCGGCCTCCGACATAATAATGTCTTAGTTGCCACTGTCGGGGACTCCCCTATTGAGCGGGAGCGAGAACATCTCCCTTCTCCAGACGCGAGACACGCCTGTGTCCGCTTATTTACCGGACTATTCTGGAAATAATATTCTTATTTCCAGTGGTATCCTCAATGGAGAATCCATTCCCTGGCTGGATAGAGAACCTCAACGGGCCCAGCGGCGTGGTGGTCGGCACCGGCAAGGGCATGCTGCACGTGCTCAACTGCTCGGGCAACAAGCGCGCCGACATGATCCCGGTGGACATCGCCATCGACACGCTCATCGCCGTCGCCTGGGAAACCGGAGTCGAGGAGTGAGCTCCTTCATATCTTAAACTGGCCTGCTGCCGAGCGCGGAGCTGACAGACCTAACTGAACCCATCCCCCCCACCAGAGGCAGCGCCCGCGAGCCGCGCGTGTACCACTGCTGCTCGTACGACAACCCGACGACGTGGGACGCCTTCAGGGTGCGCATGCTGCGCGGGGTGCGCGCGCATGCCTTCGACGGCCCGCTCTGGTACCCTTTTGGGTTCTTTACAGAGAACAAGTAAGTGCTCACTCGGTTTATTCCACTTTGTTCACCTAGGTGATATCACCCGGGTGAACAAAGTAGATTTTTTAGTGTCCTCATTTCACCGGCGAATCATATCACCTACGCTTTATCACCCAGGTGAAATGAGTGGACACATGATGTCGCATTTGTTCACCTTGGACTTGGTTCACCCAGGTGAACAAACGCGACTTTTGCTATTCGTCTTGTGGACATTTATCACCTGCTAATTAAAATGAGAAAGCTAATAAAAACTTCTATACTCTCACGTTTTACAAATATTGCAGAAAAAAAAAACTTGAAAGCGTCATGAGGGTGATTCTTTTTCGGTGACTTCTAAAGAATTTCAAGCTCCAACTGTTTTGTCAGAGTTTTTTGGCATGATGATAATAAATGTTTATTATTATTATTACTCTCCTTTATTCATTAGTATACATAAATTAGATTTTTAAATATATCCATTTCCAATAATAAAAACATGAATATATTTAAAAATATAAAAATAGTACTCCACCGGTGTCGGGTACAGGGACCAAGCCACCGGTGGTTAGGGCTCCAGGGAGAGGAACTACCTCATAATGCGTGCCGTGCTTAGCAAAACCACCTTCTGCATCACGCCTTTGAGCCAGCTGCCTAGTGAGAGCCTCTTAAGGTGTTGGTCGAGGCTCTGGACGATAAGTCCGTGCACTGAAATTACTATCGGTACATTTATAGCTGAGTCAACATCCCACATGTCGACAATCTCATGGGCCAGGTCCAAATACTTTCTTTGTTCATGAACAAAGAATTCAGCACCATCTATCGCCTACAATGCACATAGCTGATATAACACATACATTCAACAAAGTATACTCCATGAGACCTAATTTACTTAAGATTTGATAAAGAATAGATACCTAGTAACAAAACAGTTGGAGCTTGAAATTCTGTAGAAGTCACCGAAAAGGAATCACCCTCATGACGCTTTCCAGTTTTTTTTCTGCAATATTTGTAAAACGTGCGAGTATAAAAAGTTTTTATTAGCTTTCTCATTTTAATTAGCAGGTGATAAAAGTCCACAAGACGAATAGCAAAAGTCGCGTTTGTTCACCTGGGTGAACCAAGTCCAAGGTGAACAAATGCGACATCATGCGTCCATCTTATTTCACCTGGGTGATAAAGCGTAGGTGATATGATTCGCAGGTCAAATGAGGACACTAAAAAATCTACTTTGTTCACCCGGGTGATATCACCTAGGTGAACAAAGTGGAATAAACCGCTCACTCCACATAGCAGCTCTGTAATATCAATCAAAGTCCCGCCAAATCACCTGTGCCATCAGGTAGTGCCATAAATACCATTATACATGCACAAAATGACACTGATTTTACGAAACACTTTATAATGGATCTTAGTATTATACTCGTGAGCCTTCCCGGGGTTGCCCTATGGGCGCTGTGTACCTTTCACTAAGCTCAAGTAATAAGGTCAACGAATGCTACGTTTCAGAATGATGATGAAGATATCCGAGTGGCTGCTGCAGGTGGCGCCCCTGCACACCATCGACTTCCTGTACACCATGTTCGGGATCAAGATGGGGTAAGCTAGAAGTCAAAGTATCCAACGGCCATTGCCGTCATTTTTGGATTCTGTGTACAAACTACGTCTCGGTTTCCTTTATTGCCCTCGGGTCACCTGCGCCTCACCTGGGTGGACCGCGGGACTTTCTTCAGTTTCACCATTAGAAATTCAAACTGCGTCATAGCAATAATGGAAACAAAATGGTATACTCCACAGCCTAAGGTTCAAGACGGTGTGCTACCGGCTGCGCGCGATGAACGACGCGCTGCGCTTCTTTATGACGCGCGAGTGGCACTTCGCCACCGACAACGTGCGGCGCCTGCGCGAGCGCCTGGCGCCCGCCGACGCCGCGCTCTTCAACCTCGACGTGCACTCCATCGAGTGAGTGTGGGTTATGGGACAGGCTAGCCGGGAACACAACATTATGGTTATTATGGCTGCGGCCTTCTGTAGGGCGGACTGCTCAATTTAGACGCGTGATACCGTCGTGTCCTACTTTCTTGTAAAATGATTAGAAAATGTGTACTATGGAATATGGACATAGGGAGGTGATGTCCAACAAGGTGGTGGCCATCGTTCTGAGGAGCCATCCTCTGGAGCTGGAGAGGTGGCCACTACTGTCTGGACTCGACCTCGACATACCATTCGGTGCAGTTTATCGGAATAAGTATAAACAAGTTAGCATTCAGGGATGAGCACAGCTGGTAAGGATTGAGTGGAGTGAACTACAGGAGTCATCGATTCGGTAAACGGGAGAACTTCCGAACTCCATCCTGTTACATTTGTTCTGCCATACCATTCATACCATATACTATCATACTATAATAAAATTATGGACAATCAGTTGATATCGCTGAATGTGGTGGTGTGTTGCAGCTGGGACGCGCACTGCGACCAGTTCGTGCGCGGCACGCGGCGCTACCTGCTGCGCGAGCGCGACGAGGACGCGCGCCGCGCCGCCACCAGGGTGCGCCTGTGCGTAATGTACCATACTTGTACCGTAGCGTTAGATAGCTTGCTCACACACAGCCCGCCACAAAGTACTGTCTGACACGAGGAGGTTCAGTGAGCACCGACGTTAGACCGGGCTCGACCCGTACTCACCAGCCCGTCGCCTGCACCCGGTGCCGCGGTGGTGGCCGCAGGGCGCTTCAGTTTCTTCATGTTCTAGATCTATGACACTCCCTTATTCTCGCTCTCTTTTTATGCTTTACCATCAAATCTGACATAAACATGCTTTGTCTAAAATACTTCGTCAACAAAAGTTTATATTAGACGATAATGCCAAATGTATTGTCTAGTTTTGTGAACCGAATAAAAAAATAATAATAATAATAATAGTTATCTGTTCTGTGGTGGGTGTATGGCGTCCTACTCACACGAGCGGGGTTCAAGTCAATCTCATCCGCTGGCTCATACGCTCCTGTAAAATCCTACTTAAACAGTACCAGCGTCCCCGGGCTCCGAGGTGAAAGCCTCAGTTGCGATCGGGACCACCGCTGAACGATGGTGGTGATGTGAGGCTCCGTGTGTGTGTGTGGCAGGCTGTACGTGGCGCACCGCGCGCTGCAGGTGGCGCTGGCGCTGCTGGCGTGTCGCGTGGCGCTGCGCTCGGCGGCCGCTGCCCGGCGCGCGCTGCCGCTGCTCGCGCGACTGAGGGGGGCGCCGCACACGTGACCTCGTGCAGCGTACGGCTACAACTAACTACTCAACATTTTATATTTTTCTACATATGAACTTGTTTTGGGACTCTCATAATTACTACGGCGAATGGTGTGCGATGTAATTTATTGTTATTTATAAGATAAAGAGATTTGGAATAATTTTATGTTGTTTGTACTTTTCCATTCATAAAAATAACGACATACATCCTATTCTATGGTCATTTTGTACCCTTAGTCCACCTTTCAACTAACGTGTCCTTAGCGCGTTGCAAGCCCTGTGGAAACTTTACCCCTTTTTGTAAAACCCTGCAACTAACACTTATTGTTAGTTTGAGAAAAAATCACACCCTAGGGCTACTAGTTTTTCGGCAACTGGAACCGCGGTCCCAGCTTTTGCGGTCCCAGTCGCTGGAATCCTCTTTTTTTTAAATAAGAGTTTAAATTGGTTTTATGCGAACCATTAGATAGCGATTGTCACTTTAAATATTCTCCCAACACTAAGTTTAGTAATAAAGCTTCATATAGAGAAACGTCGGCTAAGAGCGGAGGGGAGGAGAAGAAGGGCTTGAATCACTTCATCGCTCTGGAGTTAGCGCCGAAGGGCGTTCGGGTGAATGTGGTGAACCCTGGTCCCGTGAGGACTGACATACTCGACACCACGGCAATGGCAGCCAACGTGCCAGTTGATATCCGTGCAGGGGATTACCTACTATATGAAAAGAGGCTACCTTTTATCTTGAAATTCCCATTGCATTAGATTCCCATGCAGGCGAAGTCGCAGGTAATGCTGTTAATAAAGTAAACAAAATGTAAATAAAATAATCACCAAATAAGTCTCCATACAATTCGTAAAAATATCCGTATTCGTAGAATAGTTTGATTTTAAAATCAAAACCTTTTGTTTCCTATACCTTGTCTAATTTAGGATGATAATTTTGACAGTTCACGTCTATGAAGTATCATATTTTTATCAACGAGATGATACCTCAAAAATTATCGTAGCACATAGACAGGTACCGCCCACTTGCCGTAGTGAAGCGACTTGCAAGAAATCAGCACAATTGACTGTAGACAAATGAATCGAATGAATCGAAATTAAATTAATTTATTGAAATGATTAAGTACTTATCTACTACATTTTTTTATAATATAATTAACTAAGTATAATACAAAACATAAGTACTATACTATAAAACTTCTCTTTCGTCATCCTGAAGTAAGTTACCTAAAATAATAAAAAAATAAATGCTTTTGTATTTTTGTAAGTATCGATTCCATATTCTATGGGAACGATAATCGAAAATCGAAAGATTCATTTTCGATTACACTATATGGGGTACCCTACTTGGAGCTGTCAAAATTATCATCCTAAATTTGACAAGGTATAGTGTGGCGGTTGCCATGGCTTGTTTATAGTTACTTTGTGTCACTCTAAGGATTTTTCTTTGTTCTGTGGTGTCACTCGAAGATTTTCAGAAAGATTTTAAAATGAAGTTATTCATTGTAAAATCTTTTGATCATTTTTATGTATTTTCTTTCTGAGAGCAAGTGTGTTTTCAGTTTATTTATATAGCATGTAAGATTATTATCCGCTACATTCTCGTGACCTGAAAATGTCTGAGGAAGAGCAGAGGGCGTCTCCAAAGACTTCCGGTGAAACATGCCGTGTTGGAGCTGGCGGCTCCGCGCTGAAATGCCGGCATCGTGGTTCACGCAACTGGAGGGCCAGGTCATGTTGGCAAGTATCACGTAGGTAACCTTCGTTGTGCACATCAACAGCATTCATATCACCACCATACCATTCATTTCTTTCGCATGAGTGGTAATTAAAACTTCGTCATCCAGTACCTTCGGCCTCAAGAGAGATGGATACCATTTCTTGGAGCGATCGCTCCAGCCTGGTTACCCTACGGTCAGACCAGCGTTAGCGTCCAATGTTAGAAGATAATTTATTCCCTCTCGTCGACGCAGGAGCATGTCACTACGCAGCTAGTCACTTCGACTCACTGAGGAATAGCCCCGAAGACTGCACCGCAGCACCGCACTCAGCACATCTTCGAGATCATCTTCTTACTTTTAACTTTCGTTTTTACTGAAAAGTTCCAGAAATTATATATTTTAACTTTGTGACATACCTAATTTTCTAATAAAATTAAAATCGTTAAGTTACATTATTATAAACCTTTTTCAATAATTTTATTATTTTGTTTATCGAAGGAAACGAAGGTTTACCTCCTTGCAACACTTTGGCTCATTAAACGTCAATAGTGTCAATAGAGACAGCTGACAGAATAATAAAAACATTGTCAGCTGCCTAACCATAATGTTGTGAAATTGTTGGATATTTATTAGAGGTGAGTAGTTCCGGACCGTTATAGCTCCAGGAACTATGTCCTTTCCCGGAGCTATATAGTTCCGATCCGACCGCTCCGCCTAAACAGTTCCACCATGTTCATGTCCGGAACGAGTAAGCGAACTCGGAGCATGGAATGAATGGAGCGCGCGCGTGGCGCGCGGCGCGCGGGGCGCGGAGTATACTCCGATGTGCATGTGCAGGTTCGGCCGGAGCGGTTCGGGTTTGCGAACAGCAGCCGAACCGGACCGAGTCGCATTTCGTGTTACGTAATTATCTACTTGCGCAGTGACTGCGGTGACGACGTTCGTATTTTAGCGTTTAGGTGCATTTATTTATTAGTTGCGAATGCGTGCGTGTTCCGAATACTTTATTTACACCATACTTTCCAATTATTTTTAACAAATTACACTGTCTTTGATAAGTAATAATAGTTTATTGAGTTCTATAGTGTGTAAGTAAATAGATTTAAATAGTAATTTACTTTGCACATACCTAGGTAGTGCAGTTTTTATTTAGGACAATTTTTTCGAAAATAATAAGGCTTTGAGAACTTTCTAATTATTTACTTCACCTGAAAATGCCATCTCGTAGAAAAATCAGCATACCTACTTTGGGATCATTTTATTGAACAAAAGGACTCAAAAAAAGGAAAATGCAAATATTGTTCTGAACTGATCTCGTTTTAAATATTAACTATATACCTACTTAAACACATGCTTGTCTGCTACCTCAGTAGTACCTATATAAAAAAAATTGAACCTTTTCATATATATCTGCACATGTTATATCAGCGTGGATTGCATGAACTATGTCCGGGAAACGTGTCCGCGGACATGGTTCCTGAACATGGTGCCGACTGTGTAAGGAACCGTTCCATGTTCAATCCGCTCCCGGACATGTTTCGCACATGCCTAATATTTATACGAATTTAAAAATGTAACCTGTGAGCTGCATTAAAAGAAGACATAGTGATGCCACCCGCGATGTAGCGTGGTGTTCACATCAAAGCCTGTCCCGGGCTCGCGTCCGCCCTGGATCAACAAGTAGGCAGGTACAGCTTACAACGTTAATTTCGAAACCATTTTTTAAACTTATTTGAAGCACTTAATATCTAATGTTATGTTTTTTTATAGATTCACTGCAGGACGATTTATGCCGGTCTTTACCTAGTAAATTGTGTGATTGATTGATGAAAGGTTGCTCCCAATTTGATGAAAAAATGGAGAAAACTTGTCGTTTAAAAGCAACACTGACAACAACATTTAAGATGTAAGAAATAATAAGGTAACGCACAATGAGCTTGTAACTCTAAATATATCCTATTGCAATGAACTAAGTGGCCTAAGAGGGCTCCCAAACCAATGTGCCGTAGGATTTTCATTTCACTTTTTACCTCTAAGTAATGACTTATAAGTTGTAAGTAGATAGTAGTATCAAGACGGGTGTGTTTAACTAGCATCCCAGAGTGAAGTAGTGTAATCACATTGCTATTTATTCATTCTCATTACAGATGCTTGGAGCTGCCCGTCGAGCCCAAGTGGGTAGAGAATACCAAATGTAGGCCGAGGAAGTGACGAGTGGGAAGTTGTTATAGCTTGCAAATAAACTGACAGATATCCTTGTTTAATTTTGAAATGAGAGAAGATATTTTTATTTTGAAATGGAAGACCCATGGTTTCTTTAAGTATGACACCTTGATAAGTTATGGCAGGTAGGTAGTCTATCTTGGTTTGTAATCAGCAATAACGGTGCAATGAACAGTATAAGCCAACCCCAGGCAATGGGATGTAGGACTCAGATCCAATCGGGATATAACACTAAGATGATGGCACATTGTCATCTTGCATAGCACTTACTATGTACAGGGATAAACAATTTAATGAGCTGTGTACTCGGTATGGCTCGCTATGGCAGGTCAAAATAACCAGGTTACATACCTGCAAGAACCTATTTCCATGAATATAAATCGCCACCAGTATATAAATTGAAAGGCAACTATTCCCAAGTTGAATATTTGAAAATTGTA